>CM033632.1:372500-1572500 GCA_019453435.1 Rhinogobius similis | reverse complement strand
CCCATTTTACTGCTATATTTTGACTTTTAAACCTTAAAATTATGTATAAAGTGTTCTGTTTCAGCTCTTCGCGTTCCATTTCACACAGCACGCCGTGTCCGATGCCCCCTGCTGGCAACAGCGGGGAGTGAACAATGCTGAAAAGTCAAAAAGCAGCACGACTAAAACTGTCAATGTCTTTTATAGTTAAAACCGAGCTCTGCAGAAAAATTCCAACCTCCCAAACGCCAGTACAAGGTCATTAACTTGGCAATTTATTGGATTTTGCATGATTTGACTCCTTTAACCGCACGGAAAGCAAATTAATTCAAACATTCGTAACAGATGCATATTATAAAATGCCCTCTAACGTTTTCTGATTCTCGAAATCCTTTGCTCTGCTCCGCTCCCGGCTCACCTCGCCTCCCCTTTCCCTCCTCTCCACACCTTTGTTCGTTCGTTCTTTTGTTCAGGTTTTGGCAGCAGCTGTGGCCACATCGCCCGCAGCCCGGTCCAACCCGACGGGAACCCAAATACAACATATATACGCGGTTAGAACAAGGAGGACCGCAATGCTCTGCTGAACCGGAGTCCTACAGAGACAAAAAAAGGAGAGAGATGCATTAGGACAAGTAGCGATTTAGCAATGGGGGAGAGAGAACCATGCGCAGAGGACGTTTGTAAGAGCCGTACCACGTGGCTCTCAGCGGGAGGGCGGCGGATAGCAGCTTCAGCGTGACGATAATGGAACACGGAGCGGGGCGTTAGGAAACCAGTGTGAATTCAGGTGGAGTTTTCGTCGTTAAAAAGGGACGGACGCAGTGTTTTTGGACACGTTTGCATGCTTTAGCGCCTTGCTTTTCAACCAGTGTGCCGGGGAACACTAGCGCGCTTTGAGGTATTGCCAGGTGTGCCTTAAAAAAACGTCTGAGCTGGATTCGCGCGTGGGTTTCATTGAATAATTTAACTTTTTGGAGAGAACTGAACATAATTCTGTACCAGTAATAAAGCAAAACTGTCACCGTTTCAAAATTTAAAGAAGTAAATAGTGGGACAGACATTACTTGACACATTACATAGACATTTTTTAAACTAAAAGGTCAGATTTGGTCATGTTTTAGAAGTGTGCCGTAGTATTTTTTCAAATTAAAAAAGTGTGCCGTGACTCAAAAAAGATTGAAAAACACTGCTTTAGCTTATGAAAATGCAGAGAAACATAGGCCAATAATTAGGCACAAATCTTTATTTTAACGCTAAAAGCAGATCTCTGTGGTTTCAGCAAAGTGAAATATGTAACAGAACACAAACCATAAAGAGACATTTAATAAAATAAAAACAGAATTTACTTTTAAAAGCACATATATTTTTTGTAGGATTTTACGACTTTCTTGTTGTTGTTGGTTTTTTTTTATCAAGCGAAATCCCGTAAGCGAGACCAGTTCGCCCGACTTGATTATACTTTTTTATGCATTACAACAAAATAGGTTCTGTATATTGGTCCAAAAATATCAATATTTTTGAATGTTTCTGTATGTCTTTACGTGTTTTGTGATTTTATTGCAGTTTTCCTGTTGTGTAAAGCACTTTGAATTGCCTTGTGTACGAATTATGCTCTACAAATAAACTTGCCTTGCCGATAACGGCCGCTCTAGATTCTAAAATATCGGTATTTGTCATGGAAAAACCCATCGATCTCTAATTGAGATTACAAATAGTAACATTTTTGGAGCATAATTGTTTTTCTTTCTTTCTAGTTTCTTTTTCTTTGGTGTAATTATTTAAATATGTGTGACGTTTTAGTTTTACCATACCAATTTATTGTTCTGCTCGTGCCATTATAGTCTACCGCTACAGCTACGCTAACAGAAAACCCTTTGTCACAACTTCAATTTAATGCAACGGAATGACCAAAATTCAATAGTACATTTACATTCTGCACAGAACAAAGACATTCTGAAACCAAAGTGGCTTATTTAAATGCGTGTGAATGAAGCTCTAGGTGTGCTTTTGACGCGCATGGATGATAGTGAGGTCGATAATGGTTGCTTTTGCATAATACGTCTCCTCTACGCTCCTCGGTCTTCTCAGTATGGGTCTAATTCTTGTTGAAGGTTGTTCCCGAGGTGTGACTTGTCCTCATTTCCTATGGGGCGAGATAAGGTCAAACTGTCTGAAGTGACACATATACAGCTAAAAGTGGGATCGAGACATGCACTCAGCTACCTCCACTGCGCAAAAGAGTTCCAACTCACAACGCTGCAGCCAGACCCGCGCGGCAGGCATGCGTGCTATCCACTTGACCTTGACCTGCACTAGGGCTGGGCGATAGGGCAAAAAATGATTATCACGATTTTCATGATTTCGATTTTATCACGATTCGTGTTCACTTTTGTATATTTCTATTGTCTTTGATAGAGCTGCACTAATTGTGATTTTTCTGACCAGTGTGATAGTGATTAGATTTGCAATTTATGTTTTAATAAGATTCTGTTCAAATTCACATTTTAAACACAATTTTGTTGTTTTTTAGTCACGTTTTTATCACATTCAGTTGTGTTTGTCATATTTAAACGCGCCTTTGTCACTTTTAGTTGCGTCTTTGTCATTTTTAAGTCATGTTTTTGCCACATTTTGGTGCGTTGAGTCATGTTTGTCGGTGTTTTGTCTCTTTTGAACACCTTTTTGTAACTTTGTGTTGCTTGTTACCGAACATGTTTGTACAAATTCAAACCAGTGTTAGCAGTTTTTATTCAAATCAAAGGAAGACATTTTGTTGTTTGTGGAAGAAATTATTGCACTTCAAAAATTGCAGCCTTTGCAATTGCGAACAGACAGCTGCATTAAAGAGACAAACAGTGAATCACGATACGACGATTTCACTAAAAAAGCAGATTGTCACAGGGACGAGCTCACAATTCAATTTTTATCACCATATCGCCCAGCCCTAACCTGCACCATTTATTCTTTTTTTACAGACCAGATTTTTAAAAATATATTGGTGAGTTTTGACTGCTCACTCGCGGTCTTCTTCAAGTGATGTTGCCTTTTTGTGTTGCGTTTACACAGGACTGGGCGGTGACAAAAATTAAATGCTGAGCTTGTTCCTGTGACAGTCTGCTGTTTTTGTGAAATCGTCGTGTCGTGATTGACTGTTTGTCTCTTTAATGCAGCTGTCTCTTCAAACACACTTTTTCTCCTGTTGTTTAGCCTTTGAAGCCTCTGAACAGATGACTTTATTTATCTCTTAAAGGCCAGGGCTGCACAATTAAACCAGAATTGCCGTTTTAATGGATGCAATTAGCAAATCACAAAGGCTGATTTCTTCCGCAAACAACAAAATATCTTGCTTTGGTTTGAATAAAAACTGCTAACGCTGTAGTTTGGATTTGTACAAACGTGTTCTGGAACAAGCGGCAAAAAGCGATTAAAATGCGTTCAAAAGCGACAAAAACACGCCTACAAACAACAAAAGCACCAAAACATGACTTAAAGAGACAAAAGCCTGACAAATTTGTGTTTAAAATGTGAATTTGAACTGAGTGCTATTAGATATTAGATCTTTTTCCGAAATCGTGCAGCTGTTTTAGGCAATAGAAAAATACAAAGTGAACGCAAATCGTGATAAAATCGAAATCATGATCTGGCCCCAAGAAAATCATGATAATAATTTTCTGCCTAATCGCCCAGGCCTATTTACACGTATAAATAAAAAGGGGCCCCTTGTCCCGGTTTGTAGTCCCTTTTACTCTCACACATCTGGGTTACTATCCTGAAGAAGTCACACTGCAGATGTCACTTTTATCCTTTCTCTGCTGGTATGAAGACAATGGCAAAACCTGTGAAAAAGCGAAACTCTGGTCTGAAAGAAAGAGGCTACATATAAATCAGCTCAGACGTACACACTGTATCTCGATTGCTTAGTTGGAATCTTGAATCTGCGTGGTAACAGTATCTAACGATGCATCTTTGCTCCATGTGCAAAATAACAACAATAAGCCCATTTGAAAACCTCACTATTTGCTGACCGAGCCTGTTTTATTCTCCGCACAGTTCACATGCACTTAACCCCTCCTCTGTTATTTCTATAGGAAGCCCGTCCGCTCTTCCTGCCATTGTTGCAGCTGTCTTGTGGAGAGAATGCGTAACATGAGCAGTTATTGGGCGTCTCCTCGCAAATTTTTATTATGTTGTTGACTCCCGCCAGGAAAAAACTCCGGTTCAAAGCGTGGCGCCGGAGGGAAGTTTTAAAGGGACAGAGAGGTCAAAGTTGAGGTGAGAAATGGCCTTCGTCCAAGCAGTTCACATTGCACAAATAATTTCAGATTCCCAGTAGACAGAAAACCGTAAAACCCCTTAGTGTATGGACTTGCTAGTGTGTGTCTTGCAGTAGCTATTGTTCGAGGTAATCGCTACATTATACTGAGAGTAAAAAGGAACCGATGTGCAGTTTGATGAGTTCTAACTTGTTTTGCTGCAGCAGGCTACAAAAAAATCTCCTGATCTTTCTTTTGCCTGGGAAATCCAGAATGATATCTCTTTATATTTTTATACAGATCGATATCAGTCTGGTCTCACCGCAATAGCCGCGAGTTCAGATGGGTGTGATTGACAGGTGGATCAGACAATCAGGGACGCCGTATCTAAACAAAAATGGCTGCTTTTCGGGAGGGAAAAAAGGCAAAAAGTATCACAAAGACTGAAAATCGACACGGATTTCTGCAGCAAGGCAAAGAGGCAAAGCAAAGAGCAAGCACTGAACTCTAATCTGAGGTGAGGAAGTCTGATTTTCAAAACGATAGCTGACCAATAAAGTCATCTGATTGCACTGTGCGGTTTGGAATTGACTCGAAGTGCGACCGAGGGCAATCTTTGCAAAGAATTGAAGAGGTGTGTACTCTGGATCCCAGGCAAATCTTCTGCAGCCAGCTTGAAAGGCTTTCTAAATGCTGGTCAAGGTATATTTTAGAGAAAGGCCTGCATTCACCTTAACTATTGTGATAAATATAAGTTGAAATATTAGCATACAGGATAGTTGGGAAAAAGATGTAATCCATCATTTGTCCAGGAGTGGTCTATGGTAGAAAAGGTTTCAAAGAGTTTTAGAAATCAATCCATCTGAAAGTAATTTTGAATCTGATGGAAATGATTTGGAAGCCTGCATTTATTTACACTTTTGTGCTCCAACTGGTCCTGGCCAAAACAAGGAGTTTTGAGCAAGGAGAAGAGATGGTTTGAAAGATTAGGGGTTTTTTTTGTCCAGAAATAGTACCCTTTGTTAAATAGGAATGTTTTTCTGAGATACAACTTCCCCTCAGCTTACAATAACCTCATAAAACCTTGAAGACTATAAATGCCACGGTTCAAACCTTTTCCATCAGATTGAAAATGTCTTTTGGCTGGAAGTTAAAATGTCTTGATAATTCAGTGTCGAGATGTTGAGTACCTTTGAAACCTTTATTACTGTACAGTACTATTACATTAAAATACAAACGTTTATTTTTTATTTGCACTTTCCAGTTAGAGACAGAATTTGAATATCTGAAGTAGAAATGTATTATTCTGGGAACTTGTTGAGATATTTATGGCTGTGGGACAAATAGTTGTGTAAAATTGATAACAATCTTTCTTGGAATACAGATATATTTCTCCGTTTGAAAGTTTTCCATTGACTTCTATCCGACGCACAAGGTTCTTACTGAGGTACTTGCAGTCAGCGTGATTTGAAGTCCATAAAATCCCACCTGCTTCTCTCTTCTCTTTTGGCCTCTCTGTGTCTCTGGAGTAAATCTTGTTGAAGTCAAATTCCTGATGCTTCTTCATGTGTTTTTTTTTCTTCTTCTTCCATATCCGTGTCTGCTGTCTTCCTCCTGTGACCCAGATTCTTCCGAGGTACAAACTGGGGTCTTCTCTCATCATTGTGACCTATTTAACAACCACTAACGAGTAACCATAGCAGCTAAACATCCCTTTCGAGAAACGATTTCAGTTTATAATAAATATAAACTAGAATTACTCTGACATTGTAGTTGGCAAACAAGTGAACTTATTTTGAAGTAAAGATTGTTGTTTGAGTGTATTTCCAATATCTATCCATTTAGTTATACAAATTAAGGGCTTGTTCTCAAACTTTTTTCACAAATTTGAGTTATTTATTGAACTCTTTCGCCATGTTTTTCTTTTAATATTACATAACTTATAATATTATGTATGCAGAACTTAACTTGAGTGAACCAAAAAACAATGGTTTCAATTGCGAAAGCTGAGTTGACGAAAGATAACTGAAATGGATAGAAGAAGTATGAAGGTGTATTGACTTAAAAAACGCAAAGGAGCTTCATAGAAAACAAAACGAAACCAAATGAAGAGCAATGATTGTTCTTCAAATATTATTTTTCATAGCTTTACTTTGGAATTTCACATTTCAGAAAGTAAAGTAATTGCTTGCATCAATCTGCGCACCCTTAACTGGATTTGTTGTCAGCACGGCAACTGCGAGAATTGCCATGAAAAAAACCAAACAAAACAAAAAACGAAAAGCTAGCTAATTTCGCATCGTGGCACGCAATTGTAATGAATACGTTTTGACGGCAGAACGGCTCAAAACGAGTCTTGCGATGATTTATGGACTTAAAAAATGCACAGGAGGCTTCCAAATTCCTACCTGTGATGTAACATAAGAGAAAATTGGGATGGGGTGATTTCTGAGGGCTCCGAAAAGACAGCCTTGTAAACAGAATTAATGAAACCAGCGTTAATGAGGCTAAATACAACTCCAGTTCTGTTTTTGATGAGGGAACAATGTTATAACAGTCTCAAAAAAAGTCAATTTAGCATAATATCTGTCCTTTAATATTGCTGGGACAGGACGGTTGCTATTTGTACTGACTAAGCCTGATTATAGTTGTAACTTCTCGTGTCCTCTCTCTGTCATTGTTAATGTTTTTTTAGCATCTGCACAGCCTCCATAGTCTGTCTTTAAGCTGCTCTGGATGTTAGCAGTAGCAATTAGCCGCGATCTCCGTCATGGCCTCCTTGCAACTGAGAAGAAAATACACCGCAATCGACGTTTATTTGACCAGGATAGTCCCAATATTTCAAATTCCATACGGGCCCCAAAGCAAAAGGCAATATCACACGAGCGGGGCAATATGACCCAGCTCTACTTGACACTATCGCCTCTGTACATTGTCTGCACACATTCCCTTGCGCCCTCTGCTCTCATATCCAGTACATGTGGTCAGGGTCAGAGCCTTCACAACAAGGGCAGGCCTGAAAGCTTTATATCGACTCGCGCGCATGGCTCTAAGTCACTCGGGACTCACCTGATGACGCCGGGATCGGTCTCCTGCGCTCGGGCATGATCCAGGCTCGGATATCCAGAGCGATGCAGGTTTCGCTTTTGTATGAGGTAACAATGAACATGCTTAGGTGTCGGGTTACTGCGGCGGCTCCAGGGGGAATGAGAGAGAACTGAGAAAGGCGACGATAAAGAATGTTTGACTGTTTGAGTTTCTTTTTGAAGTTCGGTCACAACTTACACAGATTTTTTCTAAAGTCGGTCGTTTGAACAATTTCGTTGCCGGTTCATAAAATGTCTCTATCAATGTAGAAGTCTGTCTGAAAGAATTACTGTTTGTATTTAGTTACTTGTTTTCAGGGGTGTCAGACTTGGGGGGGCTAAAAGGTACCGTTTCTCCGGGGCCCAGGGCAGGGAAGGGCCCTCAAAAGCATGTATTGTTTTGTTTTTTTGTAATGAAATAAAATGTAGTTGAGTGAAGTCTTTGAGAAACTAAATAAAATTATGTATGAGATGTTCGGGCCCCATTAAAAGAGCCAAATTATTGCTTAATTAGCCAATTTGTTAAGAAATAAAACTAGCAATTATGATTTGTTTGTGTATTTTAATTTATTTGTGTATTTACATTGTGAGATGTTTGTGAAATTGTTCTGGTAGTTATTGCAAAAACAAACTGTGCTGTATCATAATATGAGCCGGTAGCTACACAGGATATCTATAAATTAGCAATTTTTTTAGCTGTGTGTACAAACCATAGCAATAGTGATTGAAAAAATAACATTAATAACTACATTTGCTGGGATATACAGTATTAATCACATGCAAAATTATGCACTAGGGGCCCAAAGAGAAAGGTTTGCATCTGGGGTCCAGAATTTGGTATTACGCCCCTGTTTGTTTTATATGATCTAAGAAAACAAGATGCATTAGTTTCAGAGGCTTCATTGCAATGAAGTAGAAAATGATAAATATAGCAAGAATGTTACATAAAAAGATCTTTGTGACTTGTGGTAAACTTAAACAGATGTTATCGGAGCCTTAACAGTGCAGTGTGAGCAGCAAGTGTTGACTGTTGTGGTTTATTATTATTCTGACGTTAGCGTAGCCATGTTTTTATTCACAGCGGCAGGCTAACGAGCTAAAAATGGTTTTAGGTTTGCCGCACCCTGCCCTTTAGTTATTATTTTCTCCCAGATAGTGAGTAACATTTGAACAATCCACTATTGTCCTTACTCTAATGTCAGCAGACTCATTAGCCTGAACGTAAGAGCCGAAAGCAGCGCCCTGATTGGCTGTGCTTGTGCGGACCACCCCTGTTTCACTTTGCCGCCTGAAAAAAGCTGATTTAAAGTCCTGCATGTGCCCTAAAAAGAATGCGTTTGAACATTAACGACGTGCCAAAGAATTAGGAACTAGATCGATTTAAATGCCTTCTTGGTTTCGCTGCGTGAAAACCAGGTACTCTAGCTTTAACCAGTCTGTTTCCAAAATGTATGCATGAATTCCAAGATGATCCCAGTCCAATAATCTGCTCCTTCCTCGATGATAAACACTAGTTCGAGGCGTCCTCTTTCGTCCTTGAGGCTAATATTAGTATTTTAGTGGTTCCGGAGCATCACGGAGGAGCACTGGGAGTGGGGGGGTACGCTGTAAAGGAAGTGGGGGGTTGAAAGGGGGTTCTGGAGGCTGCGGAGGTAATTTCATGGCTCAGTAACAGGAACATGACATGACAGTGAGAGATAGAGGACAAACTTCTGATAAGAAAGAAGGGTAATCAGTTTTTTTTTGCACATTTATGGAAAGATGCATTGACAGTACAGTGATGTTAATACTTAGACTTGGAAATGCCAGCAATGCTCAAGGTAAGATCTGAGAAATGTCCTGAAAGATAGAATATTCTTAAGGTGAGACACTACATTTGAATAGGCAAAAATTTTAAATCTGAAGATATCAATTTGAAACTTCTCCTGTAGTTTACTTACATAAATGTCAGAAAAATTGCACATATTTTGCACTTTTAATCCTGACAAAATCAGGTTTAGTTTTTTTGGTTCATTTTCTACACTTATTAGATACAAAAACATGCACAAGGGGCGATTTGGATTTCTCATTTCGTTTTTGAGATAACTAGAGCTCAAAAAATTCTAATTTTGCCTTTTATAACTTTTATAAATCAGGCTTAGAATTAGATGTCAACAGATTCTTCAATACAGTACATTTCATCCAAAAACTTGTTCAGAGCAAGACTGTAAAGTTTGGTGTGTAAAGTAACTCCAAAGAGTTACTTTAAGCTGATCTTTACGTCTGAGAGAAAGATGCATTTAAAAAAAACGGCTTTTAAACTTACAAAAATCTGTGGATGAAATAATAAAACATCTTCAGGAGCAGATTGGACAAGTTTGTTGTTTCCACATTAAAGCCGATATGTTGAGAGAGCTAACTGACCAAAAACACAACCTTTTTTTTTTAACCCATAATATCTCGTAATCAGTACAATGTTCATGTTCAAGGTCATTCGACTTTTTATCCGAAAGTCGTTTTCAATCTAGAGAGCTGGTCTGAGAAGCCTGACTTTAAACTGCTCTGAAATTAGTAAGCCCTGCTCTCAGAATGGAATTTCCCCTAAAAACTAACCTGTCTTTGTTTACCTGTTAGAGCCATTACAGTCCTGACTGCCTCACCACTCTTCAGCGCCCGATTAGCATTTACTCTGCTTGTTTTGTTACTTGAACCTGCATCAACACAGAAGGCACTCTAAACTCAGGATTGCAACTGGCCGTGCATCTTAATCTTAAAGGCACAAACCACTCGTTTGACTGTGAGGTGCAGATTTTAAGCAGGAGAAGAGATGGTTTGAAAAGTGTGAAGGAGGCCATTTTTACTACATATTCACTACCAATTCTGCAGCTTTGAACAGGAAGTGGACCTGTTTCTATTATTTTGTATTTTTAGATTAATGTTGCGGTTTACAGTGAACAAAATGTGAAATGACGATGTTCTACTTTTGCTATAATTCAATTCTAAATTCAAAACAGTGAGGCGCAGATTTTAAGCAGGAGCAAAGATGGTCTGAAAAATGTGAATGACGCCATTTTTTTGCAAATAGAAACTTCCTCTTTAACAAAAATGGTGGTTTAAGGCAGTGATTCCCAAAGTGAGGGTCGGGAACCCTCGGGAGATCGCGAGGAGTGGCGATTTTCATTTCACTTTGGAGGTCCTGAGTCAGTTGCATGGCTATTTTGGGGGTCCCAGCCAGAAAAGTTTGGGAACCCCTGGTTTAAGGGATATTTTTCTGACTTTTTACAGCAGTGTTCTGGCTTGCACGTTGGTCAAGTTGGAAAAGGACTTTGGGATGGAAGTCGAAACATCTTGATTTTTAAAAGGGAATTACACCAACCATTCCCTTACATTATATAAAAAAATGTACATGGAAAACTGCTAATAATGCAACTTTAAACTGTTTTAGCTTCGTCTGTTATTTGGCAAAGTTGATTGAAAGATATAAACGTCTGCTTTTCATAACCTTAAAAGCACATTTCTTTAGTTCAATATCGAAAATCTTGTCTCATTTAAAATTGTGAGCATATCTTAACTCTTGCAGCGGAAAAGTTAAGATATATGAAGAGCGGAAACTATATTGTCCAAGATTCTTTGCTCCTTTTCAGATCAGCCAACTCTAAGAAATCACTTTTTATACGACAATAATGATTTCACGAAAGAGAAAATATTGAGAGAATGTGTGCCTGTAGAAAATATCGCTATATATCTTCAGAGGACAATTTACCACAATAATAATGTAACATATAGGTCAGCGTTTGGATTTTGTTACATTCCTAATACCACATAATTGCACATAATCCAAAATAATCACGCGTCTTTGTGTTTTGAGGCCTGTCTTGTTTACTGACTCGTGGAGACAGATTGCAGATTTAGTGTGCAGCATATGGTCCCATTCTTTTCAGGTTTAAATCTCAAGTGTCCCGAGATGCACCAAAACAACACCTGCTCCACTTCGCGTGACATTTTGCTAATGCTCTTTAAAACTACATATATTATAAGTTTATACGGAAAGGGGGAAGAATTGTCAGAGACTTTCTTCAAAATGAGTGCGTGTTAAGGTTTTGAGAAACATTTGCAAAGGTCGTACCCGGCAAATTTGGTGGAAATGTGACACATAATGATGCTTTCAGCTTTGGGTGCGTCATCTTGAAAAGTCTTGTCGCAAGTCGTTTTAACAATATGCAAACAAATGCAAGTGACATGCAGTTTTTTTTGTCTAAAAGCAAAACTGAAAAAAAATTACTACCACAACTAAAATTTTGGTCGGTATATTCAGGTCTTTATAAAATTTGTCTTAGTAGAAATACATTTATTTGGGACATAATCATCTTCAATGCGATTTTAACCTCGTTACAACAGTGTTTCCTCATCATTACTTATTCCTATTTTCATTTATTACTTTATTACTTGGTATTTTGATTGCAATTTCTTTCTGAGTTTTCACCTACCCCCTATCCCCGCCCACATCTAGGCCTGTTACGGTAATTACTATATTCACTTCATTCAATATATGATAGAAAAAAAAATATATTTTCGGCTCAATATTTGCACGTTGTGGAACATTTTCTTTGTTTTTTGATCAGATTTGAATCATACAGAGTGACACAAGTAACTTTTATGACTCATTATCGGTACAAACTAACGAAAAGAAGTGTTTCATTCTGCTGTTCATTGATTGTAGCTCATGTTTTTGAGAATATTTCACATTTAGAATTACTTTGTTTGGAAATTACTGTGTCAATGGCACCAGTTTATCGTGATATTTTCTCTTACAATACATCACACTTCAAAATGTGTTATTGTGACAGGCCTACCCACATCCCTGAACGTATTTGTGATTATCTGAAAAATTACGACTTCAAATGATACATGTAGAGTTCTAAAGTGTTACGTAGCCCCTTTAAAAAAAAAAAAAAAAAAAAAACACAGCGAAAATGTCACTAGGAAGAGGCGGGGCTTATCAGTTCTGCAGTTTTGAACAGGAGGTCAATAGACTTTTCTTTTACTAAGTCGTTTTAGATCAATATGTGCCGTTTACAATGAACAAAATGTAAAATCATCATCTACTTAGGTTAAAGTTCAATACTAAGTGCCTGATCAAAAAGTATGATATGTCTCCTTTAAGCCCATGTTTTTACTGGAAATATGCTCTAGTAAACTCCCATACTTTAACCAAACAAAAGTGTGGATAAGATTTAATACTTACAACAAAAAATAAACAGAATTGCTGAAAACCAGAGTTATTATTGTGTTTTATAGGGGTTAAAATTCCTGCAGGGTGATGAGACATAGGGGTGAGCCTGCATGCAAGAGCACATTAAAGGTTTACTGCGGCTAAAGTACGACTATTTCTCACTTGGGACTGAATGGATTTAGTATAATGGCGTCTTTATGGGCCCCACGGGGAAAGGAAGAACACTTGCGTAAAAGGTTTTGACACGTTGTAACATTACAGGGTTGTCTGTCAGGCATAGATTGTTTTGGTGGAGAGACATAATATATTTTAGTGCATATTAAGTGTGCATTCAGGAGATCATTTCAATCGCTCATGGGCTAAAAGCTACACGTTGGTTAGAAATCAGTTTGGGAATTTGTCCAGCCGTGGATTTTCTTTTGTTTGTTTGCATTTTTACAATGTTTTTATTTGTTAAAAGTAAAATATTTTGCCTTTATTTATTGTAGTACCTCAAGTTTGCCATGAACTAAATGAACATCTGTTTCTTGGCTGTTTGCCCTGGTACTTACTGAGTTTAGGTGCCATCTACTGGCTGCATAGCACTTACATAATTATAGTTATATAGTTATTACTTACGGGACTGCGTGAAATGCTAATGTAGCCTAGCAGTCGCCTTGATCGTGTTTAGACGGTAGAAATGCTCAAAACGATGAAGATTCTCTGATAAGTGACGTCAAACATCGGAAAAACCGTTATCGATCAAGGGAGTTCAGCAGGAAGTGTTTTTAGCGGTCGGAGGGGAAAGGATTTTGTAACCAGCATTCCTCAAACTAGTGTGAATGCAGTTAAACTCCAGGTATGTCTGGATGGTGGAACATTGTTGGTAAATGCTCAAAAAAGTTGCTATAGCATAAAACCACAGCCCACGATCAATACTGTCAGGTTTAGTATCACGATCTATCAATATTTTGGCACAACCCTACTATTTTCTTTTTTTACATTTTTAGAAAAGGAACACAGAACACGAAAAAAATAAAAAACATCCATTGTAATAAAATGGAATGAAGCTATGGCAGACAATTTCCAACGATTTAGTCCAGAGTGTGTCAGATTTAATTTCCAGATTAAGTCCGACGGTGATTTTTTGCTGTTTATAATGTCAGCCCAGTTCTTAATTGTTGCTGCAGATTGAGTCATCCATTTTTTTGTGATGGCCTTCTTCCCTGCTGTCAAAAATATAGTCCAAAGCAATAATTAATGTGTGTTACTTACTGGCCTGCCAAGAATACACGCTTCTCTAATACTTGCAGAACGAAATTGTAGTGCTGTCACAAAATATTACTCTTGGCGATATATCAATACAGCAGCCCATGATATCGTTCACCAAATTTAGTATCACATTATTTTGATATTTTGGCAGACCCCAACTAGGGCTGGACGTAATGGCAAAAAATAATTATCACGATTTTCTTGGAGCCAGATCATGATTTTGATTTTATCACGATTTGCGTTCAATTTGTATTTTTCTATTGGTTATAATAGAGTTGCATTGTCGCGTTTGTTGTTTGTAGAGGCGGTTTTGTTGTTTTTGAATGCATTTTTATCGCTTTTGATTGCACTTTTGTTGCCCGCTACAGAACACGTTTGCACAAATCCAAATACAGTGTTAGCAGTTTTTATTCAAAACAAAGCAAGACATTTTGTTGTTTGTGGAGGAAATGATTGCCCTTCAGAAATTGCAGCGATTTGCTAATTGCATCCATCACAATTGCAATTTTGTGTCGATTTGCTTTAATTGTGCTGCTGTAGCCTTTAAGAGGTAAATAAAGTCATTTGCCCTCGTTGTATATTTCCCTGAGTTCAGATGGACATGAACGACAGGCGTGTTAGCCAATCAGGGACACACATTCTTATCGTTCTCATCAAAACAAACATGGCTACCTACGAGGAAAAACAAAGGAACAAATAACATTACAGATTTCCACCGAATCGATGAGTGAAGCTCTAAACGCTGTTAGTCTGAGCTGAGAGAAGTTTGATTTGGTCCTAAATGGTAGATGATCAATGAGTTAATCTGTTTCCAATGAAATAAACAAACCTGATTGCGCTGCTCAATTCGCCCTGAGACGCTGAAAGAACCAGTGACGATCGCAGAGTACGTAGTGCTTTTCTTGACACCCAAATGTGCTGTATTTACACAAATCACATGCTTGTATTTGCCCATTGACAATAAAAACAGCCAAAGAAAAGTCACTGAATAGACAGAATCAAATGGAACAGACGCTTAATTCAAGGGCAGTGTGTCTGAGATCTGATATTCCAGTCTTAAACCTGCAAAACAGCTTCACATCTTTGGATTTTATGACATTTCAACCGATGATATACCACATAAACGTCTCAGAAACACTTGGGCTGCAAATTTAGGTGCGAATTACAGCGTATTGCACACACCCCAAACCGATTTTTCATTTTGCAGAGCGCAAAGCTGTTAAGTCCTCTGTCTCTGGTCCTCTTTAAAAATGTAAGAGTTCAAATCGATGGGCCCACTCCGCGCACACACACGTTCACAGAGAGGGAAAGAGGTGGCCTATTACTCAGACTAAAGCTCTTGAACGGCCACACAGGGAGACGCTCTTTGGAGACACTTAATATTTCACTGAAGTCGCTGCAATCTGTTCAAATGTCAGGTCCCAACTCCAAAATAGCAAATCAGTGGCGAGGAATATGATTTGTAGATTGTCAAGTGTGGTAATAGTCTTAACTCAGCCGGAATTACGTCACTGTTTTTGGTGTGACACTGGAGTGAATCAGCAATTATTAAAATGGAAAGGACTGCATTTTTTAAGTACAAGGATCTCCTACGAAAAAATAAATATTAGCAGTTTGATTCTACATAAAAACGGTTAAGACTGTAGTTTAGATTTGTTAAAACAAATCGACAAAAACGCGACTAAAAGCAATATTGCGCAACTAAAAGGAGTTAAACAAGACTAACAGAAGTGACTGAAAGCGACTAAAATGCGACTAAAAGCTACAAAAACTGAACTTAAAGCGATAAAAACCTGTGCTTAAGTGACAAAATGCACCTAAAAGCGGCAAAAACAAAACTAAAAGCGAAAAAAACGTGATTAACTGCAACTAAAGCGACAAAAACATGACTAGAAGCAACAAAAATGCAACAAAAACATGTATGAAAGTTACTAAAACATTACTAAAACCTACTAAAACTGACTAAATTGTGACTAAAAGTAACAGACATGACTAATATTATTAAAAACGCCAATAAAAGTGACATACTTTTTTGGCAAAAACACCAATAAAAAGTGAGAAATAAGCCATTCAAAGTGACAAAAACGTTTTAAAACATGTGATTTTTTTTATTAGTTACAATAATATATTGGTTGACCTCTACTACAAATGGCAAACAAACTAAACAAAAAAATAATAAGTTGATATAGTAATTATTATCAAGATATTACATATTCTATGATTAATAATTCTCTTCTATGAAACGTGTTGATTCAAAATGCCAGCAGACGGCACAAGATCTGCTGGCACACTGAAGACGGAAGTAGTTTGTATTGGGCTAAAAACCACGGCAGCTGCAAGAATAACACAAACACAATTCCAGATGAGATGGGGAAATATCAGATTTATACTGATATTGGAATCTGTCAATATTGGAAAAAACGGCCGATATTTGGCGTTGATTTTTTGTCTGGCAGTGCTCCAATCTGTTTGGTGCATGTGTCACTTTCAGTTTGTCCTCAGTGCGTCACATTTGTCTTTTTGAACACAGTAACGAGTCAAGAAAAGTAGAAAAAGGAAACAAAATATATATAGACATATGTTTACGCAATCATTCTTACTAAAGTGAAACGTTATTTTGTGAACGTAACTTCAATTTAGGATAAACTTAGATGGATGACTAGATTTCAAAATGTGAACATCGTCATTAGTTAATTTTGGTTATCGGCCACAGCAGCAACAAATATTAGATCACGGAATCGGCTCTAAAAATCCATTTCGGACCATCCCTTTACTCCAGGTATGTTTTTGACGAGGATACAACATCACAACTCAAAATCTGAAAGAAAAGAAGGTCAATTTAGCATAATATAGGCCTTAAACGCCCCTCCGTGATTCCTCTTTTAACTCCTTCATTGACCTTAACTCCTCATATGAGAAGCGACAGCAGACATATTGGTTTGATTTATGATACGGCGACGCGCAGGTGATAAATGAACTGGCCTACATTCATTGGTATTCTCCATAAACACGGCTCCATCCGACTACATTAGAGGGACGAGGAGGAGTGGACGGGAGCAGCTAGTAGAATCTAAATAAGAGAGATACGGGAGGTTTAGTGTGTCAGGTCTGATTTGGGCGTGGAGGGGATAAAGGCCAACGGGGAGTTTGAATGTCGTTAGATCAAATGGAAGAAGAACGTGCAAATGCTTCATGAATATGCAGGTCTGATGAACCCGAGCTGGAGGGGAGTACGTGATGTAGAGTTCAGTCCAGATATACGTGACAGTTGGACGCTAGGAACATATTTGAGGTATGAAACAATAATGATGTGTTGCGGTGTCTTATGCCGCGTTCCAGTTGTCGTCGGAGGTCAGATTTTACAAGATCCGAGTTGTAAATTCACACTGGAACACTCTCTCAAAATTCCTACTTGGAAATGGTCAAACTTTTGATTTTATCCAGGCTAGACGATCCAACATGTCTGCGCCCGGCATTTGGATAAAGTTTAATATCCGACAGTTGCGGTATTGATTGTTCTTGCGTTATTGTACCTTTCTCCCTACTTTCTCTCAGCTCTGTGTGAAACTTTTTTAGTTTTAAATGCTCTGTGAAGCTATTGTTGCTAACGTAGTGTCAACAAAAGCCGAAATCGCCCACAGGCAATTCTTAATAAAAGGTAAATGTAATACGTCGTTTAACTAAATTGGATTTGGTTTTTGTCTGATTTGAGCACTTTCTTGGTTTGTATTACTTATTTTGAATCGTTACTGTACCCACACTCTAATCCAGTGTTTTTCAACCTTTTTTTCAGTCATGGCTTAAAAAAAAAAATACCACAGCACACCATTTACTGAAACATCTTTAAATCAGACCTTCCAGTAAACTAAAAGTGGTGTAAAACATTCAATAATGTCCAGGCCACTGTCTGGGTCTTCAATTGTGGCACTATTGATTGTTTTGCTTTATTTTTGGGACAGGAATTTGCTCAGGGCATGCCAAAATGGTAAATTATCCAGTTAAATTCATTGTCTAAATCTGTTAACTCAAACTGGACATTTTTCCAAGGTGCATCTGGCAATACCTCAAGACACACCAGTGTTCCCCAGCACACTGGTTGAAAATCAAGGCGCTAATCTACTGCTCACAAAATAAGATAATCCTTTATTGTCTCCCAGAAATTTGTCCAGGGACACAGAGACACAACGACATCGGCAACAGTCGAAGCACACTCAGTCAGCATCATCATTGAACACAAAATACAAGACACATCACATCAGGGGCCTGTCTGTCACAAGGTTATTGTTTTACCAACTTGACAACTGGAACATAGAAACTTGGAGAAAATGTCTCGCCAAGGTCCGAATTTCGACCTCAGCGGACATGCAGTAAAATAGACCCTTCCAGTAGTGACGTGTTTTGAACTGTTGTGCACGCAGCCTGGTACTTGTGTTTACATTCTAGCCTATTCATTTTAATGATGCAGCAAACAAAAAGCTGTAATATCGTTGTCATTTGTCATTTGTAGACAGCACAGACATGTGGTTGTTGTTTATATGTTCATTATATTTGCCAAAGAATGATGCAGTAATTATCAAGATCTAATCCTCCATCCGTTTGGTCCCATTGGAAATATCTATGGTGCGTCCCAGTTGTCCTCGGAGTTCAGATTTGCCAGTTTCTTCCAATAGGCTATATGCACACATCTTTTCCGCATTCGATGTCAGATGGCACCGGAACTTCCGGCACGGAGAGACGCTAGTGGAGCGCACTGTTATTGCGATGAAAATGAAACTTAAAAGTAAAATAATTGCTGAGGGTTTTTGGAGATTGAACAGGGTCATATACTAGTGGTATGTACGGTGGCAGAGCGGCTAGAGCTTCTGCCTCTCAATAAGGAGATTGTGGGTTCGAATCCCAGACCACCCCAACATCGTGGTTTCGAATTCCAAACCACCCTTACATCACACAATCTCTCTGGGTGGAGTCTGCATGTCCTCCCCGTGTTACCGTGGGTTCTCTCCGGGTTCTCCGGCTTCCTCCCACCGTCCAAACACATGACTGTGTAGGTGAATTGAGAACTCTAAATTGTCCCTAGTGAATGAATGTGAGAGTGAATGGTTGTCTGTCCTTGTCTGTCTCTCTGTGTCAGCCCTGCGACGAGTTGGCCACTGTTCAGGGTGTACCCCGCCTAAGGCCCAAAGTCACTGGGATAGGCTCCAGTCACCCGCGACCCCTAACGGGAATAAGCGGTAGAAAATGAATGAATGAACATATACTAGTGTCCGCCATTACCGAAAGTTACGATGCAATCTGACATTCTACCGGAAATACGTCACACCGCTCTGTGCATATAGCCTATAACAGTGCGCTCCGCTAGCGTCTCTCCGTGCCGGAAGTTCCGGTGCCATCTGACATCGAATGCGTGCATATAGCCTATTCCAACTGGTTCAACCTTTCAACTCGAAGGACATTTCAGAATCCAAATTAGAAAATCCCACATAGCTACACCGGCATTTGGTGAAAGTTAAAACGCGTACTGCTGTAATGTTGATAGTACTTAGAGTTTGTTATTTTCTCTTAAGTTTCTCTTAATTGTCCATCTGTGAACCTGCTCCTGCAAAGCGTTTGAGCCGCTGCAATTTGAAATGCACTGTTATGCTAATGTTGCACAGAGCTAATGTCAACCAAAGCCAAAATTCATTCATAAACGCAACAAC
This sequence comes from Rhinogobius similis, assembly GCA_019453435.1. NCBI lineage: Eukaryota > Metazoa > Chordata > Actinopteri > Gobiiformes > Gobiidae > Rhinogobius > Rhinogobius similis. The sequence goes on along the minus strand of CM033632.1, from coordinate 1,553,020 downwards.
AATGTCCAGATTAATCAATTAAATGAGCTGTATCTGATTTTTACTGTCTTACAAACATTTTTAAACAGTTGTAAGTTGTTGTTGATTGCGCCATTTAGTCATTCGATTTCTAGATACCTGCAAGGTGAGCTAAGTTATTGAGAGATCCTTTAATTGTCCCACAATGGGGAAATTCCAGAGATTGAATAGAATACAAAAGAAAGAAGAGTAAAAAGAACTGTTCTGTACTAAACCTGGGAAATATATATAAAAATGTGATAATCTCGTAATTGTTGTTCTGAAGATACGAAAAAGTAGAAAATCAAGTGCGTCGTCTATAATCAAAACTATATAAACGACTTCTAAAAAACTGAAATATCCAAAACAAGGATATAAAGTAATATTTCTGTTCTTTTGTGGTTCATTTTAAGGTCTATTCATGATAATTCAACCTCAACCAAGACATTTACAGGCACTTTTTACCACTTTCCTGTTAAAATATCTTCTGAAAAAACAGTTTCAAGATAAATTGAGACGTTTCATTTTGTTTTATTTACATTTAATCTTGCTCCATTCCTTTCCCCGTGTCATTTTTAAACCTCTCCATATCCACAACACTCACATTTCCTCCTCCCCCTGTCCTTGTTTTGCTCTGTGACATCATCAGTGCGCGCCCGTTCCCCCGGTGTGATGTGGAAGCTGAGACGTGTGTCGAATCTGGCTCCGGCCTCTGCTCCCGTTGCCATGGTTACGGTGGACGGCCCCCGAAAGCAGCTGCAGTCGGAGCGGAGGGAAGGAGAGCGAGGCAGGCGCGGGAGCAAAACATTGGGCAGGTTTAGACGTAGTTTTAGTCACGCTTCGATATGTTTGTTTTCATTTTCATATCGTTCCCTGCCAGACACGTGACCTGTACGCCACCGGCAGCCATCTTGGTTCTGGTCGTTAATGTAAATAAATGTAAACTCCAAAGAAAATCTGCATGAACTGCTCAAATATGACAACAGTCCTTAATCTTTCTAACAATGTACAACAACAAATGAAATGCAAAAGTACAGCTGCATTTTAAAACGCAAATATGGTTTTGTTGTAGCGAGTTATGTAAGAAATGCTAATAAATGATTAGCACAAAAGGTCAAACAGGTCAAACATAATGGACTCCAAGAAATCTTCTAATAACGCAAATATGGCTTTGTGTCTGAAACTTTCCCTGTGTGCGCTAAAAGTACCGCACTAAATATTCATTACTTTTTGTGTGATTTTGAGCTTTTAGCGTTGACTTTGATGAAGGTCGTTGTCAGTTAAAAGTCAGTGTAAAGTCGTGAAAAATCCATTCAAAAGCTCTGAAATCTGCGCTGACTGTCCTGTGAGATGTCATTTTGCAAAAAACACCACATTTTTTACCTAATTTTGCATTCATAAAAAGGCAAAGTACACAAAGTAAACACTCGTCGCTTTCCGTATAAACAATATGTCTCCGATCAGCTGCAATTTCATTATATTCTTGATATGTGACTTACCTTGGCATGAACCGATATATATCTAAAAAGTTTGTTAAAAAGTTATTAGTATTGATCGTCATCTATGTATCAATGAAACTATCGAGCTGTTGGAAACCTTGCTCACCAAAATGAAAACATATTAAGGTTGAACAATATGAAAAAAGAAAAATATGAAAAATAATTCAGTACTGTATTGTGATATATATCAATATTATAGAAATATCTTAAAGGGGACATATTATACAAAGCCATCTTAACTTCACTTTCAGTGTTTCCTCATCATTAGTTTACTCAAAGTTGTATTTTGATTGATTCCTGCATGTTTGAGTAATCCTACTTTTTCCTAAAGCGTTCTGTTTTTAACTACCCCCTATCCCCGCTCACTTTTCTGTGCTTAACAGCGATTAGTCTGAAAATTGAGACTTATCGTGACATATGTAGATTTTAAAAATGTCACGTTGCCACTTTTCAAAATTAAAAACACATAAATGAAAATCTGCTGGTTGTTAAGGTGACATGTCATTATGGAGCACTTTTGAACAAGAAGTCACTGAACCTGTTTCTTTTACATCGTGTCATTTCGTTTACAATGAACAAACTGTAAAATGATGATCTACTAATGTTATAGTTCATTACTAAGTCCCTGTAAAAAAGCACGATATGTCTCCTTTAATATACTTTTTGGTAGATTAAGTTTAGTTTGGCTAAATGTAAACAAAGAAAAAGCTCATGCCGTTAATTATTTGTTCAACTTGACAAAATGTGACTTTCAACATCGAAACAAGACTAAAATAGGACTCTTTGATGAAAATCATGAGTAACATCTACCTTTTTGTACATGTTACTTTCAAAAAACAGTGTAGTTCTGTCCAATTAATAACTTGAAATAGCATTACAAGCTAGCAATAAGATTTATTCACTGATATCGATTATTGTGTCATCCAATATTGCAGTATAGATATTTTCACGATATTGTGCAGCCCTAAAATACATCTACAATTGTGACATAGATTAAAGACCACCATGATTTATTGGACATTTAGAAAAGGCAAATTGATAAATGACAAAAAGGTTGACGGTTCACACTACCTTAAGCTTTACTAATATCTATATCTATGTATTCATGAGCTAAACTACTTTAAATTGTACGCAATATCTTGAAAAAAGTTAAATATTGCATCTTGAGCTTCAATAATAACCGTTAAGTATATTTCCAAGGCGTTTCAAATTGCATTATGAAGCAATTGCATCAACAATCCGCTCTTTTGTTGATTTTACATGACAATAAACTTAACCTTGAACCTTGAAATCGAACCCAGTACGGTTCAATTTCCCGAAACACATCCAAAACTATTTAAAATTCTCCTCAGCTTCGGTTTGGCTCGCACCCGGAGTCTTGTTCCATCCTCGTATCTCTTGCTAACTGTCACATCGCTTTTTTAGGAAGTGCATTTACACCGATATTATCATTTTAATAGACCTGCTGAAGCCGAACCTGGGCGAACATCCGCTGGAGCTCAGGGACTGATAGGGTCTTAATCGCTAATATTGAGATCATAACTGCTTGTACAACTCTTCCCTTTGGACTCGGGTCTCAGGGCGAGCGAGATGGAGCACGTCTGAAGTTACAGTGATCTTTTCTATGATGTAACGCTGTCTGATATAACAAAGATATCGGATTTAGAATTAGGGTCAATCAGTGTTCAGTTCACCAATGATCGGAGTTGTAACTTCGTGCTCTACTTTCTCCGGGGGGTAGTTTTGTTGCGTAACTGCTGTCGGTCGGTTTTGCGTGAGTGGTTTGCATCAAGAACTTTGTCCAAGTATAAATGATGATGAATAAAAAAAAATGGGGTCGATATCGATAAAAAGAAAGGTTCCTTAGTAAACTATTTATAACTATTTTAAGGTATTAATGAGCACCATCCTAATGCACTTTGCACATGGTTTAATAATTTGCACGTTTTTCTCCTTATTAAGAGTCATAAGGTATTACAAGCCATCCACAAAATATAGTGAATTATAAACAACCAATCTTGTGCTTATCATTGCCTTTTAAATAGTTTAGTAAGGAATCGCTTATCAAGTTTTAGTCTCGATTAGTATCTGATTTTTGATGCGTTTGACAACACTAAACTGAGCTAAAATTGGACACATGAGAAGTTTCTGTCAAAATATGGAAAATTATGTTGCTCTTGAGACATGTACACTTAGTATTTTATTTTAGCTCTTATAGAAGATATGAGATAACATAACGGTGTAATGGTATTAAACTATTTCCAAGCAGCTGACACGACCAGGCCAATTTACAGGTTAGCTCTAGCAATAAAGAGAGCATGTTTTTATAGATAAAATATAATAAGGTAATAGCTATCAATTCATAATAACTACACTTTTAATAGCATTAATAAAGCATGAACAAAGACTTAATAACAAAAACTTCATAATGAACAATAGTTTAAGTTTAAGTAACTAATTAATCAATACCATAAATACTACCTAATTAGTTTCTTAGTCTGAATCATTCTTAATTTAATTGTTCATGGATTAAAGCTGGGGTACCTGATTTTCACTCCGATAAACAGGAAATTGTTTTTTATGTGTAACTTGTCTCTCACTCTCCCAAACCCTTTGGTGCATCATTAATATTCTTATGCACTCATTTTCAGGCTCGTGCACAGCTTTAAACCAGCTTGAAACTGAAACTGAGGTGGCCCACCCAAGCGAAGCCAATCAGAGCGCTGCTTTGGGTTACTTACTTGCGAGTGGACGAGAACATAAAACACAAAGATAGCATGCAGTGGAATCATTTTTGTCACAAAGTGCTGCATTTATAAGATACTCTAGAAAACACAAAATGCACTCAGTTACAAAAGAAAAGAAAAAGTCAGATACTCCAGCTTTAACTCTTTGTTCATGATTTATGAAGGCTGATTAAGATGTAGTTATTGTTATTAAGTGGTATCAAAAAAATAGCCTATTGAGTCTGAAGTCACGCTCTGGAACATTGTCCATGGATTAAAAAAAAGTGCAAAAAAGTTACATAGAGCACCTTTAACTCACCTTTTCACAGCTGAAAACACAATGCCAGTCAGTTCAGTCTCCAATTCCAATCGCACCTTCTCGTTATGAATAAATGATACACTTCTTGCACTGTCTGTTTAATATTGACGACAATCTCTTTATATTTCATGATCCTCATAGAAAATGTATTGATATTTTTTTTCCCAACCTTTCTTTTTCCTGTTTGCTCGGCTGAGAACAATAGGACCGGCGCTTCTGCTCAGATCATTTACGATGTATTGTATGAATTCGCTCGCAGATAACTGTGGTAATTACTGTTTGGACGGATGTGTCATCATTTTTACACATGAATGATCTCGAGCTTTCTGATCAGTGGGTTATGTAAGACAAGACAGAGTCGTGTGAAGATTTTCTGCCTCATCAGAACTTCACGTCAATGTTTGCAGACGTCTTAATTGGTCTATCATAGTCAAAGTATGATGGAAAATGGGTTTATCCATCGCCTCGCCGGATGAAAATTGTGGGTTCAATTTCCAGACCGTGTGGCGTTCTTCTCTTGTGGGTTTTCCCTGTTTCCATTGGCCTGTGATAAGACAAGAGAACCTTTGTTTGTCCTAAAATGGGGCAATTCCAGAGTTGCAGAGAATATAAACATGAGCGACACTTTATTATACCTGCTTTTATTTGGGCCTTAATAAAGCATGAACAAAGACTTGATTCATGTGAACTAATAGTTTATTAGGCTCAGAAATACCCTAACTTCTAACCCTAATCCCTTAAAACATTCTTAGTGATCAATTATTTATTATGAACTAAGTCTTTGTTCTTGCTTTATTAAGGTAGGAATAAGTGTAGGTATTATAAAGTTGTAGCAAAATATACTGTAATGCACTGTATAGGAAAAAAATATATAAAAAAGTAAAAAGACAAAAATGAGCAAAGTTAGGAAAGGTTACATAGAGCTCCTTTAAGTTAAAGGGACAATAGGAGAATAATATTTGTGTGTGTTATAATATTGTGAATATGAATTATCAAAGTCTACACATATATCTATATTTAATTACATATATATTTATATTTAAAATACAAAAATATACAGTGAATGTTAAAGCAACTCAACAGACTTGACTGGACTGGAATGCACATACGCAATGTCTTAGGGTTCATGTCTCCGGGTCCCGTATTGATAGAAATAAACTTAACAACATAAACCAGCTTCGTGCCTCTACATTCAACTTTCACAGCTATTTCAATTTATTTTACAACATAAATACTGTTCAATAGCAATCCAACATCATGCAGTAATAGCAATGTTATAACTGTGAATTGTATGCAACACGCTGGCTCCTTTCCAGAACGCATTTCTAATATTCCTGCATTACATTGATTTTGAACTTTAGACGTCGAGTTACATTAGATTAATTTTCCTCGACTGTGTCCCTGATGACATGATTTAGGTAGAAGTTAATTGTGTTTTAATCCGCGGAGCCTCACACGGCGCTTTGCTGCTTAATGGTGCAGAATGGAAAGCACGGAGAAAGGTTGAGGGGAACTTTAATGGAATCTCACACACTGGGCATTATGGGATGGACAGTCCCATAATACAATTATGGGGTGGCTAGAGCGACATAGGGACTGCTTATGTAACTGGCGACAATAAAAGGCTGCGCGGAGAGGCGCCTGGGTCTGTGGATTGCAGAGATAAACGGCTCGGAAAGGGCAGTAGGAATTGTTTTTGATTGCCCATGGAGTTGGAGTTGCATTTGCCATGAAAGAAAATCTCTTATTTAATGGAAACTGTACAGATATTTAGATAAATCTGTATTTGTTTACATATAACAACGACAAATATTGCATTTATTGTGGGTTCAGTTTTTGTTGGTACGAAATATAACTCTCCCAGTGTAAACATTGTCTTGTTTTCCTTTTTTACAGTCAATATCGAGCCCTTTTGGTGTCTTGAAAGAGTGTTTTGAATAAATCTAACGTATTATTATCTAAGAGTCATTTCTACCTTTATACATCATTAAAATTTATGATGCAGTTCTATCTTCTTATCCGGAATTGGGACAGAATCGGACGTCCATTATTGTGGGTTGTTACCTGAAACTTTAACCATATGATCTTCTTTTTTAAGGACTTCTTGGCCCGTCTGGCTTTATTGGACAGGACAGTTCAGCGTGAAATGGAGATGAGACTAAGGGAGGACATGCAGATGGATTTGAGCTCACTATGCCGCGGCCCGCTCACATGACTGGCATGCGTGCTATATCCAGTGGAGCAAAGAGCGGCACAGACCACGATATCTCAATCTCTGTCAACTGTAATACCATAGACCAGTGGCCTTTTTGTTTTTGTCTTGAACACCCTCTAAGCGCTCTCTAAGCTCCCTCTAAGCTTTATCTCACACTCCAAATGCCTCTTTATTTGGATAATCGGCAAATACATACGTTAACTTCAGTATAGAAAAGGTTTCAGGGGTTGTCATCCGGACGCTGTTTGAAAGATCGAGACGTTTCGACATCTATCCGGAAGTCATTGTCAATCAGAGAGCTGGTCTGGGAACTCTGGCTTATATGCTACTCTGAGTATTGAGAGCCCTGCCCATAGGGAGGAGTCACTGAATGCCTGTTTTTGTTTGGAAAATCGTTAACTCTGCCTAGTGTCTTCTGAACCTGTTGATGACCTGTCTTTGTTAGGTTAATGTCTTTGTTAGGTTATTAACCTAACAAAGACAGGTCATCAACAGGTTCAGAAGACACTAGGCAGAGTTAACGATTTTCCAAACAAAAACAGGCATTCAGTGACTCAATACTCAGAGTATTCATTTACGTGTTTTTAATTTATTAAACGTGGGATTTATAACCCAACATGTATCACACTGAGTCTAAACTTTTCAAATAATTACAGCTAAGTACAGGGATGTGGGCGAGGATAGGGGGTAGTTTAAAACGGAATTTTCTGAGCACTCTGAGTTGCAGGACAATACAGGATTATTCAGGCATGCAAGAATCAATCAAAATACATTGAGCAAAATAATGATGACGAAACACCTTTGTAATAAGGTTAAAATGTTATTCTAGTTTATTTTGCGTATAATATTCCCTTTAAGGATGTAAAATGAACCAAAATGTGTCCCTGTACCCCTGGTTGGGAAACACTGCAGCTGCCATTGTGAAACCTTTGATAAAAATCTACTGACATCCATCTTACATAAGCAAAATATAAACATTTCCCTTTGTGTGACAGGATCCATCTGCTCATCACTGTCAGCTGTATGTGGCCTCCTTTTGGCTCCATTTGGACAGGTGCATTATGGGTAAAGTGGGTGATTGTGGGTAAACGTTGTCTCTTAATTGGGCTGAGAGGTGTCAGAGCAGCGTTCACACCAGCGGAATCAAGTGGAGTGTGTCTGACAGATCCGGAGCTGCCATAATTGGCTTCAAGAATCACGTCCACCATGACAGTCTGTGTGTCAGGAATCATAGAAACTAAAGGAGAACAGACAATAGACCGTAACAGATGTTGTTTAGCGTTGGCTAAACAAAACCGTCATTATAAATATAGATGTGTTGTTATTTTAGTAGGATTTAGGAACTACTTACCTTATAGCTCAAATGTGATTGTTTTTTTCCAGTGGTGCTGAAGTATAGGTTAATTGCAAAGAAGAGTTAAATTATTGTTATTATTATTATCATTATTAAAATATACCTTGAATCAAACTGTATTGCAATCAAAGCATTGATTAGTATTTTGGTTGTTCTTGGCATGGTTTGTTTGTGTTTTGGTGGATTTTTGGGTTTGTTAGTTTTTTTGGTATAGAAACAATGTATAGATCACTTAGAGCCTCCTTATATCTTTAATCCAAATAAAACAATCAGAGAGAATTGAGGGACTCCTTCCAGAACTTCTACCGCTCCATAATGGGATTCCACAGGGATCTGTCTTCGCCCCCACTTTATTCAATATCTACATTAACAGTATCCCTCATGTTGTTGGTCAATCTCATGTATATTTGTAAATGCATGGAACTTTCTTCTATCCTTGTCTTAACACTGGTTTGTCTCTGCTCCAAAACAGCTTCATTTTGCTTCAACATGCCTTCTCTGAACTCTAACAACTAACACAAAAAACTAAATATACGTATGTAATATCTTCAGTAGAAATCTCCCACACGTTCAGAAATCCAGTTTGTCTTCACTACAACTTTTTCGTCTCTAAATTTCTCAAAAGAATAGAAAGGTTTTGTTGTTATTACGATTAAAAAGGGACAGTACCTGAATCTAGACGTATGACTGGGCTTAACATTTAACTCCAAGCTCCTTTATTGCACGTAGCTTTGTTATTGATTGTATGAGCCATTTAAAGTTGAAATCACATCTGTTCTTATGACCTGGTTTGACCCACTTCTTGTTCCTCTGGCCTACTTTCTGTCTACTGTGAAGTGGTTGGTGGCGTCCCAGTGTCCTCTATTGACACACACAGACAGCACGGCATGTTATATTAGTGAACAGAGGCCAATTATGTTGGGTATGAAGCTGGTGTTTGTTTGAGTTATGGGTAAATCCCTAATTGTAGATAAACTTGAATGAATGGATCAGTGTCACATGTTTTTCAGGGTTGTTACTGTCTGAGATCACTCTTATGGGACTTATGAGAGGGAGAGAATGGTGATTATTTTTGGAGGAACAAACATCCCAGGAAAAGAAAAACATAGTATAATTACTAGCAATTTTGGTTTTGATATTTCATCATTTCAATTCAAAAGTGATGTCATTGTGTGCTTGAACAGGTGTAGACCTGTAGTTTCACTGGCTACGGTTACACGCACACTCAAAATCTGATTATTATATTAAAAATTTGTTGTAAGACTATTAAAATAACATGTAAGCAGCAAAAAACATCAGATTTTGATTCTGATCACGGTTCCTCTGATTACTCACATCAGAATTTGCAGTTTGCATGTCATTTAAATTTTTCTTAAAGGTTCAGAAATCAGATAATAATCAGATTTTTCTGTGCGTGTAAACATAGCCACTTTTAATACCATAAAATTACACCCACTAAGAATAAAATATGCATTGTGGAGAAAAACATAGCTGATTTTATCCTATACTATGTCAGTATTAGGGTTACAGTAGGGCAGTGAATTATCATGACTAGTTGATTATTTAAATATTTGTTGTTGACAATACAGACCCTAAAGCTAGGTCTCCACAGCACGATTTTGTCCGTCAGCGGTGAAAGAAGAATCTTGAGTTGTTGCTCAAAATTGTAGCTCGTAGGTCTCGGAGTGAGACAGGGACAAAAAAAAACTTTGAAATGACCAAGGACAAAGAACAAAGACTTTATCACACAGAGCCTAGAGCCAGATTCACTAAACTAAAAAGTTTAGTTTGGTTTGGTTTTCGCACAGTATGACTGTGTTCTGTTTTACCACTTTTAATTAATCCCGCCTTGCAGCGTGACATCCAAAAATCGTATAAAATAAAATGAAAATTGTGGACAACTGGCTTAAAACACCTGCTAAAGGAAACAAAGACAGCGGCATTATTTAAAAATGTCAAAAGAAGAATAAACAGTTCCATATTTTCATTATCAGTGCACTTTATTTGGAAATATTCTCTATAATTTGACTTGTCAACTAGTAAAATAATCATTTGTTCTGAATACTGAATGGTTCCTCATCTGCTTGGAGGAACTTTTTCTACACTAGATGAACTGTTCCTCATCTTCCTGGAGGACCTCGCTCTACACAAGATGAACTGTTCCTCATCTGCTTGGAGGAACTCTCTCTACACTAGATGAACTGTTCCTCATCTGCTTGGATGAATTCTCTCTACACTAGATGAACTGTTGCTCATCTGCTTGGGTAACTGTTGAACTGTTACTCATCTGCTTGGAAGAACACTCTCTACACTAGATGAACTGTTCCTCATCTGCCTGGAGGACCTTTTTCTCTTGCTAAATTCTCTTGAACACTGTTTATTTAAACTGTTTTCTACCTGTGGCACATCAAATTTGGGCCCTACAAAAATGAACTGAGTTGAATTGCCGCATACTGTATACTTAATTGTCCACATATTGAAAGTTGCCCTCTGCATTTGACCCACTCTACTACTACTGGTACTGAGCAACTGCCGTGCTACTTCGTGGTCAGGACAGGAGTATCTTATTGGAGGATTAGCCTATTGTGCATGTAGGCAAGCTAGAATGCAAACTCTACACCGAAAAGACCTCACACAATCCTGGAAAGTATCGTCATGTTCCGCATTACATAGAACTTCCATTTTTACCCGTGATACTGTCTCTACACCAGAGAACTGTCTCATTTGTTCCAGTCAAAGGCCAGTCACTCTCTTGTACATCACAGCAGAATTCCACAGTGTAAAATGACTGGAGCTTCTTGTTCTGGATCAGTGCTCAGACCTGATATCAAGCCTGGCTTCAGAGAGACAGGGTTACACAATCTCACTTTACAGTTTCAGAAGATTGTACTGGGACTACTTCTTAACTTATGTGAAAAAGAGATGTACAATGATTTCTATTAATTTTGCTTCTTGGAAAATATTCTGGTGAAGTGAGTAATGAGCAATTCTTAGCCATTTTCTCCAGCACCAGTGATTCATCCACACATTTGTACTACTGGAACTGTGCTTTTGAAATTGTATTTAGGGGTCGGTACCAGTACAGTACAAAAAGATAAGGTACTACCAATTAACTTGGCAGCGTACCACAAATTAGTTATTAGTGGTATTTATGATAATTACAATTATGTTTTGTCATTCCAGATTAGGATTAATATGATGATACTGACCAAAAAAAGTACTTGTACCAAAAACTCAGGCGTCGTTCAAGTACCGTAAAAACTATTTACTTACCATGGCTGGGACAATATACTTTTGTCACGTTTCGTAACAATACGTAACCCAATACAATACATATTGCGATTTCAATATATACGCGATATATTGTTTATTGCAATAATAATTTGTTGTTTTTTATTGCAATACAGTAGACTACATTATGGTTCAGAATTATTAAGAACCGCAATCAATCAGCACCAAACCTTCTATTAACAATACTGATACCAACACTGGCTTTGTCTCTGACTTAGTCACAAACACATGTACATGGAACATAAAACCACATGAAAGGCAGTTTTGCAGTATTTGATCATGTTATAGTGCTTGTAGTCAGTAATTAGTTGTTCTTTTTCTTCCTGAAGAATTTGTGTCACTTTAACTGTAAAACCAGTGACGCAATGCAGCTTTATTAATGTACAACATGTCGTTAAAGTATTGCATTACGTGTTTCCGATACGATACATTTGAAAAAAAGATATGTAGTTCCAGCCCTACTAAGCACCAACCCTATTGTCCACATTCACTTAATTTACTTAGCACATTTTAAAACTAAACAGTTTGCAAACGGCTGCACTGAGACAAAAAAGGAATAAGTGCTGAATTTTATATCACGTCCTAAGTCCTAAAACAATAAAACTGTAAAAGCAAAACCATAAAACCCCTTAAAGCAATAAACGAGTATAAAATAAACTGCACTGGGATAAGATTGACACAGCTGCCCCAGGCTCAACCAGAACACATTGCAGGCCTAAGATCAATCACATATGCATCCAGACTGGTTGAAATAAACACATTTCGTTCGTTCGTAGATAATTGACAGATTTACAAAGCCATACTTTTAAGAAATTGTAAATGAAAAAAGAAGAATCTTGTTCCATTCCTGTCAGCGCACACCCTTAGAAACTACGCTCTAAAATGTCTTTACTTTCAAGGTGACTGCACACAAGGCAACGGTCTATAGCACAGAATTACATGTTGGATTTACTGTAGAACCTAAGCGTTGTATATTGTGGTGACGAATGGATTCCCTCCAGCTCTGATCCTCTGTTCCTAACCTTTTACCGGCGGCCATTATAGAATACACAGAGAGGATATACTGTTGTGTGGACCTTCAGAGAGTCACCTACAGAACAAGGACATCCACAAAGGCTTCTGTACGTTCAAAGCGGGCAGGAAAATATATTTGATAATACCGTATTTCATCTTTACCTTGCCCACAGCGGATTTAATATTCCATTCAAAACGTCTGACATATTCTTTTAACGGTTTATTTGTTCTAGTTCAATTGTAAAAGCAACCATTTGTTCAACCTTCTATTATAGTGCAACATTTGGATAATCTGCTTTGAGTTAACTGCGGAAAACTCTCTAATATCCTCAGTTTAATAGCGTTTAGTGCACGGCTAGTCTGTGCTGTTTTGTCGTCTTCTGTGTTGTTTCTTTCTGTTTGTTAGTGGGAAGATGCCATGTTTTTTTTTAATTCTAGGGTTATAAGAATTCACCTATTTAATCGATTTATCTATATTTTTCCCTCACGATCTACCACATCGATCTGCGCTCAGCTAGTTTTCCTCCATCAGAATCAGAATTACTTTATATTCATCGCCAAATGTAAATTATTTTCATTACCGAGGTTCAAAAAGGCTGAAAATAAGACGAATCTTGTTTAAAATAACAAACTAAAATTAAAAATCTGTATGTCAATAGAAGGATAAAATAAAAAAAGAGCCGTGTTATCAACTAAACCCTGGGTATTAGCAAACAATTCACATTTTAGGCATCTGTTTTATTAACTAAACCCCTGTATGAAGACATTTTTTTAAAATCCAGGCCCACCTTTTTTCCCCAACCCAGATTTTCCACACGGCGGCCACTTTACATTGCTGGATATACTAGCAAAAGTTTTTTCACAAGGCTTAGGTATAGGAACAGATAATTTGGTTATGATTACGGCTTTGGGGCAGGTAAGCCAACATAAAAATGATGCTTGCAAACTCGAATCTACTCAATACGATATGTCAATATAAAAAAAAATGTCCCGTGGCCATCTTCATGTGCATAGATTAGCAGCAACCGTACATATTGAAGTGCAACAGAAAAACTACAACTGAAAACAAATGTTGAGTCTATTTTCTTTAACGTCTGCTCCCACGCACCAAAAGTAAAGTAAAGACTTGAGCCTAATGAGGTTAATGTTTCTCAAAGGCTGCTGGGGAAGTTTCAGTTTCAGCCTCATGAATACATTTACCCCGAGACACAAATCAATGGAGGTTTTGTGAAAATCAGCTCTTTCACGGCAGCTCACGGTCGATCGATGGGACTCTCATGAACCAGGAGTTTATTAAAGACACATTAAGCTCCGAGTCCAAGTACCTGTGCTATATCTCATAATGCACTTCTACATTTACTCTTTCCCCTTGCATTTAAATAGCCCAACTTTAAATTGAACGCTATTCACCTTATTCCAGAAGTTGCCACGGGCGCGGCCATTAACTATGCACCTTCTTTTACTCGTATTATTTAATTTAACTTTTATTCAACATAGAGGTGCCAATCTCATTAGCAAATATGTCTCCACTTTAGTGAACGGAATTCCTGCTCTACTGGAAGTGCCAAAACGACAAAAGCACAGCAAAAGGCAAAAGTGGACGAGGTGGAGTAAGAGGATTAAGACTTTTTGCATCTGAAGAATCATCTTGTCTGGAGCTTGACCACAGAGCAGGGCCTGGTCAGGATTACCTTGATTGTGGTCAGGATTACCTTGATTTCCCAATTGTGCATGTTTTCCATTGTGTAGTTACTGAAGACAACTCATCCAGACAGCAGCAGAACATGCAAACCTGTCATGGGAGTCGAACCTAAGACTACTGGGACTTTATAGAACAATTCAAGAATGAATTTTATGTTTTTAACCAGTGTTCCTTCATCAGAAAGATACCTGGAGTTCATTCACACTTTTCTTTTTAAGCCTCAGTCAATACTCTGTTTCATATTTCCCAGATTTGTGACATCGTAGGTAGAGCTTTGAGACCTGCTGTTTTTAAAGCAGTAACTAGCTATAGAGCTCTCCCTGCGTATATGTGAAAATACACTACCAGTAAAAAGATGCCAAAAGCTTTTTTTCCCCCCTTCCTTTTATTGAAATAAAGAAGTATAATGACATACAAACACATTTCATGTCACCAAATATAAAAAAAGAGACCCAAGGTTTCTCAGGAGAGTTGTCTTCAGGTCAGCATCAGGAAATGTTGCTGCTGGTTTTCCGCGCAAAGACAGCAAGGGGAGACGGCAAGGGCTTCAAACGCCCCGAAAATACATTTACAACCACGGGTTCAGTTTTTAATGGCAAAGATTTGATTTTGTAAAATTGTTATAGCCATTTTGTTTTTCCCACTTGTCGATCATGCACCATTTGTAGTTTGGGCTTCCATTTTAGGAGGAGGAGGGGATTCATTCTCAAGACATTTAATAAGATAAAAATGTTACTGAGTTCTTCTTTAAATTGAAATAAGGCAGTATAATCACACGTTGCCAAAAAAAAATAAAAAATGTTGCCATATGTTGCAAGGCTGGTTTTCCGCCCAGACACAGCAGGGGGAGACGGCCCCAAAAATTCACATTTAACCACTGCAGGGACTTACAAAGATGTTTAATAAGGTAAAAATGTTACTTTGTTCTCCATAAATCATCACCAATCTGCGCACTTGAATAACTCTGTCAGGGGCAAGCTAGGTTTTCTTTATCTCCCCGATGCTATCCCTTTCTGCCAGTAGATTCCAGGCAATTCCTGTTGGATGGATTGGTACATTATTTCAAGTTCTAAAAGATGAGATGGCAGAGCAAAGGTACTCAAGATAATGTTTAAAGGCCAATAACAACACAAATAATGCATAATATTTGTCCGTTGGCATTGTTCTCAACGCTCTACCAACTGAGCCACTGATTGACATGTTAGAAAATACATTACATTTATTGTTTCTTGTACTGTCCAACCCTTTCCTCTGGGTTTGTGCAGCAGGTGATGGTGGTGGAAGCAGGAGTGAGAGCAGATGGAGAGTGTGTGGGCGACAGGAGAGACACATATGGTCCTCAGATTGGCAGCTGCTGAACCTGGAGAAAATATCAGGTTTAAGACTGCTTTGGACAAGTGTCACCAGAAAGATAGAAATACCATGAAAAATGTATCACTCCAGCAGCAGGAAGAACACAAACCCCCTTCAAGCTAGCGGCAGTGCAGTTAGCGAGCTCGGGGTTGTGTTTCCAAACTGTGTGGGGTATTTCTGTGGTCAGTTTGCATGTTCTCCCTGTGTTTTTGTACATAATGAGTAAAAACAGTAAGAGAAAACCAATAAGACTTAAAATATGGCTCTATATTTGCACAATCATGCCACATGTTATTTCCAGCTAAATCAATTTTTTTTACTAGTTTGTTTACATTTGGGGGCGTGGGTAAAGATTTTAAAACCTAATAGGTTTAACCTAATATTGGTTTTCAACTAAGTCAAAAAAAAAAAAAAAAAAAAAAATCGGTTTAGTCTAAAAAAAAAAAATTCTATATCCACACCCTTCAACCAAAACTTGCTTCAGCCTGATATATTTAAAACTTCATTTCCTGCTTTCTCACGTTTTCAGAGGTAGTAGATGGAACCCTGACTTGTTTTATTGTCACAAACACATCCTATTTCTTTGTATTAATTGTTTTTGGTAACTGGGCCCTGTTATTGGCGACTTTTGACCAATCAAAAGTTAGCATGTATTGCGTTTTTGAGTTGTTCTGAAACCTATGCATTTCTACATTTCACACTTGACATGAATACACGCTGGGGCCCAAGCTTTGATGCAGACTGCACAGTGAAAAGTACTATTTTATTTATTGACCTTTATTTAACTAAGATAGTTCCACTGGGATTCTGAACCTCTCTTTCAGGGTAGTCCTGGCCCCAGAGGGGAGGAGCCTATTGCACATGGTTTTAGTGGTAGGGAAAACCTGGAGGAAACCTACGCAGACACAGGAAGAACATGCAAACTCCACACAGAAAGGCTCTGGGCTGCCCAGGAGTTGAACCTAGGACCTTCTAGCTGTGAAGTGAGAGCTACTGTGCCGCCATGCCATCAAGAGGTCATAAATCTGGGACATTTGAAACTGTGTATTTTCTGAGGCTCAGAGTGGTAAGGACTTACTAAAAAGAATTCATCAAACAAATGTGAAAGAAGCTATATTCTTGGTCGACTAAAAGGGGCATGTATCCAAGACCCCAACTACACAAGAGTTCATGCAAAAACATGGAGATACATACATTTGATGCTATATTGCGGAACATTCTAGCAAAGGAAGAATCAAACAAGCCGGCAATGGACCCTTGACCATCTCTACCTTTAACAAAAACATTTCCAAAACCATCCGTACTTTTGGCCTCCTTTGTTCTTTCTCGCTCGCCAAATTCTCCAACACCATTATTTTCTCGTTTTTCTGCAAGGAACACTGTGCACAAGACACTTTTGCATGTTTTTCCTCCTCGCTGCAAGATATTAGCTCATAGATCAAGTTCTGACGCTTCTGCAATCTTTTTGTATTAAAATTATTGCACCGTCCCGTCTCCAAATGCACACAAAGACGGCTAAACCAACGGAAAAAATAACTGTTATTCAGAAGCCAGACATTTTTCTTTCCTCGCCATGCTGACAGCCATTTGATTACCGCCGTAGAGTTGTGGACTTTGATGATAAATAGCGGTATTTAAAATGGAATTGTGGTTGTTGCGTTGTAGAAACAGTTCAGTGGGTTTTGGAGGCTTCTGAAATTTTTACTTCTTCGAAAGTTTTAATTTATTTTCCCGGCGACAGTAGCTGCTCGATGATATTTTGCTAAATTGTTCGTGTCCTTTCGTCTGGCTGGGCTGGTGACTGGTCATTAACTTTTTTCCATTAGCTGGCTTGCTTCACGTGCTAGACGGAGAATCTTAAAGAGGCGGTTTTGCTAATGGAGTGTAAGACATTCAACAGTGTCTGCTAGACTTACGACGATAAAAAGACATTTCAACTGTGATATACTGCGGAAGAAAATACATTCATTCATTTGCTACCGCTTGTTCTCATAAGGGGTCACGGGTGAATGGAGCCTTTCCCAGTGACTTTGGGCCTTAGGCGGGGTATACCCTGGACAGTGGCCAACTCGTCGATAGATAAACGATAATGTAGAAATTTTCGCGTTTCACATTCGCAGAAATGTGTACTGTTCCTGTTCAAATAAATAGATAGACATCAGCTGATATTCTTGTTGGGCCTTTAAAATTAGCTAATAAGACTATTTACAGTTGGATTGTGCGTCTACAGCTCAAATCTAATTGTAGTAAACAAAAATAACAAATAGTTTTTCACTACTATAAGTCGACATAGATACAGTGACAGATTTAAGTGTGTCTAGTGGAGATTGATTTGCAATTGGTTCAAATTGTAATCTTGACTAGCGAAGAATTTTTTTGACTACTAGACATACGGACAACACAATTATCATGGGCAAAATAATCGCAAATAACGATAATATCACAATAATGATTAACAGAGCTGATTGCTGTTTTTAAAAAAAATTGGATAGCAAAATAAAATAATAATAATCACTATAAAATGTTAATATGAATAGGTTCCAAGTTCATTCATTTTCTAGCGCTTGTTCCCGTTAGGAGTCGCAGGTGACTGGAGCCTATCCCAGTGACTTTGGGCCTTAGGCGGGGTACACCCTGGACAGTGGCCAACTCATCATAGGGCTACAACTTCCAAGTTCTTTTTTAAAAATGTACTTTATACTTGAAAATAGCAAACGATCTTTTTAGCAATTTGGTGATAGAATGGCAATTATCTTGGTTTGGCGATTATCACAATTATGTAAAATGGACTACGAAGGATTATTGTCTCCCTTTTTTATTGCGATAAATTATATTATTGTTTATTGTCCCATCCAAACAGAATGTCCCAGTTGTTCAAAGATTTGTATTTTTATGTTACCCTGGATGTTAAGAAGGTGTTGTTGTTTTTTTAATCTATTATGTAGGTTTTTTTTTGTTTGTTTGTTTTTTGTTTTTTTTTAATTATTTATCCATCTTATGTACTATTTATCCATTTTATGTTCCCCTGGATGTTAAGAATTTTTGTGTTTATTATTTAATGAACCAGTTAGAGCAAAAATTAAAATTCCTCTTTCTTTAGTGTTAAAATGCACTGTTTTTTAATTTGGCTTAGTGTTGCTGTTTATGTTGAAAATGATCCATTTTATGTTCCTCTGGATGTTAAGAATTTTTGTTGCTGTTGTTGCTTTAATTGTATTATTTATTGAAGCTGTTGTAGAACAAAGGTCAGAATGAGTCTTTTTTAGTTTTAAATTGCGTTTCCTTGGTCTTATAAACATCCCTTTCTCCCACTTCCTCTCCCTTTGTTTAACCCCATCCATCAGTCGCCGGCGTCGTCGCGGTTACAGCGCCTCAAACGTCTCCTTGGCGACCCTGATGCGGTGGTTGCCGTGGCGATCGTCTGGAGGGTGCCGCAGCAGAAAGAGGGGAGGAGCCTGATGCAGAGACAGTGTAGAAACGGTAGAATGAAATATTAAGACAAAGTGCGGACCATTTAATGCATCACCTGGGTTTGTTTTTTACTTTTTGGACAATTTTTATGTTTTTTAAAGAATGAAAAATCTGGCCGTTTGTTAAGCCACATGAAAATGTTAATAAATAAATAAGCACTTATCATCTTTTCAATTTTGGTGCAAGCAATCATGTAGAAAATTAAGAGACGGGTAATATATAGAAATGTAGTTTTTTTTTTAAGATATGCAAACATTGAACATTGAATATATGATTTATAGTAAAAAATACTACATAAAGAGCTGAGTACCGTAATAATGAAAATAAAAGAAATGCATGCTGTAAACTTTCAAATGGTTCAAAGGGTATAATGTGATAAAAAATCTGCACTTTTTGTCTCATTTTACAGATATTTCTGATAATTAAACTTCAATTAACACATTTAAATACGCGTTCTATCACATTTCTATTGGATTGACATAATATCGTTTAATCTGGTTACGTTAAGGCAGGCTGAGTTAGTAATAACTAGAATGCTAAAATTGTAAACAGGTAATTTACAAAATGCTCAGAAAAGAACACAAAAAACAGCATGATTTACAATAAAATAACTATAAAGTATTGTATAAGTTAAAAAAGGACCACTGCATCTCTAATTTTAAAGCAAAATGATGCATTCAGGGATGTTGGAATTTCCAGATGGTGATTAGAAATGATTTGGATGTGTGTTGTGTTTACGTGTTCTGTGTCAGATCCAGTTTGACAGATGGAGGGAACCCGGCTCCTCCTGTTTACTCTGGGCCTGGTTTAGACCTACAAACAACAGAGCGGCGCTATACAAGGGACTCCGGGTGAATGAACGTAGGGATTCTTTGTTTTGTTGCATTGCGTGCTAGGACTTAATGATTTATCGCTATAGAATTTGAATTGCAACACAAATCTTGCATAAAGCGGACGTTATTTTAGTAATGGAATCCTCTATAGAAAATTTCCCTAGGGTTTTCATTTGTTTTCCCTGTAGTTTAGACCTATACAAACATGTCACCAAATGCATTTTATTGTTGTGTTCGTTTTGCTAGTTTAATTTTCCTAATGTTTGTCAGAAATTTAAACACAAAAATAAATATTTGCCAAATTCTTATACCATTATGTGTACATTGGATCAGTAAATAATCAACAATTTCCAGTAATGCTATAAAATAAGGTTCCCTAGCATTTATAAGGCTAAAATACTATGTTTATTTGTATATATTCACTTATAAGCCATTTACAACCATTTATCCCTTGGTTATTGAATTATTATTTTTATTAATGAAACATTTTTAATGTGGTTTATTACGATTTCTAATGTATTATAAGCCATCTAGAAATGTTATTAAATGGCATGTAAGTGTGTAAACAAATAACTAATATGTTTATTAATGCCTTATAAACTACCTTATTTCTTATTTCAAAGCACACAATTTGATGATTGCACATCTAAATTAATAATGAAAGGTAAGACTAAAGAAAATCTGATTCAAAATACTTCTTTTACCTATATACGTTCTTGTATGCAATAACAGTGTACATTTTGGTCCCTGAAAATTAACAAAACTACGTTCACTGAAAAAGATTAAATACATCACAGAGTTTTTAACCAGTAACATGTTCCATTAGGGATGAAGAACTGCTGAAGTTAGATGTTGGATCTAGGTATACAATAGAAAATCACCTATATATTTGTAGCTGATTACATCCAGAAGTTGACGCTCTCTTGTCTGTAAGTCTTTAGCAGGTGTTTGTGGCTGTGACTGGCAGCAGGTTGACCTTATACCATTGAACCCTTTCTCTATCGATTTGCATTATTCATGCTGTGTGTGTGCGCTGCTTTTGTTGATATGTGGACTCTACCCCTTCCCCCAAATCCCCCATCTGCCTCTGAGCCTCCTCTGGGTCCTACTGCCCCGGGCACTTGAGCAAAGCAACTTAAAATGAACCTGCAATAAAAAGCCGCTTGTTTTTAGCTGTTTGCAAACAACACCATCACTGTCTGTAAAGTTAAAGTTTATACAAGTGGGAGAGAGTTTTGCAGGAAGCAAGTTGTTGTATCAATCCCTGAACTCGGAAACTGAAACTCTTCCTTCGCCCAAGAATCTCTTCGTGACACAATCAGGTTGATGTGCGTTGACATTAGCGCAGATAGCATGGTGTAACCAGAGACAGTGCAATGACTGAGCATAGTGACAGTTTCAAAGTGCCAGAGTTGGGACTTGGACCAGCAACCGTAGAATTCAAAGAAGTGCGAGGTATCTCCTACTCTACCACCTGCACAGAGGATCGTGAACTGTTGGAGCCGTTGGTTTCAAGATTGTCACCAATGAGTATTTATTTATTTGCTGAAATTGTCAACATAAAAACACAACAATAAGAGAGTAAGTAAAAAGAGAGTGCATTTATACAAAACAGTGTCAGTTGTGAATAACTAGGCATGCTGGTTAATAACATCTGTAGCCGTTAAGGGCATGATTGAACTCCATTCCTCTGAGTGTACACCTTCAGAGCTGAGAGAAGACTGACCATTTCGGTTGAGTATCATCAAGTGTCTTGATGGAAATTCAATCGGATCCTCCAGCTCTGCTGGTGTAATTTTTGTGGGTCTTCCACTTGAAATTTTTGTTCCATAACCCTTAGGATCTTTTAAGAAATTCCAAATAACTGCATCCCACCTGCGCTGCCAGAGGCCTTACTTATGAACAAAAAGAGTTTTTTTTTTTATTTTTGCTCCTGCCATCAGATCATGATTGTGTGAATACCTGACAGAAAAATGACACTGAATCAGAATTTTTGCACAGATTTGGGCTTTTGAAGGCATGTGCTCCTAAACTTTTGATCAGTTGCAGAACACACTATTTCAGTTTAATTCTTGTTTTCAGTCAAATGTTTTGGTCTTCCTCCCATCTCTTGTTGCTTATCGAAGCTCTACTTGGGACCTTGTTAAGATCCAACAATGTAAAATGTGACTTTTGCCATTTATTCAACTGGTTTTTAACTTTTGATTGGGACTCTGCTCTTACAATCAATTAAACCAGAGTTAGCTGGAAAGAACACTGCATGCTTGCTAAAAGGACTAAAAAAAAAAAATAAACCTGAAATCTGTACTGAAGCTGTGAAATGTTGCCTTTAAAATATTTCAAAAGAGGTATTGGTAAGTACACCTATGTCACCTTGTGTATATTTTTTGATTCCACTGTAAACAAAGGTGTGTGTGAGAAGGGTTGTTAGTGTTTGTCAGTTGTATTTGTAGTAGTAGCAGTGTGTAGTAAGGTCATTACTGCTTCAGCCTTGTTATTTCTCCCAGATAAATAGCTTTTAATCTGATCTCGTGTTATTGATTTGTTGTAAAATGTAGCATTGGCCATCAAAATGAACCTCTTTGTTTACTCAGGGATACATGCCTTGCAGGTACACAGAAAAACAGTGTTAGGTGTTACACAGTATTGATCCCATCTGAAGTGTAAGGTGGTTTCTGATAGACATTTCTTTCTTTTCATACTTAGACTTGTGTTTGTACAACCGGCTCAATGTTGTTTCAAGGCTGTAGAAACCAGTTCTTGATAAGAGTGCAATCAATACTTGTTTGAAGAGCACAGCAAGTTTATTTTTTCAATCAGACAAGAAGAGAAGAACACTCAGAAAACTGTCAGCTTAATTTGGTGTTTTGCAATTATTTTAATACATTGAAAGGGTTGGAAATATAATAGTTTGTTTTTGTTTTGTTTTGTTTTGCAGTGATAGCGTATTTCACATTTATAACATAAAATAATGCGTTGTTGTCGCACACCTTTTCTTTCAAACAAAAGATTACCTGCACCCTCTGCTGGTAACAGAGAGTATAGTGCACGTTGAGATTCCTATTTGCGACATGTCTCTAATGCGTTGTAGTGATGTTAGTAATCCGAATTTAGCAAGGTAAATGGATTTTTAAAAACAAGAAACAGAGAAATAATGGTATCGACATGAACGTTAAAGTCTCCAAAATTGGAATAGAATATGCCACATTGGACTCAAATGTACTTTAGGGATTTATGTAAAAATACGGTAATATCTCGTTGCCTACTGTTTTTCTGCTTTTCATCCTAGACGCTAATTCTCTGTTGAAGCCGTGGGTTCTGGTGAGAAAACTACAGGGATTTTTCCGTCAAAACTCTTCACTAATGAGCTCTACTCCACCCGGGTTTTGTCAACTCTGCTGCAGCTTTTATCTGCAGCTCTCCTCAACGCCAATAACATTCACAAATAAAATATTGCTTGCATTAACTCCATTCAAAGGCGGGTAAAAACTGGATTAGCGCAGAAAGCGGGGCAAAGGATATTAATTCTCATTGTTTGGTGGGGATTTAAGGTTTGTTTTATCAGGAATAAATGATGTGTTTTTGTTTATTTGTCATTTATTCCTGCTTTTTCTTTCACTTTCTCTCTCTCTGTCTCTCTTTCTCTCTCGCTTGGGGCTTATGTAACTCTTCGCTTTGTTCTTTGTTCCCATGCAGTGCTGGTTCTGGTGGATATTAGAGAAGGAGGAGGAGTGACCCCTAGAGTGGACACATCTGATTATACTGCGGATGCAAACACTTCAAATTAATGATGTTTTTCCTCTTACAAAGAACCTAATTTGACCGCTGCATTTGAAATTTTCACCAGTTAGATTTGAATCTTCATTTATAGCACCGCTTAGAGTTCAATATTCCAGTTTCAATGTTAATTAGGTGTCCATTGTTTTTACTTTCCCTTAATTTTGCCATTTGTAGGAAAGGTTTTGTAGTTACATTTAGCTCTCTGACCCAATCAAAGTGGGATTTAGACTTGGTTAATCCTATGTTTGACCCCGGTTTAGCACTAAATTAAGTGTGGGTCTTACTTGTTGGCCCCCAGACTCCACTCCACTCCACTATGAAAGGCTTGAAGTCATTTTAATTTTGCCCGATGAATTAAGTGAAAAGCTCTTTTATGTTGCTAAGTGATTGAGCCGCAGAACATACCATGAAAAACAACATTAAGAAGGAAATATAAAAGTTATTCTTTCTAAACCGAGGACCATTTCTTGATTTTTCACCCTTGTCCACCAGCTTGTCTCCATGGAGATATTTTTGCTTTGCCTGGAATGTTCCACAGACATAGTCACTGTTAGGCATGGGACGATGTTGAAATTTGGTGTCACAATTATCATGGTCAAAATAATAGCAATTAACAAATTTGCAATAAAAAAAAATACTGACTGTTAAAAAATGTCATAAATATTAATATTAAAATTGCAATATTATCAAAAATGTCCATGTTTAGACAACTATTGTAGAAGTTTACTTACATTACTTTACTTTACTTATTAGATTAGAACATGGTTGTAACTTGGACATGTTTCTTTTTTCTGCACAATCCGGTGGTATAATGGCGATTATCTTTATTACTGAGTATCATTGTTTGACAAAGTATTCAATGAGCTTTTTGTTTATGCTTTTTATCGCATCCTTAGTTGCTGGTTAGATCTGTGTAGAGGCCAACCTGCTCAAAATAATGCATTTCTTGTTTTTGGTCAATAAAAACTCCTGTAATTTAATAAACGCAAGGTCAGTTAATGCCACTGTGGAAAATTACCACAAGCAGATTCCACCCACAAAGTTACATATTGAACCTTTTAAAAATAACCTTTTTAGTTTCTTAAAGCTGGGGTAAACAACTTTTTTTTGGTAAATTGGTAGATTTGATGTTTTCCACCAAAGAGTATCCTGTAAAAGCAGCACTTTGTGACAAAAAATAGACTGTTGCAGGCTGTCTTTGCGTAAGGTTAAAGTATTTTTATATGTCATCAACCCAGAAGTAAGAACTGAAAGCAACGCTCTGATTGGCTGTGCTTGGGTGGTCCAGCCCAGTTTCACTTTGCAATCCGAAAAAAGCTGTTATAAAGTTGTGCACGAGTCTAAAATAATGCATGTGAATATTAACGATGTGTCTAA
This sequence comes from Rhinogobius similis, assembly GCA_019453435.1. NCBI lineage: Eukaryota > Metazoa > Chordata > Actinopteri > Gobiiformes > Gobiidae > Rhinogobius > Rhinogobius similis. The sequence goes on along the minus strand of CM033632.1, from coordinate 1,528,089 downwards.
AGGTGTATGAGAGCTAAGCAGTTACACAGATTTAAAAGCCTACTCCCCGTTTTGCGGTGTAAAAAACAGGTACACCAGCTTTAATATCACTTTACTTTGTGATTGATGTGTTTACCTGCAGTGACAGCGTCTGGTTAAGCATCATTTGACAAGACAACATGTACAGACATCACTAATACCTCAAACAAACTGAATATAACCGAGCTATAATCTTGTTGCTGGTTGACCACACAGTAGAGACATAGCATGTATTTTGGGCCCTGTAATAGCGCTCTGTCGATCAGCTGTCTGCAGGCTGCTGACGCTGGAGAGGAAAAGAACTGCAATTATAGCTTTACCAGAACGCTGACTCAGAAATGACAATCATCCAAGCCAAGTTTAGTGGGAGAATTTCTGCGCATTTGCAAAAAGTGAGTGGACATAAATGTATCTGGAGGAAATAGAATTAGAGATATAGTTACAAATAAGCTACAAACAGATCGCGGGTGTTGTTGGTCATTAACACGTCCAGAAAATTGTATGGTTTTGGTATTTACTAACTCCAGCCAGTAGAGGTCAGAAGTGGAAAAAAGTATGTTTGAAAGTTGATTCTGTCTGGGTGAAAGAAAGGGATATTGGATAGTCAAAAAAAAATCATTGTCCAGATACTAAGAATCCTGAAACTTATCAAAACTATGTATCCATTTGAGCTGATATTGAGAAACGGTCATATTGTAAACAAATCTAATTGTTTCATTCATTTGTTGCTATCATGGTATCCAAATTGGTGTCACGTAGCAACCCTTTTTGTCAGGACTAAGGTTGTAATGTTTTGGTTGTTCTGGAGAGTTTTAGTGTATTCATTTGGATTCAACTTCAGCAAAATGAATAAACTTTTGGTTTCTTGGTCCAGAATATGTGCTTTAGAGCTGGCATGATTCCTTGTTTAATTGTGTTTTTTCAAACTTAATTTCCATGACACATTTAAAAACAACCGCAGGGACAGTAGCTACGTTGACATGCACACCAAAATCTGATTAATATCTGATTTCTTGACATTTAAGATTATTTAAAGGACAAATATTATACATTATTTGTATTGCTGGCCTTTAAACATGCTCTTGAGTATCTTTACTTTGACATCTCATCTTTTAGAACTAAAAATACAATGTTTTTTACAAAGAACAATACAACTTTATCACAGCCTTAGGAGACGCCATATTAACTTAGCTGTGGCTCCATCTACTGGCTGCAGAGGCAACTGCACAAGTTTGTAAAGCCATACTTTTGTTGTTGTTTTGTAATAAAGCTGTCCAGAGATGTGACGCAGTTGTAATGATCGTGATCAGACGGCAGAAATGCTCAAAGTGAGTCTGGCAATGATTTAAAGACTTAAAACAGCAGAAGATTCTCAGATAAGTGACGTCAATTATCGAAAACACACATCCAAGGAACAGAATAGAATATTGTTGTTTTTTTACAGTTGGATGTGGAGAAGCTTTTCAAACAAGCGTGAATGAAATGCTACTCCAGCTATGTTTTTGATCACAGAACAATGTTAGAACATGGCTAAGAGCTCAAAAAAGTCAATTGTGCATAATATTTTATCTTTAAACTACATAAACGCGAAATATAATGTGACTAAACAGCGGGATCATGATCAGAAAGACATGATTTTGTTGTTTACACATCATTTTCATAATCTTCTAACACAAAAAATGCGATAATCAGATTTTGAATGCAAATGTAACCGTAGCCACTGTTTGTTTATCGTCACGCCTTGATATGTTTCGGCTGCTTGTCTGCTGTCATCTTCAGAAGAGTCATGTGTTGTTGCGGTGATGTGTCTTTCCGGCTGATTTACACAGTCTTTGCCGCGTCTTCCTACAGAGAGAGGAAGGACGACAGCACCCCCTACAGTCCGACTCCTTCAGAACAGTATCCCAAGTGTGAGAAAGCAAGAACGCCCCCTCGTCTCGGTTTATTGTTCCATGGGCACGTTTCCGGATTCCTATTGCCTCTTTTATCCAGCAGTGGTGTTTTTGGCTCCATAACATGTATTTCCACGTGTCTGAAGAGACATAACAGTATGTAGAGACCAAATGAATCTTTTTTTAATATATAGAGACACTGATACTTTCAATAAGACTTTAGTAGTCCTGGTTTAGCACTGCTTGAGGTTATGTTTTTTTTTATAACTAACTATTGTCAAAACAACTTACAAGATTACTCATTTGAATTCAAGTCATCCTTTAGTTCTGTGTCCATATTGTTTTTTTCTCAGAATCACAAAAGAGGGACAAAACTCAAGCACAATGTATTACCCCATCCAGTAACACCATATATAGTCCAAACATGCACAAACTAAGCCTTTTTCCGATGCGCTTTGCGTTAAAATACTGTCAAAACAACACTTATTCACTCCCCTACAGACATCCAACTGTTTTGGTCTGCTTTTATTTACTAATCGCCCTAAAGTTGCTCATTATTTCCTCTTCAGACAGCCCTTCTCACCTCTCGCCTCCTCCTCGTCTCTGCGTGCCTTTTCTTTTGTTGTCGCCGCGCGCCGGTTACCGAGGACCGACTCTGTTTCCATGACAACGGCAGACCGGAGGAAGGAGGGCTGAAGGATGCTGAGGCCGCAATGATAATGCGCCTTTTTCTATGTGTGTGCACTTCCAATAAAGAAGCTTGATTTATACGCAGCGGCCAGAGCTTGTATTAGTCTTATTATTTTATTATTCACAGTTCTCACATTTACATTTATTGCTCTGCGCCTCTGAACGTAACACTCCATTTAGCCGCCATTATGCACAGGCTCTTAACACTGTCGCTATCGGATTGATTGGCTCGGAAATGTTAGCTGTATTTGCCATTAGCATAAACTACATCATTTGTCAAGTGAGATGCAATAAAGCTCATTTGAGTTTTATTGCTTGGTTTGGACTCCACCAAAGTGATTTAAACCAGTTAGCGAACACAAGGGATGATGGGAAAGTATGATAGAATTGTTAGGCGGGAAAATGGAGAGGCTGTGGAGGCTGATGGTTCTGCTGCTGCGTTGGAGAGTATCGGTTCATGCAGGGTACGACAGTGGTTCTCAAACTAGGGGTCGCAAAATGATTTCCAGGGGTCCCCAGATGATGGGGAAAAATGTATACAATAGTGTCAAACAAGGCTTGACCCCCTTCAAATGCAGTGGTAAATGTAGATTCCTATTTGTTGGCCAATCTAAGTCATTTTTCTAGGCCTTTATTCTCTAAATAAAATCATTAGATACAAGGCTAATTTACCACTTTGCCTGTCGACTATTTTTTGTGTTTGGGGGTCGCGAATGTGAACTATTTTTATTTTCGAGGTCATGACCGAAAAAGTTTGAGAACCACTGGCAAACGACACATGTCAAGAATAGAGTTAAATTGCGTCTGTTTGGCGACATGTTTCTACGGGAAGCGACGAGTGTTTACTTTTTGTACTTTGCCTTTTTATAAATGCAAAATTGGGTCACATATGTTGCCTGAAATGCTAGCTAGCATCTCACAGAGCAGTCAGCGCAAATATCAGGGCTTTTAACAGCTTTTACATGACTTTATACTGACTATTAACTGACAAAGAACTTCATCAAAGCAAGAACTTAACAGCTCAAAATCACACAAGAACTTAATTCATACTTAGTGCGACACTGTTACTGCGAACAGTGAAAGTTTCAGACACTTACAAGCCATGCCAGTTGTTAGAAAATTTCCATTATGTTTGACCTGTAGCTAATCACCAATGCTAATCATTTATTAGCATTTTTAACATTTGTGTTTTAAAATGCAGCTGTACTTTTGCACAATGTCATTTGTTATTGTGTAATTGTCAGACCCAGTTTATGCAGATTTTCTTTGGAGTTTACATTTGTTTACATTAGCGACCAGAACCAAGATGGCTGCCGGTGGCGTACGGGTTACATGTCTGGCAGGAAACGATATGAAAACAAGTATAAGATAGAAGCGTGACTAAAAATATGCCTAATGGTTTTGTTCATTTTTTTTGTCATTTGTGCTTTACTTTGTGCATTTTTACTAAACACTACATTTAAAAACAGATATCTGTACTTTTTACTCTGTATGTACTTTTTTTTACTGTTTGAAAGCGCCTGAAATGGTGGAGGGATTATTTTAGCACATTCATAGTTTAAGTTAACAATTTCACTTAGCGCAAACACAAAAAAAAGAAACAAAACAGCAAGAAAAATTGTTGGAAATCGTTTTATTAGGATCACTACTTTTGACGCTTTAACAGTTCTCAAAATCTGTCAGAAATGCTTTTACTTTTTACTCTAAAAGAAAACTTCAAAACTTTTACATAAGTACATTTCTTTTTACAAGGAAAAACATTCCTAGTAAACAAATGATCACTTTTGGTTGCCATGTCTTTTTGAGTTGTAATATGATGTGACCTTTTACTATTCTCTCAAACTGTCCATCACCCCACACAATAACACGTTCTGAAGTGTGATATACTGCTTCAGAAAACATCCCGATTAACGATGAAAACCACTTTATGGCACTGACAGCAATGCACAAACGGCACAATGCAACACTTTTTAGCCAGTCAGTTTCCGTAATCGGTCATAAAAGTTATTTATTTCTCTCTCTACAGCTCAAATCTTATCGAAAAACAAGCTGACAGGATGATTGAGGTCAAATACTTTACATTTACTGTTCTTGAAAGGCTTGAAAGGTGATTGATTGAGAAGAAAACATGACTGATTGCGATTGGTTGACGAAAAATCAATCGCTCCTGCTTGAATTTAAACGGCATTTCTTAGCGCTTTAAACTCGCATTCTGCTCGACTTCTTTTTGATACAGCAATGTAACCCTGGCTGTTTGAGAGCTGCCACGTTTCTAAGTACACCTTTCTCTTTTTCTCTTTTGCAGAGCGCCCAGAAAAAAAGAGGAGCGAGAGCCAACAACAAAGCGGAGAAGAAACCGTGCCCTCAGGTCGGTGCATCCACACAGCTGTATTTACCGCTAAGCAAACCGTTCTATACTTCAAATACATGGCCCTTTGCTTTGTGATCAGACTTGTTTTGGGTCACTGGATGTTATCAGGCAAAGTTGGCTCTTTTCTGTCCTTAACTTTACTTAGTTTTATTGCTTGAAATGAAAGTTTAAAGCCCTGCAAAACTTTCAGAATGTTTAGAACCACTCTTTGTAACGACTGTTTTAGAGTTAGTAATGATATCTTTTCATTTTTCAATTACCACTGTTTATTAAATCTAATATGAAATCTAATTTAATAGTTAGCAGAACATTTAGTTAGCCAAATTATTATTATAAACGTATCCAATATGTATGACCACTTTACAAATGTTCCATAAATGCAAAACGGCTTTGGTACCACTTTAAAATAATTACACCTTCATTAACATTAATAAAGCATGAACAAAGGCTTAAAGTTCCTCTGACAGGTTGGACTGCTCATTTAACTAAAATCTAGTTAAAATAAATATATTTAAAATTCTGCTAAAATCTTATTTTTACGCCCGTTTAGCAATTTTCTTTAGGTTTTTCATTTTCATTTCATCATGCTGGGAAATTACCAAGAAACCATCGTGTACAGTGCAACAAAACTCTTCTAATGTCCGGAGTTTTTTTCTTAACAAAGAGAAATACATGTAAGCGTCTTTATTTTGTTGTTTATTATGCATAACCTTTGACTCCATAGTGTGATGTCATGTTAATTTGTTTACTTCCTGTAATTTCAACAGATTTTTCAACTTTTCTCCACAAGCAGCGACCTGATTGGTGTAAAACTACAATTTATGTTTACATCAGGTCAAAGTTAAAATTAGAAAATCATAAAAACCTGTCATACTTTTCATTTCATACTCTCATTGTTTATTTTGAATCATTATTTAGGCTTAGTAAGGCTTGTTCATTATAAATTAAATGTTTGTTCATGCTTTATTAATGCTGATAATAGTGGAGTCGTTATTAAGTGTTATTGTATAAATAAAAGGCCTGTCACAATAACTAATTTTGAAGTGCGATATATTGCTACAGAAAATATCACGGTGAATAATATTAAAACTACTTTATGCCAATGACAGCAAGAGAATCCCCCAACTGTACACTGTTGATAAAAAACATGAGCCGCAATAAATAAATGAATGAATGAATAAATGAAACACTTTTGTAGTTAGCCGCAATCAGTAATGAATCATAAAAGTTCCTAATTTCACTCTCTAAAGCTCAAATTGATTAAGAAAAAAAAAACTAAGAAAAAGTTTCCCTGAAGTACAAAGAAAACACACACAAAATGCCCAAATACATATATCATTTGTATTTGGGTAACATCATATATTGAACAGTAAGCCAGTATAGTAATTATCATGAAAGGCCTAACCATGACAAAGATCATCATGCACAAATCATGCAGAGGATGCTCCTCCTCCAGTGAGTCCAGCCGTGTGATACAGGAAATATTACAGGTGCTAGTGTTGATACGGATACCAACTTAGTTTAACATTGAAACGTGATTAAGCAACAAACCATGTGTCATGTATTTCTTCATGTATTTCGTCTAAAATTAAAGTCTCAAAGCACCAGCACACTTGTTTTACACATTTAAGGACTGAGGGCGTGTTCATACTTCTTGATTGAAGTGAGCTCTAGTGTTAAGTTCCTTTCGTTTGTGGAGATGCAGACACCCTATAAAACCAGATTCACAACAAACAAGTGCACATCTGGTCCATTTGAAGTCAGAGGTGTCAGTGCGGTTACACAGAAAAACATGCATGGACCTAACAAGAGCGTGTGAGGGGAATTAGACTTGAGGTGAGCAACAGTTTTAAGAAAATGACAAAACCAAATCCATTTCCATGTGGTGCTGAAGCTATCAAACAAAGTCACCTGCTCATTTGAATTCAATCCATTCCCAGTGTCCTTCTTTGTATTCAGTCAAAGTCGCTGCTCCAAATTTCAGATTCCATTAAATATTTATAAAAATTGCCTGTAATTTCTTCTCATTTTTATTCAACGCTGACACGCCGCTCTCTACAGGACGCCCTCCCCCTTCTGGTGACAGGTGGTACTGCGCCCTCAGACAGACCCCATGAGCACTGGTGCACATTTTCTTGCGTCAAACCCTCCAGACCAAAACGCCCTTAATGTACAATCTGCTGTACTTCAGTTAAAAAAAGATTGTGTCTGAGGTTACGTGTCTGACTCGAGTGCAGCGCACGTCTCTCCTCTGTCTCTGCACTGCCTTTTAAGAGTTTGGAGCATTTTGAGTCATGCACCTTTGCCTTGTCTTCGTAACAGTCTTCAGTTACTCATTTCGAGGGCTGGGAATCACAGGCTCCTTCACGATTCGATATGATACACAATGCACTGCTCAAATACGATATTGTCACGATACATACGATATTCGATATATTAACAAAATTTTTTTAGAGCCAGGTACATTTTTTTAAACGTATTTTCTTTGTTACAAATGTTAAACGTTAATGTTAAAATGTGCAAAACAAGCAAAGTTTATTTGGCTATAATCCTTTAGTCATTTAATCGGTCGATAGAGTCTTAGTTGACCAGCATTTTTATTAGTCGACTAATTATTTTATTTTGATTAAAAGGATTTAAATGTCAAAAATACCAAAAAACAAGAAGATATGGACTGATTTAGCTGAAGATATTGGAGTCTAACATACAAATACACGGTTTCTTATTACTTTTCTGAATAAATAGTTGTTTTTGCATGAATTCCTCTGCAGTTGTGGGCGTTTGAGTGCAGTTTGGGTCTGATACAAGGAGATGCTTCATAGTTTTGATGTTTAGTCGATTAATCGGTCGATAGTCGGTCTTTAGTCGACTACAGCCCTACAAAATCGCAATTTTAATGGATGCAATTAGCAAATCACAAACGCTGCAACTTTTAAAGTGCAAAAATTTCTTCCACAAAGAATACAATGCCTTGCTTTGATTTGAACAAAAACTGGTAACACTGTAGTTTGGATTTGTACAAACATGACAAAAGTGTGATCAAAAGCACCAAAAACATGCCTACAAACAACAAACACGACTCAATACACCGAAACGCGACTAAAAGCGGCAAAAACACGCTTAAATATGACAAACACAACTGTTTAAAATGTGAATTTGAACAGAATCCTATTATTCAAAGATAAAAATCCTATTATTCAAAGATAATCTAATCAGCAGTTCTTTTATAGGCAATAGAAAAATACAAAGTGAAAATGAATCGTGATAAAATCGAAATCATGATCTTGCCTCAAGAAAATCGTGATAATCATGTTTTGCCATATCGCCCAGCCCTAGCTATCGTAGAAAGGGTTTCAGAAAAGAAAGGGTTCCAAAAGTTATTGTCAGTCAGATTGATTGATTGACAATGACTTTTGGATAAAAGTCGAAACGTCTCGATCTTCTAACAGCGTCCGGATGACAACCCCTGAAACCCTTTCTACGATGAACCACACCTGGATGAATGAGGGATTACATCGACGACCATATTTAGCTCTGGATCTGGACTGAGGTGCACCTGACAGTTTATCTTACAAAAACAATGAAGAATCAAACTCACTAATCAGTGTTTCTATCAGAGTAAAGTCTTCTAGTTCTGCTCTAGATTTGCCCAGCCGGACCGGTCCTGTCCGATCCTTTTATGAGGTACAGGTTGTTTTGGGTCACTGAATGTTTTCAATAATGCCTCCGGTGCGTGACCTGTATTCCCGAGGTTAATCTTTTTCTTTCTCGGGACACAGCAGGAAATGTCTACCTCAGCGTTTTCTTGCGCTCTTATCTCCTCCTCGTCCTCGTCCTTCAGCCCGTCTCCAGGTGTTGAACTTAATATGATGCTGCAGCTCTGTTTGGATCTGAGTTACAGATTTGGGCCAGCGAGGATTTTATACACATGTCTTTTATCGCAGGGGCGTCGATAAAAGATAACTCAAGCGCACCGCACAGTTTGAAATTGCCTGCAACGTTCGAATGGAGTTTTCATGCTCGGTAACTAGAAAGCAGGTGGTTTGATTTTCGCTAACAGCACTGCATACTGTTGCTGTGTGTCCATGAGCAAGACACACCACCTGCCTTGGATGTCTGAATGTGTTAGAGTGACGACTTTAAAGAGGGCATAGACAGAAGATATTACCAAAGAAATGCAGCTGATTTTTCCTAAAACACTTCAAACGAGCCCCATTTCAAGCCGAAGTTGTTTCTAAACCCTTTGGAGAATAAACAAAAGCTGGAATATCAGATTTAAATCCCGCTTAAACTCTCTTTCGATAAATATAAGGAGGATTAAAGCTGGTGTCTGTAGGTATGGACTGATTGACGCTCGTTTGGGCATTTGCTGGAGTTTTCACGATTCCTCTTTTAAAAACTTAGGCTAATTTCACTCAAATAAGTTTTACCTCTAATCGTAATCCTTATTTTGAATTTTAGGATACTTTTTCATGCCAGAATGATTGATTTGACGGAAAGGGAGTGTCTTAAAGCTTTCTGTTTATATTTAATATGCCCAGCAGCTGATAATATGCCCAGCAGCACCCAAGTGACTTTGATAAGCGTTAAATTGTTATTTTTAACCCCTCAAATCTCTCTTGATATTGAGCATTGACAAAAATCTGTCAATGGTGAATGAATGATTGTTGAAATGCTTGGTTAAGGTTCAAGTGTCACACAAAACGTAAACAGACAGTAGATTTAACAAGAAAAACGCAGCAATGAAATGTTTTGGTCTATTTCAAATTAAAGTAGAATTAAATAACACTTTTACCTTATTAAACGTCTTTGTAAGTGCGTGTGGTGGTTGCAAATGTATTCTCGGCACGTCTGAAGCCCCCGTCGTCGCTCCCTGCTGCCTCTGCGCCGAAAACAGGTACAACATTTCCTGTCGCCAACCCAAAGACAACTCTCCCCATAGAAATCTTGGCTCTCTTTTTTATATTTGGCGACATGAAACGTTTTTGTATGTGATTGTACTTCCTTACTTTAATAAAAAGGAGGGGAAAAAAAAGCTTTTGACGTCATTTTACTGGCTGTATATTTTCATAAGCGACCTGCAGGGGGAGCTCTGTCGCTGAAGTCACTGAGTTCTGCTTTAAAATCAGATTTTTATTCACCTTATTCCGAAAGTTGCCGTACGCGCCACTGTATCCATTGTATTAGTTTACATGGAGCAGACGAGCTCAACAGAAAATAAGTTCTACTCGGACTAAAAAGCCGTTTTCAGACCGTCCAGGAAATCGGTGCGTTGTTGACTTTTTGTTGCTCGTGTTCATTAAACATTTTACACAAATCAACCTACTTTATGTAACATTTTAGCGGCGAGACTTTTCCCTCGTTCGTCATTAGCTTTAACGGAGTTCTCGTCAAACGGAAATGCGTTTACAACCTACCTTACCTTACACTTGTCTTGCGCTTTACAGGCTCATCGAAGTCTCTCAAAACGCTGCACTGTTCATTCTCTCTACACTCAAAGGTGGTAAGCTGCTGTAGCCACACTTGCCCTGAGTCAGACTGAAGAAAGCGAGGCCGCCAATCTACACCATCGGCCTCTCTGACCACCACCAGCCAGCACTCACACACTCCATTTACACTGGACAATCTGGGTGAAGTGTCGTGCCTAAAAACACAACGACAACGTGGTCCAAGTGAGAATCGATCCTCTGATTTTGAACGAATCCAACCACTGAGCCACGTCTGACCTCGTGTGTTTTTCATTTTGTCTCCAACACAAATACTTCGCCATGATCCATTTTTCTACTTACAGTATGTACTCGGAGCGCGCATGTCCACTCGTCGGTTCACCCTAAAAGTTCACCAGTTTTCAAAAACACAACACGCAGCTTTGAATAAAATACATAAAAGCACCCAGACATTTACTCCAAAGCCAGTTTTACCACACGGTTGGGTTTTGTTCTGTTTACAAGGATTTTACTGATATTTTCCCACAGCTCATTGGGCGTCATGTCGGTTCCAACTTTTCAAACATTGGCTTTTCTGGTCTCCAACTTGGAAAAAAGTCTTCTGGGCCACCATTCAATCCCGTAATTGCAAACATTTTCTATCCCGCATTTAAAGCATTAGCCACGTTTATATTCAATAACATTTATCTGAACTTCTCTAAAGTCAAAACTCTTGCCCAAGTGGGAAGCATCCAACCTCCCACCATTACTTAACTGAAATCCCCTAATACTCACCCTCTTCAGTTTCAAACGTCTATAAAAACATTTTGTAGGTCAGTTGTGGGTTTAATTCTCTCCCTGACGTCTGTGTCTGTGGCCTGGTCCAAACCGCCGCCTTAAATGGAGCTCGGTTAAACATCTGGAGACGCCGCTGTTTAACAAATACAGCGCTCGCTTCACCAACAGAGTGTATGAAGGTTCATCCAGGTCAGAACAGCAGGGATAATAGCGCTACTGTTTAGATATCGCGAATGATGTTCAAGGTTCGTCATGTTTGTGTGTGAAATGACAGTCATTTTACTGGCTCTGGGCATGGTGGCATTCACGTGCAGGTGGTTGGGTTCAGTAAATTTAAGTGTGAACATAAAGTTGACAGATGGGACCTTTCCAAATGCCCTGAAACTTAGGTATAACTGAAATGTTTATGGGGAAAATAAAGTATTACAATAACAGCCTTATACTAAAGAATTCAAAAAGCTCCAGGCTGCAAACTCGGCTTCAACTTGTGTTTATGGTTTTTGAATATTAACGATCTCATTTCAAGGTGTGTTTCATGTATGACCTGCTTTGTCTCCGGGGAGATGTTGTCACTTTGCTTGGAATGTTCCACATTCCGGCATTAAAGGGAAACCTTTCAAAACCTGTCAAACCTTTCACCAGAAAAGTTACATCGTGCACCTTTAATACCTCACGTTAAATAACTGAAGCCGATTGTTTCCAGCTCATTAAAAACACAGTTAAGTCTGTTTGAGTGTCGGCACAAAATACTTTCTTGCAAATCCCTGCATAGTAAAAAACTCATGTACTCGTCTGATTACAGTCAATCACTCATTGCGTTTCTCCCGATCGTATGTTCCAGGAGGACAGCTCGGACCTGAAATGCCAGCTGCACTTTGCCAAAGAAGAGTCGGCCATGATGTGCAAGAAGCTGACCAAACTGGTGAAGGACAGCGAGGCCATGAAGGAGGAGCTGTCCAAGTTCCGCTCGCTGTACGGGGACGTGGACGCCAGCCTCACCGTGGAAGAGGTGAGCGCCAGGGCCCGCAATGCAGGGCTCGTTACGGACAGCAGGGGGCGGTGTGGAGGTGCAGAGAGAGGGAACAAAGAGAAGGAGATGTAAGCGCTGGGGAAGATTAATGAGAGAATTAGTGAGATACAAGAGAACAAGGCGAGAACTGGTCAAGAGGGGAGAGGGAGAGGGTGGGAGGTTTGGATGTGGATGTAATAATTTAATTTGCAAAGGTCTAATCCTTGTTATGTGTGTGGTATGAAGGCCGTAAAAGGGAGCAGATGTGTTTAACCGCCTCAAACGCACAATAAAACAACGTTATTTATCAGAACGATTGCACTTTTATACATAATTTAGACGTCGACGATGTTTGTGAAGAAATCCACAACAACTTCTCCAAATTCTAGTTTAGTTTTCTGACCTATGTTTGATGTACAATTAAAGCGTACAATAAAAGCTTACAATAAACATTTAGATCTAGGTCATCAGTGAGGGGTGAGCGATGAGTATTTTTGAAGTATACCGCTGACAATGATCAGACAATATTATGTTAATCCAACAGTTTATAATACGCTTAAGTCACTTTACCAGCTTTTTATTTATTCTGTCTATATATTGCACTGTATATGTAAACATGGTTATGTCCACTTACTGTACATAAGAGTTTTAATCTTATCTTTATTTTTTGCTCTATCTGCACAGTGTGTAAATTTATCTTTAAAGGACACATTCTGCTACAGTGACTTTTTTGAGCTTTTAACCATGTTCTAACAATGTTCTGTTATGAAAAACATAAGTAGCGTTGCATTTAGCTTCATTTACGCTAGTTTGAGGAACTTGAGGAACAAAAACACTTTCCTGCTGAACTCCCTCGATTTATGACGCTTGTTTTCCGATATTAGACGTCAGTTACTGTATTGAGAGAATCTTTTGCTTTTGAAGTCCTTAAATCATCTTCAGCATTTCTGCCGTCTAAACACGATCACTACAAACCATCTAGCTCGCTCGCATTTATCATTAACGCAAGCTTAAGCTTGTGTAAGCACTATGTAAGCTAGTAGATGGCGCCAGGGCAGGGTAAACAGAATCAGACGTAGATGTTCTTTTTGTTTTTGATATACAGGCCCGTCGACAGAAATTTGGGGGTCCGGGGCAAGAAGCCTCACATGGGCCCTCCTCTAATATAAATTTATAGGAAGAGGGTCCAATTCTGGACCCTGAGGCCCAGGACAACAGACCCCTTTGTCCCCCCTGTCGTTTTTTTTTTTTCTAAAACACGAGATGAAAAACTTAAAGTACTCAAGAACATGTTTTAAAGCTAATAACGAAATAAAAACGAATAATATTTTTTTCTTTAAGGTTATTTTATCCTGGTGTTTACTGAGTGCATGTTCTATTCTCCTACTTTTCTTGATTTGTGTGTGGCGACATTAGAATTTTATCACGGAGGAACAAATAGAAGTTGACAAACGTGAAATGTTTGTCAAGAGTTCAGAAATATTACCCTTGTTTGTAAGTTTACTAAGTAACCTTTTATATTATTTTTAATCACCTCTTTTTTGTAGCATTTCTTACTATAAACGATATACTTGATCTTAAACAATATTCAGGATATTATCTAAATGTCAACATGTTGTCCACCTGTAATCGTCAAAGTCATTAGGTGGAATATAATTCGATGCATCTACATTTCAATGACTAAATGCGGTTATAGTAAACGGCTGCGTGTCTCTTCTGTGTGCAGGTGGCGGACTCCCCTCACACGCGGGAGGCCGAGGTGCGTGTTCACCTGAAGCTGGTGGAGGAGGAGGCGAACCTTCTGAGCCGCAGGATCGTGGAGCTGGAGGTGGAGAACAGAGGGCTCCGGGCGGAGATGGACGACATGAAGGGACCACAGGGTACACACTCAAATCAGCTCTCCTGTTCTGCTATCTGTTCAAAGCACCTAGTCTGAACTCAAATGGTAAAAAATGAACAGTAGAGAATGTTATGCTGTGTTCTGCAAAAAATATATCACTGTAAACTATCACCTGGACTGAACTGCAAAATACGATTCGGATTCAGGCTTTCATAAACAATCGAAAAGGATGTGTGCGTCAAAAGTCTCTGCACAGTCTCCGGAGCTCAGAATTGTGTTGACTCGACACAACAACAAATTTCAATTTAGCTCAATAGTAACCCAAAGGAGAGTTAGTGTGGACCAAAAGTATTCTGACACCCTACTGTGAGCAATGTATACCTGCAGTGACCAGGATTGGACCATTGTTTGGCCGTTGCATCTCCATGAACGTTATGGCTACTATTTTCTGAAAAATGTTTGACTCATGACGATTTATGTTTATTGTTTTGTTAAAGGCCCTGTACCTGATTTTTATTGTTTTGAAACATGAAAAACAGAACTAGTTCATGTTAAAGTCTTCACATCAGTCACATGTGTCGCTCACTTTCCTAATGCAGTCCCAGCATCCTAAATATTCACCTCCATGAGTTTACAAGCACTTTTCATGAATCTCTGAGCCCAGTGCGTCACAGATCGTCACGGTACAAGCTAACAAACATTAGCATGCTAATGGTGCACTTCCTGATTCTCTCCTAGTATAAAACGCTCTATAAATAAGAGATAATAAGAGAGCTATGGCCTCATTTTTACCAGAATAGATGTTTTTACAATATATCTATGCTGGGGCAAAACAGATTTGTTTTCAAAACAGTAAAAATCAGGTACAGTCCCTTTAATTGACCTTCATTTAACCAGGAAGGTCCTATTGCGATTATAAGAAAATCAGGGGACTTGTGGCATCAGAGGGGAGGAGCCTGTTGTACATGTTTTTAGTGTTAGATATGTTAAAATCTCTGTTGTTAAAATTGAGATGGAGGCCTGGTCAAAATTCTATGGAAGAATCACACTGCAGATTTTTTACCTGGATTTATGATACGTTTATGTTTTTTTGTTGTTTTTTTTGAGAGACTACGCACTGTCTCTAATAATGAAATATTTAATCTTTTACCACAGAGTCAAAAGCAGTGATTGTGTTGTTTTGTGTTTTCCCATCTCTATATCTGTCTTGTTGATTTAAAACAGGGTTAATTTTCCCAAGGGCCAGATTTTTTGGAGGGCTATGGCTTCTGGGCCAGATAGGTGCATGATGCGGCAACACTTTTACAAAAGTTGGAGTTGCACTTAATATCCACAACACTAGATTTGTTTTAATGACGATAAAACTATATATTAGATTGTTATAGAAAATAAAATATAAAATGCTTTAATTTCCAGTCTAGTAGAAAACCAGAATTAAACTAGGACTGATTAAAACCAGCTCTGAACCAGGACTAACCCAAGGATCAAATCAGGCCAAAAGCAGAATTGAACAAGGACTAAACCAGGACCAAACAAGTCTGGTCCCCGGGCCGCAAGTTGAACAGCCCTGATCTAAAACATGATCATACATTTGTTTCTTTAGACATCTCTCCAGACCTGGCAGGCATCGGAGGCAGTCTCAGCCCTGGACTCGGTGTCGGAGGCGGCGCCATGGTTCTTGGGGGCGGGGCGTCCTCTGAAAACGTGATGGAGCTCCAGCGCCACCTGCAGTTTGTGGAGGAGGAGGCGGATCTTTTACGCCGCTCGCTGATGGAGATGGAGGAGCAGAACAAACTGCTCATGAACGAGATCAACCGCTACAAATCCGAACTCCCGCCCTCCCTGTCGTCCAACTCGCTGGCCTCTTTGACGGACGGGCTGCTCAACGACGGCCCGGTGCACTCCATACAGGACGGGGCGGTGTTCATAAACGTCAACGCCCCCTCGCAGGACGAAGAGCTGCGATTGGCGCGGCTGCAGATCGGGGAGTTGAGCGGGAAGGTGAAGAAGCTGCAGTACGAGAACCGAGTGCTGCTGTCGAACCTGCAGAGGTGCGACCTGGCCTCGTACAACGCCGCCTCCTCCTCCGCCCCCTCCACCCTGAGGCTCAACCTGGAGACCGACGCAGAGGCAGGGGACTCCGCGGAGTGCTTGCCAAGGTAATTCAGATCAATCATACATTAAACAACTCTTCTGGTTTGAATATATTGTTATATTGTTATAGTGTTGAAATTAGGGATGGGTGATATATTGGTTCCAATATCCATATCCATCCAGTCAACGTTGATACATTTTACTATTTTTTTTTCTTAGGAATTAGGTGGAATTTTGCTAATATATGTCCATACATTTTCATAACCATGCAACTATTTTTTTTTTTTTGCCTGAAAAGATAATTTGTGAACTTTTCTTCAACTTTTAAATAGATTTGTGGGTCTTGCTAGATTTTATTGTTGAAACCAGCTTTACAAAATCCAACTCTCTAAATTTTTATGGGTACAACAGGGGTTTCCAGACTTTTCACACCATGCAGCCTCACTGCGAAAATAACATGTGCCTGTAATACTGTATATTTAGAGTGGCACAACAGTTAGAATCTGGTTAATTGCATTCAAACTAGAATAAATTATTGAAGCAAATTTACCTAATTTTGCTAGCATATACAGTTTGCTACCTTTGTTAACCAGCTAAATTAATAATGGGTATTTCTTTTTTCTTCTTTTAGAACATTGTTAAAACAAACTAAATGCATGACACAGAGAGGCGACAACAAAACAAAGTGTGGTTGAATCCTGTAGTTTAAGGTTTGACATATATCGCTTGGTATATTTTTCACACAAGTAAATACATCTATTTTCAAATTAACAGGTGAATATTTCCACTTTATAAATGTCCATTGTTACTTGAGCGCAGCCCTTGACAGCTGGCTTATTCTGTGATTTTGTGATTGCTTCTTCCATCTGCCAAAAGTACATTCCAAAGGTATCCATCCATTGCAGGAGTTTTATGTCCCAGATACATAGTTTTGAAGTCAAGTGGAATGTTTATTTTGCAGCGCTTTATTAATCTCAGTCTAATACTTATGAATAGTCCCAAAACATGATAATGATAGGCCACCTGGCAGCTAAAACTAAAAACTAAAAAGTATTTCCCTGTGAATAGTGTGCACTTTTGACATAGAGTTATAAAGTACCGTGATACATTTTTTCAATATATTTATGTTTTTGAATGTGTTTTATCATTCTGTAAGACAAAACTACTTAAGTTTACATTTAGTTTCATGGAGATATTAGATTTGAGATATACACATTTTCCTAATCACCATATTATTATACAAAATGTAAATACAATAATTTTACAGGCTAAACCAATAATTATGGTTTGCATTTGTTATGTGTTGTATATTGGAGATTCATTTCATGTTTTGCTGTTTCAAAAATGTTTCCTCTCCACAATTCTTGCTGTTTCTGTATTACCTTACTTTTATTACTCTTATTTTGTGCCGTCACTGTTTTTCCTAATCAGGTACAAACAATTCTCTGTGCGTTCGTTTATTCCAGCCCACCGTCCCGCCGTGAGCCAGTAGGGGGTGAGACCGACCCCTCTGACTTGAAAGAACACAGGCGCAAGAGCGAGGAGAGCGCTGACTCCGCCTCCTCGCTTCCTGTTCCGCTGGTGCAGAAGGACCACGACGCTTTGCTGTCGATGAGGGACCAGGCTCGGTTGGTCTCCACGGCGATCCAGCTCCTCATCTCACCCGAGTCCAGCTGCCTCCAGTCCCCCTCCCTCTACCACAAGGTCTGCACCAACGAGAGCAAAGACGCAGCCAATCAGGAAGAGGCAGACGAGTCATGTGACCAGGACAAATCGCAGAGCAACAACAGCCAGGTAGAGAAAGATAGAAAATCCCTGTTTTCACCTACCCCCTATACACGCCCACATCCCTGTAACTTAGTTGTGGTTATTTGAAAAGTTCAGACTTCAGAGTGATACATGTCGGATTCTAAAATGTCATGAAGCCACAAATAAAAAACATATAAATAAAAATCAGCTGTTTGTCACGGTGAAATGTCACTGTATAGAGGCGGGGCTTATCCAATCTGCGCTTTTGAACAGGAAGTAAATGAATCTGTTTCTGTTACTTATTATTTTAGGTCAATTTTGCAATTTGAAGGGAAAAAATGTAAAATGGTGATCTGCTAATGGTATGCTTAAATACTAACTACCTGAAAAAACATAATATGTCTCCTTTAATATGTCAGGAAATCAGGTGATAAGACTATTCATCCACTTAACCAAAGGTTGGCAGTTCAATTCCCACTCTTAACAGTCCAGTGCTTCCTTCTGTTCTGTCTGCAACTAGCTATTTAGACAATCGATTTTGATTAATTTCTGTTTAGTATGCAAAAGGCCTGTGCATATGAGATTTAGTACAAGATAAAGCTTAAGTTAAGCCACTTGAGGACGTGCTGGTGGAGTATATTTACGGTCGTGTTTTCATCAAAAACTTTTTTACACATTTCTCCTATTCTTATCTTGTAATTACCTGCATTGTCTGAGTCATAAGGCCTTTTATCTCATGGCTTGTTTTGAAGCTGTATAGACCTGTTAACAATTATTTAATTACTAAATTAGTTGACAATTATTTCAATGAACAATCAGCTTTTTCTTAATTTATTGCACTTCTCTACATTGCGTCTTAACGTCCCTTTATGTAATGCATTGGGTTTGGCTTTCGTGAAATGCAGTATGCACTGGAAATGTAAGCTTTTTGGTTGTCATGCTTCGATAAACAGGAAGCAGCTGATGCTAACATGTGCTAGCATTGTTTTGCTAAGTTTGTCTTGACAAATAAAGTTTGCGTCACTGGAAATACGGCAGTTCATCACAAGATCAAGTCAGCGTTTGGTGAAAAATTATAATTTTCTATATATCTGGTTTTTTTGCTGGCTTGTTTTCACCTGAATCTGTGTTCTCTCTTATCCCATCATCTTCAAAAGTCAAAAGTGAACCAAAGAGAGCCAGTTTGCCTTGGAAGCTAGTACCTCTCACTGCCCCCTCTGGATTGCTTAAATTTGACCAGCACAATTCACTTAAGACATTGTTATCAATCCACTCCAAAATCAACCAGTGGAAACGTGGCTTGCTTTTCACTGCTGGTCACTGGCCCTGTATTCTCGGCTTCATCATCCCCTCTTGATCTCCGCTCTGCTCTGACACGCCCTGTGCTCGTCCCCAGATCTCCGAGCTGTCTGACCTCTCTGACCGGCCCCTGGTGGGAGCCCTGACCAGCCGTCTCCAGGCGCTCCACTCCCAGCTGCAGGCCTTCGTGGAGCGGGTGGACGGGCTGAGCAGAGCGCCCCCCTCTGGAGCGGGGTCAGGAGGGGCCGTCCCACCGGAGGATACTTCACAGGCTGCTGCTACAGTGTGCGCTGAAGCCAACACCGCTGCTCATAAGGTACATGCAAAACAACAGATACTTAAAGGGCACATATTGGGCATTATCTGTGCTGTTTTTGACCTTTAAACCTGCTCTTGAGTACCTTTTATTTGGTTTTTAAAAAGGACACATTACTTCATATCAGTTATTAATTTCCCAAGTCATGAAATTAGTTAGAACTCCATCTCCTGGCAGCAGATGGAATTACAAAGGGGAGATAAACTAAATATAGCTTCCCTACGACTTGCTAATCACGGCACACAATTGTAATGAAAACAGTTTGATGGCACAGGTTGGCTTAAATTTAAAAACAACACAGATTATCTTGGAGATCTGCATATGACATCACAAAACCAGGAAATTTGAAACAAAATGTTTTCTGAGGCTCAGAGGAAGAGACTTACTTAGCAGTATTCGTCAAATAAGCAAGAAAGAAGCTAAATACAACTCCAGGAATGTTATAACATGGCTACAAGCTAGAAAAAAGTCAATTTTGCAAAGTATGTGTCCTTTAAATCACAGTTATTTACATATAATTTCAAGAGTATACTTTTTTCTACAACTTCTTGCTGTATTTTGAGTTTTGGCCGACAGACTAACCGCTTTCATCAGAACATGCTCAGTTTGTCCAGTGCAGAGTGGTTTACATAACATGCTCGGATCCAAACAAATGAATCAAAGACATAGAAGGAAAACAATCACAAAATGTCCCAAAGAAGATATAAGCTGATGAACCAATATTTGGATTCAACATAGAGGTTTTGTAATAACTAACATTACAAAAATCTGGATCACAATAGAAAGAAAGAAGAAAGAAGTACATTTGAAAAAACACTAGATTTTGAAAAATGTAACCAATATTGGGCATTTGATTGTGCGGACTGACATCTATCTACCTATCCATCTATTTTAATCAAAATTCTGATGCATTCAATTCAAACAAGGCCTTTCTAGATGGTTAAAGCTTCTAGTTTAAGACTAAATACCTCAACAAAAGCATAGTATGTCTTCTTTAACATCTTCACGCGTTAAATGACTTGTCTAAAGCCATTAATGAATAGAAAAACAATTTGCAGTTAAAAAAAAAAATTAAAAATACTTTGGTTCATCAGTCTCCACGTACAATATCTGTAAGTAAAGTGTCTCTGATTTGAGCAGTTTTGTAAATCTCTTGAGTCCTTGCCTTGTCCTCTGCATGACCTGCCCCTGAGCTGCACTTAAAGCCTCACTTGGAGCCTGATATTGCACTGGACCTGCCATCCACGCACAAAGTTACCCTTATCTGGACTTTATTAAAACACTCCATCATAACAGGCATGCTATAGACACTGTTTACTGCACCAGGGCGTAGCAATAGGCTGCTAACGTGGGCAAAATCGATTTTATCAGCCGCGAACAATGTATGACAAATACACAATGCGTCTTTTATAGGTGTTTTATAAGTGTTCAAACTCACAGGTTTTAATGCATTTGTCATGAAAACCATATGGCTTCAAGGGGATTATATAGACATTGATTTATATTTGAATCTGTTTGAAATATGTTAATTTATCATAAAATTCAATATACCTGAATTGGCTTAATCTTTCTTCTATTTATTTATAGTAGTTTACATTTAGCAATTAAATATTCACTTTTGGTTGAATGAAACATTTGTAACAGTTACATTTTTATCCGCTTATAGTTCAAAATTATAACAAAAAATATACTTATACTTAATATAGAATTCAAATTTGCAAAGTAAAGTTTAATTAATAATTGTTACTCTATAAAATCGATCGATCAGTCAGAACATTTACATGCACACTAGGAAACTGGATAAGTGGCCTAAAAATAAATAAATAAAAATGCACGTAAACTGCACCAGGTAAGAACAGACAGTAAAATATTAGACATGTGTTTGTACTCACTCGTTTTCATGGCAGCACAGTGGTTTTGTTTTGGTCCGCTTCGTTAAAGTGAAAGTAAAAGTACCAGAGCTACAGTGTGTTTATTTGACAGCTGAGCGCAAATAATTTAAGCTCAGAAACTTCAGAAAATCAAATGTTCAATGTAAAAGAGTCTACTTATTTATGCTTGCCTTATATGTGTGATTGCCGTTTTTATTAGCAATTATAGCTGCAATGTTTTAATGCTAATGCTAAATTACTAGACGCATCTGAACGTCTCTCAGCCCCCGTTTGCACCTGATCGGTTCTTTGAGCTGCATGCAGACTCGGACAGGATTTCAATTGAGTTTGGTTGTTTAGCTCATTCAGAGTTCTCGACTATAGAAATTCTTGTTCAACTAAAGACTAAAAAGGTCTCAAAATATTAAGTATCTCTATGTATCTGACCCAAAATGCGCTCACAACACAGGAATTTATACAAAATCAATTATTTACACTGAAAAAGTACAAGGAAACTGCATTTATATGTAAAAAAGCGGATTTAACTCCCAAAATTTATAGTGAATTCATTCCATGTCTTCACCTTTTCGCTGTTGTTCCGCATAAATCCTTATAATCTAAATAAAACATGTCGAATTGTAACCGATTCAGTTCTAAAAAATACTCTCGATAACGATTTCGACACCACTGGGATAATTACAAATGCTCAAAGTTTTAGACAATAGACTGACATTTTCAACACTAAATAATTTTCGTTCTTTATTAAACATTGTGCTCTTATATTAGTTCTGATAAAGCTCAAGATCATTTTAAAACTTCTCATAAAAGGTCAAATTTTGTTTTGTAAAGGCGATTTTTTTGTATCGATACTTGTTCAAATGAGCATCTAGTTTCGATATTTGTTTTCGGATCAGTTAGTATCTTATTTTTGATACCTTTTACAGCTCTAGTGTCGACGAATACACATTTTGACACAGATTAATCGACCAAAAGGTTCAAATGAAATGAAAAACACTGAGTAGCAATCACAGCATGTTGTTGTAGTTTTCAATCAAGTTTGGGTCCGATTCAAACACACTTCACTTGCTCCATCTGAGGCCGATTCCAACTCCCTCCTCTCTTTCCTCTCCTCCCTCCCTCCTCCCCTCGCTCCCTTCGTTCTGTCTGTGCCCGGGCTGCGTCTCACTCCTCTCCCACCCGCCTCCTCTACCTCCCCCACCACCCGCTTTTGCCCCCCCCGTCATCGGCCCCTTTCTGACTTCCATCCTAACGCCTTCCTTCCTTGCCTCCTTGTCGTCCTCGTCTCCTCTCTTCTCAGCCGTTCATCCTTCCTTCCATCCTACTCCTCTTCCTTTTCTCCACTCTCTCCTTCTCGTCTCTGACCAAAATCTTTTTCCTCTACATCCTGTTTTTTGTCTTGTGAGGTTCACCCTTTTCTTTTCTTTTTTCTTTAATCCTTCCGATGTTTTTTCACATGACATTTTGTACCTTATTGTGTTATGTTTGTTTTCTTTCGTTTTGGCCATCCCTCCCTCTGTTCTTTGGTTAATTTCGCACTGTTCCTCCTCCACATTTCTGTCTTGTTTTGTTTGGTCATTAACGTGCCCATGCATGCATACAGCAGCCTGACTCTAGGGACCAATCAGAGCCGGAGGGCAGAGGTCGACGGCAGGAGGGCGGCCAATCGGACGAGGCCGCGGACGCAGACAACGTTCGACCGGAGCGGGAGGTGGAAAAGGAGTCGGAAAACGCACTGGTAGGTTCCAAAAGGACAAGACAACTATGACCAGCCGAATTGTTGTTGATGTATCTTTTCTTTATTTTTATCCGAAGATGTTATTATTGACTGTTGTTGTGCCTTTGAGCCAGCCAGTTTTGTCCATTGTTATCAGCGCCCAGTCCTTGAGAGTTGGTTCATTCTGTGTCATCCATTTCTTTACCAGTAGTCTTTTTGCTGCTGCTAAAAGTACATTCTGAAAGTATCCATCTATTGTTTCCATTGCAGGAGTGTTAATTCGCAGATGCATAGTTTTAAAGTCAAGTCGGGTGTTCGTGTTGCGCGTCGTTTCATTTATGAACGTTTGGACAATCCCAAAACACAGGAAAAGCAGCAAAAATCTTAAGAAATTGGGCAATGTTTAAAATAGAATTAAACAGAAATTAAACAGAATACAATTACAAACAAACAAATCTGACAAAGATAAAGGCTGCATAATTAATCTACACAGAATCGCAAAGGCTGTCATTTTTTAAGTACCATCATTTTCCTCCAGATGATACAATATCCTCTTAATTTGATATGAAAAACAGACAACTCTGTCGTGTAGATCTGTACAATGTTCTGAAATACACGATTCTTTTAGTAGTTTGTCAGTTCATTGGCCTATTTCAGTCTTTTTGTCAATTCTCCTCTACACGACTATCGAAAAATGACATTCGGGACAAATTTGACAAACTTTGGACTAAATGGGATGCTTACTTTATCTTCATTTTCTTGGGTCATGTCTTTCACTGCCTTTGTGTTTTTCTGTTTCGTTTAAATAGTTTTATTTTTAAACAATAAAATGTGAACTTTCAACGTAACTTTATTATAAAAACATGAATCGCAAATCTGCTAAAAATTGCAATTTTTTCCAAATCGCTCAAATGCTCAACGCTAAAAAAACATTACAATTTTAGCAGTAAAATTAGGTAATATTCAGTTCAATCGAAAGCAACTTTAAATGTTAAGTGCTCTTTTATGTGGCTGTTTATGTCACATTTACTTTACTTTTTTATTATTAAGTTTTCATAAAGCTGGAGTAATGGCAATGCAATAAACAATGGCAATGAAAGAGAATTAAGGATTTCCCTGTTTAGTGTTGGCGTCAATAATTGTGAATGAGTGTAAAATCCTGATGTTTCTTCTCACAATAATCGCAAGACAATAATATCGTGACATCTGCCCTTTACATAGAAACTGTGATATTTGTGTAAATGTATAACTGTTGAATGTGACTGTTCAAAATGAAAACCTAAACATAAACACATAAAGAATACAAGAAATACTAGCTTATATTTACCACATAAAATAGACTTGAATGAATTATTCAACACATTGCATCAAAGGTTATTAAAGTTCACGAGTACATAAACACATGTACGGTGGCTCACGTGGGACACTCTCTCAGCAACAGGCGCTCATAAACAAACAGAGCTGTCATCATCAAGCACAGCCGCTCAGAGGAAATCAAAGGCTGTTTGTTTTGACCTTCACAAGCCGTTTCTATAGTAACCAACCCCTTGTGTGTGTGTGTGTGTGTGTGCGCGTGTGTGTGTGTGTGTGCGCATGTGTGTGTGTGTGCGTCGTTGAGATTGTGAATGGCACCACTGAATCATGGGACAAAATAGACTGTAAGAAGATGAGATAATGATTTAGGACAGTCCCAGAGGTCTAAAAGTATGTAAAGGTTTTGATCATATTAGTGCAGATGATTTATTATCGTTATTATACTCATTATTATATATAATTATGTTTATTTATATTGATGTGTGTACAGTATGATGTATGCTAAATATCTAAAGCAGCTACACCTTCATGAAGTTCAACAGAATGGCTTTAAACTTACCGATAACACTTTATATAAGGCACACTTCAAAAGCATTTCTAATATTGTTTATAAATCATTGACAAAAAATTAAATAAAAAATCATTTACACATGTTTAATAATCATTTACTAGAGTTGGGTTGAGTTAATGTTAATTATTGTTAATGATTTGTTTATTTTTTGTCAGTGATTAGTTTATGATGATGAATAAGCATAGATATGTCTTAGTAGAAATATAAATGTCCACAAAGACATGAATCGATGTCTCAAGATAAGTAATAATATAAACTAACATGAAACATAAAGTAATCACATTGTATGATATACCGGCGTAGAACTAGGGTTATATAAGTAACCAGCAGATGCACCATGAAGGAGAAACTGTGAAAATAAACGCATTACAGTTGAGCCGTAACAAAAATAAAGTATATGTGGCCAACATTTGACTCAACCAAATACTTTTATTACAGTTATGCACAGCAAAAATGTGCTGCCAAAACAGAAACAGAAAGGACGATCGGCACAAAAGGAAACGCGGAACTAAACTCTGATTCCTCTGACGTATATATTTTTAATGAAAGCACCTGTACTACAGTAAATACAAGACATCTAAGCTTATTTTCACACCGTGGAACATTCTAAAACAAAGCAATAACCCGGACCTTTCACCAGAAAAGTTTCATAGAGCACCTTTAAAGTCTCCATTTAGATTCCGTGTTTGTTTTGATTCTTTCTGCATTGCAATTTCATCCAAGAACCTATCCCTAAACTACGACTAAACAACATACATTCCTTATAAACTGCAGCGTTCTACACTTATTCACCTGCTGGCTACTGCATTAAAGTGCCTATGACATGTTGAAATACACATTTAACTAAAATGCAGTTAAGATAAATGTATTCAAATTTCTACAAACATCTTTACAAATTTAACCCCAGTTTAGCTGTTTTTTAGGTTTTAAATTTTACTTCCTGGTTGTAAAGTATGACGTCACGCTAGAAAATTACCATAGCAACCGCACTGTACAGTGGCCAAAACTCATCTAATGTCACAGATTTTGTTCATTTGACAAAGAGAAACACATGTGAACACCTTTATTTTGTTAAATCAAAGTATAAAGGGACAAAAAAGTAGTTTATTTGGTGTAAATTATGCATGACCTTTGTCTCCCCAGTGTGATGTCATCAGTTTGTTTACTTCCTGTAATTGTCAACAGATTTTTCAACTTTTCTTCACAAATAGCGACTTTAATTGGTGTAAAACTATCATTTGTATTTACACAAGGTATTAATACACTGAAGAAAGTCAAAATTAGAAAATCATTAAAACCAATCATGGGCTGAATCTGCTGAGCTGAAAAGGTGAATTATTCATGTGTTCTGATATTTAGGGCGTTGTGAACATGAAATTCTAATGCTTTTTGTTATTTTGTGTGATCAAAACATAATTTTAGTACACTTTTAACACCAATTTTAACGAATATTCATGCTTTATATCAAGCTCAGAGTATCAAGATTTATAGACACAGATAATTCAGATGTGTGCATTAAACATTTGATCATCACACGAGGGAGACTCCATTCAACAGACAATAAACACATTTTTAAAATACTTTCAACATTAATTCAACAAAATAAAGATGCTCCTGTTTGTTTTTATTCGTCAAATAATAATTTATGTGACATTTGAGGAGTTTTGTTACAGAATTCCCCAGTGTAATGTCATGATTTACAACCAGGAAGTAACAGTTTAAACTTAAAAAATTGCCCAACTGTGATAAAATGTTAACTTTTTTAGCAAAATCTTCAATTAAACTGTCTTTTAGTCAAATTAGTACTTCAAGCTGTCATAGGCACTTTAATTTTCGGTCTCTATCTCAGTCCAGTGTGATAAAGAGATGCTTATTTTTACATCATTCGGGCCAGTTCAGCAGGAGGAGCATTTACCTTTTTTGCTGCTGCAGTACACAACTTTATTCTTCTAAATAATCCTCTTAGAGTGCACTTCCTGGCAGCATCCGACCACCGCACGGCAAGCTATCGAACAATAAAGTACTTTATCTCTCCGAATGCCCTCAGCAAAATAAAACGTAATATTTGGGATTGAAATGACACGACGCCGGCCGTACTCTTTCCCCTCGTTTCGTGCTCCGGAGCCTCTTTGCCGCATGTGTCGGAACATTTTGTCCCCCGGGGCCGGAGCGTCCCCGGTCCTGAGGGTGGAGAGAGGACATTAGCGATACAAGGCCGGGTCGATGGATCACACTCCAGAACTAATGATCCGTGCTCGGACGTGTGGAGAGCGAGGGCGCGAACGGAGGCGGGGTTTGAAGAGCGCCGCGGAGCCTTTCTGACGCATCGCACGGCCTCGCACTTCGGCTTTTTGTAGTATTTTGATTGGATTCAGTTATTTGTATTATTGTAAGCCTGCACAATATTGGCTGCTATATCTATATTATTGGGTTATTTACTGATTTTTAGGTGTCAGATCTTTATTTTAGTACATTTTACAGTAGATTCTTTTTACTTTTACTTCACTTTATCCGAGATCATGTACTTTTTACTCCACTTTATTTTTTAAACTGGACTTTTTACTTTTGTTTCAGTGAACGAAGACCGTAAGACTATATTTTTTTACCGAACTGTCTTCACAAGAACAACATTAAAACAGCAGTGTCTCAGTTTATGGAGTCAAGATTTTGGAACGCGTTCAATTATGACTTTAAATGTTGCACTAACATTTAGAAATTTAAAGAAATGTACAAGAAGAAAACAATGATGGACTATGTAAATAAGGAAAGTAATAAACAGAAAATCATTTCATACGGTCATTTGGTCGAGGAGGGTATAGAATAAGAATATTTGATTTTTTTTTATTTTAATTGCTTTGTGAAAGGGGCAGGGATTATAAGATTTTTCCTGTTCCTTTTGTTCATGCCATATAATTAGTTGGAACTGTTTTTGTACTGCTTGGTTTGATTGGTTTCAAAAGTAAATGGCATGATCAATAAATGGCATGATCTGAACTGCAAAGTAGAAAGTGCTTCTCGTATGATTTGAGGAGTTATTTTCAGCTTGTTCATGGTCACGTTCTGAGTAAAGGTTTTGAGTTCAAGTCCAAGCCTTGAGCAAACAAAAATACTTCATATTCTTACAATCAGGGACGTGGTGGCCCTAAGCAAGATTTTGGATGTGGCCCACCATTTGATAAACAGAGTGAAAAAAGCAAGGGCAAACTGAGGATAAAAGTGACTCAGAATCCTTCGAGAAACAGGTCATTTCTTCATCAGCATTTACATGTTTGTTTTTTAAATGAAAGGGGGGTTAGGGTCTCCTCCCCCAAGAAAATTTTAATAACTTGTGTGTAATTTCCCGTATTCTGGTGCATTTTAGATATACTAATTAAACTCATAATTTGAATAAACCACAGAAACTATCATAGGCTACTTATTTAGTCTTATGCTATGTATGTAAAGATAGCATGTGTTTTAAGGCCTTCGCTCTTCCCGCATAACAGCGCTGAGGAACCAGAGAACCACCACAAACTCTTGTATCAGAACTTATGTTTTTCTAGTTCTAGTTCTGACTAACAACTGACTTGTGTAGTTTGCATCAATTCTTTGACACATTGGGATTATTTTAATTTTCACAGTTTCTTAAGCTTCCTCTCTCTCTCTCGCTCGCTCTCTCTCTCGGCACAATCAGCACAATTCTTGTACAGTTCTCTTTTTACTCTTAAAGTACATTTTTAGACAGGTATTTAAACGCTTTTACTTAAGTAGACTTTTGTTTGTGCTGTTTCTGTACTTTTACTTTAGTAACACAATTGAGAACTTCTTCCACCACTGTATTTAATATAGCTTTTGACGCACTTATTTCAGATATATTGAAACTAAAATACCTTAATTCAGATGGTCAAAAGAAAAATGAACACAGGCAAAACCCAGACTAAATCAAGGCGTATTTAGGAATTAGTAAAGTAAATAATATAAAAACTGTAATTTTCTGTTAGATGGAAGATCTTGGCGTTATTGCGATACATTGAGTTTGTTGGGATATCGAATATAGTGCAAGCCAATATTGGGATATTAATACATTCACGCAAGCAGAAGTTGTAGTTCTGGCTGAATTGATTTGAATCTTCCCCGAAATGCATTATACCCTCTTAAATTATATTAGCGTGGCATTATTAATGGAAGCAATATTGAAATATCTTCTAAACTAGAAATTAGAATCAAACATTAACTTGAAAGTTGACCTTGCTTACCTGCTTTGAAGTAAAAGACAACTTACATTTTATTACATTTGCATATATATAAACTAAAAGTAAAGTTGAGATTCACAAAATGACATCAAAATAGCAGGCACAATTATCAAATCGTAAAGGCTGCAATTATTTAGACTTAACAATAACAGGATCAAATGAAGAAATGTGAAATGCATAGGATTCTTGTATTCATTTATCAGTTCATATTTCCGTCTTTTTAAACATACAGTATATTGCTGATCTAATAGGACAGTAGGTTGCGTTCATGTTTCACTTTTATTGACTTCTGCTGACAGAGAAAACGTTGAACTTTGTGTCAATTTTTATTTCATGTTGAGAGGCTCAAAATCAGTCCGTTTCAATCGACATTTTTTTGCATTTAATTCCGTTATCTCATTCCCCGCGTTGATGTCCCATTATTTTCCGTCTCTTCCAGAGTTTAGATCTTCAGACGCAGTTGTCCCAAACTCAGGAGGAGCTGGAGAAGGAGAAGCAATGCCACGCCAAACTCACTCATAAAATCACACAGGTAATTGTTTAAGAGATGGTGCTATCCCATAAAAGGCTGCACCATATTGGAAATGATTGCGATCTGTGATATTGATATTATTCCAATATTTAAATACAATTTTTGACTAAGTGACTAACTAACTAGTCAGCGATTGTAGATTAATTTAGTTTGAAAACGCTAGATTTTATTTATGATTTTCAGTGTTATAATTTTAAAAACAGAACATTTCTATCAGATGGAAGACTTTGGTGTTACTGCGATTATATATATATATTTTTTTGCGATATCGTTACTGCGTCAGCCAGTACTGTGATATCGATATATTTGCGATATATTGTGCAGCCCTAATCCCACATATTTAGTCCATACACCTCTGCACTGTCTTCACTATCAAGCATTTACACAGCTACAGACAGAGATTATTTTATGGTATTTTGAGAACCTTGTATGAAACAGAATAGGTTGTTGTATGACACCATCAGCAGAGAGACAGAAGTTAAAAAAAAAAAAATCCAAGGATAAATATGTAAATATTTCTCTGTATGTACCCAACTCCACCACAAATAACATTGCTTGAGCCAATATCGATATTTGACTTGCTCGTGGGCAATGACCAATATTTGCTGATGTTTAGATTTTTAAATCTATAGCAAGACCTACAAAGCTGTTGAAGTTAAGATCACAAATTAACTTTTCACTTAAATAAAAATCAGAGTCCTTATTTTGCAAGTCTCAAGTAAGTCTGAGTCAAGTTCCAAGTTAAAGGCAGTCAAATTCTTCTGCTTTGAGTTTCAGGTCCTTTCTAGTCATTGTAACACTTTTTTTTGCTATTCATATTATTTTTATGAATGGTTCGTTTTTTTAAAAGTCCAGGTCATATCTAAAAGTATCAACTGTAAAGGGAAAATATTTTTTTAAACACGTTAATCATTCTTAAGTCATCGAGGTACAACTCAAGTCCCAAGTCTTAGTCCATTTTATAAAGTCAAGTCTTAAGTCATCAAAGTAATGACTCAAGTTTGATTCAAGTCTTGCAAGTCCAAATAACAGAATGTATTTATCTGGAATGTAAAATTGAATGATTGTGTAAACATACAGACATATTTTAGCCTAATTGCTCTTTAACTAGAGCCGATATATTGGCCATCCTACTGTCATATCATCACTGAATACTAGGAAAAAGTCTTCTATGAACGCCGCTCTAACTTAAATGTAGTGATATCATCCGAACGTCAAACATTTAAGACGACACGCTCACAAACAATTGGACTGTTCAGTTGCAGGAGGAGCAGCACAAGGCTCTGGTGCGCAGGGACTTCCAGCTCCAGAGTGTGGGTCTCCAGGTCAGGCTGCACCAGAAGCTGTGGGCCCAGGAGAGGAGCCTCCTGCTGCAGGAGTCGCAGCACCTCAAACACACTCTGCTCCTGCTCAGTCTCAAGCTGCGCTGCCTCCTCAAGCAGTGGAGGATCCAGGGCGGACACGACGCACAGTGGAAGGACATGCTGGAGGTCAGTACTGAGGGGAATCATTCTTTTGACTCGTAATATTAGTCAAGTAAAAATAAAATAAAAACAAAAGATTCATGTCTTTTTTTAAATTTTGTTTATTAAGGATCCCCATTAGTCTCTACAGCAGCAAAGACTACTCTTCCTGGGGTCCAATTTCACAATTTAAAACACTACAAGACAGTACATATTAAAATTCGAGCATTAACAATCAGAAAACAGAACACTACATTTGAGTTCAATCATAAGGTATTATGATAAAACACAAAGATGGTACAGTTTGCCTTAAACATTGAGCATGATTACATTTTCCAACAATGATTTCTTTAAGCTTTTTTTAAAAACATGATGGTTCTCCATTATGATCAGCTTTTGCGGCAGCACATTCCAGTAAGAAATGGCTCTGTATAGAAATGTTTTTTCAGTGCGTTAGTTCTAGGTTCAGGTAGAGTGAAAGTGTGTGAGGCTCGTCTTGTATTAAAGCCATGTCTGTTACAGGTGGGCAGTAAATGTGAAAACAGACTCAAAGGTTTGTGTGTTGTCCATATTTTATGCAAAGACAACATCAGACTGCAAGCCAGTCTGTCTTTGACTTTCAACCATGACAGTCTCCTATGCATATTATTAACATTAGTTCTAAATGGGTAACTTAGAGCGAGTCTTGCAGCTCGATTCTGAGCTCTCTGTAGTTTGTCTAGATCTTTGTTGGCAGCATTAGACCACACAATAGGACAATAGTCCAGGTGAGATAAGACAAGTGACTGAATTACAAGTTTTTTGGCTTCATTTGACATAAAATATGCATTACTTCTGATTAGTGATACATTTCTGCTCATTTTAGTAATGATATAATTAATATGAGTAGTCCATGACATAGTTTGATCTAATGTGACACCTAAAAGTTTAACCTCAGTAAGTTGTTCTAATAATTGAGTCTTGAGAAATATGTTTAACTTGGGTTTTTTCCTGACAGATTGTGTTGATCCCAATAGCATACACTTTGTTTTCATAATATTCAGTTTTAACTCCTTTAACTTCTTAACTCCTTTAAATGCACTTTATCTGATTTTTATATTTATGTAGTCAGACGCCAAAAACTAAAATTCATGACAATAAAGATATGAAATTAACACACACATATCATATTTATAGCGGTATTAAAAGGTTTACTTAAAGGCACGGTATGTAACTCTCTGGAGGATGAACGTCATCTGCATAATTCCATAGAAACAGAAAGTTAAAGCCATTTTTCGGAACATTCTCCATTAAGATAGATACGTTTTATGTCATAGTGTGGAATATTATAGCCAAAGGAACATCATTTCCATGGAAACAAACGGGTAAGACTCCTCCAAGCCAAGTACAAGTCAGGTTTGTGGAGATGCAAGCCCGCTCACAGTAAAGACATGGTTTATTATACATTAGAGCAATAAAACCAATAAAAAGACATGCTTTTGGCTAATAAGTTACTTCAGATCTCTTTTTTTCCGTAATATACATATTCTTTCAGCATTCAATAGTTATTTGAGTGACTATACCTGCCGCCAAAGTAAATAGAAGCTCAGGTGAATGAGTTGGCTTGACATTATATCTGAAATGTGCTAAAATACACCTTGGTTGAGCGAAAGCATTGCACAAAACAGAAACGAGCTGCAAAATTAAATTCAAATGTGCAGGAAAATCACTGGAAGTTTCAGTTTATTGTATATGAATTTGCTGCATTTTTGTGTTTACCTGGTCAAATAATAATACTTTTTTTTTTTTTTTAAGTTTATATTATCTGATGAAAGTTGATATAAAACACTAAACGAAACAACATACATGAAGGATACAATACAAAACATTGAATATCGAATGTATTTTAACGCTGAATCTGGTTTTTTTGGTTTGTTCAGATTAACAGCCTGAAGGACCTTTACCTCCTATTGGACGAGGAGAACCGTAGCCCCTCCCACCAGGCCGCAGACGCTCACCCTCTCAGTCCGACCATAAAAGTACAAACACTACTACTGCACTGCTCCGTCACGTCCGCAGAACTTGAACTAACCCGTGTATGTGTTTGTGCCTGCAGTCGAGCGCAGTGAGCAGTACGCTGGCCGACCTGAGGGTGGCGCTGCACGACCTGAGCGCAGAGTTACACCAGGAGAGGCAGGGATCCCAAGAGCTGACGCAGCAGTTCGCCAAGGCCAAGGCATCATGGGAAGTGGAGCGCGCCGAGCTGAAAAATATTATCTTACAGGTACGATATAGACTAATAAAGACTAATAATACAGAGGGACCGCCAGCCTTCTAGTTTAGGGGCCAAGGTTCCTCATTTTCTTGACAACTGATTACTTTTACTGCTGTTTTATTGTTTTTTTTTAAAAGTTAAACTAATAAAATGACCAAATAATAATGGACATTTTTGATTAACTTACTGGCAGAAGAAGAAGGACTGAGGATTTTTTGAAAGACAAGTTTGAACAGTTTTGAGAAGTGTCTTAAAGATTTGGTGCTTGATTCTTCTAATTACAATATATTAATTAAACCACAATCAGAATCATTTGTTGAATTATCAGTTTTCTTTTTGACCATATTTAAGATCAGAATTAACATAACACTTTAACTAGGATTGGGCAGCAATAAAATCATTTGTATTGCAAATAATTGCATGCTGCGTGAAAAGGTCAATGAACAAAACAAAATATTCTCCATCTTGAAGCCTTCAGTCAGCATATTTCAACTTTTATTTGACGAAAAATGTATTCAAACACTCAATGTACAATAGAAATACTTGTTTGTTTCTAATCGGAGAAATAACTGCTGACTGATGCACTCCTAAAATAATTGTTAGTGACAGCTCTAGACTGGAGCATGTTATAAGGCTGACATGTAAACAATAATAACTACTACAGATGATTCAAACTTTTTTTGTTTTATTCTTGCTAATGCAAGGGGAAAGGGTAATGGTTGGAGGTGCCCTGGTGCTTTTGGCGCCTGGGCGACCTCCTCTGCTCCTCCACAACGCTCAGTTTTTTCAGGCGGGTGGCCTGCTGTGACCTTTGACCCTCGGACTTCTTCAGAGCAAGCTCCAGATCCTCTTTGTGAGAAAGAAGAGCTTCTTCTGTGATGAGTGCAGTTTAGAGGAGAGCTCCTGCACTGTTCTGGACAGCTGCAGGTTCTCCTCCTTCTGCTCTGCCCTGGTGCAGCTGCAGGACTCTGGCTCTGACCGAGCTCCGTTCTTCAGCTCGGCCATCACAATGTCCTGCTCTGACAGTTTCTCCTTCAGTGTTTTAGTCACACTGTTGGAGCTGGCGAGCTGTTGTTTCAGCTGCACTTTCTCCTGGATGGCTGTGTTATAAAGATAACGAATATCTTTATATGCCTTGGTTTCTTCTTCCAGCTGCTGTTCTTTCTTCTGAGAGCAATCTTCACCTTCGCCAACTCCAGGTCTTTCTGTTTCATTGTCTCCGGGACACAGTGGGTTCTGGAGAGCTGCTCTTTCAGCAGGACATTGTCCTGGACGGCCCTGTTATAAAGATACCGAATATCTTTATGCTCGGTTATTTGCTCTTGGAGCTGTTTGTGGGTCTTCTGCAGCTCCAGGTCTTTTTCTTGGGCCAGTCTCTCCTGGTGCTTTAGCTTCAGGTCCAAGGACTTAGTGACTTGAACCTGATTTTCAAGCTGAGTCCTCATCAGCTCCTGTTCCCGGAGCTCCCTGACCAGAAGGCTCTCTTTTGAGTCTGTAACATGTTTCAGAGACATTCACCACAGCTCACTGTACACTGTCTGATTGTTAATTAATGAATTAAACAGCCCAACTGACATTCTATGCATTGGGATTTTGATGATTATAACATGTTTCAGGTACTTAGCAACTGTGACAATAGTTTACTGTATAAAACACACAGAGTAATCAGCTCTCTAGTTAATAATAATTAAAAATGTTCATTAGGCACTATATTATGCTTTAGCAAATTAGCTCATATCAGCTGACTCAGGCACATTACATTGTTTGATGTTGATTAATGTGCGTTGTCCCTTTAAAAAAAATATATATATATACAAATTTTAAAATTGAAACTTCTCTTTCAGCTCTAGCTGTCTGTACAGACAAAGGACAGGAGCAGGGCTTATTCATTCAGGTGTTTGGTCTGATACTCATGACCTGCTTTAACAGCGACTAAATAATTCATCATGATTAAGCACTTGATGCATTTTGTGTCACTGTTGCCTCAATATCCTGTTAACAAGCCCACTCTAACACTTAGACATAACAACATGAAATCTTTCTGGTGGAGGGTATGCCACCAGCCCGTTTCCATGAAGATGTTATTGTTTTTCCTGGAATGTTCCACAGTATGGCATTAAATCAGAAGTGATACATTATTGATTATCCTCAAGGGAAATGATTCAGTGGCTGCAGCTCCGATAAATGTCCAAGACATAATAGAAACACAATACAGGGTTCATAGAGAGTGTTAATAGTCTTCAGTTTGTCGTTTGGAAGAAATAAAAACATTTACTCCAAAATGAATAGCTAATTTCTAAAACGCTGTAAAATACAAGAAATTACTTCGGGTTTGCCCAAAATTCCCTACAAATTTCCATCAAAGCACACTTGATCAAGGCCTTTTCTTGTGAAGAGAAGTATTAACCTTTTTTGTTAACTTGAAAAGTGCTTGACTTTTCTCTTTGAAAAGGTGTACAAACCCTGAAAATAAAAGCAATAGTAAAAGTGCTGCTGGGACAGTGAAACAGAAATATAAAATGTACAGAAAGTAAACATTTACAGTTAAATGTGCTAATCGTTTCGCATAATTTTGTAATCGCATAATTACTTACTTACTCAAAATCACTACAAACTAACTAACAGTTGTCAAAAGTACTTCAAAACGTTTGAAGTAAATTTTTATTTCTTTGCTCCTGCATCTGTTCTTTTACTTTAGTAACAAAAAAACCAAAAAAAAACAGTGTGGTAACATTGACAAAGAAACTGTCACTTATTTACTAGGGCTGTCACTAACAATTACTTTAGAAGTCGACTTATTTTTTCGATTAGTTGACTTGTCAAAAGATTATTATTGTATATTTAGACTTTTTGAATAGATTTTTAACTTCTTACAGGTTGAAATATGGTGATTGAAGGGTTCTAGATTGAGAATTTGTATGAAGAAAGTGTATTAATGGTGAAAATGAGCGTTCTTTTATGACATTTTGACAGAATGATGTTGCCGTCTTTCTGATATAAGGTCTTTTGACATGCGTTTTAGTCTGTGCAGTTCAGTTAACAAGCAGTCAGTTATTAATTATTATAGTCTATTCTTTTTTGTAATCGAATAGGTTTGGTTTGGTTGAACAAACAAAAACTTTCTCACTGCAGTCAGTACCTCCCCAACATAGATATGCAGTGGAACAATCCAGGCAAAGCAATAACATCTCCATGGAGACAATCGGGTACCAGAAAAGTTATCTCTTAAAGTGCCTCTGACAGGTTGAAGTACTCATTTTACTAAAACACAGTTGAGATAATTATATTCAAGATTCTGCTAAAAACAAAGCCAGTTTTATCCCAGTTTGGCAGTTTTTTAGGTGTACTTCCTAGTTGTAAATCATGACATCACTCTAGGGAATTCTGCAACCGTTGCCTAGAAACCATGTTGTACACTGGGTGAAAACTCCTCTAATGTCACAGAAATTATTATTTGACAAATAAAAACGTATAGAAACACCTTTATTTTGATGACTTCATGTTTAAAGGATCAGAAAAATGTGTTTCTTTATTATAAATTGTCCCTAGTGTGTTTCCCTAGTGTGATGTCATCATGTTTTGGAACTCTGCTCTACTTCCTGTAAATTTCAACATATTTTTCAACTTTCCTTCTCAAACTGACACCCGATTGGAGTAAAACTATCATTTATATTTACAACAAGTTTTATTCCACCAAATAAAATCAAAACTAGAAAATCAAAAAACCTGTCACACGCACTTTAAATTAGATCCTCTTGTCCAGATTTAGGAAACGCCAGTGTACGTTTATGGTGTTTTCTCTGTTCAAAATGAGCACAGCTGGGCCAGTCTTTCCCTGTATCTGCACTATATATGTGTGTGTGTGTGTGTGTGTGTGTGTGTGTGTGTGTGTGTGTGTGTGTGTGTGTGTGTGTGTGTGTGTGTGTGTGTGTGTGTGTGTGTGTGTGTGTGTGTGTGTGTGTGTGTGTGTGTGTGTGTGTGTGTGTGTGTGTGTGTGTGTGTGTGTGTGTGTGTGTGTGTGTGTGTGAGTGCGTGTGGAGAGAGGTTTGATAAATGTCCGCTCAGCCAGCCACATCATCCGCACCTCTGCCTCCTGGCTCTGCTCCAGCCCCGGCCCCGCCCCGTCCCGTCTGCTGCTCCTCTGCCTCTGCTCAGGTCTCAATCCAACAACTCCGCACAGGAACAGACAGGAATTACCGGCACGTTCACCTCCATAAACGAGGCTTCGAGATTAGATTAGTGTAGTAGTAAGAGGAGGAGGAGACGGCAGATTCAAGACGCAGGCAGGGTTTGGCTGTTAAAGGAGACATATTGTGTGTGTTTTTTTTTTTTTTTTCAGGTAATTTTATTCTTAACTACAACACAAGTAGATCATCATTTTACATTTTGTTCATTGTAAACTGCAGTATTGATCCAAAACGGTTCAGTAATACAAACAGGTCTGTGCATCTCGTTCAAAACTGCAAAACTGATAAGCTCCGCCTCTTCATAGCGACCGTAACAAGCAGCAGGTTACCGTTTACGCCTGATGCACACCGACTCCGGTCCGGCTCCGGTTCGGGACCCGCGCGGGTCCCGCACGGGACCCGCAAGACTTAGAAAGTGCTTAAAATCAATGCGCCCTGTCACACCGACCTCGGAGCTCTGCGGCCGCGGTCCGCAGCCGCGCTGGTCTCCGGAAAGAATCCGCAAGAAGTCTATTTTGCCGGACGCCGCAGCGGGATGGTGCGGCTTTCATGTCATTTGACGAGTGCTCTCGCCAAACCACGCGGAATCTACGTGGTTTTCTTAAAAAACGGACCGCTGTTACCCGGAGCTGGTGTGACAGGCGTCTGCAAGAGACCCGCGCGGGTCCCGGACCGCGACCGGACTGGACTCAGTGTACACTAGGCGTCACAGTTGTTGTTTTGTCGTTTGGCTCGACATGACATTTTAGAGCACTGCGTGTTTCACTCAGTCTGAATTTTTCAAAAGGTGCCATTAATTACAGGGCAGTGGGCGGGGATAGGGGGCAGGTGAAAACAGGGATTTTCTGAGCACTCGAGCCTCAGTTGCAGGACAATACAGGATTACTCCAACACGCAGGAATCAATCAAAATACAACTTTGAGCGAACTAATGAGGAGGAAACATCAATGTAACAAGATTAAAAGTCCATTAAAGGTGATTATGCACAGCAGGTCCTCTTTAAGATAAGCGCTGATTGTATTTGGTATTAATCGACATATTTAATCAAAGTAACAATTGAAGTGAAAACCTAGTTGTACTATATTAAAGGGGCACAATGTAAGTTTTTTGGTGGACGCTCCAAAACCATCTGATGTGGTTGTTTTGCCTGGAATATTCCACAAAATGGCATAAAACTGTGCAGTCTCCATAGTTTCACGGTACAAAAATGTCAAATTTGATCGATACTAAGGGAAAAGTTTGATGCTTAATTCTGATCTCAATTCCACAATGATAATTAAAAACAAAAACAAACAAAAAAACGCTTCAAAACAGACAATACAATGTG
Organism: Rhinogobius similis; assembly: GCA_019453435.1. Classification (NCBI taxonomy): domain Eukaryota; kingdom Metazoa; phylum Chordata; class Actinopteri; order Gobiiformes; family Gobiidae; genus Rhinogobius; species Rhinogobius similis. Next base: position 1,489,101 of record CM033632.1, on the reverse strand, counting down.
TTTCTCAAAGCAAAAATGATTGTAGCTTTGTTAACCTTTCCATGTGGTCTTAGACTGATTTAGATTTAGTTCATCCTATAACTATTCAAGAAACATCTTTATTTTATTTATTTATTTCATTTTTTCCTTATCCGTACTTAAAATTAGTAGTTCCAATAATAGTTTTAATATTGATCAGTATTTGGGTATTTCCTTTAGAACTCCATAGAGAGAAGAAGAAGAAAAAACAATTTTTAACCACTTGCTATTCTGCCGTCCCACCAGCGGGACACTAGATTTTTAAATTAATTTATTCCTTTGTATCCACATCTGATATAAGGAAACTATCAAGCTGCTGTACATGTTAAATGTGAAAAGAAAGCTGTAACCCACATATTTTCAGTCAAATCAAACATTCTGGGATGAAATAGAGTCAGTTTCTATTTCAAAAGCACAAATTTAAAAATGACACTATGCAAAAATTACACAATAGGACTTTTATATGGATTCCGGACTTTTTTTTACAAGTCTTACAAGTCTCTAAAACACATTTTTTGTTAAATTAGCTTCAGCTTTGAAAGAGGAATTGTCAAAACCCAACATAAGCCAAAAGTAGTGTCAATCAAGCAATATCTACAGACACCGGCTTTACATCTTCATTTATTTCACTAAGAAAATTTAGTCTGATAAAGTCTGATATTCCTCTGAGCAGAGCTTGTTTCCGAGTGTAATCAGAGTAAATCAGACACAGAGGCTAAAACTACAGAGTCTCAGCTTCACAGAGAGTCCAGACAATAGTTTGAGCTCCAAAGGGTTCAGAAGCAGCTTCAGTTTGAAATGAGGCTCATTTTAGTTCAGACGTGGTAGGAAAAAACAGGTCAGAGCAGCATGTATTCAATTAACTAGAATTAATGTCGAAAAGGTTGGAAACACAAACATAAAAATCTAAAAATGTAATTCTCTAAAATCATAAACATAATCCATTAACTCTATTTCGATTTCCAACACTACATGAACATGCCATATGCAATATTACACTATAAAACATGAATCTTTTACCACGACAGCAGAGGGTTTACATTCCTTGAACACCTCTACAAGTTATAAAAAGCAGATAAAAAACAGATACCAGGGAGTAAATTAAACCGATAAATTCCTGCACATTGCGTTGATTTGCTGTGGCTGTTGGGGTGGGAAAAAAAAGGATGTTTCCTGTGTTGACGTATCGTGTTTGTCGGCCATGCTGGGAGCACCTGTTCACTGTGGGGCAGCTGTGGTCTGTGGAGCTCATTCATCAAAACCACTTCACAAACCCAAACGAGCTGCAGATAAAGAGGAAGGGGCGGGGCTTCCAGAGCACACCACTGTGACCACGCCACAAGACAGAATCAGTGTCTGCGTAATCCAGTTTGTATTTTTCTGAGTCAGGTTTCTTCCCATTTTAAGTTCAATGCTATCAAATATATGTTAGTATATGTTTCAATAAAAAGAAACACAGTCCATCTATTTGTTGGTTTGTTAAAGTCTTTATGGCAGGTTAGACATACATTTCACTAAAACGAAGTGAACATGATTCTGTTTAAGATTTTATTAAACATTTTGCCTTTTTATCCCCAGTTTGACAGTTTTTGCGAAGTTTATAATGTTTACTTCCTGGTTGGACACGAGCAGCAAATACTACAACTGTTACCTAGCAACCATTTTGAAAATAAGGGCCAAAACCCACACAAATTACTTAATAGTTATGATTTGACAAATAATAATACTCAATAACAACTTTATTTTGTTGAATGAATATTTAAACTGTCAAAAAATTGTGTGTAAATTGTCTTTTCATTGTATTTTCAATGGTACGTCGCCTTTTGATGACATCATGGAGGGATTCCGTTTTAGAACTCAGTGCTACTTCCTGTCATTTTAAACTTTTATTTTCCTAAATTTCTTCGCAAACTGTAACTTTGCAGATGTAAAACTCACAGGTGCCCTCCCGCCAAACTAAGTCCTAACATTTTGAGAACCTGTCATATAGACTTTAACTGTGTGTTTTTTACAATAATTGAGCCGTTTTATTGTGTTTTGTTTAACAGTTGGAGACTAAAGCCGGTAAACCCCTGAGCTCTGCTGATGCTGTGGAGGCTCCTGACCTGAAGGTGGCGCTGAAGAAGGAACGTGAAGAGCACCAGCACCTGTTGGCCGAGTCCTACGCTGCAGTCATGGACCTGACCAAACAGGTGAGAGCGGCTGCAGCTGAAACAGGCCTTATTTGAAGGGCAAATCATACAAAATTGACTTCTTTGAGCTTGTAATCGCGTTTTAACATCGTTCCATCATCCAAAATTTGCATCTAGCTTCATTCACGCTAGTTTGATGAATCCGGGTTAGAAAATCCTCTCCCTCCGACCGTCAAAAACACTCACATTCTGAATTGGCTTCGAAAATCTTCCATCAAGTCCATAAATTGTTGTCAGACTCAGCATTTCTGTCGTCAAATCATTGCGACTGCGTGACTGCTCAACACGGCAGAATACAACTAGCATTAACAGTGGATTTAAAAAGTGTGTAATTCCTTCTGCAGCCAGTAGACGGAGCCAAAGCTAAGTTACTCTGGCGTCTCCCATTTAATTTTTAGTTCTAAAATATGAGATATCAAAGTAAAGGTACTCGAGAACATGTTTAAAGGCCAATAATAATATGAATAATGCAGAATATTTGTCGTTTAAGGGAAGGCAAAACAGAAATTAGTTACAAAATCAAATCCAAAACGTGATAAATGAAATGTTCTGATTTTGACCTTGTGATATTATCCTTTCTTTAATATAGTTCCCACTTCTATTCATAATACTGCTTTGCCACTTATACTGAATGTATGTTATGAATTTATTTAGTATTTGTCTCTTGAAAAGCATGTAAACTATCAACACATTTTTAAGTTGCTTTACCCATCTACCTTAATCAAGTGTTAGCTAAATGCACTAGTTTATACATTTTAAATCCCTTTTTTCTTGTCATTGCAGCTTCAGATCGGGGAAAGGAACTGGGGCCGGGAAAAGTTGGATTTGCTGGAGAGGTTCGGTGCAGAGAGAGCCCAGTGGGAGCAGAGACTCAGGGAGGCCACGGCACACAACAAGGTACCGCCCACAGACCGAATGAACACCGAATAATGCAATGGCACCTTACCTATGACAGGACAGGACACTTGTGCATTCTCCAATCGGAACAGGCATCTCAAATGCGCGGCCCGTGGGCTAAATGCGGCCCTCAAGATGATTTCTGGTGGCCCGCAAGATGATTTTTAATTTGTATTATAAATGGTCCAGATCACTCCATCAGTTATCATTGAACCAAATAATACATAACTTAAAGGTCCCATATCATGCAAAATCGACTTTTCAGAGGTTTTAACCTTCCTACAGTGCTATTTGGGCCTCGTATGTGTGCCCAAAGTGGTTTTTTGATTGATTCCCTCATGCTTTCGCTAGAGAACTGTCTTTTCCGTCCCCCTCGGCTGAGCAGCAGACGGGAGCTCCTCACTAAGATGACGCGGCTTCACCAGGATGACGCGGCGCTCAAGCCACGCCTCCAGGAAGCGCGCAGCCGCAAGAATAAAAACAGCTAATGCTAATGCTACACAGTAATTACACGATGGATACGACAGATCGAAGAGTTAGCTTGTTATTTACCAAACGGCAACGTCCGTCGTCGAGGTACTGGAGCACGTCAAACTCCAGGTCAGATCCAGGACGTAGGACTCAGCACGACGCACCGTCAGGACGGATAAAAGGTTTATTCCCGTGTTTGTGTATCGCTGTTTACCGGAGCACACGGCGCATGCGCAACATCTCCGCTCTAGGCTTCGGCACGAGTTGGGCGGGGGAGGCGCGCGGGTTGGGCGGGGGAGCCGCGCAGGTTGGGCGGGGGAGGCAGCCTGCTCTCTGTTCGGGGGGGTCAGATCTCAGAGGGAGCCGTTTGCTTTTGCAAGGAGGGAGGCCAGTCCAAGAAATGGGTGTTTTTTGGAAACTGTTATGTTATGGATATTGCACAACGCAAAATTTTATCAACAAAGCCCCTAGAATAGACTGTGTAATGGAGAAAATAGCAGAATATGGGACCTTTAAATAATATCAACATGTGCGTATTACTAAAACACATAGTTTGAAGATAGTTTGTGACTTATGAGGTATCGTTTCTGAATTCTATGAAATATACCTTAAAAATGTAAAACTTCAGGTAACTAAAATCTCCTATATAAATATTTTGTGGGTAATGAAAATGTGTTTTAGTGCGTTTTAGGTCTGTCTCTGTTGCAGCCTCTGACCAGCTCTGTTTTTCTAAACTCGGCCCCCTCTCCAAATGAGTTTGAGACCCCTGAAGTGTATTAGTAAAGTGTTTTTCAGCCTTTTTTGATACACGGCACACTTTTTGGGTTGAAAAAACTCTGCGGCACACCTTTTACTAAAATACTAATGATAATGTGGTAAATACTGTCCATATTAATGTCTGGTTCTTTAAATTGGGCAGTGGTGACTGTTTTGCTTTCTTTTTTGGATCAGAAGTTAGCTCAGGACTCTCAAAAATCCAAATTATAGCTTTATCTGAATCCCTTGACTGAAATTTGTAAAAGTTTTCCCACGGCGCAATGGTTGAAAAACAACTGTATTGGAGCTTCATCAAAAGTCATGTTTTAATAACTTTTTCACATATTTTAGATTTGGTATGAGCAGCCGCTATGTTTGTATTTATAAAATAGAGTTGGTTTGTTTTTTGAACAATATTAGACACATACAGTAGTTGCCCTCAAGTGGCCGTTAACATGTACTGCACGTAACATTTTGTCAGCCCTCAAAACAGGTCGAAACAAATAATTCATGAGTAACAAGGACTAAAATCAATTGTTTTTCAGCAGCTCTGTTTTATTTGTGTTATTTTACATAAATACAGACATATGCAAATGTTTGTTTTGGAGTCCAAACTGTTTTTTCACTCTTCACTTGTCATTTCTTGGCTGCTAGCTTAGCCAAACCAATCCATTTTGAACAGTTACTTAGTGCAAATATTATCCTTTTTTCCTGGCTTTGTTGTTTAAAGTTAAATCTCTGGCTCCCGATGACCTTTTATGCTCTTCTATTATTTCTATTATGTGTGAATGATGGCAAAAGAAAATTGAATTCTGTCAACTGGATAAAAGTTTTAAGAGTGTATAGTTTCGCCACTCATCCAAGTAGCTTCTTCAGTTCCTTTGACAGTGTTCTGGTAAGTCTTGGCCTTACATCTGTCTGAAGGCCGGGAGGAGCTAATTACACTCAAACTAACTAACCCTAGTTAATATGACTATAATTTAAAATGATTGAAGGAAGAATTAAATATACTGTCGTTTGCATTAAAGATCAGTACAGTATTACATTTTTTTTCTCTCTTAAAGGGCCTCTGACAGGTTGAAATACACATTTAACTAAAATGCAGTTAAGATAAATATATTCAGATTTCTACTAAAATCTTTACAAATTTTACCCCAGTTTAGCTATTTTTTAGGCTTTAAATTTTACTTCCTGGTTGTAAAGTATGACATCACACTAGGAATTTACCATAGCAACCGCACTGTACAGTGGCCAAAACTCATCTAATGTCACAGATTTTGTTCATTTGACAAAGAGAAACACATGTGGACACCTTTTATTTGCTGAATTCATTAGAAAGGGTAAAAAAGTAGTTTATTTTGTGTAAATTATGCATGACCTTTGTCTCCCCAGTGTGATGTCATCAGTTTGTTTACTTCCTGTATTTTTCAACTAATTTTTCAACTCTTCTACACAAACAGTGACCTGATTGGTGTAAAACTATCATTTATATTTACAACAGGTATAAATACACTGAAGAAAGTCAAAATTAGAAAATCGTAAAAATCCGTCATACGCACTTTAATGTGAGAAACTGCATTTGAATAGGAAAAAATCTTACATTTTACAATATAAATGTTAAACTTCTCCTGTAGTTTGCTCACATAAATGTAAGACAAAAATGTATTAAAAGTTTTTCGTCATGTCATGTAGAAATAAGACATTTATGTGTAAAAACTGCCAAATTTGCACATATTTGGGACATTTAAATCTGAAAAATGAACAGAACCAGGTTTCATTTTCTTGGTTCATTGTGTATACTTATTAGTCATTAAAAAACATATAGAGGGGATTTTGGATTTCTTATTTAATTTCTAAGTAAACTAGATCTGACTGAAAATTGTCCTACATTTTTAAATAAAACCTTCATAAATCAGACTTAGAATTAGATATCAACAAATCCTTCTGTTCCTTCCTTCAAAATCTTAAGTCCAAGATTGTAAAGTTTGTTGTGGGTAGGTACTACTTTAAGTCTTTATGTCTCTGTGGGAGAAAATTGCATTTTAAGAAAACGGCTTTTGTTGAGAGAGCAAACCGACCCCCCAGATAATTGGGGTTTGGCCTGAAGTGTTTCACCTTTAAAAAAAAAAAAGACCAAACTCACATTATTGTCTGTTTTTACATACATATTTGCTTATGTTTACAATTTTCCAAAAATACGACATTATTTGCGTATTATTACACTGTTGGCTATTAATTTGTGATGTCTCAAAGTACCACCAAGAATAACTGAACCAGAATTAAACCAGAGACTAAACTTAACCTCATCTGGTCAAGACCAAGATGAGACATAAGGACTAAAATAGGACTGGACCAGGTTTAAATCAGAACCTGCCAGTGACTAAATCAGAACTATAGAAGGTCAACAAATAACACTGACAAAACCATGTCTGAACCAGGATCAAACCAGGTCTGACACAAGACTAAAACAGCCCAAACTTACAAGTCTTAATAGGATTAAACCAGGGCTAAACAAGGCGTATAAAGGTTTGTACAAACACCAAACTAAAACTGGGACTAAACCAGGACTAGAACAGGACCAAACCAAGCCTGCATCAGAAATAAACTGGACTCAAACCAGAACCGAACAAGTTCTGTTGGACCAGCTCTAAAACAGGATTTAACCACGACTTAACCATGTCGATCCCACTTCTAAACCAGGTCAAAAACAGGACGAAACAAACACTAAACCAGGTCAAAACTAAAACCAAACCAGAACTAGTCAACTAAAATTGGAATAACTTTCCACAGTTTTTAAACCAACGATCAAAGAAAGAATTAAGCAGAGAGATAAATCGTATTTGCTTTTCTTCTGTCCACAAATCGATCTGCCTTATAACTGAGAATTTGCAGCTGGATTAGACAGGACTATACTGCCCCCTTCAGGTATGTTTTGAGTAAAGCAGGTGTACAATTTCTATTCTAACACAGTAGTAGTGTCAGTTTGTAAACAGTATTTGTTGTATTTGAAAAGGCTTAGAATATACAATAGGACTATTCAACTTAAGGCCCTCCAGGGGACATGATCCGGCCCTCAGCCCAACTTCAAAAATATAGAAAATATTTTATCCCTTGTTATTTGGTTTGGTTGGTTAGTCCTGATTTCGACCTGGCTAAGCCCTGGTTAAGCCCTGGTTTAGTACTGGTTTAGGCCTGGTTTAGGCCTGGTTTAGTCCTGGTTTAGTCCCTGTTTAGTCTTGGTTTAGACCTGGTTTGGTCCCTGTTTAGACCTGGTTAAGTCCTGGTTTAGGCCTGGTTTAGTCCTGGTTTAGTCCCTGTTTAGTCTTGGTCTAGACCTGGTTTGGTCCTGGTCTAGACCTGGTTTATATCTAGTTTACAGCTGTTTTAGATCTGGTTTAATCCTGGTTTAGTCCCTGTTTAGTCTTTGTTTACACCTGGTTTAGGCCTGGTTTAGTCCTGGTTTAGTCCCTGTTTAGTCTTCATTTAGACCTGGTTTGGTTCTGGTTTAGACCTGGTTTATATCTAGTTTACAGCTGTTTTAGATCTGGTTTAGTCCTGGATTAGACCTGGTTTAGACATGGTTTAGATCTGGTTAAATCCTGGTTTAGACCTGGTTTAGTCCCTGTTTAGTCTTGGCTTAGACCTGGTTTGGTCCTGGTCTAGACCTGGTTTATATCTAGTTTAGAGCTGGTTTAGATCTGGTTTATTCCTGGATTAGACCTGGTTTAGACCTGGTTTAGTCCCTGTTTAGTCTTGGCTTAGACCTGGTTCAGTCCTGGTTCAGTTCTGCAGAGTTGTTGAAGCCTTTCATATTACATTTTTTCCGAAAAATCAGCTGAAAAATCTTGCCCTCGGTAAAATAAAGTTGAATAGCCCTGATATACAACTTTGAGTCTGAGGTGTTGAAATAGATAAATAAATACAAACTTTAATCTCTAATATTTTTGTCTCATCAGCCCAAGTCACAAGGCGGCGACTCCTCGGCAGAAGGACTGATCACAAACGGGTCTGCCTCTCCAAGGTAATGCACACCGAGACTATTTGAAAAGAATTCTTTTTTGATTTTGATTTAAATTCCACCTAATGTTTCTTTATTTTCTACATAAATAAAAAGGACCAAATCCACGTCGGACCTGGAGGTGAACGGGGCGGCGGAACAGTTGGAGAAAATGTCTCTTGCGATTTGTCCAGAGCCTTATGACATCACCAGGAAGAACTGGACCAATCTGACCAATGAGGTGGGATTTTACTGTTACCTTTTCTTTTACTATTTTAACACTATACTTTTCATTTTTAACCTAGATATTTAAGTTTATACGTATTCATGGTTGATTTATGCTACTTTCTTACTAATAGGTTTTACCTATTATAGAAGTTTTATAGGAAAACTGTGTCCTGTCTGTATTCAGATTAAGAATGAACAAAATAGAAAACAATTATGATATAAACACAGATACACCGCAGTAAATGAAACTAAGTCTGAAAATTATCTTGGTCTAAGTAAACAAATAAAAATGAGACATTGTGCCTTATAATGATATTTTGCAGTCTATATCAATTATTAAAGCAATGTTTCCCGACCAAGGGTACGGGGACCCCAATGGGTACGGAATTATCAAAGGGCACTTGGAATGGTTACAGGTTTCAAATTAAGATGAAATATACTTTATCTAAATAAAAAGTGTCATTACTTATACATTTATACCTTCTTTTTGGAGTATCTTGGACCATAAATATAATTAAAGCAAAAAATATACTAGTAATAATTGACTATATTTGACTAGTAAACCCATTTCTTTGCCCAAAATCCAAGTTGATAATAATGTATACTTTGAAAACCACATGACTTTCTCACAGTTAGGCTTTTCCCACGTCAGGAATTGAGTTAGAGCTCCATCTACTGGCAGCAGAGGGAATTACAACGGTGCGATAATCCAATGCTAGCTCGCCTCCGACACGCTAATGCAGCCGCGCAGTTGTAATGAACACGATTTGACGGCAGACTTGTTCAAAACCAAACCGGTGAGGATTAATGGGCTTAAAAACAGCGCAGAAGATCTCGGAGCTCTACTTATGACGTGTAAAAACAGGGAAATTTGAAACTGGGTGTTTTCTGAGGCTCAGAGGGGAGAGGACTTACTAATCGGGATTGCACAAAAAAGCGTGAACGAAGCTAAATACAACTCCAGGTATGTTTTTGATGAGGGAAAAATGATTAAAAATTCCAAAACGTCACATTTGCGTGATATATGTCCTTTAAGTGTTTATTTACATGTTTGCTGGTATAGTCAATGTAAGATATTTGTCGTTCTCAAACTGGTACATGTACTACTGGTGGTACGCAAGCTCTGGAGTCTACTGCAGGGGAATATTTGTTGAATTTAGAGTCAATTTAACCCTTTCCTTTGTCCTTAAGATCTGGTTTAGACCTGAAAAAGTCTTGTTTTAGACCTGGTTTACATCTGGTGGTACTCGGAAGGCAAAACATTCTCTGAGGTGGTACTTAGGTCTTAGGGCTGCACAATGAATCAAAATCGAATTGAAATGAAATGTCAGTTTTACTTGATGCAATCAGCAAATCGCAAAGGCTGCAATTTTTTAGGAACCAGAATTTACTCCGCGAACAGCAAAGTATTCGGTTTAATGCATAAAAGTGCTGTATGTATGTTTAGATCTGTACAAACAGGTCTATGAACAGACAAACTAATAAAAGAATCACATTTCAGTAAGTCTTTTTGTCAATTCTCCTGGACGTATGTAATGTGAGCAATGAACAGAATCCTATTATAAAACATAAATCACAAATATAATCATAATACTGCTCAGAAAAATCGCTGTTACATATTTTGTCCAAATTGTATGAAAAGTTGGAGAACCACTGTAATATATCGTTCCATTCCATTTTCCCGTAGACTCCGGACGTGGGCGACACTTGTAAAACCTGGGACGGCCCCAGCCTGAGCTCGGGGCAGGATCTGGACTCCACGCAGAGAAGCTACACGGCACCGGACCGCACCGGCATACGCATTTACTACAGCCCTCCCACCGTCCGCAGAATGGAACAGCTCCGGAGCCGACAGCCGCCGGCCCAGAACGGCTGCTCGTCTCCGGGTCCGACCGCTCCGGACCCCGATCTCCAGGGTTCTTCGTCGTACGAGCAGTGGCTGAGCTCCCTGTCCACGCAGCACAGGGAGATGCTGGAGAGTCGCACCGCGTCGGTTCCGGCGTCGGCGAGCAACGCAGCCGTGAGCAGTTTGCCGCCGTCTCCGTTCTCGGGTTTCCAGATGGGAGAGATCTCGGCCAACCTGAGCGACGACATGAAGGAGATGACCAACTGCGTGCGGCAGGCCATACGCTCGTCTTCTCTGGAGAGGAAGTCCAGCAAGGAACCAGGAAGTCCAGTATGTGCTCCCGAAAAGTCTGAGTTTAGAACCTCTTTTGTCTCTTGCTTTGTGCCATTTTGTCGCTTGTATCTGGATTGAACACTAAAATGTTGACTTCTTGCCACTGCTTGTAATAATTCTTTTAGCCACAGTAAGAGCTGTTTGCAGCCAGAGGGCCCTCTTCCCCTCACAATAGGATTGTAAAGGATTGTAGAGTATTTAATGGGCATAACTGGGCTGTCTAAAGTATTTAACTCTGCGACTATTGCACATTTTTTCTGCAATAGTCACCTTCCAATATTTGGACAAATTATGGCATGTAAGACAGAGGTCCCCAACCTTTTTATCACCGCGGACCGATCAACGATTGACAATTTTACTGCGGCCCGGTAGGGGAGGGGCGTTTCTCATAATAAACGTGAATCCACTGTGTACCTGTTTTTTTCTTTAAAAATAGTCCAGGGGCTTGTCTTTTAATCCAGGATGCTTGGTCTCTAAGAGGAGAAGCAGCTTTGAAGGCTTCATTGCCTCATTAGAGCCGTAGGATTCACGTAGGATTCCTGGTATTGTGTTGTTTCTTACTCGTTTTGTTGCTTGTGGGTTACATTTTAGCTCAAATGACCGAGATGTAACCATCGATCGGGCTCAAAAATTCAAGCCCGACCGGGCCGAGCCCGCGCGCATACTGTCCGAGCCCGAGTTATTTGCTGCAAGATTCGACCCGAACCCAACCCGGGACCGCGCAGATACTGTCCGAACCCGACCCGGGTCCGCGCATGTGTAGAACCGGAGTTCCGTGCAGAGTTTTATCGGCAGAATAAGCGCCTGACAGGGCTTCAAGTGTTTAGTGTTCTACCTGCACCAACGGGACGCCTCCTGTACCAGACGGGCCTGTTCCTCCTGTCCCAGACGCGCCTGTTCCTCCGCTGACGCCAGCCCACATGATCTCTCTCCCTCGCTCCTTTTGTCTCTCTCGATCTCCTCCTGCTCCTCCTCTGCTGCTCTTTCTCTCTTCTCCGCTCGTGTAGCAGCCACTCTTTCATTAACGTCTTTTCTCACGTCACATATTTTAACCACTTTATTCGAGGATGAGGAGGAAAACATCACAGCACTGGCTGCTCACGTGCTCTTTCGCTTTCGTGCGCTCTTTCGTGCGCGCCTCTGCCCCTTGGGCCGCCCGACTCAGCGCGACAGAAGAGCAGAAAATGTGGACCCAAACCGGCCCGAATTGCGGGTCGGGTTCTGGCCAAGAATCTAAGCTCTTATGTATCCTAGACTAGAGAATCCGGTCCCTTTTCAAAATAAATGATCGCTCAGACTCTGACAATAAATTAATTATTTGTTGTGCGGCCCGGTCCAAATTGATCCACGCCCGGGGGTTGGGGACCACTGATGTAAGACACAGATGATACATATTGTCAGGACATTTTCAGGGCTCAGGGGATTTTCCAGCTTTAGGGTTACTGTGTCAGTGACATAAAGTAATTCATTGTTTATCTGATATTTTCTCTAACAATATACCATTTCAAATGTTGTTATTGTGACAGGCCTATTGTTGCCTGTAGGGCTTTATCAAATGGTTGATTTAACCAACAGAAGGTTAGATAATAGAGAAGCATAATAACCAACGTTTACAGGAAATAGATAACTGTCCCAGAGCATCTCCTGTCCTTAGACTCTACTTCTGAGCAAAATAATAAAATATGTGTGTTTTAGACACTGTAATATGTGTGTAGAAAAATATGATCTGACCCCAAGAAAATTGTGATAATAATTGGTTGCTTTATCACCCAGTCCTATCACAAAGGTGTTTCCTCATCATTTACTCAGTTATATTTTGATTGATTCATGAATGTTTGCATAATCCTGTATTGTCCTGCAACTGAGGCTCGAGCGCTCAGAAAATGTCTGTTTTCACCTACCCCCTATCCCCGCCCACATCCCTGTACTTAGTGATACATGTACAAATCTGTTTCATTCTACAGTGAAATTCTACTTTGAGGAGGCGGGGCTTATCAGTTCTACAGATTTGAACAGGATGTCTATGAACCTGTATTTATTACTAAGCCGTTTAAGATCAATATTTTAATTTACAATGAACAAAATTAAAAATGCTGATCTGTTTGTTATAGTTATACAGTTACAATACAATCTAAGTGCCTAAAGGAAGCATCATATGCCTCCTTTAATATTACGTCTCAAAAAGTCACATCATTGGTAAGCTTAGCGGTACAACTGAAACTCACCCAGACGTTCTAATCATTTGAAAACATTATTTCCATGCCCTTTTGCCCTCCAGGTGGTCGGAACGTCGACGCGCTCCACCCAGACCTCGCTCCTCTGCATCAGTGTGGCTCTGCAGACTGACGCCCCTCCCACCAGCAGGGGGCTCCACTCCAAAGTCTGGTCCCCTCGCCCCACCGCCTCCATGACGAACCCCCTGGCCTCGGCCCGCTCCCGGCACATCTCCACCTCTCTGGATAAGGTCCACGGGCGCATCGAAAGACCCTGCTGCTCGCCCAAATATGGATCGCCCAAACTGCAGCGGCGCGTGTCCTCAGGTCTGCTTTTGTGTTTGGCATTTTAACATCTCTATCTGTTGAATCCTAGTTTGGGGTTTGGATAGTGACAGTGGCTGTCTTCTGTCTTTCAGTCAGAAGGTTGTGGGTTAGACTCCTGATCTCCTGATGTTCTCCGCATGTTTTCCATGTGTTACTTATTCCCAGGTTCAGAAACTAGATAATGGAAACGTGCCACACTGGCCAGGGTGTACCACCAGTGGCGGCTGGTGGTATATTTTTTTTAGGGGTGCACCATTATAAAATTAATTTAAAAAATACAAATAAAAGAGAGAGAGAAAACAAAATGTTGATCTGCTGAGTTTCCCACATATAAGCCTGATACTTAACCTTTTGAGCAATACATTCACACTTGTGCATGTGTACCAATGTTATTACTTTCCTGCTCAATTCAGATCCTACACAAACAAGCTTTATATTATTATTATCTGTATTTTACATTTGTACACATGAGGTTGAAGATTAGATCTGAAGCTGAAATAATCATCACAGACAGTAGAAAAATGCATCAAAGCAGAGTTTGTGACTAAAGGTGGGTTAGAGCTGCATCTGAATCACAGCAGATCAGAAACATGACAGAAATGCATGAATCCCAATCCCTGTCCTCAGGTGCGCTCCTGCCTGTGCACGAGGGAGGGACTTTATGGCTGTGATGTAAACTAATAGAGAGGAGCTCTCGAGTGTCGTAAAATTTAGTCAAAACTTGAGGCTTTCACACACACCCATCCTGGGCGCAGGGATCCAGTGCATGCAACAGACAAACAAATGAACAAAATAATGCACTATAGACTATATTTAACATTATTAAAACACATACTATGTAGAAACAAGGGCAATAAGGGCAAAATTGTGAATTTAAGTTTTTTTTTTTATCTGGGTCAAGTCAGAGGGTGCACCAGCGCCCTCTATTGACCGGCTGCCACTGTGCACTACACATACTGTACGTTTCTGGGCAATTGATCCCAGCTACTTCTTGCAACAAAAGTACAAACAATGTACAAATTGGATGTTTGAGTCATGATTTGTTTGTAAGACAGTATAGTTATTGTGGCCATACCTGTCTGTCAAAGCCCAATCTCAGAAGTTTGGGCCAGGTTAGTCCATGGATGGGAGGAGACCTCTGGAACATCAGTGAGACGTTTGAGGCTCTAGTGCAGGCTAACAGTTCACCCACATCTCCTAGTGGAAATGTGGTGTGTGCGTGAATGATTGGTGTTGGTCAGAGGGGCTGATGGCACAGTTTGGCAGCCTCACTTCTGTCAGTGTGTCCCAGGGCAGCTGTGGTCAGATTAGTAGCTTACCACCACTGAGTGTAGCTCAGTAAAGCGTCTTTGAGAGTCCAAAAATAACAATATCAGTTATTACTGTTAAAGGTTTAAGTAGTAGTAGACTATAGTATCTGGCTCAGTGACAGGAAATGAAAGCAATTCCTGTACATTTCCTAAAACAAACCACTAAAATGTTACTACAACTCCTTCCTAGGCTCCACCTCGCGGCTGGACACGTCCTCTTCCAGGGACAGGAGTCTGTGGAACCTGCAGCAGAGACCTGGAGGTTCCGCCTGGGCCCGCTCCACCACGACCCGCGACAGTCCTGTCCTGAGCGGGCTGACCGACGGCCTCTCCAGCCTCTTCAGTGTGGTGGAGCACGCAGGGAGCACCGAGAGCCTGTGGAGGGGCGAGCCAGGTACTACTACATTACTGTCACATGCACGCCAGGAAAACAGACGCACGTGAACCCAGTAACGCATCGGGAGAAGTCTGAGTGTAGTCGATTTTGATTTGTCTTTAAACAATAGTTGGAGCTCTTCACAGTCAATAGTCTGTTAAAGTGCGTATCACAGGTTTTAACAACTTTCTAATTTAGATTTTATTTGGTGTGTTATTACATTATGTACAGACAAATTATTGTTTTACACCAATCAAGTCACAGTTTCTGGAGAAAAGTAGAAAAATCTGTTTAAAATTACAGGAAGTAATAAACTGATGACATCACACTAGGGAGACTCTTTCCATCCAAAGGTTTTGCATAATTTACCCAAAATGAACAACTTATTTTACCCTTAAAACTTTAATTCAACAAAATAAAGGTGTTGACATGTATTTTGATTTGTCGGACAAAAAAATCTCTGACATTAGCCGAGTATTAGCCCAGTGTGCAAAGTAATTTCTCAGTGTGATGTCATCATTTACAACCAGGAAGTGATATTAAAAAACTAAAAAAAAAGGCTAAAAATGATGAAATGTATAATTATTTTTTAACAAAACTTCAAATATATTTATCTGACCTGTATTTTAGTTACATGAGTAGTTTAACCTGTCATAGGCACTTTAAATCAGATTATATGGCATTAAAAATCTTTAAAGGCGGCATTAAAAAGTATTACATTTGATTTGCTGAAACCTGCATAAACCCTGGTATAAGAGCACGTGGTAACTATTTTCTCGAAAATTGACTCAATTTTCTTTTCGTTTTTTATTATTGTAGTTTGAAATTATTACCAGTATTTAGCCTTTATTATTATTTGAAAATAACATATTTGAAGCGAAATCATCTTATTTATTTATTTGTAAAGATTGAATATATAGGTAAATTATTTTGATAAACATGACAGTGAAATCAAAGCCAGAAATATTGCGAAATATTCTTGGTTTGTGGAACTTATTTTTGCAGCTTTTTATTTCTTTCAAATATCAGACAATACACCTACGCCTCTAGTTTCGTTCATGGAAAATCATGCTTTATTTTATTATTTTTGAAAGTCTTATTTTACATTTGTTCTTCCGTTTATTGTAAAAGGGCTAATATATTACTGTAACTTTTGCAAAAATATAAGCAAATTGTGTGTCAGAACTTGGAAAAGATTGAAAGTTTGTTTTGATTGTTCGTGTTTTTTTGTTTTAGATTTATTAAAAAAACTTTTCAATTCAATTTCAACAAACTAATTCAATGTTTTTTAGATTTTTTTGAGCGATCTAACAACTATATAAAAGGCAAGGCAAGGCAAGTTTATTTGTAGAGCACAATTCGTACACAGGGCAATTCAAAGTGCTTTACATAAACAGGAAAAGTTGCATTAAAATCATAAAAACACAAAAAGACACACAGAATCATTTTAAAATAATTTTAAAATAAAGTGCTTTAAAAGAGAAGAGTGCAGATAGATCTTTCAGTTGTATGCACGTCTAAAGAGAACTGTTTTTAGCCTGGATTTAAACATTGTCAGAGTGGAGGCCTGTCTCACATCTTCAGGGAGACTGTTCCAGATTTTAGCTGCAAAAAACTGAAATGCTGATTCCCCATGTTTAGTCCTGACTCTAGGCACCTGCAGGAGGCCGGTCCCTGAGGTCCTCAGATTGCGAGATGGTTCATATGGCACTAACATGTCAGAGATGTACTTTGGTGCTTGGCCGTGGAGAGACTTGAACACAAGCAGAGCTGCTTTAAAGTCAATTCTCTGAGCCACTGGAAGCCAGTGCAGAGACCTGAGCACAGGACTAATGTGATCGTACTTCCTGGTTCTAGTCAGGACCCGAGCAGCAGCATTCTGGATGTACTGCAGCTGTTTTACAGCTCGTTTGGAGAGGCCAGTGAACAGGCCGTTGCAGTAGTCTAACCTACTGGAGACAAATGCATGGATAAGTCTCTTCAAGTCTGGTTTAGACACTATACCTTTAATTTTGGCAATGTTTTTTAGGTGGTAAAAGGCTGTTGATGTTATTGATTTGATGTGGCTGTTAAAGTTCAGGTCTGAGTCCATTATTACCCCCAGATTTCTAACTTGATTTGTCGGTTTTAGAGCGAGAGACTGGAGGTGACTGCTGACACTTTCTCTCTGTTTCTGCGGCCCAAAGACGATGATTTCAGTCTTGTCTGAGTTTAGCTGAAGAAAATTGTTTTGCATCCACACGCTGATCTGTTGGATGCAGTGACAGAGTGAATCCACTGGTCCATATTCACCTGCCGTCAGTGAGACATAGATCTGAGTGTCATCTGCGTAGTTGTGATAAGACACATTTGTGCTGAGTATTAACTGACCTAAGGGCAGCATATAGAGGTTGAACAGAAGGGGTCCCAGGATTGACCCTTGGGGCACCCCACAGGTCAAGCTCACGTGGTCTGAGACACAGTTACTAATCTCAACAAAGTACTCTCTGTCCTCAAGGTAGGACTTCAACCAATTTAGGGCAGTGCCAGTGATGCCCACCCAGTCCTCTAGTCTCTGTAGGAGGATCCCATGATCGACAGTGTCAAAAGCAGCACTCAGATCTAACAGAATTAAGACTGAGGCTTTGCCCGCGTCAGTGTTCAGGCGGATGTCATTTGTCACCTTGATAAGAGCAGTCTCAGTGCTGTGATGAGGTCTAAAACCTGACTGGAAAACATCAAATGAGTTGTTTATTAAGAGGAAGTCAATGAGCTGTTGGTAAACAACCTTTTCGAGGACTTTGCCTAAAAATGGCAGATTTGAGATGGGCCGGTAATTTTTCAGTTCTGAGGCATCAAGACTGCTCTTCTTTAGGAGAGGCTTAATGACCGCAGTTTTCAAGGCCCTTGGGAATGTTCCAGATTGAAGCGACATGTTAACTATGTGAGTGAGTGGTGTTAACAAAGTGCTCAGAACAGACTTTAGAAATCTGGTGGGTAACACATCGAGGCAGCATGTAGAAGAACTCAGACTGGTGATGATCTCTTGGACAGTTTTGTCAGTTACAGGTGCAAACTGAGTCAGCTCTAAATGTGTAGGTGGTTTTAAAGTTATTATTTGCACTGTGGAATTTATGGCATTTTTAATGCCCTGAACCTTGTCATTAAAGAATACTGCAAACTCATTGCACTTAGCTGTGGAAATTAGTTCTACTGGCAGCAGAATTGGAGGGTTTGTTAGTCTGTTTACTGTCGCAAACAGAGCACGCGAGTTATTACTGCAATTTCCAATTATTTCAGAAAAAAATCCTTCCCTTGTTTTACATAAAATGAGGTTGTACATGTACAACCTTTCTCTATAAATCTCTTTATGAATCTGGAGCTTTGACTTGCGCCATTTTCGCTCAGCCCTGCGGCACTCTCTTTTCTGTGCCCTGACTGTCTCATTATTCCTCCATGGCGCCTTCTGCTTATTTTTAACCATTTTAACCTTCATAGGAGCAATGGTGTCCAGAACATTCAAGACATTAGATGTAACAGAATTTAAAAAGTCGTCAACATTTGAACATGAAGGATTTTCAAAGTTTATCATTTCCATGAAGAGTGCACTTGTGCTGTCATTTATGTGTCTCCTCCGAACAACTGCAGGACCAGTCGGTGATTTGGGAATAACAGACACACAAAAGACACAGAAATGATCAGACAGTGCCACATCGACCACACTGACGTTTGAAATATTAACCCCTTTAGTAATTAGCAGGTCCAGAGTGTGTCCTCTGCTGTGAGTGGGGCCACTCACATGCTGAGTAAGACCAAAGGTTTCAAAGACAGCATCAAGCTCTTTAGCGTTTCTGTCACAAACATTATCCACGTGAACATTGAAATCACCTGTAATGACCAAACCGTCAAAGTCTGTGCATACAACTGAAAGCATCTCAGTAAAATCATCAATAAAACCTTGGCAGTGCTGGGGAGGCTTGTACAGGACAATGTAGAGTATGGAGGGAGACTGTTTTAGCTCCATTTTAAAAGATAAATACTCAAATGATGAAAACACCCCAAAAGACAACCTCTGGGTAACTATTTTATCTCTAAAAACTGCACAGACACCTCCACCCTTTTTGTTGTCGCGTGTTTCAGATTCAAACTTGAAGCTCGGTGGAGTCGCTTCTATTAGAACTACATCCCCCGTGTTTTTGTCAAGCCATGTTTCAGTTAAAAACATAAAATCAAGATTATAAGAAGATATAAAATCATTAATTAAAAGTGATTTGTTACATAATGATCTGACATTAAGCACAGCAAGTTTCAGATTGGTTTCAATGTGACTGGACGTTATCTTTTCACAGGGAATATGAATTAAATTTATAATATTGGACAGTCTAACTGTCCTTCTGTTATCCAGTCTGTGTGACGTGACTACAGATATAACACAGGGCCCCGGGTTTGTTTGACCATTTTCATGATCATAAGTCCCGGCAACGCTGAGACCCACTGCATCCTAGCTAAGGGAGATAACAGTTCTGGGGGGAGGTGGGGGAGGGCGGCGAAGGGGGAGACCTGGAGGGGGTTTGGGCAAAGGCTGAGTGGGGAGACCTGGGGGCTTTGGGTGATGGACCAGGTGAAAGGCGAGGGTGGAGGTGCAGGTCGTTTTTGGTGAAGCAGGGAGTTGAAGCTCCTGGGTGGTATGGTGGGCACAGATTTGCACGGGAAGAGTTCATCATTGTTGACATCAGAACTCTTGATCTTGCTAAATTAGGTGTGAGTGGAACCATCTTTACTCCTGATTTGATCAGACTTTCAAGATGGTTGGGAAGGTCCCTGGGTGAAGGTGGAGATGAAAAGGAGAGTGATGATTGAGTGGGAGTAGATGTTGCAGGGGGGACCCAGGACTGGTCTGAGGGAAGGGTGGTGACAGGGCAGCTGCTGGGCCTGTCACTGACCGGTCCATTGCCTGTGATGAGGACCCCGAGGGAGGGGGGACGGATGTTGAGCTTGAGCCCTTCAAGGGTGGCGGTGGAGATCGTTGTGGTGCTGCAGCTGATGAGCTCTTTACTGGAGGCAGTGTAGGTGATTTTGGAGCAGCTGGAGCTGAATCCTTTGCTGGGCCTGGTGGAGCTGCTGTTGATAAATCCTTTTGTGGAGTCGGCTGTTTTGTTACTGCTGATGTTGAAGCATTGACTTGGTCTCTGGCTGATTGATCCGGTGTTCTTCTCTCATTCCTCTCTTCTCGAACTATCTGTTCACGACCCTGTCCACGGCCATTCTGATGCCTGAGAGCGTGGAGGAGGTTCTCTGTCAGCGCCCTCACTCCACCTCTGCACAGATGTGGGCCCCTTCCCTTGAACAGGTCCTCTCGTTTCCAGAACAGATAGAAGTTCTCAATGTAGTGCAATCCTCTAGGTGCACACTCTTTGGACAGCCAAGTGTTCAATTGTAGCAGCCGGCTAAACTTGTTGATCTTCCTGTCAATATTTGGAAGAGGTCCACTGATGAATGTTTTGATTTCTACTTTATCAAGCTCCTCAAATAACTTCATGAAGTCTTTTTTCAAAACTTCAGTCTGCTCTTTTCGGATGTCCACTGCACCCACGTGTACAATCAGCTGTTTAACTCCTCTGTGTGTGGACAGTACTCTGGGAAGCAGTGACGTAATCTCAGAAACTGTGCCGCTGGGGAAGCTGAATGTTTTCATTCTTCCATGTACGACTCCACTGATAGCACCGTCTCCTATCAAGAGTGTGTCACTGTCCTTGACGTTTGGCACAGACTGTCTGTCTTTCTGCTGCTTTTTATCAACATCATGGTGGCTACAGTTTTCTCGTTCTGTAAATTCAGCCTCTGATAGTGGCAAAAATCAGTTTGTAAGCTGTATAGCAGGCGACTTTACATTAGCTTTGTATCGTTTTGGTTTTGCACCGAGTTTGACCCAAGATGCAGCCGGCTGATCTTTACCCAGTTTTGGGAAAGACACAGAGTCGCTCCGGTTTAAGTTGAAAGTAGCTTTTCTTGAAAGATATGTAGACTTCTTACCCCTCGGTGACACTGGAATTGTATCGTGAAGTCCTTTTTCAGATTCTAGAGCGAATATCCGTGCTTGTAGCTCAATTATTTCATGTTGATATTTCCGACAGCGTTCACAAGAGTTTGTTTGACTTCTCTCCCCGGACATGTCGCTGGCTCGTCAGATAGTTTGTTAAAAATGTAAAAAATTATCTTGAAATCCTTGGTTTCCTTCGAAAAGTCATTGATTGAAAAAAATTGATTTAAAAGCAAAAATAAATAAGAAAACAGCTGTAGCAAGCAGGAGCAGCAAGGAAAAGCGTCTGCACTCTTCAGTAACACGAAGAAGTGTTACTTGTGTGTGACAACGAACAACGTTTCTAAACCGTTCTTCCATCCCCATCCTTTTGCCTCCAACAGTGAGTCCAGCCCGTCAGCCTCTTGCCGCGGGTAAACCCTCAGCGGAGCGGTGTGGAGGGTTCCAGGACCTCTACAGGGACGTGTGCGGCGGCCGAACCCCGGCAGGAGTGTCCGTCCCCGGGGAGCGGTGCCAGCGGGAGGCCCTGGGCGGCGTGGATGAACCCAAGCCGGAGTGTGGCCTCTCAGCGGGGCCGGGCGCAGGAGGGCTGGGGCCGCTGGCGGGGCTCGGCGCAGCTCCAGACCCCGTCACGCGCATCGTCAACAAGAGGTTCATGAGGCAGACTGCCGGGGAGGAGATGGGCTGTATCATGGGAGGCGGCCCGGCTGGGACTGAGGTGAGAGCCGAAGGAGGTCATGTCCTCTGTAGAGAATGAAATGTACGGAGCTCTGGGTCTTCTCTAAAGCCCCTGGATTTTTTTATTTTTATTTTTTTTTAACCTTTATTTAACCAGGAAAACACCCATTGAGATCGAGATCTCTTTTTCAAGGGGGACCTGGCCAAGTGGTCAGCTGCACACGTCAGGAGTATTACAAGTTTAAAAATACATAAACAACAAAACAATTTGTCTAAAAAAACTGAAACAAAGTGCAACAGTCATAAGATAAAGTGCCATAGTTAGAAAGTGCTATAGTTTCACAGCAAATTAAGTTCACAATAACAGATTAAAAGCACAAGCACTGAGAAATTGAGACCCTCTGACTTTTTTGTAGAAAGGAACGAAATGTGTTTAAGGAAACAAGATCAGACCATTTGGTTTCCGTCTGTAAAGTGTTCCAAGAAGATGGAGCAGAGAAACTAAAAGCTTGTTTTCCCAGCTCAGTTCGAATACGAGGAACATGCAAATGATAAATGTCATTTGTATGCAAACAGTAGTGGCTCGTGGTTCTCTGGAGGAGGGAGGACCAAGCCAAGAACAGCCTTGTAAACCCGGAGCATCCAATGGGTGTATGGCCTTGCAGGTAATGAAGGCCACTGGGCTTCAGCGTAGAGCTCACAGTGGTGAGTGAGGCGACCACATCCAGTCACCAACCTCAGGGCACATGGATGTGAACAGTTTTAAAAAGTATCACACAATTTTCAGGCTGTACTCAAAACACATTGTGACAAATTGTGATCCTTTTAAACAACATAACGTCATTACAAATTACCCAGTTATAAATGCTGAGCTGAAAAGGTGACTTATCATAGGACAGTTGTATTCTGACATTAAGGAGGTAGTGAACATGAAACTCCAATTCATTCTGTCGTTCTACACAATCAAAACAAAATCATTTTAATAAACTTCTAAAGAGATATTCATCCAGTATTAGGACTCTCAAGCTCTGAGTATCAGGATACATATTATATCATGAGTTATAGCCAGACACAATATATTTTTGTTTCAATGTAGTATTTTTATTTGTCTGTTGTGAATTGTTAATAGATATTTTTGCACATCTAGATCATTTGATTTCTGAGTGAATAAGTTAGAAAGGAATGTAGTTTGTTTGCCTCAATTTAAGGGACTTTTTACTGTACCACTTTTGAAAACTACACCTTAATTAGCCTTAATAAAGCGTGAACAAAGACTTAATTCATAATGAAGTAATGGTTAGAGTATTATGCATTTACTAAGCCTGAATCATTCTTTATAAATGGTGTAAGGTTGTCGTTTTCGTTTGTACAGCCTCGACAGTCACCAATGAGTCTTGTTTTCCATGTCTGCACTGCTGGCCCCAGAGCAATAGAAATGAACACTTTTTGACAAAACTGATCAGCCGTACCAGCGCTAGAATTATGTTCAATTGCAAGTAAATTTGATAAATGACATCTATTTAGAACCGCACTGTATAACAATGAGACAACATCTGATGTGATATAATTGTGAAAGAGAACATCGTCACAAGAAAGCACACGTGTGTGAAAAACCCAAATGGTTTCATAAGAATTCTTTTACCATGAGATTACATTTACACTACATTTACATGTTGTCTATTGTTGTCACCCGCCTATGGACAACTGATGGCAAACAGAATCTTGACTTGTTGAGCACCTGTAGTTCCAAAGCCATGCTACAATGACGGCAAAAATAGGAAATAAAATATATAAAAAATTGTGCGGCCAATCAACTATGTCAAAATATCTTCGTGGATCCAATCTCATCTCTCGTCTTGTGGGAATTGTGCCTCGTCCCTCCCCTACAATACTGTATATCTATCCTTTTTTTTCCCAGGATGCACCGTGCGACTGCGGCTTCTCCCGACCGTCCAGATCCAGCGGACGCCATTCTCTGGGTCAATGCAAGCACCGCCCCCAAGACCCTGCACCCCCCACATCCAGCACATGTGCCGAGGAGAAGGGAGAGACCTGTACTGAGTGACTTCTGAGCTCCTACCGTTGTGCTCTTGAGCAACACACCACACACCACTGCCAGCGCTACACGACCTCAGACTAGGCCGCTCAAACGCACTGCCAGTGTTAGAGAGCCCACTCACAGACTCACTGCCACACACTGAGAAAGGGACATGCAACAATTGGATCTGACAGCCCAGTCTTAGGAAAAAAGGTCTATTTGACATTTCTGCAAATATGACGCAGAGAATATTTTAAGTACTTGAATAAAAACAGTTTTTATGAGAAAAAAATGCATTATTATTTTTCTGAGAAGTTACATTAAAAACAAAAACATTTCATAAAAGGCACGTTTTTTGTAGAGCACAATTCATACACAGGAAAAGAGATTAAAAACATAAATAATCATTTTAAAATTTACCTAAAATTTTCCTGACTCTGGCACCAGCAGGAGGCCCTCACAGTGTGACATGGTTCATACGGCACTGACATGTCAGAGATGTACTTTGGTGCTTTGGTGAGACTTGAACACAAGCAGAGCTGCTTTAAAGTCTATTCTCTGAGCCTGAAACCAGTGCAGAGACCTGAGCACAGACTAATGTGGTGGTACTTCCTGGTTCTAGTCAGGACCCGAGCAGCAGCGTTCTGGATGTACTGCAGCTGTTTTACAGCTCGTTTGGAGAGACCAGTGAACCTACTGGAGACAAATGCATGGATAAGTCTCTCCAAGTCTGGTTTAGATACTAAACCTTTGATTTTGGCAATGTTTTAGGTGGTAAAAGGCTGTTGATGTTGTTGATTTGATGTGTCTGTCAAAGTTTAAGATCAAGTGCATTATTATTATTATTATTTTGGTCTTGTCTGAGTTTACAGACTCAGACTTGTCTGAGATCACGCTGATCTGTTGGATGCAGTGACAGAGTGAACCCACTGGTCCATATTCACCTGCCGTCAGTGAGACATAGATCTGAGTGTCGTCTGCAGAGTTGTGATGAGACACATTATTGCTGTGTATTACCTGGCCATACTGGCAGCATGTAGAGGATGAACAGAAAAGGTCCCAGGATTGACCCTTGGGGCACTCCACAGGTCAAAGCCATGTGGTCTGAGACACAATGACCATTTTCAGTAAAGTACTTCATGTCTTCTAGAAAGAGAACAGAATAATAAAACATTTTCTCATGAAAATAGAGACTATTCATGAAACACAAACTTGTTTTATTCCTATGGATATTAAATCTTAGACAAAAAGTGAAAGTTATTTTAAGGTGTAACTTTTCGGTTGTGTGGGTTTGACATCTGCTTGTCACAATCAATATGTTGTCACTCTGGTTCACCTCAGAGCGCTTTGACTCTTCTTTTAATGTGTCTCCATGTTCAGGGCTTTGTCCAGAGGCAGAGCTCTGCCACGTGAGCAGTAATACCACGTGTGTGAGGCCGTGAGACCTGGCTAAAGCTAGAGTAAACAAGAGAAAACATCCAGTTCATTGTCAGGTTTTTCAGCAATTTACTGCATTAAACAGGAAACTGCTGATGCTTACATGCACTAACTTTGTTTTGCTAAGTCTGTCAGTTCAACACATAAGTCACCATGACTGGAAATGTGTTTATCACAAGATCAAGTCAGCGTTTGGTGAGAAATGACTACATTCAGTTTATATCTTTGCCGTCTTGTTTTCACCAGAGTCTACATTCTCCCTCGTCAAATAATCTCCAGTAAGCGTTCTGGGAGCCAAACGCACTTTGGGAGCTTCTCAGGTTCCACCTCAGACCATTTAAACAGGCTGCGAGGCTTCACTTCCTGCTCCATTCACTCCTTATGGAGAATTAGCTGAGTGCCGCTAAAATAAATCAATAATCAATCAACACAAAGCGGAGAGCAAGTAACAGCTGATGATCACTTGCAGCATGTTATGACCTACACATACAGTATGAATCCTTCACTGAGGGGAGACCTGTGGTTAATAAAAGGTGCTGTTTTTGTCTCAAATCTAATGCTAACCTAAATTCAATTTCATCAATAATGTTAAAATAACACTTCAGACTGAACTAACCTGTTTACAAAAACAGTCCACTTGGCATTCTATGTTCTTTTATCAAGTTTGTCTGATTTGCATTTAATTAAGTTAATTTGTGTTAGCCTTTAGCTTTGAGACAAAAACACTTTTATAAGCACATAAGTATCCTCTGGTGCATATTTACAGCGTAGATAAAGATTTTCATCTGCTGCCAGTGATTATCCATCTGAGATACGCTCTCCGCCGTGAGATCTGTTTTAGTTTGATTTATTATAAAAAATACTCAGCCGATAGAAAGGTCCAAAAGTATAAAAGTTAAAAACAATTTTACTCTTTATATAATGTTACGCGGACAAGTAAATCAACTTACTGAAACTTTTAGTATTCATCTATTTGCAAATAAGTCAGGCAAGACTGGGTTGCACATCAAATTTTGTGATTATTACCAGCAGCACAGACCTCATGAAGTACAAAGATGTCAGCTTCACACACTCACAGGTCTATGGGAAAGTGCTAACATTGTTGGACTGGCAGCCTCTTGGGAGTTTCACCCCCCCTGGATAATAAGGAGGAACCCCACAAAGTTCGCTGGGAGAGTCACATGAAAATAGCACAAAACTCACGGCTTCTAATTATGACTTTATTCTGAGGAGCATGCATTGCAATGGGGATTCCACGGACTCGCTTTTTTAAGTCACTTACAACTAAATGTATCTACTTTTTCAAAAACCTGAATTGTCTGGGGTCTGATAAGGAACATTTCAAGTTTGTTTTGTTTATTTAAATATTTGGGCATGTGCAGTGCAGGTTGGATTTGCGTTGTGACCACACATTGTTCCCAGAATTAGCAAATATTTAAATGTGATGGCCTCATTTCAACTGGGCATTTATAACACGTCAAACTATTTTTCAATAATTAAAACAAAATAAATGTCACAAAATAGGCAATGCATGGCTAATCTAACCTATATATTTTTTCTTTTCTTTTTTTTACATTCCAAGAATATTTTATTTTAATAATTTTTATTTTATTTTATATGTTACTGTGGATGTTACATATTTGTTTTCTTTGTAGCTACTATTTAAAGAAAACCATTGACAGAATGTGGCTTTTAGAGGACATACTACCTTTAAAATTGTTTTAAGATGTAAAATTGTGTTTCATTTTGTACTAGGGCCAAGACAACGTTTCACTTGTGTGGAAATGTACCTACTTTACACACCAACATTTGCACACAAGCTAAATATTATTCATTTACAGATCATATTATATGGTGTTTTTTTTTTCTTCAATGTGTATTTTTTTATTAATTTCTTGATATTTGAAAGTGCCTGTCATTTATTCAAGTTATTCAGCTCGCACCAAAACTGGACTTCATCATCAAACCGGACAGGCCTTGTGTAAACTAATAGCATTAGGATTGAAGTATATTTATAGACTTTTTGCTGTATGTAGCTCACATACCACTCTGTACCAAGGGTCTGTATACAGAAGACCTTTTACGCCAAGAATGGCTGATTTCAGGAAGTTTTTTTAATTGTATTTGCGTTTTTTTTTTTTTTTTTTTGTGGTGCTGTTTGTTGTATTATTCCACCAAGGAGTTTTGGTGATTCATTGGTGCACATTTCCAGTTTCCCAACGCACACTGAGATAGATTGACAAATATTGTTAAGTTACCAATTACTGTAAAGCAAGAAGGAACTCAACCAGCACAAAATATATGAACTAATGCTTGATCAATCCAGTTTAGACTCAACTTTGCATCATAAAATGTACAATTTTTAAAATACTGTTAAATTAAGGGAAAAGTCTTTGTCTTTTTTATCATGAAGAGATGTGTCTGTTAGCACACCACAGTGGCAATTGTTATACATTTGAATTATTTGTCCAATCCTGCTCTACCTCTACCATTAACCCTGTTTTATACTCACGCTCTGTCAAGGCTTCTCTTGTTCATTTCAACAAAAGGAGTTTGTGCCTTTCACAATTGTCACAAATCATGCACCTGAAATGCCCCATGCAGACAGGTTTTTTAAAAAACAACAGCAAGATACAACTGAAACTATTCAACTGAGTAGGATCCCAATTATCTGTACACTTGTACACTTATGTTGAATCCTTGCAAACATGGCTACAAGCTTAACACATTCTCAGTAGTAAGTTGAGGAAATACCCTTTTGTCCATGTAAATGTTCAGATAAAAGACGGAACTAATACTTTATGCAGCTAAAACAAGCTAAATTCCAACTAATTAAATATCAGTAGTCGTGATTATTCAGCCAATGACAGAACAGATTTCCAACCTTCACCAGCCAATGACAGCACAGACTCCTGGATCACTTCCTGTCCTCCTGTTGTTTATTATGAAGACTTTCATGCTTACTATCTGGACCATTTAATCATTTCATACACTCCTTAGCTCTTGATAACATTATCTACCTATTGAGACAGCTTGTAAATACGCCTTGTATAACCTCTTTTTGACTACTTTGACTTATGGGCTAAACCAAGAAAACAATCATCTTCAAAAGGCTAATGCCAATCTTTATTGCTTTTTCTGCCTCGCTCTGAGAAGCTGAATCCCAACGACCCAAATGTGTCTGTTGTGGAAATATGTAGCTCTCTATCTCTAAACTTTTTCTGTACAAAGATGCATTTTGAAGAAAACAAAAAAAAGGAGCAAATACTGAAATTGGGCACATTCAGTTTGGTTTGGGGATTTTGAAGGAATTTTTTGATGGATGTAGCCTGTACAATAACAAACTGGCTCATTGTTTGTCATAAAATAAACAAATAAAACATTGTTTGAATTCAGTGGTTCGTCTTTCTCTTTTGCCTCAAATGCAAATTCAAGCTTACCATCTCACTTTTACTTCCTGTTAACTCTCCAACACTGTTAGCCAAATACAGACCTTTGCATCTACAAAAAGTGTTAAGTCCTTCATATAAATGCACTCGCTTCTTTGTTCTGCCACGCTCATCTCTACAGCAGCAGCAGAAGCATCAACCTCTTCATCTCAATACTTACACTCAGTACATACAGACTTTTAACTGACAAAGACATTCAGCAAAGTAAACACCAAAAGCTCAAAAAACTGAATTGATACTTAGTGCAGTACTATAACCAAACACAGGGAAGGTTTATACACAAGCCATTTTTCAGTTGTTACAAGATTTCTTTAAGTCTATTATGTTTGACCTGTAGCTAATCACCAATGCTAATCATTTATTAGCATTTACTTAACCCTCTGGTCTACAACAAAGCTACATTTGCGTTTTAAAATTCAGCTGTACTTTTGCACGATGTCATTTGTTGTTGTATAATTGTCAGACCCACAGCTCACATTAAAGATCAGGACTGTTATAATATTTGAGCAGTTAATGCAGATTTTCTTCATAGTTTATTAACTCGTATGTAAACAACTGTAAGCTAAACAAATGTGAACACTGAACAAACGTCTCAAAGATGTTAACAGAATATTACATTGTTTTTATCCTGTAATAAATGTTTCCATTGTTTATGAGGTGGTTAATCACTCAGATCCACTTTTGTGGTGATTATTATCGCTGTAATATGTCACAGTTGACCTCGTGTGTGAAATGGGAGCCTCTCGACCAGCTCCCAGTTCACAAGTAGGATTTACAGCATTTTTTCAAGTCAGAGGTGGGAAATACTACATAAAATAAAGTTAAAAGATAATCCATTATGTGAGTACTACCTTTGCATCTGTGTCACATGATCACGTGGATGTGTCATGTCGGATGGCAGAAAAGAGTCAATGCAGCGTGTGTGTGTGTGTGTGTGTGTGTGTGCGTGTGCGTGTGTGTGTGTGCCTTTGTTTAATCTACCATGTATATACGCTGATTTTATTTATAGCACAATCCAATAAAAACTGAACAAAAAAATGACACCTTCTTCCAACAGAACTCTCTCCAAACATGTGATTTCCTTGTTCTCCATTATGAAGTGTCAAACTTAAATTTCCTTCTCATTACAATTTATTTTTAACATATTTAGTTCAGATTACGTATCTGTATAATCTAGATAATATTCCCGTGAAAGTAAATGCCGTAATAAAGTTGTATAAATGGTTATAAATGGTTGTATAAATCCTCATTTGTAATGAAAGCCCCGTTTCTCTCAGTCAAAGGATTCTTTCAACATATCAAACCAGTTTAAGAGTTGGTTTAGTGTTTTTTGTTTGTTTTTTTCTGTAGTGGTTTGACTTGTGGTTGTTTGGTGCTGATAATCCAGGGACTTTAGGTCCCGTGTGTTCCCTCGAGGCCCCCTTAGGACCTTCCCATGGTAGACGCAGCAGGACAATTCAGTCAGTTCTAGGCCGCACGACTCGTGCAACTGCTGGGCAAAATTCTAACGTCCACCATAAGTTACTTCTAGATCCGTGGATGTTTAGACAGTGATGTCTTGTCTGTGGCTTTAGATCTTTCAGTGGTGTCACCAACGAACCAACGGTAGAATGTGGTATGTGGGTGTGGTTAGCTTTAAGGTGCTTTTTAGGCAGCACCAACAGCCTTTAAATGTAGGCGCTCATTTAACTCCAAGAAGGTCAGTCCTTGATTTTTCTGTCATGCAGTGCTTTTTGGACCATCTTGATGCAGCGTCTCTTGTCTAGGACTTGTGTCAGCTGATCTCTGCTGTGCCAGACTCCTCCCTCTCCCCCTCGTCAGGAGTGTGCACTGGGCATGGGAGGGTCCTGAACTCTTCTCGGGTAAGAATCCTGTTCCACTGGTGGCAGCTGCCACGGCATGTTCCCATGGAGAATGTTCCACAGAATGGCATGAAACTTATCTGTGTCCGAAAAAGATGAGCAGGTTATAGTAATAACATATATTTTCTAGATATATTTAATTACAGACATATTTATTTCTAAAAAAGTAGGCAAGATAGATCAGTTTAATGCCATATTGTGGAACACTCCAGGCAAAGCAATGACATCTCCATGGAGACCAGCAGGTGGCGGACTCCACCCACCAGAAAAGTTAGTGCATTACATTATTATTTTCATATGATTTTTTTGAGTTGTTAAATTATGTTGCTCTATTTTCAGGACGAA
The DNA here is from genome assembly GCA_019453435.1 of Rhinogobius similis. Lineage (NCBI taxonomy): Eukaryota > Metazoa > Chordata > Actinopteri > Gobiiformes > Gobiidae > Rhinogobius > Rhinogobius similis. The sequence continues at coordinate 1,458,309 of CM033632.1, read as the reverse complement.
GTGTATTCAAATATAAATAAAAAGCTAGAAGGACGTTGATCCAGAATGAAGTGCACGCCGCTGTAGAAGAACAGCGAGCCAGCAGAGCTGTAGGGATGCAGAAGCAGGGAGCCTGGATGAGATGGGAACAAACTGTTGAACGCAGGGTGTCATGGGCAGAACTGTGGAAAAGCCAACCCCATTGGATGAAATTCTTAATCCAGGCATTTACGATGTCTTGCCAAACCCTTCTAATCTGCTCTGCTGCTGAAAAATAGTCACCATCTTGCCAGTTGTGCACACAGAGAGGTCCCCTGGAGCACATTCTCAGTTGCTGTCGGTGAAGGACATCATCGCTGGCGCCACGATCCTTAGGCCAAGGTCTTGCACTTGCACCACATCCGGTCTTTTAACAATAGATTGGGAGCTGCTGGTCGATCTGAATAAACAGCTGAAGTTTCCAGCGGAGGTTGCACAGACAACACTAAGCCCAGACGTGGTCCTCACGTTAGTTGCTTCTTCTAGAGTTTACAGTACCATGGGAAGAGCCCATGGAGGAGCCCAATGAAAGACAGCGACTGAGTTATGCTAATCTGGTGGAGGACTGCAACAGCAGAACAATGGGTGGAAAATGAGGTGTGAGCCCATTGAAGTTGGATGCAGGGGGTTTGCTCATCAGTCTTTGTGCAGAGTATACACCATGCTAGGGATCCGTGGAAGGAGCAGGCAAAGGGCATTTAGACTGACGACAGAGGCAGCCGAAGTTGCTTCAAGGTGGCTATGGGTGAGGTAGGGCTACCTGGACACAAGTTGGGGATTGATCACCCCCAGCTTGGTGGCCTGGGCGAGGGTGTCTGATTGTTGAAAGATCCGAAACACCCGATGACCCCAGGTACATCAGTGAGGATGTGTCCAGGAGCATCAGTATGATGTATTCTTAACAACAACAAAAAGTTGAACTGTACATCAAGAGGATGGTTGCACAACTTCAGAACCCCGCAGGGGCCGTAGGTGAGGAAATAAAAAAGTATCCCCTGATCCTGATAAGTTTTCACAGGATCTCGAATTCCCGAGGAATTTTCTGACCATCTGACGTGGAGGAATGTGGAAAAAGCATGCATGCCAGATTCGGGAGGAAGCAAAACAAAATACAGCAGACTTGGGTGGGAAACTCACAGTTCTGCCTGTTATTTTCATGTTTACCTTCAGCTTTTATTTCCAGCCCATTCCGGTCCATCTGTTGCTACCTCTATGGTTTTCACACTCTCAACAGCTACTTCTCATTCCCTAATCATTCCAGGGTAGCCTATTCACCTTATTCCGGAAGTTGCCGTGGGCGCCGCCATCTTGTTTCCGTTGTATTAATTTACATGGAGCAGACGAGCTCAACAGAAAATAAGTTCTGCACGGACTAAAAAGCCGTTTTCAAGCCGCCCAGGAAATCGGTGCGTTACTGACTTGTTGCTCTTGTAGATTAAACATTTTACACAAATCAATCTACTTTATATTTAGCGGAGAGACTTTTCCCTCATTCGCCATTAGCTTTAATAGAGTTCTCGTCAAACGGAAGTGCGTTTACAACAGTAGCGCGTATCTGTGGCAAAAAGAAATAAGGAATAAAAGGAATAAAATGAATATACAGTATACTAACTCATTCAATCTTTGCTGGATTGTTGACCCATCAAGATATACACTCAAGCTCTGTATTTGATAGCTGTTTCTGCCCTTGTATCTGACTGTGCACAATTCCCAGATTGTGGCACCTGTTTCTGAGTTTGTTCCCAGTCTGCTTTTGCTAATTGGGATAATATTTAAACTGAAACTAATGAAAACATTTATTACATCCTGAGTTATTTATCTGCCTGATTTGTTATATTAAGATCTCCTGTTTGAAGGACACTGTCTGTTGAACTTCACAAAGACCTACATTTGAGCTCCTTCTTTGTGTTGCGTTTGAGTCCAGTTTACCTGTGTGATAGAAACTTTAAAATATTCATCAAGCTGAATGGGACACCAGAGCAGGTCAGTGTACTGGTCATCTAAAGAATGGAGGAGCTGGACAAGTTTGTCTGACGGTTTGTGGACACTGACTCCAGTCCGTGAACTGCGCTGGTTACTTGCAGATTCCATTACATGAACTCCGATTTACTGCCATTTGTATTTGACCATAAAGGCCACGCAGATTCATGTGACCGCTGCGGCATCCGGCAGTAACTCACTATCATAATGTACGGTGTTCATGGCCCCTAAAATGACATTGATCCAAACAATATAGTTTCTTCACAAATTAACTGCAAATATGACTCTGAAGATGATTATGACTCTATCAGCGCTTAAGATAAATTGTCTCTAAAACACTTTCATTGTAGGAGCCTGTTCAAAAATGTTGTGTTTTAAAGAGTATCTGCAACAATCTATACCTGACTTAATGATGAAGAGAACTAGTTTGACAGAAGAAGACTATGATACCTACGACAAGTATCATTGTTTCCTTGTCAGGGGGGACATGGATGACCTGGATCAGAATCTGAATCATTTATTAGCACACAACAGAGTTGGTGGAATTTGTTTTCGGTACAGCAGTTAAAACAAATTCCACCAACTCTGTTGGTTCCAGGTTTAAAATAAAAGTTGAATTGAACAGTAGTTGAATATAACAAGGTTTTTTTGTTGTAGCCTATGTTTCACATCCTTAATGTTTCTGTATAATAAATTTGCATTGAATACGATTCAAAAGTGAGAATGGCCGAATGCAATAAACAAATGACAGGGTGTGAAACAGGAAGAATGAGTCTCTTTAAACTCACCTTCACAAGACAGTGTGTGTTAGAGTGTTTAGGTAAAACAGTCAGACATGGATCGCAAAGCTCTGTTGGTCTACATCATCTATGGTAAGATTTATTCAAGAATATTTCTGCCATGTTGTGTTATTTAAAAGTCACATGTGAAAATAGATTTTCATAGAAAATGTTCTTTGATTAATCGTTGTCCTACAGAATCAAAGCATATTTGCATGATTTCTAGAAGAAATTTGGATTTGTGGCTTGAGCCTCGTTTAACTACTTTAAATCCTGTTTAAGTACAAATACTTTAAAAATGAAAAAGGGCCCAGCCTTATTTATGTTTTGTACTCTGTAATGCATGATGACTGGAGACAAACTGTGCCTCAATATAGTCCTGGAGAATGCTTCTTATGCTTACTCAGTTCAGTGAATCAAATGGTTTTCAATTGTAGGTCATGGGATTCTCTTCGTCCCATTTGTTCATGGCCTGATTGACGAGTACCACTTTATAAACATATCCAAGAACTGGAGAGACGCTCAGCAGTACTGCAGGGAGCGCTTCACTGACCTGGCCACAATAAAACGAGAGGAGGACTTGTACAGAGTTCAAATCCCAGCCGGTGGGGTTGGTTGGATTGGTCTGTATGATGACCCTGCTGCTTGGTATCGAGTCATGACCACAGACTCCAACTCCTGGAGATGGTCTACCACTGGGGCCACCAGCCCTGGAGGGTACCAGAACTGGGCTTCAGGTGAACCAAATAAATCTTCTGGGAAAGAATCCTGTGTTTTCATCGAGAATATTCAGTGGAAAGACTATTTCTGCACTAAAAAAGTATTTTGTCTTTGTTACAAAGGTGAGTCTTTTGCCCATAACACCAGCTGGAACACAAACTAACCTTTCATCTTCACATATCAGCATATTTCTGCTCATACTGAAACAAGAACAGTAATCAAGAAAGTAATCATTTGTGTACATGAAGTATAAGGTTCAGAAAGTTGTGGTCAAATTAAAGATGCAACTTGTATATAAAGTCAGAATTTTAAATATTTAGGGACCAACATCAATGTTTCCAGACACAGCAAAGGCAGAAGAGCAGTTTGCTCTCACACACATGATACCCATGATATAACACATTTCTTCTCGTAGTACTACATACAGCTTTATTCTCGTTCAAGCATTTTTTTTTTTTAGTTTAAGCCTTGCTCTGTCATATTTATAGCTATATAACATTGTTATAGCTGCTATAGAGCGCCTGCTTTCACGTGACTAAATTGGTTGAGGGTGCCATTATGAAGAAGTCGTGAATAACAATGCACTTTTAAAAATGGTTATTAGTGACACCATGTAAGAGAGAGGAAATAGATCTCATAGATTGTGCTTAAATCTGCAAAATGTGATTATATCATCAAAAGGTGTCTTTGGAGGTATTTGTGAGAAATACACTTCTATATAACACCCTGGATCTTTAACGTTTACTGATATTAACAATTAAAATGAATCTGGAGCTGTTGTACATGACAGAGGCTAATTCACTCATGTAAACGTTTGTGATTTTATTGAGCTGTCAATAATGCAAATAGTGTTTGTTTGTTTTTTTAAACCACTTTCTTTCACTAAATTAACAGATGAATAATTAAAAGAATCGCCAATATACAATCTTCGTAAAGATGTTGAATCGTCATGAGACGATGGTTAAATCATTCCCCAAATTAAAAGCCGTATGAACGAAATACATTTATTTGAGTTTAGTTGCACACATCCACTTCTCTCCTAAATCTGGAGATTTGTAAATCCAGTAGAAAGCTCTGTCTTTCTTCCTCCCTCCATCATTTGTATATCACTGTGGGCAAAAAGTGATCCACAATCTCTGAAATTCCGATAAAGTTAGTTTCAATGTTTATTCCCTGCCACCATCACTGCCTCGGTGGAGTTTGGTAGTGCATGATGGGATAACGTGATGACAACTGCAGGAGCTCTATATTGTAGTTGATGCATTCAATTTAAAACACACAGAAAATAACTTACTTTAATTTCTTTTTTTAACTCAGTTCTGTCAGGCATCAAACAGTTCTTTCTTATAAATGACATAAAGAGGACGTGGGGCGAGTGCCAGAGCGTCTGCAGACAACAGTACCAGGACCTGGCTATGATTGAGAGTGTGGCTGAGAACCAGGCTGCGTTGGTGGCCATGTCAGGAGTGCCTTCTGCCTGGATCGGTCTGTACCGAGACATATGGGCCTGGTCTGACCTCAGCAAGAGCAGCTTCAAGAAATGGAAGTATGGATCACCCAATAACGAGTATTCCAATCAGCACTGTGTAGTGATGTATGATAGCCGTGATTGGGATGACGACCTCTGCACAAAGTTGCATAACTTCATTTGTCACAAAGGTAACAACATACTCTGTTACATCCATAAAATAAGATAAGACTAAATAAGCCTGTATTGTCTCCAAACAGAGACATTTGTTTTGGACATCATGGGCAACAGTCAAACTCAATTTAATTTGAAATACAATACAATAGTACATGCTTCTCTGAACGAGAGCTACACTCCATTCCATGTATTTAAAACAAAAAGAGAAATCCAGTCCACATTTTCCAGTTGTGTTTCTCACAACCTGCTCTGAAAGCATGTTTTTTTTCCAAATCCAAATCCACTTTATTTGTATAACACATTTTATAAACAGAACTGTTTCCAAAGTGCTGCAAAGACACAAACATAAAACAGCAAAACAAAATATATAATAACAACTCAATTTGATCTTACTCATAAAACTCATAAAAACCATAAAATAGAAAATAAATAGAATCATTTAGAATAAATAAAAAGCACAGAGGACCACACAACTCACGCGGTGTTAAAAGCCGGAGAATAAAAGTGGGTCTTAGGACGAGACTTAAAACACTCCACTGTGGGGGCCGTTCACACGTGGGGAGGCAGAGCGTTCCAGAGTTTGGGGCCGACTCCAGAGAAAGCCCCGCCCCCTGGTTCTAAGTCTGGTCTTAGCACCACAAGCTGGAGCTGGCCCTCGGACCTCAGAGCGCGCGGGGGCGATACATTTGGATGAGGTCCAAGAAGTACTGTGGGGCCAGCCCATTTAAAGCTTTAAAAACAAACAATAACATTTTAACCTCTAAAATGAGTTAACGCGTTAACTTTGACAGCCCTAATATATTTATATAACGTGTTAACTCGTACAATTAAATCATAGAAAATGTATGCATTAATCACAAATTGATGCGGATTAATCACAGGTTGATTTAACAAAACATGCTCTTTTAGATCACGCAGGAGGCTTTACTTGAGTGAAGGAGGAAGGTAAAGGGGAAGCGCTGTAGTCACGCGGTTCATTTTACACATATAATCCATAAATCCTGACGGACGCGGAGCGGCGGAGAGTGGTTCAGTTTAGCTCCGCGCCGCAGAACAAACCAAGCAGGTCAGCCGTGTGTGCTCCGTGACGAAAACAAAACTCGCCATGTGAGCGCAAAAAGAAGTAAACTGGACCAAACATGACACATGACACCAGAGCAACACCAGCTCCATCTGTCTCCATGAATGTCAGTTACCTGTGTGTAACTACTGTATAGTTCTATGAGTGTATGAAGGGCCCTTAATCCATTAAACCTGTGTTTGGTCTTGTAGCCTAGATTTACCTGAAACATGTACCACAGACTCAATATGAAATGTGTGGACTTTAATTAAGTCTAGACAGATCTAAATAATGTATAAGTAAAAGAAAAATATATATCAATCTAACTTTGTAGGTGACAGTCTCTGACTCAGTTGTTGTGTTTGCAGTGGAGAGGGGCTCAGTGGTCCACTCACAGATGAGACTCCAGACCAAAGGGGACCTGAGTGAAGCGGCCGTCACAGAGCAGCTGCTCAAACTGGTGCGTCTCTCAGACTCATATCTGACCACACGCATGAGCTTTAGTTGGACTGGGATATGGTTTCCCGTTAGCTTTGCGCTGCTTTCTGAAACGGCAGGCGGGTTATCTTTCTCTATAGTTTTTCAGATCAGTCTCCTTCTTGGTAGTGACAAACACATCTTAATTAAGAAGTAACAGCAGTACTCACTGAAGTCTAAACACTGCTATTATACTTACTGTAATGTTATGTATGTAATGTTGTCCTGTGATCTGTTCTACTGTGATCATATTGTGGTTTGTTACCACAGAATACTATTGAGACAGATATTAATGGTTACACTAAGTCACAAAGTATCCAATATTGAAGTACAATCTACTCTCAGACTGTTGTATCTCCAGATTGTGCAGATTAAGGCCCTGTCCACATGTTTTCATGTTCAATGACACATCCTTGTTCTTCCTGTAGTGGATCATAGGCATTGTACACATTAGCCCACATACAAATGCTAATATTACCGCATTATAATATAAATCAAATTAAAAGAATATCTCACACTGAGAATCTAAAAACTCTTTCACCGCCAGCCCTATTCTCACAAAAAAAAAAAAAAACTAGCCCACCAGTGTTCGCTAGACTTCAACAATCTTGCAGCTGCACAGAAAACTTTTTTTTATAACCACATGTTGCACACCTAAAGAAACGTCCACGTAAATACTTTCATTGAAAAAATAATTATTGTACATGGATCTTTTCCTTTTCATGGGATTGTTAATGACGTGCAGCAGGTTTTCTCTTGGGCTCCTTTGCCTCTGTCGTTGCCTGGCCTCCATTCTAATCTCCATGTATTCAATACTGTCATTAATCTGGAGATGCCGCCACACAATTTGACTTCAGCGGGGCGGGACAAACATGTGTCAATCAGACGAACAGCGGACGTGACGACAGCACCACAAAAGTACAGTTTTTTTAGTGCAACATTAGATTATATAAACTCCAAAGGTTCATTTGATTTTTTAATTCCTTCTATCAGACCAGTGTTTGTTTGGCTGTTGATGATGACAGCAGACAAGCAGTCGAAACATGTAAATGTATCACAACAAACACACAAAATGTATTACTCTATACAGTTATTTAATTTAGTATATTCTTTTGATTTTATGAACATAAACAAGACAGACTTTTAATCACTGCCATTTAACACACAAAAAACTCTTTCTACCTCCAAAGTCTGCTCCACATGCTTTTCCTGTAGACGTCGAGATTTAAAAGACCTGAGCTGATCAATGCCAGTTAGACATGACTGAATCTCAATCAACACAATTTAATAAAGTCAATGAACTGACTCTGACTGACCTCATTCTCACTGTTCATTTTTTTGATGCAGGTCAAAGAAAAACTTAAGGAGAAACACCCCGGGGTTGATTTCAAACTGCGATGGACCAAGGCACCAAGAAAAGTAAAGGAGGAGACCAAGAAGGATGTAGCTTGCAAATATGTAAATTAAAATTGTACACAAACTGTCTGAAAAGTTTCAAACTGATTCATTTCAAGAAATCTTAATTCATGTAGCAACAACTTGGGACACATTTTACCAACCAGTGCTAGTAGCACTGTTTATATAGTTTAATTTCATTTCTGAACATTAACATATCAGAGGCATTTTATGTTTTGTGATGTTTTCCTTCTGTATATTTCAGTTAAATAAATGTTGAAAATATATAAAAATTACTTGTAGCAACCAGCAGAGGGCAGTCTTACTGTTTTTCCAGCCTGCTCACCAGTACAGCGTGGCTTTGTCTTTTATAAACATTGCAAAACTATACATTTCCATAGTTTGGAAGAATATTTTGAACATGTATTTAGTCGATGCTCTGAGAGTTACTGTTGTCTTGACACAGATACACTGTATAAGCCTCTACATTTAAACACATTAAACAAAGCTGTGCTTTTAAAAGCACACGGAGCTTTGGGGTAAGATCAGCCTGGAACCTACCGCCTACTTCCATGGCTCTCCAGAGAGTGAAAGAGAGTTACTCCTCCTCGCTGTGGTGTGCACCTCCTCTGCATCTAACATCAACGCTATGTCTTCTGTCGGGGTTTGAGCCCCAAAGATAAACTCCTTCAATAAAACTTTTGAAATGCTTCTTTGTTCATGTCTGAGTCTCTTAAGGTTGAAATGTACACAGGAGAAATCCAGATTCGAGCTGCAGTGTGCTCCAAGCATTTGAATGTATTTTATATTCACCTTATTCCTGAAGTTGCCGTATGCGCCGCCGTCTTGTTTCCGTTGTATTAGTTTACATGGAGCAGACGAGCTCAACAGAAAATAAGTTCTACATGGACTAAAAAGCCATTTTCAGACTGACCAGGAAATTGGTGCGTTGATGACTTGTTGTTGCTCGTGTTCATTAAACATTTTACACAAATCAACCTACTTTATGTAATGTTTTAGCGGCGAGACTTTTCCCTCGTTCGTCATTAGCTTTAACGGAGTTCTCGTCAAACGGAAGTGCGTTTACAACAAAAGTGCAAAAAACTGCAAAAGTGGGCGGGGCAGAATAAGGTCAATAAAAATACTTTTACATTAATACGTCGCTGTAATCCCTCATTCGTCCAGGCGTGATTCATCGTAGAAAAGGTTTCAGGGGTAGTCATCTGGACGCTGTTTGAAAGATCGAGACGTTTCGACTTCTATCCAGAAGCCATTGACAATGACTTCTAGATAGAAGATCTTTCAAACAGCGTCCGGATGACTACCCCTGAAACCTTTTCTACGACTTTTTCTACGACGTTGACTTGTTTTACATAGTAAGCAACATTGGCCTAAACACCTGCACATCTGTTGCACCATTTGTTCTGCACTTATGCATCCCACACAAGCAGTCGCCATAAGAGCTCTTTTTGAAGCCTAAAATGCATGATGTTTAAGTCTCCACTAAAACACACCTCTTTGCACTGGCTTTCAATTGTATTCATTGTCATTTCTATCCTGCTTTCTTTTATATTCATGTAGTATTTTAAATATGCAGGTGCCAGAATAAACTGGATTAAGGCTGGAATTTAGTTAAATATAGCAAATTTATTTAGCAATCGAGGCACTTGAAAATGTTTCTGAAATAGACAATTTGCAAATAGTAAATACATTAACTGTTAAGTCCTAGAACTGCACACAATTTAAACACTGCAAACCTAAAGACACTCACTTCCTGTATTGCACAGTTGCCCAATTATGATTTAAAGTATCTACAGTGCGCCGAGTTTAAAATACTAATGGTCCATATACATTAAATAAACAGTGGGATAAAGAAACAGTGACAGGTATAAAACAAGTCAAACACCTATGAAACGGATACATTTAATTAGTATAAGTTCATTTCCTATTTAATTAAATAAAAATCATAATCAGTTACTTGGTACCTTGACTGAAATAGAGTTAAAACATCTCCTCCCTTCCAAAGTCCATGACTCACAACTAAAAAAAACAATTAAATGTAGAATAAATTAGCACAATTAGTTTAAATAACATTAATGCAAAAATGCGCACTGGAACTCACATCATAAAGTGCTATTTAAACGCCGTCGTGGATGTCTGGAGGTAGTTTTGATTGTATCAAGTGCCAACAAATTAAATATGAAATTACAAAGATGCAAAATGGACATTAAAGATTACTTTGTTTTAGGTTTTGCCAATACTGAACAAGTTGCCAAATGGTAAAAAGGGGAGGGCACTGCTTCTATAAGTACAAACACTCTGGCCACCAAACTTGTTTTATTTAACAATTTTACAAGCTTTGAATGCCATGCAGTTGCACCGAAGCAATGCAATCTTTTTATCAATGAATTTTAATAATTTTTAATAATTTTATACAATTCTTACGACATGATTATTTTAACCAGTGATTTTAACCTGCATATCGATAACCTTTTAGACCCACTTACAAAATAATTTTTAAACGTTCTTAATTACATGGATTGTCCTCTGTTGTCCACTTGGCTGTCTGTGACCACTACTGTGTGCTTTTTAACTTTTTAACTGTGAGAACTGTGAGGAAGCACCATCTGACCCCTGAAGTGGCTGCAAATTGTATCCAAGTCTTCAGAGATCTTCCTCCAATTCTCCATTGTTTTATCGCTGACAATTTTAGCAGTAAACTGCAGTCTGCTCTTAACCAGGTCGCCCCACTGAAAATAGAAAAAGGATCCATACAAAACCAATACCCCCTGGAGAGCAAATTAAACAACTAAAGAGGAACTGCAGGGCAACAGAAAGAAAATGGAAGAAAAACAAAATTACAATAAACAAGCAAATCCTTAACGAACAACAAAAACTTTACAATACAACAATGAGAAATTCAAGAAATGCACACTTCAGCAAAGTAATTACAAAAATAATATAATAACATTTTTTTACAATTGATCAGCTTTTTAGCCCAGACCCTCTGACTCCGTCTATGAGGAGTTTGCAGATCACTTCATGGGTGAGATAAACACTATCAGATGTGACATCTTATCAAGTCGAACCTCTGTTTTTACACATCTGAGTGTTTGTCTTTACCGGAGGAAACACTGGACAGTTTTGTCCTGGTTAATGCTGAGATGCTTGATAAAGTTTTCTCCACAGTGAGGCCCACCACATGTCTTTTAGATCCAATCCCCAATTTTTTAAGTCATTTTATGGATCTTTTAAACATGATGAATTGCTCTCTTCAGACAGGGGTCTTTCCCACTGCCTTTAAAGCGGCGGTGGTGAGGCCCCTGCTGAAGAAGAGCAATTTAGATTTGAACAATTTTAACAATTACTGAACAGTAACCAGTAACGTACCATTTTAAGCAATATTTTAGAAAAACTTGTTTTTACTCAACATAATTATTTTTAGACTCACACAACATTTTTGAGGAGTGTCAGTCTGGTTTTAGGGTAAACCACAGTACCGAGACAGCCATAACAAAGATTTCAAATGATTTTAGATTAAATTATGATTTTAAACAGGTGACAGTGTTGGTTCTACTGGATCTAAGCGCTGCCTTTGATACAGTAAACCACGCTATTCTTTTAAACAGACTCAAGCACCTGGTGGGCCTCTCTGGTACTGCACACAAATGGTTTACTTCCTACCTCACAGACAGAACATTCATGGTAAGTTTAGATACCTGCTCCTCCAGGGTCCATAAAATCACATGTGGTGTGCCCCAGGGTTCCATTTTAGGTCCTGTGCTTTTTAACCTGTACATGCTCCCTCTGGTGGTGTCATCAGGAGACATGGAGTCAACTTCCACAGTTCTGCTGATGATACGCAGCTTTACATCTCCATGTCTCCTGATGACACCTGGCCAAAACTTTCTCCAGCTTAACCAGGAAAAAACTGAGGTTTTAGTCATCGGTCCTGAGGCCCAGAGAGAGAAACTTTTATCCAAATTCCAAGCACAGTCTTTTAATTCATCAGCACAAGTAAAAAACCTGGGCGTTATCTTTGACTCTGAGCTGACTTTTGTTCCACACATCAAGAACATCACAAAAAAGGTTTTTATCACTTAAAGAACATTGCCAGAGTCCGCCCCATTCTCTCTCGGGCCAACACGGAGACGCCGATGCATGCTTTTATCTCCAGTCGTATAGACCAGTGGTCCCCAACGCCTGGGCCGGTCCGCGGATCAATTGGGACCGGGCCGCACAACAAATAATTAATTTATTATCAGAGTCTGAGCGATCATTTATTTTGAAAAAGGACTGGATTCTCTAGTCTAGGATACATAAGAGCTTAGATTCTTGGCCAGAACCCGACCTGCAATTTGGGCCGGGTTCGGGTCCACATTTTCTGCTCTGCTGTCGGGCTGAGTCGGGCGGCCGAGGGTCAGAGGCGCGCACGTGCGTAACATGCACTCCACGGCGAAAGAGCGCGTGAGCAGCCAGTGCTGTGTTGTTTTCCTCCTCATCCTCGAATAAAGTGGTTAAAATATGTGACGTGAGAAAAGACGTTAATGAAAGCGCGGCTGCTACACAAGCGGAGAAGAGAGAAAGAGCAGCAGAGGAGGAGCAGGAGGAGATCGAGAGAGACAAAAGGAGCGAGGGAGAGAGATCATGTGGGCCGGCGTCAGCGGAGGAACAAGTCCGTCTGGTACTTGGTGCAGGTAGAACACTAAACACTTGAAGCCCTGTCAGGCGCTTATTCTGCCAATAAAACTCTGCACTGAACTCAGTTTACGTAACTCCGGTTCTACACGTGCGCGGACCCGGGTCGGGTTCGGACAGTATCTGCGCGGTCCCGGGTTGGGTTCGGGTCGAATCTTGCAGCAAATGACTCGGGCTCGGACAGTACGCACGCGGGCTCGGCCGGGTCAGGCTTGAATTTTTGGGCCCGATCGATGGTTACATCTCGGTCATTTGAGCTAAAATTGAACCCACAAGCAACAAAATGAGTCAGAAACAACACAATACCAGGAATCCTACGTGAATCCTACGGCTCTAATGAGGCAATGAAGCCTTCAAAGCTGCTTCGCCTCTTAGAGACCAAGCATCCTGGATTAAAAGACAAGCCCCTGGACTATTTTTAAAGAAAAAAACAGGTACACAGTGGATTCACGTTTATTATGATAAACGCCCCTCCCCTTCCGGGCCGCAGTAAAATTGTCAATCGTTGATCGGTCCACGGTGATAAAAAGGTTGGGGACCTCTGGTATAGACTACTGTAATGCCCTGCTCTCTGGTCTTCCCAAAAAGAGTCTTCAGGTTTGCAATTATTACTAAATTCAGCAGCGCGTGTCCTGACTAAGACCAGGGGGCTCCCCGTGTGTTTCAGGATCGATTTTAAGGTTCTTTTACTGGTTTATAAATGTCTTAATGGTCTTGGGCCTTCTTATCTTTCAGAACTGCTTTTACCATATGAACCCTCGCAGCCCCTGTGCTCCTCCGGCAGCAGCTCCTAGTCATTCCCAAAGTCAGGACACTCACGGCGAGGGGTCCTTCCAGTACTACGACCCTCGTCTGAGGAACGGAGAACCTCAGGGCCGTAGAGAAGTTCAGGTTTTTAAGAGCAGGCTCAACACCCACCTTTTTTTAGCTTAGCTTTTGATTAAAATTTATTTTAATTGGTGCATTTACTGTATTTATTTATCCTATTTATTGTGTTAACTTATTTTAGGCTTACCATTTTACTGTTGAGCTCGTCTGCTCCATGTAAACTACGCCCACGGCAACTTCTGGAATAAGGTGAATACAACAGGGCAACTTAAGGCCCGGGGGCAAAATCAGGCCCTCCAAAGGACATGATCCGGCCCTCAACCCATCTTCAAAAATATAGAAAATATTTTATATCTTGTTATTGGTTTAGACCTGGTTTAGTCCTGGTTCTGTTCCTGTTTAGTCCTGGTTTAATCCTAGTTTAGTCCTAGTTTAGACCTGTTTTAGGTCTGGTTTAGTCCTGGCTTAGACCTGGTTTATATCTAGTTTAGACCTGGTTTAGATTTGAATTAGACCTGGTTTAGATCTGATTTAGTCCTGGTTTAGACCTGGTTCTGTTCTGCACGTGGATAAAGCCTTTCATGGAAGCATAATATGTCTCCTTTAATATTACGTCTCAAAAAGTCTCTCCCGGCACGTCTCTCTGGATAAGGTCCACGGGTGCATTGAAAGACCCTGCTGCTCGCCCAAATATGAAGATGTCCGCAGGTCTGTGCACTTTTGTGTTTGGATTTTTTAAATGTCTTCTATCTGTTTAACTGTTAGACTCCTGATCTCCTGAGTGGGTTATGCATGTTCTCCATGTGTTACTTATTCCCAGGTTCAGAAACTAGATAATGAAAATGTGCCACACTGGCCAGGGTGTACTACACAAACTGTACTACTGTTTCTAGGCAATCAATTCCATCTACTTTTTAATTTAATTAAAAATAATTTATTTCTCAGTACAGTATTCAATGTGCTTGTTTTTGTAAGTGACCTCATGGAACTGCAGAAAAGAACTCTTACATTTACATATTGTTATAACACAAGAAAGCATATTGTTTGTGTAGCCTTGACAATCACCAATGAGTCAAGACTCACTGGTACTTGTCAAGGATGAACAACATAAACAACATCCTTACAAACGTTTCCATGTCTGCACTGCTGGCTCCAGAACAGCAGAAATCATACTTAACATTTATTTTCTATTGCAAGTAAATTTGATAAACGACATCTATTTAGAACCACACTGTATTACAATGAGACAACATCTGATGTGATATAATTGTGAAAGAGAACATCGTCACAAGAAAGCACACGTGTGTGAAAAACCCAAATGGTTTCATAAGAATTCTTTTACCATGAGATTACATTTACATTACATTTACATGTTGTCTATTGTTGTCACCCGCCTATGGACAACTGATGGCAAACAGAATCTTGACTTGTTGAGCACCTGTAGTTCCAAAGCCATGCTACAATGACGGCAAAAATAGGAAATAAAATGTATAAAAAATTGTGCGGCCAATCAACTATGTCAAAATATCTTCGTGGATCCAATCTCATCTCTCGTCTTTTGGGAATTGTGCCTCGTCCCTCCCCTACAATACTGTATATCTATCCTTTTTTTTCCCAGGATGCACCGTGCGACTGCGGCTTCTCCCGAGCGTCCAGATCCAGCGGACGCCATTCTCTGGGTCAATGCAAGCACCGCCCCCAAGACCCTGCACCCCCCACATCCAGCACATGTGCCGAGGAGAAGGGAGAGACCTGTACTGAGTGACTTCTGAGCTCCTACCGTTGTGCTCTTGAGCAACACACCACACACCACTGCCAGCGCTACACGACCTCAGACTAGGCCGCTCAAACGCACTGCCAGTGTTAGAGAGCCCACTCACAGACTCACTGCCACACACTGAGAAAGGGACATGCAACAATTGGATCTGACAGCCCAGTCTTAGAAAAAAAGGTCTATTTGACATTTCTGCAAATATGACGCAGAGAATATTTTAAGTACTTGAATAAAAAAAGTTTTTATGAGAAAAAAATTCATTATTATTTTTCTGAGAAGTTACATTAAAAACAAAAACATTTCATAAAAGGCACGTTTTTTTGTAGAGCACAATTCATACACAGGAAAAGAGATTAAAAACATAAATAATCATTTTAAAATTTACCTAAAATTTTCCTGACTCTGGCACCAGCAGGAGGCCCTCACAGTGTGACATGGTTCATACGGCACTGACATGTCAGAGATGTACTTTGGTGCTTTGGTGAGACTTGAACACAAGCAGAGCTGCTTTAAAGTCTATTCTCTGAGCCTGAAGCCAGTGCAGAGACCTGAGCACAGACTAATGTGGTGGTACTTCCTGGTTCTAGTCAGGACCCGAGCAGCAGCGTTCTGGATGTACTGCAGCTGTTTTACAGCTCGTTTGGAGAGACCAGTGAACCTACTGGAGACAAATGCATGGATAAGTCTCTCCAAGTCTGGTTTAGATACTAAACCTTTGATTTTGGCAATGTTTTTAGGTGGTAAAAGGCTGTTGATGTTGTTGATTTGATGTGTCTGTCAAAGTTTAAGATCAAGTGCATTATTATTATTATTATTTTGGTCTTGTCTGAGTTTACAGACTCAGACTTGTCTGAGATCACGCTGATCTGTTGGATGCAGTGACAGAGTGAACCCACTGGTCCATATTCACCTGCCGTCAGTGAGACATAGATCTGAGTGTCGTCTGCAGAGTTGTGATGAGACACATTATTGCTGTGTATTACCTGGCCTAACGGCAGCATGTAGAGGATGAACAGAAAAGGTCCCAGGATTGACCCTTGGGGCACTCCACAGGTCAAAGCCATGTGGTCTGAGACACAATGACCATTTTCAGTAAAGTACTTCCTGTCTTCTCGAAAGAGAACAGAATAATAAAACATTTTCTCATGAAAATAGAGACTATTCATGAAACACAAACTTGTTTTATTCCTATGGATATTAAATCTTAGACAAAAAGTGAAAGTTATTTTAAGGTGTAACTTTTCGGTTGTGTGGGTTTGACATCTGCTTGTCACAATCAATATGTTGTCACTCTGGTTCACCTCAGAGCGCTTTGACGCTTCTTTTAATGTGTCTCCATGTTCAGGGCTTTGTCCAGAGGCAGAGCTCTGCCACGTGAGCAGTAATACCACGTGTGTGAGGCCGTGAGACCTGGCTAAAGCTAGAGTAAACAAGAGAAAACATCCAGTTCATTGTCAGGTTTTTCAGCAATTTACTGCATTAAACAGGAAACTGCTGATGCTTACATGCACTAACTTTGTTTTGCTAAGTCTGTCAGTTCAACACATAAGTCACCATGACTGGAAATGTGTTTATCACAAGATCAAGTCAGCGTTTGGTGAGAAATGACTACATTCAGTTTATATCTTTGCCGTCTTGTTTTCACCAGAGTCTACATTCTCCCTCGTCAAATAATCTCCAGTAAGCGTTCTGGGAGCCAAACGCACTTTGGGAGCTTCTCAGGTTCCACCTCAGACCATTTAAACAGGCTGCGAGGCTTCACTTCCTGCTCCATTCACTCCTTATGGAGAATTAGCTGAGTGCCGCTAAAATAAATCAATAATCAATCAACACAAAGCGGAGAGCAAGTAACAGCTGATGATCACTTGCAGCATGTTATGACCTACACATACAGTATGAATCCTTCACTGAGGGGAGACCTGTGGTTAATAAAAGGTGCTGTTTTTGTCTCAAATCTAATGCTAACCTAAATTCAATTTCATCAATAATGTTAAAATAACACTTCAGACTGAACTAACCTGTTTACAAAAACAGTCCACTTGGCATTCTATGTTCTTTTATCAAGTTTGTCTGATTTGCATTTAATTAAGTTAATTTGTGTTAGCCTTTAGCTTTGAGACAAAAACACTTTTATAAGCACATAAGTATCCTCTGGTGCATATTTACAGCGTAGATAAAGGTTTTCATCTGCTGCCAGTGATTATCCATCTGAGATTCGCTCTCCGCCGTGAGATCTGTTTTAGTTTGATTTATTATAAAAAATACTCAGCCGATAGAAAGGTCCAAAAGTATAAAAGTTAAAAACAATTTTACTCTTTATATAATGTTGGGCGGACAAGTAAATCAACTTACTGAAACTTTTAGTATTCATCTATTTGCAAATAAGTCAGGCAAGACTGGGTTGCACATCAAATTTTGTGATTATTACCAGCAGCACAGACCTCATGAAGTACAAAGATGTCAGCTTCACACACTCACAGGTCTATGGGAAAGTGCTAACATTGTTGGACTGGCAGCCACTTGGGAGTTTCACCCCCCTGGATAATAAGGAGGATGAGACTTTCCCCACAAAGTTCGCTGGGAGAGTCACATGAAAATAGCACAAAACTCACGGCTTCTAATTATGACTTTATTCTGAGGAGCATGCATTGCAATGGGGATTCCACGGACTCGCTTTTTTAAGTCACTTACAACTAAATGTATCTACTTTTTCAAAAACCTGAATCGTCTGGGGTCTGATAAGGAACATTTCAAGTTTGTTTTGTTTATTTAAATATTTGGGCATGTGCAGTGCAGGTTGGATTTGCATTGTGACCACACATTGTTCCCAGAATTAGCAAATATTTAAATGTGATGGCCTAATTTCAACTGGGCATTTATAACACGTCAAACTATTTTTCAATAATTAAAACAAAATAAATGTCACAAAATAGGCAATGCATGGCTAATCTAACCTATATATTTTTTCTTTTTTTTTTACATTCCAAGAATATTTTATTTTATATATTTTTTATTTTATTTTATATGTTACTGTGGATGTTACATATTTGTTTTCTTTGTAGCTACTATTTAAAGAAAACCATTGACAGAATGTGGCTTTTAGAGGACATACTACCTTTAAAATTGTTTTAAGATGTAAAATTGTGTTTCATTTTGTACTAGGGCCAAGCCAACGTTTCACTTGTGTGGAAATGTACCTACTTTACACACCAACATTTGCACACAAGCTAAATATTATTCATTTATATTCACAGATCATATTATATGGTGTTTTTTTTTTCTTCAATGTGTATTTTTTTATTCCTTTCTTGATATTTGAAAGTGCCTGTCATTTATTCAAGTTATTCAGCTCGCACCAAAACTGGACTTCATCATCAAACCGGACAGGCCTTGTGTAAACTAATAGCATTAGGATTGAAGTATATTTATAGACTTTTTGCTGTATGTAGCTCACATACCACTCTGTACCAAGGGTCTGTATACAGAAGACCTTTTACGCCAAGAATGGCTGATTTCAGGAAGTTTTTTTAATTGTATTTGCGATTTTTTTTTGTTCGTTTTTTTGTGGTGCTGTTTGTTGTATTATTCCACCAAGGAGTTTTGGTGATTCATTGGTGCACATTTCCAGTTTCCCAACGCACACTGAGATAGATTGACAAAAATTGTTAAGTTACCAATTACTGTAAAGCAAGAAGGAACTCAACCAGCACAAAATATATGAACTAATGCTTGATCAATCCAGTTTAGACTCAACTTTGCATCATAAAATGTACAATTTTCAAAATATTGTTAAATTAAGGGAAAAGTCTTTGTCTTTTTTATCATGAAGAGATGTGTCTGTTAGCACACCACAGTGGCAATTGTTATACATTTGAATTATTTGTCCAATCCTGCTCTACCTCTACCATTAACCCTGTTTTATACTCACGCTCTGTCAAGGCTTCTCTTGTTCATTTCAACAAAAGGAGTTTGTGCCTTTTACGATTGTCCCAAATCATGCACCTGAAATGCCCCATGCAGACAGGTTTTTAAAAAACAACAGCAAGATACAACTGAAACTATTCAACTGAGTAGGATCCCAATTATCTGTACACTTGTACACTTATGTTGAATCCTTGCAAACATGGCTACAAGCTTAACACATTCTCAGTAGTAAGTTGAGGAAATACCCTTTTGTCCATGTAAATGTTCAGATAAAAGACGGAACTAATACTTTATGCAGCTAAAACAAGCTAAATTCCAACTAATTAAATGTCAGTAGTCGTGATTATTCAGCCAATGACAGAACAGATTTCCAACCTTCACCAGCCAATGACAGCACAGACTCCTGGATCACTTCCTGTCCTCCTGTTGTTTATTATGAAGACTTTCATGCATACTATCTGGACCATTTAATCATTTCATACACTCCTTAGCTCTTGATAACATTATCTACCTATTGAGACAGCTTGTAAATACGCCTTGTATAACCTTTTTTTGACTACTTTGACTTATGGGCTAAACCAAGAAAACAATCATCTTCAAAAGGCTAATGCCAATCTTTATTGCTTTTTCTGCCTCGCTCTGAGAAGCTGAATCCCAACGACCCAAATGTGTCTGTTGTGGAAATATGTAGCTCTCTATCTCTAAACTTTTTCTGTACAAAGATGCATTTTGAAGAAAACAAAAAAAAGGAGCAAATACTGAAATTGGGCACATTCAGTTCGGTTTGGGGATTTTGAAGGAATTTTTTGATGGATGTAGCCTGTACAATAACAAACTGGCTCATTGTTTGTCATAAAATAAACAAATAAAACATTGTTTGAATTCAGTGGTTCGTCTTTCTCTTTTGCCTCAAATGCAAATTCATGATTTCCATCTCACTTTTACTTCCTGTTAACTCTCCAACACTGTTAGCCAAATACAGACCTTTGCATCTACAAAAAGTGTTAAGTCCTTCATATAAATGCACTCGCTTCTTTGTTCTGCCACGCTCATCTCTACAGCAGCAGCAGAAGCATCAACCTCTTCATCTCAATACATACACTCAGCACATACACAGACTTTTAACTGACAAAGTAAACACCAAAAGCTCAAAAAACTGAATTGATACTTAGTGCGGCACTAAAACCAAACACAGGGTTTATACACAAGCCATTTTTCAGTTGTTACAAGATTTCTTTAAGTCTATTATGTTTGAGCTGTAGCTAATCACCAACGCTAATCATTTATTAGCATTTACTTAACCCTCTGGTCTACAACAAAGCTACATTTGCGTTTTAAAATTCAGCTGTACTTTTGCACGATGTCATTTGTTGTTGTATAATTGTAGACCCACAGCTCACATTAAAGATCAGGACTGTTATAATATTTGAGCAGTTAATGCAGATTTTCTTCATAGTTTATTAACTCGTATGTAAACAACTGTAAGCTAAACAAATGTGAACACTGAACAAACGTCTCAAAGATGTTAACAGAATATTACATTGTTTTTATCCTGTAATAAATGTTTCCATTGTTTATGAGGTGATTAATCACTCAGATCCACTTTTGTGGTGATTATTATCGCTGTAATATGTCACAGTTGACCTCGTGTGTGAAATGGGAGACTCTCGACCAGCTCCCAGTTCACAAGCAGGATTTACGGCATTTTTTCAAGACAGAGGTGGGAAATACTACATAAAATAGAGTTAAAAGATAATCCATTATGTGAGTACTACCTTTGCATCTGTGTCACATGATCACGTGGATGTGTCATGTCGGATGACAGAAAAGAGTCAATGCAGCGTGTGTGTGTGTGTGTGTGTGTGTGTGTGTGTGTGCGCGTGTGTGTGTGTGTGCCTTTGTTTAATCTGCCATGTATATACGCTGATTTCATTTATAGCACAATCCAATAAAAACTGAACAAAAAAATGACACCTTCTTCCAACAGAACTCTCTCCAAACATGTGATTTCCTTGTTCTCCATTATGAAGTGTCAAAATTAAATTTCCTTCTCATTACAATTTATTTTTTAACATATTTAGTTCAGATTATGTATCTGTATAATCTAGATAACATTCCTGTGAAAGTAAATGCCTTAATAAATTTGTATAAATGGTTATAAATGGTTGTATAAATCTTCATTTGAAATGAAAGCCCCGTTTCTCTCAGTCAAAGGATTCCTTCAACATATCAAACCAGTTTAGTGTGTTTTGTTTGTTTTTTTCTGTAGTGGTTTGACTTGTGGTTGTTTGGTGCTGATAATCCAGGGACTTTAGGTCCTGTGTGTTCCCTCGAGGCCCCCTTAGGACCTTCCCATGGTAGACGCAGCAGGACAATTCAGTCAGTTCTAGGCCGCACAACTCGTGCAACTGCTGGGCAGAATTCTAACGTCCACCATTAGTCGTCTTCTAGATCCGTGGATGTTTAGACAGTGATGTCTTGTCTGTGGCTTTAGATCTTTCAGTGGTGTCACCAACGAACCAACGGTAGAATGTGGTATGTGGGTGTGGTTAGCTTTAAGGTGCTTTTTAGGCAGCACCAACAGCCTTTAAATGTAGGCGCTCATTTAACTCCAAGAAGGTCAGTCCTTGATTTTTCTGTCATGCAGTGCTTTTTGGACCATCTTGATGCAGCGTCTCTTGTCTAGGACTTGTGTCAGCTGATGGCTGCTGTGCCAGACTCCTCCCTCTCCCCCTCATCAGGAGTGTGCACTGGGCATGGGAGGGTCCTGAACTCTCCTCGGGTAAGAATCCTGTTCCACTGGTGGCAGCTGCCACGGCATGTTCCCATGGAGAATGTTCCACAGAATGGCATGAAACTTATCTGTGTCCGAAAAAGATGAGCAGGTTATAGTAATAACATATATTTTCTAGATATATTTAATTACAGACATATTTATTTCTAAAAAAGTAGGTAAGATAGAGCAGTTTAATGCCATATTGTGGAACACTCCAGGCAAAGCAATGACATCTCCATGGAGACCAGCAGGTGGCGGACTCCCCCCACCAGAAAAGTTAGTGCATTACATTATTATTTTCATATGATTTTTTTGAGTTGTTAAATTATGTTGCTTTATTTTCAGGACGAAGTGTATTAAAATATAAATAAAAAGCTAGAAGGACGTTGATCCAGAATGAAGTGCACGCCGCTGTAAAAGAACAGCGAGCCAGCAGAGCTGTAGGGATGCAGAAGCAGGGAGCCTGGATGAGATGGGAACAAACTGTTGAACGCAGGGTGTCATGGGCAGAACTGTGGAAAAGCCAACCCCATCGGATGAAATTCTTAATCCAGGCATTAACGATGTCTTGCCAAACCCTTCTAATCTGTTCTGCTGCTGAAAAATAGTCACCATCTTGCCAGTTGTGCACACAGAGAGGTCCCCTGGAGCACATTCTCAGTTGCTGTCGGTGAAGGACATCATCGCTGGCGCCACGATCAGGTCCTTAAAGCTATAGCAGACACCATTTTCAGTGGGATCGTCCACTTCAAGCGCCTCCCTCCTCAGAAGAATAGACCTCTCGCACTTGCACCACATCCGGTCTTTTAACAATAGATTGGGAGCTGCTGGTCGATCTGAATAAACAGCTGAAGTTCCCAGCGGAGGTTGCACAGACAACACTAAGGCCAGACGTGGTCCTCACGTCAGTTGCTTCTTCTAGAGTTTACAGTATCATGGGAAGAGCACATGGAGGAGGCCAATGAAAGACAGCGACTGAGTTATGCTGATCTGGTGGAGGACTGCAAGAACAATGGGTGGAAAATGAGGTGTGAGCCCATTGAAGTTGGATGCAGGGGGTTTGCTCATCAGTCTTTGTGCAGAGTATACACCATGCTAGGGATCCGTGGAAGGAGCAGGCAAAGGGCAGTTAGACTGACGACAGAGGCAGCCGAAGTTGCTTCAAGGTGGCTATGGGTGAGGTAGGGCTACCTGGATACAAGTTGGGGATTGATCACCCCCAGCTTGGCGGCCTGGGCGAGGGTGTCTGATTGTTGAAAGATCCGAAACACCCGATGACCCCAGGTACATCAGTGAGGATGTGTCCAGGAGCATCAGTATGATGTATACTTAACAACAACAAAAAGTTTAACTGTACTTCAAGAGGATGGTTGCACAACTTCAGAACCCCGCAGGGGCCGTAGGTGAGGAAATAAAAAAGTATCCCCTGATCCTGATAAGTTTTCACAGGATCTCGAATTCCCGAGGAATTTTCTGACCATCTGACGTGGAGGAATGTGAAAAAAGCATGCATGCCAGATTCCAGAGGAAGCAAAACAAAATACAGCAGACTTGGGTGGGAAACTCACAGTTCTGCCTGTTATTTTCATGTTTACCTTCAGCTTTTATTTCCAGCCCATTCCGGTCCATCTGTTGCTACCTCTATGGTTTTCACACTCTCAACAGCTACTTCTCATTCCCTAATTTCCCCAAGGTAGCCTATTCACCTTATTCCGGAAGTTGCCGTGGGCGCCGCCATCTTGTTTCCGTTGTATTAATTTACATGGAGCAGACGAGCTCAACAGAAAATAAGTTCTGCACGGACTAAAAAGCCGTTTTCAAGCAGCCCAGGAAATCGGTGCGTTACTGACTTGTTGCTCGTGTAGATTAAACATTTTACACAAATCAATCTACTTTATATTTAGCAGCGAGACTTTTCCCTCATTCGCCATTAGCTTTAATAGAGTTCTCGTCAAACGGAAGTGCGTTTACAACAGTAGCGCGTATCTGTGGCAAAAAGAAATAAGGAATAAAAGGAATAAAATGAATATACAGTATACTAACTCATTCAATCTTTGCTGGATTGTTGACCCATCAAGATATGCACTCAAGCTCTGTATTTGATAGCTGTTTCTGCCCTTGTATCTGTAATCACAATTCCCAGATTGTGGCACCTGTTTCTGAGTTTGTTCCCAGTCTGATTTTGCTAATTGGGATAATATTTAAACTGAAACTAATGAAAACATTTATTACATCCTGAGTTATTTATCTGCCTGATTTGTTATATTAAGACCTCCTGTTTGAAGGACACTGTCTGTTGAACTTCACAAAGACCTACATTTGAGCTCCTTCTTTGTGTTGCGTTTGAGTCCAGTTTACCTGTGTGATAGAAACTTTAAAATATTCATCAAGCTGAATGGGACACCAGAGCAGGCCAGTGTACTGGTCATCAAAAGAATGGAGGAGGTGGAAGTTTGTCTGACGGTTTGTGGACACTGACTCCAGTTCGTGAACTGCGCTGGTTACTTGCAGATTCCATTACATGAACTCTGATTTACTGCCATTTGTATTTGACCATAAAGGCCACGCAGATTCACATGACCGCTGCGGCATCAGGCAGTAACTCACTATCATAATGTACAGAGTTCATGACCCCTAAAATGACATTGATCCAAACAATATAGTTTCTTCACAAATTAACTGCAAATATGACTCTGAAGATGATTATGACTCTATCAGTGCTTAAGATAAATTGTCTCTAAAACACTTTCATTGTAGGAGCCTGTTCAAAAATGTTGTGTTTTAAAGAGTATCTGCAACAATCTATACCTGACTTAATGATGAAGAGTACTAGTTTGACAGAAGAAGACTATGATACCTACGACAAGTATCATTGTTTCCTTGTCAGGGGGCACATGGATGACCTGGATCAGAATCTGAATCATTTATTAAAGGCCACACAACAGAGTTGGTGGAATTTGTTTTCGGTACAGCAGTTAAAACAAATTCCACCAACTCTGTTGGTTCCAGGTTTAAAATAAAAGTTGAATTGAACAGTAGTTGAATATAAAAAGTTTTTTTGTTGTAGCCTACGTTTCACATCCTTAATGTTTCTGTATAATAAATTTGCATTGAATAAGATCCAAAAGCGATAATGGCTGAATGCAATAAACAAATGACAGGGTGTGAAACAGGAAGAATGAGTCTCTTTAAACTCACCTTCACAAGACAGTGTGTGTTAGAGTGTTTAGGTAAAACAGTCAGACATGGATCGCAAAGCTCTGTTGGTCTACATCATCTATGGTAAGATTTATTCAAGAATATTTCTGCCATGTTGTGTTATTTAAGTCACATGTGAAAATAGATTTTCATAGAAAATGTTCTTTGATTAATCGTTGTCCTACAGAATCAAAGCATATTTGCATGATTTCCAGAAGAAATTTGGATTTGTGGCTTGAGCCTCGTTTAACTACTTTAAATCCTGTTTTACAAGTTTTACAAGTACAAATACTTTAAAAATGAAAAGGGACCCAGCCTTATTTATGTTTTGTACTCTGTAATGCCTGTTGACTGGAGACAAAATGTGCCTCAATACAGTCCTGGAGCATGCTTCTTATGCTTACTCAGTTCAGTGAATCAAATGATTTTCAATTGTAGGTCATGGGATTCTCTTCGTCCCATTTGTTCATGGCCTGATTGACGAGTACTACTTTATAAACATATCCAAGAACTGGAGTGACGCTCAGCAGTACTGCAGGGAGCGCTTCACTGACCTGGCCACAATAAAACGAGAGGAGGACTTGTACAGAGTTCAAATCCCAGCCGGTGGGGTTGGTTGGATTGGTCTGTATGATGACCCTGCTGCTTGGTATCGAGTCATGACCACAGACTCCAACTCCTGGAGATGGTCTACCACTGGGGCCACCAGCCCTGGAGGGTACCAGAACTGGACTTCAGGTGAACCAAATAAATCTTCTGGGAGCGAATCCTGTGTTTTCATCGAGAATAGTCAGTGGAAAGACTATTTCTGCACTAACAAAGTATTTTGTCTTTGTTACAAAGGTGAGTCTTTTGTCCATAACACCAGCTGGAACACAAACTAACCTTTCATCTTCACATATCAGCATATTTCTGCTCATACTGAAACAAGAACAAAATAATAATTTGTGCACATGAAGTATAAGGTTCAGAAAGTTGTGGTCAAATTAAAGATGCAACTTATATATAAAGTCAGAATTTTAAATATTTAGGGACCAACATCAATGTTTCCAGACACAGCAAAGGCAGAAGAGCAGTTTACTCTCACACACATGATACCCATGATATAACACATTTCTTCTCGTAGTACTACATACAGCTTTATTCTCGTTCAAGCATTTTTTTTTTTTTTGTTTAAGCCTTGCTCTGTCATATTTATAGCTATATAACACTGTTATAGCTGCTATAGAGCGCCTGCTTTCACGTGACTAAATTGGTTGAGGGTGCCATTACGAAGAAGTCGTGAATAACAATGCACTTTTAAAAATGGTTATTAGTGACACCATGTAAGAGAGAGGAAATAGATCTCATAGATTGCGCTTAAATCTGCAAAATGTGATTATATCATCAAAAGGTGTCTTTGGAGGTATTTGTGAGAAATACACTTCTATATAACACCCTGGATCTTTAACGTTTACTGATATTAACAAAAATGAATGAATGTGGAGCTGTTGTACAAGACAGAGGCTAATTCACTCATGTCAATGTAATAAACACCCAAAAATCATTGGTTTAACTTTAGTTTGTGGTTTTATTGAACTGTCAATAATGCAAATAGTGTTTTTACAACTTTCTTTCGCTAAATTAACAGATGAATAATTAAAATAATCGCCAATATACAATCTTCGTAAAGATGTTGAATCGTCATGAGACGATGGTTAAATCATTCCCCAAATTAAAAGCCGTATGAATGAAATACATTTATTTGAGTTTAGTTGCACACATCCACTTCTCTCGAAAATCTGGAGATTTGTAAATCCAGTAGAAAGCTCTGTCTTTCTTCCACCCTCCATCATTTGTATATCACTGTGGGCAAAAAGTGATCCACAATCTCTGAAGTTAGTTTCAATGTTTATTCCCTGCCACCATCACTGCCTCGGTGGAGTTTGGTAGTGCATGATGGGATAACGTGATGACAACTGCAGGAGCTCTATATTGTAGTTGATGCATTCAATTTAAAACACACAGAAAATAACTTACTTTAATTTCTTTTTTTAACTCAGTTCTGTCAGGCATCAAACAGTTCTTTCTTATAAATGACATAAAGAGGACGTGGGGCGAGTGCCAGAGCGTCTGCAGACAACAGTACCAGGACCTGGCTATGATTGAGAGTGTGGCTGAGAACCAGGCTGCGTCGTTGGCCGTGTCAGGAGTGGGTTCTGCCTGGATCGGTCTGTACCGAGACATATGGGCCTGGTCTGACCTCAGCAAGAGCAGCTTCAAGAAATGGAAGTCCGGATCACCCAATAACGGCTATTCCAATCAGCACTGTGTAACGATGTATGATAGCCGTGATTGGGATGACGACGACTGCAAAAAATTGCATAACTTCATTTGTCACAAAGGTAACAACATACTCTGTTACATCCATAAAATAAGATAAGACTAAATAAGCCTGTATTGTCTCCAAACAGAGACATTTGTTTTGAACATCACAAACAACATTCAAACTCAATTTTATATGAAATACAATACAATAGTACATGCTTCTCTTAACGAGAGCTACACTCCATTCCATGTATTTAAAACAAAAAGAGAAATCCAGTCCACATTTTCCAGTTGTGTTTCTCACAACCTGCTCTAAAAGCATTTTTTTTTTCCAAATCCAAATCCACTTTATTTGTATAACACATTTTATAAACAGAACTGTTTCCAAAGTGCTGCAAAGACACAAACATAAAACAGCAAAACAAAATATATAATAACAACTTATTTTGATCTTACTCATAAAACTCATAAAACCATAAAATAGAAAATAAATAGAATCATTTAGAATAAATAAAAAGCACAGAGGACCACACAACTCACGCGGTGTTAAAAGCCAGAAAATAAAAGTGGGTCTTAGGACGAGACTTAAAACACTCCACTGTGGGGGCCGTTCACACGTGGGGAGGCAGAGCGTTCCAGAGTTTGGGGCCGACCCCAGAGAAAGCCCTGTCCCCCCTGGTTCTAAGTCTGGTCTTAGCACCACAAGCTGGAGCTGGCCCTCGGACCTCAGAGCGTGCGGGGGGCGATACATTTGGACGAGGTCAAAGATGTACTGTGGGGTACAGTTATGGGGCCAAATTCATGCCAAAACGTTGTAAACACGTCTTACATAGTTTCACAAGTGTAACAGTGCTTGCAAATATAATTTGTGTTTTGCAAATAAACCTTGTGTTTTGCAAAATGATTTGAACAAATGCGTCTTGCTTCGCAAATATAGCCACTTTAACATGTACAAATGAGTTTTTGGATTTGTACAAATATACAAATAGTTTTGTGCAAATATAATTTGGTTTTGAAATATAAAAATCTTAACATGAACCACTGTGTTTAATGTTGCAAATATATGCATTTTACATTTACAAAAGTGTTTTTTTATTTGTACAAATAACCCCATGCAAATATATTTTCATTTGTAAATGCAATTTGTTTCATTGTTGAAATAAATTTTTATTTGCAAATATAGTAATCTACATCTGTACAAATGTGTTTTTCATTTGTACAAATGTGTTTTTCATTTGTACAAAAGTGTTTTTCTTTTGTGTGCGCATCTTAATTTGCAGTTGCAAAACAGGCTCCATTTGTGTGCAAAACACACTGGATGTCTTTGCAAAACCAAACTGCGGTAGAATCCTGCCAAAAGTTACATGACAAGCTAAGCTGCTCTCATTGGCTGAAGCAGGTCCGCCATGTTGCTCAGTGATGTATCCAGATCTTGTCGCATCTACACTGTGTTGGGTTTTTATGATGGCAATAGATGGCAGTAAATGGACACAGTGGATGGAGCAGGTACAACGCAACCAACAGAAGACGTGGAAGAAAAGTCAGTCACCTTGGTGCATGAATGAGTACGAAGCCTTACTGTGCTCATAAAAAGATATTAGATAATATTTAAGTGGCAAGTACCCAGCCAAGCTCTTACTTGCCTTGGGGGCGCTGCGGTGCCAGTGTTCATGCTTTTGATGTCCGATGTAAAGAGTGGCTTTCATAAAAAAACAGAACTGCACTAATATCACATAAATGATGCAATGGTGGCAGCGCGCCGTGTTGACTAAATACAAGTTTTCAATCAATGTTATGCAGCTGAAGTGGTGAAGCGGTTAAGGCACGAGAATTTTGCCTTCATGTTGGTGAAGTGGGTTCGAGACCCATCCACGTATTTCTTGTTGATCAGTCAATGTGCTGTTATAAATGAGGCAACTGATAATGTGCACTTTTAAGCCTTGCCAGTGGGTTGATTTTTATCACGTCAGGCACAAGTTTTTATTATTATCTTGGCGTGCATATGCCTGATGCGGCCTGATTAAATCAGGCCTGCGTAAAATGTGTTTACAAATCACAAGCTGACATGATAACTCAGGCGCTCTGGCGCTGGGGCCAAAGACGCTGATGAGTCCGTCACCCATCAGCTGAGCATGATTGTGCCACGGCAGACGCTGAACAACATATCTTGTGGATTTTTTTTTTACATCATTCACGAGTTTATGGTCAAAATGTGGTCTTGGTTTAGAGATGTCTGATTCGATTGTGGGAGTCATAAGCTGTGTTGTTATTGGGCTATTTTGTGACCAAACCAACCCTGTGACTCTACACTGTGCCTGCGTAAATGGTCCACACCAGGGAGTGGAGTGTGCAGTCCACCGAACCCCCGCTTTCCGACAGATCATACGCCCAGAGCGCTCTGCAGCCCGGCCGATCCCCGCTTTAAACAGTGGGCAAGAGCGCATGTAAATTCAGTGGTGCGCATTTGCTTAGAGATGACTGTTACCCACCCACACAAGCACGTAAACAAGGCGCTCAGCAATCAGCCCCATGAAAACAGGTGCGGAGGGGGAGCTTCTACTCTCCCTCATGTCCCACGTCAGTGCTGTTGCAGACCGGGACAGTCAAATGAGAGCGAGCAAGGCTCCATCGCCGCTGTTGTCTACACCATTGCGCCTTTCCACTCCTGCATGTTGACACTGTACAAGCACAATTATTGTCTTGTCCTTAGTAATAATATAGGCTATATAGAGTTCAGATAAAACACAAAGTGGAGGAAAGGCACATAATCCAATTCATGTCTTGGGCCATGACAATATTTTGTCAAGCTCCTTGCTTCCCCGGTGCCAGGAGCTACCTGATAGGAAGGACTGTGTGTGATTTTGGATACACTGTTTATTTGGCCAGTTTTAAACTGAGCTACAGGCTGCTGACAGAACACCGTGAATTGTTGGAAAGTGGGGAATGGTGGACCTCGTTCATGGACAAAACCGACTGGAGGCTGCTACGCCATGGACAGCGGACTTTAAACAACTTACGAAACACTCGTCGTTTGTGTATATTTGTGTGTCCCCGTGTACCTGATCTACTCCACGAACGGAATACGCAGCGCGTTCTGTGGCAGCGCACGCTTCAGCTCGGTCCCTATGAGCCATTTGCTCATTAATCTCCTCACAAATCCCGAATGATGACAAGGAAAGTGTCCGCTATGTTTAACAAAGTCTGCCGTCTTCATTTTGCGCGGGGACGGGTCCACCGAACTCCCGCTCTCCACCAGAGCATCTGCCCAGAGCGCTCTTCAGCCCGGCTGATCCCTGCTGTATGAGAGTCAGCACAGAGGGCACACGACACCCTACAAGGCGCTCAGCAATCAGCCCCGTGAAAACAGGTGTGGAGGAGGACGCTTCTACTCTCCCAGCTCTAAAGACACTGTGTCAGCCGGGCTGAAGAGCGCTCTGGGCGTATGATCTGTCGAAAGCGGGGGTTCGGTGGACTCGTCCCCGCATGAACCGATCGGCTGAAGTGTGCGTTGTCACAGAACAGGCTGCACGATTTTTGGCAGGATTCTAGCGCAGTTTGGTCCAGTGTCCAGTGTGTTTTGCACACAAATGGAGCCTGTTTTGCGGAGTGCAAAGTAAGGAAAAACACATTTGTACAAATGAAAATACATTTGTACAGATGTAGATTCCTATATTTGCAAATTAAATTTATTTCAACAATGAAACAAATTGCATTTACAAATGAAAATATATTTGCATGGGGTTATTTGTACAAATAAAAAAACACTTTTGTAAATGTAAAATGCATATATTTGCAACATTAAACACAGTGGTTCATGTTAAGATTTTTATATTTCAAAAGCAAATTATATTTGCACAAAACTATTTGTATATTTGTACAAATCCAAAAACTCATTTGTACATGTTATGGTGGCTATATTTGCGAAGCAAAACGCATTTGTTCAAATCATTTTGCATATTCGCAAAACACAAGGAGTATTTGCAAAACACAAATTATATTTGCAAGTACTGTTATGCTTGTGAAGCTATGTAAGACGTGTTTACAACGTTTTGGCATGAATTTGGCCCCATATGCAGTACATTCAAAGCAAACAATAAAATCCTCTAAAATTAGTTAACGTGTTAACTTTCACAGCCCTAATATATATATATATATATATATAATGCGTTAACTCATGCGGTTAATCATAGAAAATGTACGCATTAATCACAAATTGACGCGGATTAATTACACAGGTTGACTTGACAAAACACGCTCTTTTAGATCACGCAGGAGGCTTAACCTGAGCGAAGGAAGAAGGTAAAGGGGAAGCGCTGTAGTCACGCGGTTCAATTTACACATATAATCCATAAATCCTGACATTGAGATTGAGATTGAGAGATCCTTTAATTGTCCCACAATGGGGAAATTCCAGAAGAAGCAGCCGTTTCCAGCGCTAACAAAACTCTCAGAAAAGAAAAACAAGAACAGTATAGCAAGCAAACATTAATACACAGTATACAACAGATATTGTGAATACGGTACACGTGGTCACGTGATGGAATTTTTTCAGTGGATACAGGGCAGGGTCACAAACAAGAAGATAGAGGGGGGAGCGCGGGCGGTGTGTGCAAAATGTTATCTCATGTTTATGTTGCTGGGTCGGTCTGACTCGGGTTCTTCCAGCCACCTGCATTCTCAAGGTCCGGGATAAGGGGAAAACCAAGGGAGGGAGGGCAGAAAAATACATTTTAATACATTTGTTGATCAGGAATTTATACAGATCAATAAACCAATCATTTCTGGTCTTTCCGAGTAGCGATTCGTTGTTTCATTGAGTTACTCAGTCTTTAACCGTCTCTCTCTAATTGTCCAACGGCTTTCAGCACCTCCGTGGTCAGAGACAAGATGTTACGATTCAGATCCAGGAGCTGTGCCAGTCCGTGGTCCAGTCTTTGCTCAAGTCTTAACACCCTTTCACTCAGTTCCACAAACTTTGTTTTGTTGTTGTCAGACAGGTTTTGGATGAATTCTCCTGTCTGATAAATATTCCGATAGACAAAGGCAATTCCAAGCCCCAATAGTAGAAAGCCCGCTATCATAAACCCAAATATAAAGAGATCTTCTACATCTTCGACCTGCAAGGGCTCGATGCATAGGATCTGCCAGGTGTTGTACCAATTATCCCGTACGAATCCAGCCATGTCTGTTCCGTCAGGGCACCGTGCCTCACCCGGAGAGGCTTTGCGTTGGGAGAAAATCTTATCCAATGCGCTCAGAGACCAGTCGATCACATTCATTTTCAGAGATCAGTTGGCGGGCAGATAATACGAGTTGAAAAAGGTAAAAAGAGTTCAAAAATTTGACTAGACAAAGCAAGTAGCAAAAAACAGAGCAGGAGCAGAGCAGGAGCAGAGAGAAGACACGTCCGCACTCGAAGAGGAGGACGAGAGAAAAAAAAAAAAAAGGAGCGCAGAAATCTCAAAGCCTGATGTTTATGAACGCGGAGCGGCGGAGAGCAGATCAGTTTTGGTCCGCACCGCAGAACAAACCAAGCACGCGGCGGAGATCAGGTGTCAGCCGTGTGTGCTCTGTGACGAAAACAAAACTCGCCGTGTGAGCGCAAAAAGAAGTAAACTGGACCAAACATGACACATGACACCAGAGCAACACCAGCTCCATCTGTCTCCATGAATGTCAGTTACCTGTGTGTAACTACTGTATAGTTCTATGAGTGTATGAAGGGCCCTTAATCCATTAAAACTGTGTTTGGTCGTGTAGGCCAGATTTACCTGAAACATGTACCACAGACTCAATATGAAATGTGTGGACTTTAATTAAGTCTAGACAGATCTAAATAATGTATAAGTAAAAGAAAAATATATATCAATCTAACTTTGTAGGTGACAGTCTCTGACTCAGTTGTTGTGTTTGCAGTGGAGAGGGGCTCAGTGGTCCACTCACAGATGAGACTCCAGAC
The DNA here is from genome assembly GCA_019453435.1 of Rhinogobius similis. Lineage (NCBI taxonomy): Eukaryota > Metazoa > Chordata > Actinopteri > Gobiiformes > Gobiidae > Rhinogobius > Rhinogobius similis. The sequence continues at coordinate 1,424,771 of CM033632.1, read as the reverse complement.
CAAAGGGGACCTGAGTGAAGCGGCCGTCACAGAGCAGCTGCTCAATCTGGTGCGTCTCTCAGACTCATATCTGACCACACGCATGAGCTTTAGTTGGACTGGGATATGGTTTCCCGTTAGCTTTGCGCTGCTTTCTGAAACGGCAGGCGGGTTATCTTTCTCTATAGTTTTTCAGATCAGTCTCCTTCTTGCTAGTGACAAACTCATCTTAATTAAGAAGTAACAGCAGTACTCACTGAAGTCTAAACACTGCTATTATACTTACTGTAATGTTATGTATGTAATGTTGTCCTGTGATCTGTTCTACTGTGATCATATTGTGGTTTGTTACCACAGAATACTATTGAGACAGATATTAATGGTTACACTAAGTCACAAAGTATCCAATATTGAAGTACAATCTACTCTCAGACTGTTGTATCTCCAGATTGTGCAGATTAAGGCCCTGTCCACATGTTTTCATGTTCAATGACACATCCTTGTTCTTCCTGTAGTGGATCATAGGCATTGTACACATTAGCCCACATACAAATGCTAATATTACCGCATTATAATATAAATCAAATTAAAAGAATATCTCACACTGAGAATCTAAAAACTCTTTCACCGCCAGCCCTATTCTCACAAAAAAAAAAAAAAAACTAGCCCACCAGTGTTCGCTAGACTTCAACAATCTTGCAGCTGCACAGAAAACTTTTTTTTATAACCACATGTTGCACACCTAAAGAAACGTCCACGTAAATACTTTCATTGAAAAAATAATTATTGTACATGGATCTTTTCCTTTTCATGGGATTGTTAATGACGTGCAGCAGGTTTTCTCTTGGGCTCCTTTGCCTCTGTCGTTGCCTGGCCTCCATTCTAATCTCCATGTATTCAATACTGTCATTAATCTGGAGATGCCGCCACACAATTTGACTTCAGCGGGGCGGGACAAACATGTGTCAATCAGACGAACAGCGGACGTGACGACAGCACCACAAAAGTACAGTTTTTTTAGGGCAACATTAGATTATATAAACTCCAAAGGTTCATTTGATTTTTTAATTCCTTCTATCAGACCAGTGTTGTTGCTGTTGATGATGACAGCAGACAAGCAGTCGAAACATGTAAATGTATCACAGCAAACACACAAAATGTATTACTCTGTACAGTTATTTAATTTAATATAGTATAGTTAGTTAGTTATTAGTATAATTTAGTTTCTTTTGATTTTATGAACATAAATAAGACAGACTTTTAATCACTGCCATTTAACACACAAAAAACTCTTTCTACCTCCAAAGTCTGCTCCACATGCTTTTCCTGTAGACGTCGAGATTTAAAAGACCTGAGCTGATCAATGCCAGTTAGACATGACTGAATCTCAATCAACACAATTTAATAAAGTCAATGAACTGACTCTGTCTGACCTCATTCTCACTGTTCATTTTTTTGATGCAGGTCAAAGAAAAACTTAAGGAGAAACACCCCGGGGTTGATTTCAAACTGCGATGGACCAAGGCACCAAGAAAAGTAAAGGAGGAGACCAAGAAGGATGTAGCTTGCAAATATGTAAATTAAAATTGTACACAAACTGTCTGAAAACTTTCAAACTGATTAATTTCAAGAAATCTTAATTCACGTAGCAACAACTTGGGACACTCATTACCTACCAGTGCTAGTAGCACTGTTTATATAGTTTAATTTAATTTCTGAACATTAACATATCAGAGGCATTTTATGTTTTGTGATGTTTTCCTTCTGTATATTTCAGTTAAATAAATGTTGAAAATATATAAAAATTACTTGTAGCAACCAGCAGAGGGCAGTCTTACTGTTTTTCCAGCCTGCTCACCAGTACAGCGTGGCTTTGTCTTTTATAAACATTGCAAAACTATACATTTCCATAGTTTGGAAGAATATTTTGAACATGTATTTAGTCGATGCTCTGAGAGTTACTGTTGTCTTGACACAGATACACTGTATAAGCCTCTACATTTAAACACATTAAACAAAGCTGTGCTTTTAAAAGCACACGGAGCTTTGGTGTAAGATCAGCCTGGAACCTACCGCCTACTTCCATGGCTCTCCAGAGAGTGAAAGAGAGTTACTCCTCCTCGCTGTAGTGTGCACCTCCTCTGCATCTAACATAAACGCTATGTCTTCTGTCGGGGTTTGAGCCCCAAAGATAAACTCCTTCAATAAAACTTTTAAAATGCTTCTTTGTTCATGTCTGAGTCTCTTAAGGTTGAAATGTACACAGGAGAAATCCAGATTCGAGCTGCAGTGTGCTCCAAGCATTTGAATGTATTCCTGAAGTTGCCGTACGCGCCGTCGTCTTGCAGACGAGCTCAACAGAAAATAAGTTCTACACGGACTAAAAAGCCGTTTTCAGACTGACCAGGAAATTGGTGCGTTGATGACTTGTTGTTGCTCGTGTTCATTAAACATTTTACACAAATCAACCTACTTTATGTAACGTTTTAGCGGCGAGACTTTTCCCTCGTTCGTCATTAGCTTTAACGGAGTTTTCGTCAAACGGAAGTGCGTTTACAACAAAAGTGCAAAAAACTGCAAAAGTGGGCGGGGCAGAATAAGGTCAATAAAAATACTTTTACATTAATACGTCGCTGTAATCCCTCATTCGTCCAGGCGTGATTCATCGTAGAAAAGGTTTCAGGGGTAGTCATCTGGACGCTGTTTGAAAGATCGAGACGTTTCGACTTCTATCTAGAAGCCATTGACAATGACTTCTAGATAGAAGATCTTTCAAACAGCGTCCGGATGACTACCCCTGAAACCTTTTCTACGACTTTTTCTACGATGTTGACTTGTTTTACATAGTAAGCAACATTGGCCTAAACACCTGCACATCTGTTGCACCATTTGTTCTGCACTTATGCATCCCACACAAGCAGTCGCCATAAGAGCTCTTTTTGAAGCCTAAAATGCATGATGTTTAAGTCTCCACTAAAACACACCTCTTTGCACTGGCTTTCAATTGTATTCATTGTCATTTCTATCCTGCTTTCTTTTATATTCATGTAGTATTTTAAATATGCAGGTGCCAGAATAAACTGGATTAAGGCTGGAATTTAGTTAAATATAGCAAATTTATTTAGCAATCGAGGCACTTGAAAATGTTTCTGAAATAGACAATTTGCAAATAGTAAATACATTAACTGTTAAGTCCTAGAACTGCACACAATTTAAACACTGCAAACCTAAAGACACTCACTTCCTGTATTGCACAGTTGCCCAATTATGATTTAAAGTATCTACAGTGCGCCGAGTTTAAAATACTAATGGCCCATATACATTAAATAAACAGTGGGATAAAGAAACAGTGACAGGTATAAAACAAGTCAAACACCTATGAAACGGATACATTTAATTAGTATAAGTTAATTTCCTATTTAATTAAATAAAAATCATAATCAGTTACTTGGTACCTTGACTGAAATAGAGTTAAAACACCTCCTCCCTTCCAAAGTCCATGACTCACAACTAAAAAAAACAATTAAATGTAGAATAAATTAGCACAATTAGTCTAAATAACATTAATGTAAAAATGCGCACTGGAAGGCACTGCTTCTATAAGTACAAACACTCTGGCCACCAAACTTGTTTTATTTAACAATTTTACAAGCTTTGAATACCATGCAGTTGCACCGAAGCAATGCAATCTTTTTATCAATGAATTTTAATAATTTTGAATAATTTTATACAATTCTTACGACATGATTATTTTAACCAGTGATTTTAACCTGCATATCGATAACCTTTTAGACCCACTTACAAAAGAATTTTTAAACGTTCTTAATTACATGGATTGTCCTCTGTTGTCGGCTTGGCTGTCTGTGACCACTACTGTGTGCTTTTTTACTTTTTAACTGTGAGAACTGTGAGGAAGCACCATCTGACCCCTGAAGTGGCTGCAAATTGTATCCAAGTCTTCAGAGATCTTCCTCCAATTCTCCATTGTTTTATCGCTGACAATTTTAGCAGAAAACTGCAGTCTGCTCTTAACCAGGTCGCCCCACTGAAAATAGAAAAAGGATCCATACAAAACCAATACCCCCTGGAGAGCAAATTAAAAAACAAACAAAATTACAATAAACAAGCAAATCCTTAACGAACAACAAAAACTTTACAATACAACAATGAGAAATTCAAGAAATGCACACTTCAGCAAAGTAATTACAAAAATAATATAATAACATTTTTTACATTTGATCAGCTTTTTAGCCCAGATTTTAATAAACCTTAAATAACACCCTCTGACTCTGTCTATGAGGAGTTTGCAGATCACTTCATGGGTGAGATAAACACTATCAGATGTGACATCTTATCAAGTCGAACCTCTGTTTTTACACATCTGAGTGTTTGTCTTTACCGGAGGAAACACTGGACAGTTTTGTCCTGGTTAATGCTGAAATGCTTGATAAAGCTTTCTCCACAGTGAGGCCCACCACATGTCTTTTAGATCCAACCCCAACACAGTTTTTTAAGTCATTTTATGGATCTTTTAAACATGATGAATTGCTCTCTTCAGACAGGGGTCTTTCCCACTGCCTTTAAAGCGGTGCTGGTGAGGCCCCTGCTGAAGAAGAGCAATTTAGATTTTAATGATTTTAACAATTACAGAACAGTAACCAGTAACGTACCATTTTAAGCAATATTTTAGAAAAACTTGTTTTTACTCAACATAATTATTTTTAGACTCACACAACATTTTTGAGGAGTGTCAGTCTGGTTTTAGGGTAAACCACAGTACCGAGACAGCCATAACAAAGATTTCAAATGATTTTAGACTAAGTTATGACTCTAAACAGGTGACAGTGTTGGTTCTACTGGATCTAAGCGCTGCCTTTAATACAGTAGATCACGCTATTCTTTTAAACAGACTCAAGCACCTGGTGGGCCTCTCTGGTACTGCACACAAATGGTTTACTTCCTACCTCACAGACAGAACATTCATGGTAAGTTTAGATACCTGCTCCTCCAGGGTCCATAAAATCACATGTGGTGTGCCCCAGGGTTCCATTTTAGGTCCTGTGCTTTTTAACCTGTACATGCTCCCTCTGGTGGTGTCATCAGGAGACATGGAGTCAACTTCCACAGTTCTGCTGATGATACGCAGCTTTACATCTCTGTGTCTCCTGATGACACCAGCCCAATGGATGCTCTTTTTAACATTCTAGACATCAAATCCTGGATGGCAGAAAACTTTCTCCAGCTTAACCAGGACAAAACTGAGGTTTTAGTCATTGGTCCTGAGGCTCAGAGAGAGAAATTGTATCCATACTCCAAGCACAGTCTTTTAATCCATCAGCACAAGTAAAAAACCTGGGCGTTATCTTTGACGCTGAGCTGACTTTTGTTCCACACATCAAGAACATCACAAAAATAGGGTTTTATCATTTAAAGAACATAGAACAGAACCGCCCCGTTCTCTCTCGGGCCAACACGGAGACGCCGATGTATGCTTTTATCTCCAGTCGTATAGACTACTGTAATGCCCTGCTCTCTGGTCTTCCCCAAAAAAGTATTTCAGGTTTGCAATTATTACAAAACTCAGCAGCGCGTGTCCTGACTAAGACCAGGGGGCGGGATCACATTACACCGGTTTTAAAATCACTGCATTGGCTCCCCGTGTGTTTCAGGATCGATTTTAAGGTTCTTTTACTGGTTTATAAATGTCTTAATGGTCTTAGGCCTTCTTATCTTTCAGAACTGCTTTTACCATATGAACCCTCGTGGCCCCTGCGCTCCTCCGGTAGCGGCTCCTAGTCATTCCCAAAGTCAGGACACACACTCACGGCGAGGGGTCCTTCCAGTACTACGGCCGTCGTCTGTGGAACGGCCTGAGGAGAACCTTAGGGCCGCAGAGAAGTTCAGGTTTTTAAGAGCAGGCTCAAGACCCACCTTTTTATCTTAGCTTTTGATTAATGTTTAATTTAATTAGTGATTTTACTGTATTTATTTATCCTATTTATTGTGTTTACTTATTTTCAGCTTACCATGTATTTATGTATGTATTTATTTATTTAGTTTTACTCTATTTCTACCCAATTCTTGACTTATTTCTTCATATTTACTTATTAATTTTAGACTCTCCAGTGTTTCCTCTGAGGGGCCCTCTGTTCTGGGAGTGGGGGTCTGCTGTGGTTCATGGGCCCCTGGTGGAGGTTTAGTGTGTGCCTCATCTGTCCTCTGGGCCCGAAGTCCAGTGGCTGCAGATGACCCTCTGCTCCTGGTGCAGACGGCTCCTCTGATGGTGCTTCTTCAACTGGTGTATCTGTACTGAGCCTCATGTATCTTAGAACGTGTGTGCGTGTGCCTGTGTGCGTGTGTGTGCGCAGACGTGTGCGTGTGCAAATGTATAGGTATGTATATGTGACTGTCTATGGGGGTGTTACATTTTATGTATGAAAAGCGCTATATAAATAGTTTTATTGACTGATTGAATGATGTGCTTTATCCAAAAGATATATCTTGGTCTCCATCTGTTCACATGACGTTTTCCCAGAATGATTCAGGCTTACTCACATACATTTTGGCCAACTGCAGTCTTGCTTTTTCATGTCTTTGAAACTTGTTTGGGGCTATTCATCATCCGGACTGTCCTGCGTTGCAACCTTTCATCAGTTTTTCTCTTCTGTCCATGGCCAGGGAGATTAGCTACAGTGCCATGGGTTGCAAACTTCTTGATTATTTGAACAAAGGAACATCACGATCTCTGGAGATGGATTTAACCTTGACATTGTTGATATTTTTCCACAATTTTGGTTCTGCAGTCCTCAGACAGTTCTCCTCTTTCTGTTCTCCATGCGTGTACTGCACTTAACATTTTGTCCGCCCTCAAAATAGATCAAAACGAATAAATTATGAATAATGAGGACTAAAATCAATGGTGACAGTTGTTTTCCAACAGTTAAATCTCTGGCTCCCAATGTCCCAACGGACAGCAATGCAATTTCCTTCGGGATTAATAAAGTATTTATCTAATCTAATCTAATCTAATCTACCTTTTATGCTCTTCTATTATTTCTATTATGTGTGAATGATGACAAAAGAAAATTCAATTCTTTCGACTGGACAAAAATTTTAAGAGTGTATAGTTTCGCCACTCATCCAAGTAGCTTCTTCAGTTCCTTTACATTAAATATGTAAAGACAATTTTTTTCTCTCTTAATGTGAGAAACTGCATTTGAATAGGAAAAAATCTTACATTTTAAGATATAAATGTTAAACTTCTCCTGTAGTTTGATCACATAAATGTAAGCCAAAAAAAAAGACATAAATGTAAGACAAAAAAAAAAAAAAAAAAGAAGACATTTATGTGTAAAAAACTGCCATATTTGCACATATTTGGGACATTTAAATCTGAAAAAGGAATAGAACAAGGTTTCATTTTCTTGGTTCATTTTCTTAATTTTTTAAATAATGTAATGACGGGATTTTGGATTTCTCATTTCAACTAGATTTGACTGAAAACATGCCTAAAAATTATAATTTCAACTTAATTTTAATAATAAATCAGGCTTAGAATTCAATATCAACAAATCTTTCTGTACTTTACATCAAAATCTTGTTAAGTCCAAGATTGGACAGTTTGGTGTGTGTACGTGTTACTTTGGTGGTGATCTTTATGTCTCTGTGGGAGAAAAATGTTTTTTACGAAAATGGCTTTTGAACTTACAATGTTTCAGAGAAATCTATGGATGAAGTAATGAAACATCTTTAGGAGCAAACCAGACAAGTTTGTTGTTTCCACATGAAAGTCGATCTGTTGAGAGAGCAAACTGACACAAAAAAAAAGTTTGGCCTGTAGTGTTTTGCCTAAAACATTTTTTTTAACATACATATTGGCTTATTATATTTAAACTTGTCCAAAGATATTACATTATTTGCATATTATTATACTGTCAGCTGTTGGCTACATGATTGGTTGCTACATATTAATCACAAAGCCGTCAAGAATAACTGAACCAAAATTATACCAGAGACTAAACTTAATCTCAGCTTGTTAAGACCAAGATGAGACCTAAGGACTAAAATAGGACTGGACCAGGTTTAAATCAGAACCTACCTGTGACTAAATCAGAACTATAGAAGGTCAACAAACAACACTGACAAAGCAAGGACTAAACCATGTCTAAACCAGGATCAAACACCAAACTAAAACTGGGACTAAACCAGGACTAGAACAGGACCAAACCAAGTCTGCATCAGAAATAAACAGGACTCAAACCAGAACCGAACAAGTTCAACTGTTGTACCAGCTTTAAAACAGGATTTAACCACGACTTAACCATGTCGATCCCACTTCTAAACCAGGTCAAAAACAGGACTAAACCCAGAGAGCTACTAGAACTCTCTTGTAATTAGGATGAAACAAACAATAAACCAGGTCAAACTAAAACTAGGCGCAGGGAGGACTAAATTGACAAACTAAAATTGTAATAATAACCAATGATCTGAGAAAGAATTAAGCAGAGAGATAAATCGTATTTGCTTTTCTTCTGTCCACAAATCGATCTGGCTTATAACTGAGAATTTGCAGCTGGATTAGACAGGACTATACTGCCCCCTTCAGGTATGTTTTGAGTAAAGCAGGTGTACAATTTCTATTCTAACACAGTAGTAGTGTCAGTTTGTAAACAGTATTTGTTGTATTTGAAAAGGCTTAGAATATTGACCATATTCCGACCCAACCACTTTTGCCTCTTTTTTGTCTATGATCCGCACTCTTGTAATAAAGGGACTTCCAGTTTGACGCGAACTGTGTTTGTGCAAATGGCTTTTTAGTGAATGTAGAACTTTAGGTTAAGTTAATTAATCCCGGTTCTCTGAAACATGAGTGAGGTATCTCACAAATGGGACAGCTCTCTACACTGGTCCCCAGAAGCCTTATAACTCTACGCCAGTCTCAGACTGGCTGGCAGACGTGACGCACGCGAGTAGGCGGGGCCAACTCCTGCCTATATAGTGTGACGGAGGCGTCACCCCTTCAGTCTAAGTGAGCACACTCTTCTCGCTCAAGGCAAGAAGGGCGGTCTGGTGAGATACCTCACTCATGTTTCAGAGAATCGGGGTTAATTCCTTAACCTAAAGTTCTCTTTCAACATTCGTTTCGGTATCTCACAAATGGGATATAGAGACTCCCGTATTGCCAGACAAGCTTATCCGAAGACCGAAATAATCACACAGGCACCGGAGAAGATGCCCCCACACTCAGGACGTTCTGAGATAGTGAGGGCCCAGTGACATTTAGTCTGTAGAACCTGGCAAAGGTGTGAGGCGTAGCCCAGCTGGCCGCTGCACACATCTCCTCCACCGAGCTCCCCCGGAGCATAGCCCATGATGTAGCCATGCCACGAGTGGAGTGAGCCCGCAGCTGACAGCAGCCCACTGCTTTCATAAGCCACGGTAATAGCTTCCACTATCCAGTGAGACAAACGTTTCGTGACAGGCTTACCTCGATGGGGTGTAGCCCATGACACAAACAACTGCTCAGTTCCCTGAAATGAAGCAGTCCTATCCACATATATGCGCAGTGCGCGCACAGGACAGGGCGCATGAAGCCGCTGTTGATCCTCTGAGGTAGACAGAGGAGAAAGTGCGGACAGCTCAATGGGAAGGCATGACAAAGATGGGTTAAAAACTTTTGGCAGGGCAGGGCTAGGTTTTAACAAAACCTTGGAATCCCCCCTCATAAATTGCATGCATGACCTGTTGACAGACAGAGCGTGTATGTCGCTCACACGCTTGGCAGATGCCATGGCCAGCAACAAAGCAGTTTTTAACAAGAGCCATTTGAGGTCCACTTGATGGAGTGCACCTTTCATGAACGAACAGATAAGAGGGTGTTGACCAGCAGTCTTATCCCCAAAACCAATGTGACAAGCCGAAATAGCAGCCAAGTACACTTTAATGGTGGAGAAAGCTAGCCCTTTGTCCAGCAAGTCCTGGAGGAACGTCAGAATAATAGGCACAGGACTCGTGTGCAATACGAGTAGAAATGGCTGTAGCACTTTGAATGGTGGCAATGACGTTGTCTGGGAGACCAATAGAGGATAAATTTAACCTCTCAGGGGCCAGACCCTCAACGCAAGACACTCCGGGTGAGCGTGGAAGATCTCCCCACGTGTCTGTGACACCAGGTCCCTGCGCAGAGGCAGGAGCCATGGGTGACTGCATAATAGCTGGAATATCTCCGCCATCCAGTGTATTGCAGGCCAATGGGGGGCCACGAGGAGGAGAGAATGTCTCCTCTCTCGGACCCTGGAGAGAGTAGCAGTGATCAGCTCTAACGGGGGAAACACGTACAGGAGGACATGTGGCCACTCGTGTGCCAATGCGTCCAGACCCAGTGGCACGCTCTGATCTGTCAGAGAGTAAAATAGGTGACATTGCCCGCCTTCTTGTGACGCAAATAGGTCCAGCTCTGCTTTGCCGAATCTCTCCCAAATCTGGTTCACAACCTCCCTGTGAAGTTTCCAACATCCCGTTGAACCTGGGAGGGACAGATGCAAACTGGAGTCTATAACCCTTGGTTACAGTTTTCAGAATCCAGTCGGATGCTCCACTGCTGTGCCACTGCATGGTGTGGTACGCTAGCGGGCCGAGTGCATCTGTATGGAGGTTCTGGGCAGGGGCAGGTGCCGGCTGTTCTATTAGTGGTGCAATGGCTCTCTCTACTCGACACAGCGGGTCTTGCAGAGCCTGCTCTTCGGTTAGAGTATGCAGTGTTCCCATGCTCATGGGTTTGGTGCTTTGCAACACGGGGATGTTTATATTCTCGTGTTTGTGTTCTTTATGTTTTGCAACACTGACTGCGTCCTTGGCCTGGGGTCTGGGTTATGCAGGGAAACACATTTTTATTTCTTTTAGACCTGGTTTATATCTAGTTTAGACCTGGTTTAGTCCTGGTTTACACTTGGTTTAGAAGTGGTTAAATTTTTTTATATTTCAAAAGCGTTGGCCATGTTTCCAAAAAATCTGCTGAAAAATCTGTATGGGGCCAAATTCCTGCCAAAACGTTGTAAAAGCATAACAGTACTTGCAAATACAATTTGTGTTTTGCAAGTACACCTTGTGTTTTGCAAATACGCAAAATGATTTGAACAAAGACCCTTTAACATGCACAAAAGAGTTTTTGGATTTGTACAAATAAACAAATAGTTATAATTTAAATTTTCATCTACATCATGTGCACTTTTAAGCCTTCATTTACTTTAGTAAATGTAGTGGATTGATTTTTCATTTATTCATATCTTGGCGTGCTGTGCCTGACGCGGCCTGAGAGCAGCTTGGCTTGTCACGTGACTTTTGGCAGGAATCTACCGCAGTTTGGTTTTGCAAAGACGTACAATGTGTTTTGCATGCAAAGAGAGCCTGTTTTGCAAGTGCAAAGTAAGATGCGCACACAAAGGAAAAAAAGATTTCTACAAAGGAAAAACAGATTTGTACAAAGGAAAACAGATTTGTACAGCTGTAGATTACTATATTTGCAAATGAAAATTTAAATTATATTTGCACAAAACTATTTGTTTATTTGTACAAATCCAAAAACTCTTTTGTGCATGTTAAAGGGTCTTTGTTCAAATCATTTTGCGTATTTGCAAAACACAAGGTGTACTTGCAAAACACAAATTGTATTTGCAAGTACTGTTACGCTTTTACAACATTTTGGCAGGAATTTTCCCCCATAAATCTGGCCCTCTGTAAAATAAAGTTGAATAGCCCTGATACACAACTTCGAGTCTGAGGCGTTGAAATAGATAAGTTAAGAGTTTAAAGTTTGTATTTATTTAACAACTTAAAATTATTGTCTCATCAGCCCAAGTCACAAGGCGGCGACTCCTCGGCGGAAGGACTGATCACAAACAGGTCTGCCTGTCATGAGCTTAGTGCCTCCTCTCTCCTGTGTGTGTATGTGTGTTCCTCCTCCCCTGTTCTTATTTGGAGCTTCCTGGGTGTGACACCTGTCCGGAGCTGATTGGCACACCTGCACCTCATCCACTAACCAACCGCAGCAGTTTAAAGCCTGGTTCATCCTCTCCATCTTTGCCAGTTCGTTCAGTCAACTTACGTGCCTCAGCTCCTCGGTCCACTCTGCTCCAGCCCTGCATTACTCACCTGTGCTCCTCGGTCCAGTCTGCTCCAGCCCTGCATTACTCACCTGTGCTCCTCGGTCCAGTCTGCTCCAGCCCTGCATTACTCACCTGTGCTCCTCGGTCCAGTCTGCTCCAGCCCTGCTTTACTCCCCTGTGCTCCTCGGTCCAGTCTGCTCCAGCCCTGCATTACTCACCTGTGCTCCTCGGTCCACTCTGCTCCAGCCCTGCATTACTCACCTGTGCTCCTCGGTCCAGTCTGCTCCAGCCCTGCATTACTCCCCTGTGCTCCTCGGTCCAGTCTGCTCCAGCCCTGCATTACTCACCTGTGCTCCTCGGTCCAGTCTGCTCCAGCCCTGCATTACTCACCTGTGCTCCTCGGTCCACTCTGCTCCAGCCCTGCATTACTCACCTGTGCTCCTCGGTCCAGTCTGCTCCAGCCCTGCATTACTCCCCTGTGCTCCTCGGTCCAGTCTGCTCCAGCCCTGCATTACTCACCTGTGCTCCTCGGTCCAGTCTGCTCCAGCCCTGCTTTACTCCCCTGTGCTCCTCGGTCCAGTCTGCTCCAGCCCTGCATTACTCACCTGTGCTCCTCGGTCCAGTCTGCTCCAGCCCTGCATTACTCACCTGTGCTCCTCGGTCCAGTCTGCTCCAGCCCTGCATTACTCACCTGTGCTCCTCGGTCCAGTCTGCTCCAGCCCTGCATTACTCCCCTGTGCTCCTCGGTCCAGTCTGCTCCAGCCCTGCATTACTCCCCTGTGCTCCTCGGTCCAGTCTGCTCCAGCCCTGCATTACTCCCCTGTGCTCCTCGGTCCAGTCTGCTCCAGCCCTGCATTACTCACCTGTGCTCCTCGGTCCAGTCTGCTCCAGCCCTGCTTTACTCCCCTGTGCTCCTCGGTCCAGTCTGCTCCAGCCCTGCATTACTCACCTGTGCTCCTCGGTCCAGTCTGCTCCAGCCCTGCTTTACTCCCTGTGCTCCTCGGTCCAGTCTGCTCCAGCCCTGCATTACTCACCTGTGCTCCTCGGTCCAGTCTGCTCCAGCCCTGCTTTACTCCCCTGTGCTCCTCGGTCCAGTCTGCTCCAGCCCTGCATTACTCACCTGTGCTCCTCGGTCCAGTCTGCTCCAGCCCTGCATTACTCACCTGTGCTCCTCGGTCCAGTCTGCTCCAGCCCTGCATTACTCCCCTGTGCTCCTCGGTCCAGTCTGCTCCAGCCCTGCATTACTCCCCTGTGCTCCTCGGTCCAGTCTGCTCCAGCCCTGCATTACTCCCCTGTGCTCCTCGGTCCAGTCTGCTCCAGCCCTGCATTACTCCCCTGTGCTCCTCGGTCCAGTCTGCTCCAGCCCTGCATTACTCACCTGTGCTCCTCGGTCCAGTCTGCTCCAGCCCTGCATTTTGTTAATAAACACTTCCATTTATTCCTCACCTCTGGTCTGCTTTTTGGGTCCCCCCTCTGGTTCACTCGTGACACTGCCTCTCCAAGGTAATGCAAACGGAGACTGTATGAAAAGAATTATTCATTCATTTTCTATTTCTTGTTCCCGTTAGGGGTCGTGGGTGACTGGAGCCTATCCCAGTGCCTTAGGCGGGGTACACCCTGGACAGTGGCCTTGAAAAGAATTATTTTTTTGTAAATTCCATTTAATGTTCCTTTATTTTCTATATAAATAAAAAGGACCAAATCCACGTCGGACCTGGAGGTGAACGGGGCGGCGGAACAGTTGGAGAAAATGTCTCTTGCGATTCGTCCAGAGCCTTATGACATCATCAGGAAGAACTGGACCAATCTGACCAATGAGGTGGGAGATTTTTGTCTGCATTTATTATTATCTTTCACTTCTATTCTTTTCTTTCTTAACCTAGATGTTTAACTTTTTTACATATTTATGGTTGAGGTATGCTATTTTCTCATTAATAGTTTTGCTTATTGAACAAAAGACACAAGGATGTTGCTGTTTGCTGGAGCTGTTCCAACCAGTGGTGATTTAAGGTTACGCTCATGCACAAACTGAGACCCTCCTGTAAGCTCTACGCAACGTCTGGAGACACGGGGAAACAATGGCACACAGTGTCTAAACGTTGAATAACAAAATACTTCACCCGCGCTTTCCCTCAGCGGGTGGTGCTGTGGCGGTGCTGTGGCGGCGGGGACTACAGGGACATGGGACTCATGCTGATTGTTGACAGGTGTCAAAGCGTGTCTGTGAGCAGAAGGGACAACGGAGAGGGAGACCGGAGGACATGCACGTATGGGCCAGAGAAAAGCGGGCGGAACACAAGCACGAGACAGGAGGACAGGCACAGGCCAGAAGAGAACGAGCGGGACATGGGAGAGAGACAGGAGGACAGGAACGGGCCAGAAGAGAATGAGCGGGACACGGGAGATAGACAGGAGGACAGGCACGGGCCAGAAGAGAACGAGCGGGACAAGAGAGAGAGACAAAGGAGGACAGGCACGGGCCAGAAGAGAACAAGCAGGACACGAGAGAGAGACAGAGAGAGGGGCGGGAGGACAGGCACGGGCCAGAAGAGAACGAGCGGGACACAAGCGAGAGACAGGAGGACAGGCACGGGCCAGAAGAGAATGAACGGGACACGGGAGATAGACAGGAGGACAGGCATGGGCCAGAGGAGAACGAGCGGGACACGAGAGAGAGACAGAGAGAGGGGCGGGAGGACAGGCACGGGCCAGAAGAGAACGAGTGGGACACAAGCGAGAGACAGGAGGACATGCACGCACGGGTCAAAGGAGACTGGCTGTGTTACTGCCTGGTGTTGCCTGTGGGGCTGATGTGTGGTGCCCCCGGTGGTAGCCTTAATGTCTGACTCCTTGTATTTGAGTGTCCCTCAGGTGTGGTTTGTGGTCTGCCTGATCACCCGCTCACACTCCTATGTTCTGAGCTGCTAGTCTTCCATTGTCCCTGGGGTGGGGCTTGGCTCCTAGGGTGCCTGGCCCATCTAAGTGGAGGTTGGAGCAGCTACCTCTGCTGCCTGAGTCTAGACCCAGCCCTGGCTCTTGAGTTCCGGCTTATTTTCCACCTCTCAGTCTTCCACCTCTCAGCCAACCTAAACATGCAGTAAGTATAAACTCAAATTTAGTTAATTACAATTATTATTTGTAACATAAGGGGGAGGGTGTTACGGCCCCAGGCCTACAGATCCTGCCTCCTTTTGTGTTTTTATGACTATTGTGTGTCTTTGTGTGAAACTGGCTGGGGAGTTCCTGCTGGAGAGTGGAGGCAAGCTGAATGTGATTGGCTGCTGCCTCCTGGCCCACTGATTGGAGGGCCAATCAGTTCACCTGTGGTCCCGCCCAGTACTTAAGGACTCTCTGCTCACCTGTTCGAGGCTGCTGGCCTGTGTGGCCAGTATGCCATTATGCCATTATGTGTTAGGCTGCTGGCCTGTGTGGCCAGTATGCCATTATGCAGATCAGGGCTGCAGTGGCAGCGCCTGTATTTTGTATCCTATGTGTTCAGGACTGCAGTGGCAGTCACTGTATTTGTCTGTGTGTATCAGGGCTGCAGTGGCAGTTCCTGTACTTGTGTGTTTTGTTCTCTTGTGATGTTTTGTTAGTTTGATTTTGTTTTAGTTCTGTTACGTTACCCTTACACCCCTGTTCATTAAATTGCATCTTTATTTAAACCTTTTCCCATCTTTGGTTTATTTTGTTACTTCCCCTAACCCTTAGCAGAGCTGGGTTGTAACAGGCTGGGACACGGGAGAGAGACAAGAAGACACACACGGGCCAGAGGAGAACAGACGGGACACGAGAGAGAAGACAGGAGGACACGCACAGGCTAGAGGGGAACGGGCGGGACACGAGAGAGAAGCCAGGTGGACACGCACAGGCCAGAGGGGAACGGGCGGGACACAGGAGAGAGAGACACACACACACACACACTCACGGGCCAGAGGAGAACGAGCGGAACACGGGACAGAGACAAGAGGACATGTACGGTCCAGAGGAGAACGAGCAGGACACGAAAGAGAGACGGGAGGACACACATGCACGGGCCAGAGGAGAACGGGTGGTGCCACGGCTGCACAAACTCACCTCTGCTGCAGGAGCAGGTGTGATCTGTCCCTCTGCTGTCCCTCTACACCTTTGGCTGTGTTTTTTGCGCCAAAGTCCTGTCTACTTTGCGCCATAAAGGCTCAGAAAAGTTTCATCACGTTTGTGATGTCAGATTCCCAGAAAAACACTACAAGCTTCCTGTGTTGTGCTTTCAAAATAAAAGTTCTTGTGTTAGCCACCTGCAGTGAGGACTTTATTGTGAAAATGTTGGACCGTGAGCAAGTGCACTTCACTCGCACACACTGAGAAAAAAATATACTGCGTTATTTTTCGATACATTGATAGAATTTCAGATGCTACTGATTGATTAATTTTAATCACACACATTTGTGACAATGTCGAAAGTTTGATTTTTCAGTGTGAGAAATGCAGGTGTGGTGTGTGCGTGTGATGGGGTGAAACGGCCGATGTGAGACTTGAGAGCCCTGTTTACAGCATGAACCTCCTCCACAAGAGCTTCTGTTTCTGCTTCAGTGAAGCTTCTCTTTCAGGATGCCATCTTTTTGAAAGGCAGACGCATAAAGTCAGCTCTTTTGAATAGTCCTGAATATCTATGAGCTCATTTGCTTGGTCTATATGGGTGCTGAAGGTGTGGTTGGGTCTGGATCAAAGGTAGTGTGTTGTCGGCATGCCTTTAGCTTCAGCTGGGATCTATAAAGCAGTGATTGCAGGTGGAGGTACTTGCTACACACGCGCTCACCAAAAAATGTACGCAATCTGTTATATATGACTCCCCAGACCTGTAAACACTTCATTCATCAAATAACTCTGTGAGAACACATTAAATATATAAGTTTTGTCTTGAGAAAAAGAATCAATAAATGAATTTGAAGGCATTTATTTTTACAATTGTTCAAATTCTGCATGCTACGTCACAAAACGCCATATTAACTGGACATATTGTGCAGAATAAACTCTTATAACAGTCTTTTCCCATCATAAATTAGTTATGAACTCAGTTATATTTTAATTGATTCGTGAATGTTTGAATAATCCTGCGTTGTCCTGGAACTGAGGCTCAAGTGCTCAGAAAATTTCTGTTTTCACCTACCCCCTATCCCCGCCTACACCCTGTACTAAAAAATCATGTGGCCACTTTTCAAAAACAAAATATGTTAAAATTTGAAAGTTTACTATGAGGAGGCAGGGCTTATCAGTTCTACAGTTTTGAACACCACGTCTTTGAACCTGTTTCTATTGTTAAACTGTTTAAGACCAATATTGTAATTTACAATGAACAAATGATTATCTATTTGTTGTAGTTATACAGTTATTGTTATATTATAGTTCAATCTAAGTGCCTAAAGGAAGCATAATATGTCTCCTTTAATATTACGTCTCAAAACATCTCTCCCGGCACATCTCTCTGGATAAGGTCCACGGGTGCACTGAAAGACCCTGCTGCTCGCCCAAATATGAAGATGTCCGCAGGTCTGTGCACTTTTGTGTTTGTCATTTTAAAATGTCTTCTATCTGTTTAACAATTGAATCCCAATTGGGATTTAGATAGTGACAGTGGCTGTCTTCTGTCTCTCAGTCAGGAGGTTGTGGGTTAGACTCCTGATCTCCTGAGTAGGTTATGCATGTTCTCCATGTGTTACTTATTCCCAGGTTCAGAAACTAGATAATGAAAATGTGCCACACTGGCCAGGGTGTACTACACAAAGTGTACTAATGTTTCAAGGCAATCAATTCCATCTACTTTTTAATTTAATTAAAAATAATGTATTTCTCAGTACAGTATTCAATGTGCTTGTTTTTGTAAGTGACCGCAGAACCCAGATACATTTGCATATTGTTATAACACAAGAAAACATATTGTTTGTGCAGCCTTGACAATCACCAATGAGTCAAGACTCACTGGTACTTGTCAAGGATGAACAACATAAACAACATCCTTACAAACGTTTCCATGTCTGCACTGCTGGCTCCAGAACAGCAGAAATCATACTTAACACTTATTTTCTATTGCAAGTAAATTTGATAAACGACATCTATTTAGAACCACACTGTATAACAATGAGACAACATCTGATGTGATATAATTGTGAAAGAGAACATCGTCACAAGAAAGCACACGTGTGTGAAAAACCCAAATGGTTTCATAAGAATTCTTTTACCATGAGATTACATTTACATTACATTTACATTACATTTACATTACATTTACATTACATTTACATGTTGTCTATTGTTGTCACCCGCCTATGGACAACTGATGGCAAACAGAATCTTGACTTGTTGAGCACCGGTAGTTCCAAAGCCATGCTACAATGACGGCAAAAATAGGAAATAAAATGTATAAAAAATTGTGCGGCCAATCAACTATGTCAAAATATCTTCCTGGAGCCAATCTCATCTC
Organism: Rhinogobius similis; assembly: GCA_019453435.1. Lineage (NCBI taxonomy): Eukaryota > Metazoa > Chordata > Actinopteri > Gobiiformes > Gobiidae > Rhinogobius > Rhinogobius similis. Next base: position 1,406,228 of record CM033632.1, on the reverse strand, counting down.
TCGTCTTGTGGGAATTGTGCCTCGTCCCTGCCCTACAATACTGTATATCTATCTTTTTTTCCCCAGGATGCACCGTGTGACTGCGGCTTCTCCCGAGCATCCAGATCCAGCGGACGCCATTCTCTGGGTCAATGCAAGCACCGCCCCCAAGACCCTGCACCTCCCACATCCAGCACATGTGCCGAGGAGAAGGGAGAGACCTGTACTGAGTGACTTCTGAGCTCCTACCGTTGTGCTCTTGAGCAACACACCACACACCACTGCCAGCGCTACACGACGACTAGGCCGCTCAAACGCACTGCCAGTGTTAAGGTGAAAACACACTGGACACTGGGTCACACTGATGCGTGACCCAAGTTTTCTGCATTTTGGGCGAGTCGCACGAATGTGGCGCACGAGTGTCAAAGTGCGAATAGCATGTGTGAACAATGGGCAAGGAGCGATCACTGGAAACTCAGTATTCAACGTGCTCTAAGACGCGACCGGCCTAATTAGATGTGAATCGTAAATAATATCCAGATAAAAACGCCATGCAGCCAGTTCTCCCTTTTCACCAGGTTTAAGTCCATGTTTGTAAAATATCATCAGTGTGCAATGATAGAAAATGTCTCCATGAAAGTTTGATCCTGTCTGTTTGTCCTCTTTGATTTTATGTCACAACATTTTATTTGTCTAAATTTAATGCTTAATTAGGCCTTTTTAAAGGGCTCAGATCTATGATTTGTAAATGCGTCTAAAATGTTCTAAATACACCACATTTAACACAGCTTTCACAAAAAAAAAGATCTATATCACTGTAGAATGTGTATAATGTGCACTGCTTCAAACGTCAAAACTCCAGCAGCTGTAAAGATTAAATGTGGACTGAAATAGAGTAAAAATAGCCAATATAATTATCCATTTGTAAATGTTTGTATAAACGAAATAATGCACGGCACCAAACAGCACAAACGAAGCACAATCGGTTCATATAACCTTTTGCTGTTTTCGAGTGCTATTTAACCCTTTGGGGGGCAGAATGACGTCATTGGTGAAAAGAAAATTATCAATATTGATAAAACCATAACAGCACGAACAAAACATCACAAATGAGGCACTAACGATTGACACCCTCGGGCTGTTTTGGAGCATTTTTAATCGTCCTGGGGGGCTGGGTGACCCTAATTTGACCTATAAAAGAATCATTAATATCTCGAAAACTAAAGCAGCACAAATGAAACTTTTTGCAGCACAAACAAAGCGCAAACGATTGATATAGTTTTTGTGTGGATATGCGTTTTAAGGGGGGCCAACTTAACGGAGGTGGCTATCACGGCTAATGAGGCTAATGAGCTGACTGCTATCAACGAGCTGCTGCTGCTCATCTCTGCGTCAGACAAACACATCTCAGTAAAAGTGGTGAGTACAAATCCTACTCAAGAGGTTATCTTTACTGTTTAATTAAAAACTAAATGTTTCAGTTGTTAAGATACACTAGTTTGCACATTGTTTTTTAGTTTAACTTGGGAGCTACTACTTCTACAACAATAATAATAATGCATTATACTTATAATGTTATTCATCCTGTTGGTTTCTAATTGCAAGACTTATGTTTTGTAACATGTGAGGAGTAAATCCTGTGAGGTGTGACACTAATCACACCTAGTTGTATTTGTTTCAGTTTACAACAGCACAGCTTCATTCAGTATTTAGGATTTACTTTGTCATTCCACATCTTTTATGTTCAGTGTCAGAGGTGGTAGGGCTCAGTAGGGCTGGACGTGGTTCTTCTGTTGCAGACGTCTGGAGATTTTCTTCGTTCTTCTATTGACAATAAAGATTAGCATCTACTACAGCTCCGTGTTTGTTTTTACCATTATCACCTTTACCTTTTACAGTTCACAGAATACAACACTAAAGTAAAACATCATTAGATTTGGTTTGAAAAAGGGGTGCAGGTGAGGAACTGAAAATGATTCTTTCAAGTGCAAATCTTGTTTTTTACCAAACATCACAGAACATACAATGAATGAGCACCTTTTCTATCACTTTTCTGTTTAATCTGTTAAAGTAAAGTTCTGTGATTTTGACCAAGGGGATAACAATATCTAGATTTAGTTGCATTGGAAAATATAATTACAGGTACAATGCAGCTTTTTACAAATGATAGTTTCAAATGCAGGTAACGTCACTCTGTAATGGCTGTGACCCGTGTGCATAAAGCACCATTAGTTTCTGTGTCTGCAGAGTTAAATGTCCATTGTGTGTCGTCTGGTGCTTCTGCTCCATTGTCTGGATGGTTCAAACATGAAAAGTCCTTCTCCCGCAGGTTTGGTTTTTCCGGCAGCACCTAAAAGATAAAAGTAAAATGATTATACTTCTAACAGCTTGAGTATCAAACAAAACACTTAATTATAGTTCACCATAACTTTTTTGAGCTCTATATATATTTGTTATTTTATTTCACCTGTAATATTTGTACCTTCTTGACACAACTTAATTAACTGAAGTATAAAATACAGATGCAGACCTTACAGCCTTACAGTAGATACTTCATGTCCCCACATTTATATCAATATCAAGGCAGCATCACGTTTCTGTCTTGTTTTTTAATGTTTAACTCTAACTATTTCAGTAAATCTTATCATATCTTTAGTGGTAATCACTTTAAATTTTTGTTTTACTCACCAAACGTATCCCTCTCTTTGTGGGTGCAGGTCATTATAAAGAATGGGCTTATGAACTTGTGTAAAACCTTTCCAGTGCAGCAAAAATATCCAAGGCAAAATTCCTGTGAACCTGCGGCAGTAGCCACATTAGAATGTAGCCCCGATGTGCTGCGCTCCGAAAACACGGCCAGCAAAGACCACCTCCTTCATTAGATGTGCAAAAATTAAAAAAAAAATCACAGCGGCTTGGTTCAAAAAAGTTTACTCGTCATTTGTTGTTGAATAATTGTCAGACCCACAACTCATATTAAAGATCAAGACTGTTCTAATATTTACGCAGTTTATGCAGATTTTCTTCATAGTTTGTTAACTCGTATGTAATAAATTTGGCTAATGCCAACTGTAAACTAAACAAACGTGAACACTGAAAAAATGTCTCAAATATGTTAAAAGAATATCAGATTGTTTCAGATTTATCCTGTAATAAATGTTTCCATTGTTTATGAGGTGATTAATCACTCAGATCCACTTTTGTGGTGATTATTATCGCTGTAATATGTCACAGTTGACCTTGTGTGTGAAATGGGAGACTCTCGACCAGCTCCCAGTTCACAAGCAGGATTTACGGCATTTTTTTCAAGTCAGAGGTGGGAAATATGCCAGTGCTTAATTGGAACACACCGTTTGGACATGGGGTCATAAAAATGTTGGAAATCCAAACTACCAAATGATCCATTATAAATTAGTTCACAGGTCTTAACCTCACCCCAGGAGACTATATAAAATAGAGCTAAAAGATAATCCATTATGTGAGAACTACCTTTGCGTCTGTGTCACATGATCACATGGATGTGTCATGTCGGATGGCAGAAAAGAGTCAATGCAGCATTGCAGGCAGCGCAAATGCAACTTGCAATTTTTTGTCAATTTGGTGATGGCTACTCTTAGTCCTGATTCAGTTCAGTTGTAGGTGGAAGTGGGACATATTTTACACACTCAAAAAGCCAAATTTGCATTGTGTATTTCTCTAGAATCAATGAACAAAACAAAAAACTCTTTTAATCTGAGGTGAGAAAAGTTCAAATTTAGATGATTCTAAATGACAGATGATCAATGACCTCCATTGATGTAAAACTGTGAGTCGGGCAGCTACTTGCACAAGTAGTTTGATTAAGTATAAAGCATTGGCTGCAAGTTGGATTGTACGTTCATACAAGTTCATTTTCATTCACTTGGCTCTTTGTAAATGGCTAAAAACGTGCCACGCCCTGTAACGCCCAGAATGAAGTGCACGCCGCTGTAGAAGAACAGCGAGCCAGCAGAGCTGTAGGGATGCAGAAGCAGGGAGCCTGGATGAGATGGGAACAAACAGTTGAACACAGGGTGTCCTGGGCAGAACTGTGGAAAAGCCAACCCCATCGGATGAAATTTCTTAATCCAGGCGTTTACGATGTCCTGCCAAACCCTTCTAATCTGTTCTGCTGCTGAAAAACAAAGTCAACATCTTGCCAGTTGTGCACACAGAGAGGTCCCCTGGAGCACATTCTCAGTTGCTGTCGGTGAAGGACATCATCGCTGGCGCCACGATCAGGTCCTTAAAGCTATAGCAGACACCATTTGCAGTGGGATCGTCCACTTCAAGCGCCTCCCTCCTCAGAAGAATACCATAGACTTCTCGCACTTGCACCACATCCGGTCTTTTAACAATAGCGAGAGACTGGGAGCTGCTGGTCGATCTGAATAAACAGCTGAAGTTCCCAGCGGAGGTTGCACAGACAACACTAAGGCCAGACGTGGTCCTCACGTCAGTTGCTTCTTCTAGAGTTTACAGTATCATGGGAAGAGCACATGGAGGAGGCCAATGAAAGACAGCGACTGAGTTATGCTGATCTGGTGGAGGACTGCACAATGAACAATGGGTGGAAAATTAGGTGTGAGCCCATTGAAGGGTAAGGTAGGGCTACCTGGACACAAATTGGGGATTGATCACCCCCAGCTTGGTGGCCTGGGCGAGGGTGTCTGATTGTTGAAAGACCCGAAACACCCGATGACCCCAGGTACATCACTGAGGATGTGTCCAGGGGCATCAGTATGACTTAACAAAAAAACAAAAGTTGAACTTTACCACTTCAGAGCACCGCAGGGGCCGTATGTGAGGAAATAAAAAAGTATCCCCTGATCCTGACAAGGAAGCAAAACAAAATACAGCAGACTTGGGTGGGAAACTCACAGTTCTGCCTGTTATTTTCATGTTTACCTTCACTGCAGCTTCCCTAATCGTCCCAGGGTAGCCTATTCACTTTAGTCTGGAAGTTGCCATGGGCGCCGCCATCTTGTTTCCGTTGTATTAATTTACATGGGACAGACGAGCTCAACAGAAAATAAGTTCTGCATGGACTAAAAAGCCGTTTTCAAACCGCCCAGGAAATCGGTGTGTTACTGACTTGTTTCTCGTGTACATTAAACATTTTACACAAATCAATCTACTTTACTTTAGTTCTCATCAAATGAAGTGCGTTTACAACAGTAGCGCGTATCTGTGGCAAAAAGAGGCAAAAGTGGAATAAAAAGTGCATATACAGTATTCTAACTCATTCAGTCTTTGCTGGATTGTTGACCCATCAAGATATGCACTCAAGCTCTGTATTTGATAGCTGTTGCTGCCCTTGTATCTGACTGTGCACAATTCCCAGATTGTGGCACCTGTTTCTGAGTTATTTCCCAGTCTGATTTTACTCATTTGGTTATTATATTTAAACTAAAACTAATGAAAACATTTATTACATCCTGAGTTATTTATCTGCCTGATTTGTTATATTAAGACCTCCTGTTTGAAGGACACTTTCTGTTGAACTTCACAAAGACCTACATTGATAGGACCAGACTATGATACCTCAGTTATATATATTGTCAGGGCACTTAGGATGATTCCAGGTTTAAAATAAAGCTTGAATTGAATAGTAGTTGGATATAAAAAAATATATACATATCATTTCTGTTGTAGCCTATGTTTCATATCCTTAAAAATGTTTCTGAACAATCATTTTGGCATGACAATAAAGTGCAGTGAATTGGATGGTAATAAGATCCAAAAGCGAGAATGGCTGAATGCAATAAACAAATGACAGGGTGTGAAACAGGAAGAATGAGTCTCTTTAAACTCACCTTCACAAGACAGTGTGTGTTAGAGTGTTTATGTAAAACAGTCAGACATGGATCGCAAAGCTCTGTTGATCTACATCATCTATGGTAAGATTTATTCAAGAATATTTCTGCCATGTTGTGTTATTTAAAAGTCACATGTGAAAATAGATTTTAATAGAAAATGTTCTTTGATTAATCGTTGTCCTACAGAATCAAAGCATATTTGCATGATTTCCAGAAGAAATTTGGATTTATGGCTTGAGCCTCATTTAACTACTTTAAACGCTGTACGAATACTTTAAAAATGAAAAAGGGCCCAGCCTTATTTATGTTTTGTACTCTGTAATGCGTGCTGAATGGAGACAAAATGTGCCTCAATACAGTCCTGGAGCATGCTTCTTATGCTTACTCAGTTCAGTGAATCAAATGGTTTTCAATTGTAGGTCATGGGATTCTCTTTGTCCCATTTGTTCATGGCCTGATTGACGAGTACCACTTTATAAACATATCCAAGAACTGGAGAGACGCTCAGCAGTACTGCAGGGAGCGCTTCACTGACCTGGCCACAATAAAACGAGAGGAGGACTTGTACAGAGTTCAAATCCCAGCCGGTGGGGTTGGTTGGATTGGTCTGTATGATGACCCTGCTGCTTGGTATCGAGTCATGACCACAGACTCCAACTCCTGGAGATGGTCTACCACTGGGGCCACCAGCCCTGGAGGGTACCAGAACTGGGCTTCAGGTGAACCAAATAAAAATTCTGGGAGAGAATCCTGTGTTTTCATCCAGAATAGTCAGTGGAAAGACTATTACTGCACTGTCAGAGACGTTTGTCTTTGTTACAAAGGTGAGTCTTTTGTCCATAACACCAGCTGGAACACAAACTAAACTAACAAACCAAAACTAACCCTGGTCATACTGAAACAAGAAAACAATAATCAATGTTTTGAATAATAATAATAATGATGTTTTTGATTAATAATTTGTGTAGATGAAGTATAAGGTTCAGAAAGTTGTGCTCAAATTAAAGATGTAATTTCACAATAAAGTCAACATTTTGAAGATTTAGGGACAATGTTTCCAGACACAGCAAACACAGAAGAGCAGTTTACTCTCACCTCAGTTTTTGCCGTTTCTCTGACTCTATCTCTGTCTCTCTCTTACTCTGTTTCGCTTTCTCTTTGCCACTGCCTGTCTCTCTCGTTCTCTCTCCCCTTCTCCCTCCCTCTGTCTTTCTGCCTATCTGTCTCACTCGCTCTCTACCTCTTTCGGTCTCTCACAGTCTCTCTCTGCTTCTGCCTCTCTTTCTCTTCCTGTTTCCCTTTGTCTCTCTCCCCATGTCTCACTCTCTCTCTGCCTCTCTTTCTCTCTGCGTCTCTCTCTGTCTCTCTCTGTGTTTCTTACTTGCTGTCTCACACTCTTGGTCCTTCTCTGCCTCTCTCTGTCTCTCTCTCTGCCTCACACTGTCTTGAGTTAGACTTAAATCTCATGATATAACACATTTATTCTCTTTGTACTACAGCTTTATTCTTGTAGTTCTGGCATTTTTTTGTTCAGTTTGAGCCTTGCGCTGTCATATGTATAGCTATATAACACAGCTATAGAGCTCCTGCTTTCATGTGACTAAATTGGCTGAGCGTGCCATTATGGCAGGGACAGCAAATATGGTGGTAATAAATGGAAACAGGCCTAATATTTTGCTTTATCTTTGTCATTAAAAGAAGTCGTGAATAACAATGCACTTTAAAAATGGTTATTAGTGACACCATGTAAGAGAGAGGGAACAGATCTCATAGATTACGCTTAAATCTGCAAAATGTGATTATATCATCAAAAGTTGTCTTTGGAGATATTTGTGAGAAATACACTTCTATAAAACACCCTGGATCTTTAACGTTTACTGATATTAACAATTAAAATGAATGTGGAGCTGTTGTACATGACAGAGGCTAATTCACTCATGTCAACGTAATAAACACCCAAAAATCATTGGTTTAGTTTGTGGTTTGATTGAACTGTCAATAATGCAAATAGTGTTTTGTTTTTTTTAAACAACTTTCTTTCGCTAAATTAACAGATGTATAATTAAAAGAATCGCCAATATACAATCTTCATAAAGATGTTGAATCGTCATGAGACGATGGTTAAATCATTCCCCAAATTAAAAGCCGTATGAACGAAATACATTTATTTGAGTTTAGTTGCACACATCCACTTCTCTCCTAAATCTGGAGATTTGTAAATCCAGTAGAAAGCTCTGTCTTTCTTCCTCCCTCCATCATTTGTATATCACTGTGGGCAAAAAGTGATCCACAATCTCTGAAATTCCGATAAAGTTAGTTTCAATGTTTATTCCCTGCCACCATCACTGCCTCGGTGGAGTTTGGTAGTGCATGATGGGATAACGTGATGACAACTGCAGGAGCTCTATATTGTAGTTGATGCATTCAATTTAAAACACACAGAAAATAACTTACTTTTAATTTCTTTTTTTAACTCAGTTGTGTCAGGCATCAAACAGTTCTTTCTTATAAATGACATAAAGAGGACGTGGGGCGAGTGCCAGAGCGTCTGCAGACAACAGTACCAGGACCTGGCTATGATTGAGAGTGCGGCTGAGCACCAGGCTGCGTCGTTGGCCGTGTCAGGAGTGACTTCTGCCTGGATCGGTCTGTACCGAGACATATGGTCCTGGTCTGACCTCAGCAAGAGCAGCTTCAAGAAATGGAAGTCCGGAGAACCCAATAACGGCTATTCCAATCAGCACTGTGTAACGATGTATGATAGCCGTGATTGGGATGACGACGACTGCACAGATTTGCATAACTTCATTTGTCACAAAGGTAACAACAACATACCATACAGCCTTAAAATAAGATTAAATAAGCCTTTATTGTCTCCAAACTGAGACATTTGTTTTGGACATCATGGGCAACATTTAAACACAATTTTATATGAAATACAATAATAAGTACATGCATCTCTGAACAAGAGCTTCACTCCATTCCATGTATTTAAAACTTCTCTACAAAAAGAGAAATACAGTCCACATTTTCCAGTTGTTTCTCTTGCTCTGAAAGCATGATTTAAAAAAAAAAACTATTTTATTTATAAATTTATTTCATAGGGCCAGAACGAGCATACATTGTTACAGTTTAAAGAACAACGGATGCCATGTCCGTCGACCAGCTCAGAGCCAAATTGCAGACCTGGTTCTTGCAACAGAAAAGACAGCAATACGACAGAGACACACATTACATTTAACATCAAATATTTACTATAATACACTTTACATTCTAATGTTCACAGGTTTAGAAGTGCAGGGTAGTGAATAGATGAATCCAGGTTTGGAGGCACCTGGATAGTGGATGCGTGAGGAGCAGGGGAGTCTGTCAGGAGCACAGAGAAGCATTTTGAGAGGCTCAGCTTGGTACCATTACCTACCATTACCGACTTGTTGTGGAGCTGTGGGTTATGTGTTGAGTAAACGGTGTAATTAAGGGGCGCTATCTGTCTATGTTGTCCTGATGCAACATTCACCTGTTGGTCATCACTGACCAACAGGTCAGTGATGTTTATTTCAATGTTCTGATTGTTTGGCATAGGTTCCTCTTTGTCCTCAGGTACCGTCATGGCATCTACATTCCCACCTACGCTCACCTCTCCACCCCCCCAGGGCCGTGCAAACATTGACGTATAAACATTGTATTTTTATCTTGAAGCGAATATAGTTCCAAAAACTGCTTCACAGCGATGAGCGTCCCATCATCCATCACTGCAGAATAAAAGTGCGCGTGAAAAGTTTTCGATGGAGAGGAAAAGGGTGGCGAGATAATGAGGTGATCTCGGGGTCACAACAGGAAAAGTACTACCTCAAAAGACACACTGTATACTGCACACTGTCACAAATCCAGAAACATAATTTCATGACCCCACACATTTTGTATTGCATTTGCGATGTTTATTTATGGACAAACATTTAGAAAATACTATGTGTACTATCGGTGTTTAACGCATGCAGTGGGTCCTAGGCCTTAGCTGCACACACGTTTGCCATTCAGAGAGAGAGAGAGAGAGAGAGAGAGAGAGAGAGAGAGAGAGAGAGAGAGAGAGAGAGAGAGAGAGAGAGAGAGAGAGAGAGAGAGAGAGAGAGAGAGAGAGAGAGAGAGGGAGAGAGAGAGAGAGAGAGAGAGAGAGAGAGAGAGAGAGAGAGAGAGAGAGAGAGAGAGAGAGAGAGAGAGAGAGAGAGAGAGAGAGAGAGAGAGAGAGAGAGAGAGAGAGAGAGAGAGAGAGAGAGAGAGAGAGAGAGAGAGAGAGAGAGAGAGAGAGAGAGAGAGAGAGAGAGAGAGAGAGAGAGAGAGAGAGAGAGAGAGAGAGAGAGAGAGAGAGAATTATATATATATATATAAATACATTTGTTAACTCAAGCGATTAATAGAAAAGAAAATTGACACATTAATCACAAGCCTAGATTTACCTGAAACGTGTGTGACAGATTCAACATGAAATATCTAGACTTTAATTAACTCTAGACAGATTTAAATAATGTATTTACATCTGTGAATTAATAAAATGATTTAATTTTTGGAAGAAAATGTGCAAAAATACTTCAAAATATACACTTCATTAATCATGATTAATCAGATTCATTTTTAATTGTTTGACAGCACTTAATATATTTATATATATATGTGCGTATACATATGTATGTGTATGTATATATATGTATATATATATATATATATATACATATACAGAAAAATATATATCAATCTAACTTTGTAGGTGACAGTCTCTGACTCAGTTGTTGTGTTTGCAGTGGAGAGGGGCTCAGTGGTCCACTCACAGATGAGACTCCAGACCAAAGGGGACCTGAGTGAAGCGGCCGTCACAGAGCAGCTGCTCAAACTGGTGCGTCTCTCAGACTCATATCTGACCACACGCATGAGCTTTAGTTGGACTGGGATATGGTTTCCCGTTAGCTTTGCGCTGCTTTCTGAAACGGCAGGCGGGTTATCTTTCTCTATAGTTTTTCAGATCAGTCTCCTTCTTGGTAGTGACAAACTCATCTTAATTAAGAAGTAACAGCAGTACTGTGTTCAATAATACATTCTTGTTCTTCCTGTAGTGGATCATAGGCATCGTACACATTGGCCTACAACGATGTCAGAAACCTCCCATGTTATTCCTATGGGAAAATTGAAAAATCTCTCAAATTTGCATATTTTTTTACTACGCACTTTTACGAAGTCCTCTGTAACAGTTAATAACTGTATAATGATGTTATATGTTATAATCACTGTTCCCTCTAAGCTGCGCGTGTGCCCAATTGCGCACAGCTCCCAGGGGCATTGCGCAGAGAAAATCTTTGTCGCGCATGAGAGAAAACGAGAGAGAAAGAGAGCGAGAGGCGCGAGCCACACAGTGACGTGCACCTGAACACACCTGATCATAAACAGCACATAGCGCCAAATCAAAGGCTCGGAACTAAAGTTCTACATCCCATACGCTTTTAACTAGTCTTTCTTCTGGACCAACCCGCGTCGTATTCACGGAGTTTTGTGAACAAACAGCTGACGAACTAATGCGTCTAGTATAGCGCAAATTACAGCGAAGATTTGCGCTCCCCATCAGGACTGAAAGTAACGTATTACGGCCCATTACTGCGGAGCCCTAAAACATTTGGTGGTAGTACGCTGTACCAGCAGACACACAGACGATGAGCTCCTCCACCTGACGCATGGTAAAGTAGTCCCACTAAAATCATTACCTCTGGAGTCAAACCATCACATTAGACACAAACTTAATCCAGGGTCAGGCTGGGCACTTTTGGAGATTTAATTGACCCAACCTCGAACACGCGGCATGTGAACTACACAGACGAACCCAACTGTGATTTTTCTTATGATAAACAAAGCCTCCATTTGAATCTTGGGCAGAAGTAGCCTGCAATCATAATGTATGATTAAAGGTGCACTATGGAACTTTTGTGTGGACGGCCTGCCATTAGCTTATTGCATGACCATAAAATGTATCACTGTAACATTTGAGTTTGTTGATCTAAAACAGCCCAAATCCCAGGAAATTATATCCATTTTGTTGAAAATCTTCTGGGGGAGGACCCCCAGACCCCCCCCCCAGCTTTCAAAGTTACCTGCTGTAAGTTACATTCAGAATTATATCCAGGGATGCTTCATTAATGGATGAAGGCCAACAAAGTCTTGTGAAAAGTGCCCAAAAAAGACTGTTATGGCGCTGATCTCAGGTTTAGAACGAGTGTGACACCGATGTGGCCCCAGTGCGTCTGATGTCGCTCTCATGGTCCAAGGCTCTGCTCAGGGAGTTTGTGTGTTTGCTCAGACTAATGAAAAATTAGAGGGAACATTGGTTATAATGTTATTGCGATTGACAATATCAGAAGGCTGGTTCTTTAAGGAGCCAGAGGTGTGAATAAACACAATGAATCCAAGCATTTTTCATTTTCCAAGCGGTTTTCAAATAAAAATATATTAAATTAGGAAACAAACAAGACAATCAATACAGTAGGGTACAAGAGTGTGTTAAATGTATTGTTGTTTGCCACAACAATGGTCCATATATTTGTGTTCAGGGTAGGTGTAAAGTTCAAAGTTCAGTTAATGTGTTTATGTCCGAGGTTAGTAATCCGGGGGAACGATCAACCGGTGCAACAGGAGACCCAAGAGAGTCAGTTTTGTCCTACCATTTTATAGAAGCTCGCCATCTGTAGGTGGATTGAAGTAGTTCAATATGAAGTCCATTTTGAATCCACAGAGAAAAAAACCTGACCGTTGATGATAAAGTAGTTTGACAAAATAAAAGTTTTGTTATGTCCAACAACTTTGACCCGAACGCCAACCCGAGCACGCCACAGCCATAGTGAGGAGCGGAGGAGGAAACAGCGTGCGTGACCTCAGTGACCCCAATGTTTAAAGGGAATCAGGATCATGGCGACACAGGAAAAATTCATCAAAATAAAAGGGCTTCAGGAAGTGCGGGCTACACCTCCTTGGGCGTTAGCCCGACCAACTGAAATTTGGTGAAAATGCTTTTGAGGAGTGGGGCACTGAAAGTTATCAAAATTTTTGGGACTAGTGTCACTGCAGCAAAACCGCAAATATCCCCCAGGATTTAAGACATATTTTGAATTCTGCCGGGGAGAACTTGGTACTAAGTTCTTAATAGACCACAAAGCCCTACTTAAACTGAGAATGTGAGCGCGTCAGCGCCCTCCCTTGACTGTTGCGAGAGCGGAGTATGACAAGCACAATGCCGCTGGCCACTTTATTTTATTTTTCATTTCATCGCTATGAAACTTTCATGGGTGTTCCAAAACATCACCCAACATACAATTTATGCAAAAAGTATTTTTTTCCTGATATGAAAATGTATATTACTCTTTGACCAAATGTGCATTGCTCAAACGAAGAGAGCACAAGGGTTAATAAAGTCAATGAACTGACTCTGACTGACCTCATTCTCACTGTTCATTTTTTTGATGCAGGTCAAAGAAAAACTTAAGGAGAAACACCCCAGGGTTGATTTCAAACTGCGATGGACCAAGGCACCAAAAAAGTAAAGGAGGAGACCAAGAAGGATGCAGCTTGCAAATATGTAATTTAAAATTGTACACAAACTGTTTGAAAACTTTCAAACTGATTAATTTGAAGAAGTCTGTTAATTAATGTAGGAACAACTTGGGACACTCATTACCTACCAGTGCTAGTAGCACTGTTTCTATATTTTAATTTCATTTCTGAACATTAACATATCAGAGGCATTTTATGTTTTGTGATGTTTTCCTTCTGTATATTTCAGTTAAATAAATGTTAAAAATATATAAAATTTACTTGTAGCAACCAGCAGAGGGCAGTCTTACTGTTTTTCCAGCCTGCTCACCAGTACACCGTGGCTTTGTCTTTTATAAACATTGCAAAACTATACATTTCCATAGTTTGGAAGAATATTTTGAACATGTATTTAGTCGATGCTCTGAGAGTTACTGTTGTCTTGACACAGATACACTGTATAAGCCTCTACATTTAAACATATTAAACAAAGCTGTGCTTTTAAAAGCACACGGAGCTTTGGTGTAAGATCAGCCTGGAACCTACCACCTACTTCCATGGCTCTCCAGAGAGTGAAAGAGAGTTACTCCTCCTCGCTGCAGTGTGCACCTCCTCTGCATCTAACATCAACGCTATGTCTTCTGTCGGGGTTTGAGCCCCAAAGATAAACTCCTTCAATAAAACTGCAAAAAAAAATGCTTCTTTGTTCATTTCCTGAGTCACTCAGGTTTGGAAATGTAAACAGCAGAACGTGGCAGGAGAAATCTAGATTTGAGCTGCAGTGTGCTCCAAGCATTCATACATATGTATATATATATGTAAGATAGATAGATAGATAGATAGATAGATAGATAGATAGATAGATAGATAGATAGATAGATAGATAGATAGATAGATAGATAGATAGATAGATAGATAGATAGATAGATAGATAGATAGATAGATAGATAGATAGATAGATAGATAGATAGATAGATAGATAGATAGATAGATAGATTTGAAACCCACAATCGAGGCTCACGGCGAAACAACTAGTAGCTCAGTGTTCCAACATCCACAAACGGCAACTGCTATCACAACTTGAAATTGACGAGGTACAACACAAATGCTACAGCAAGGGGGAGCCAGGACGCCAGGTCAGAGGGGAGATAACATCAACTCCCCAACCAGATATTGGGTACGAAGCCCCAACAACCGTGATAACGCTGAGCGAGGCAGCGACTGACCTGAAAGATAGGATTGTGGTGAGAATGAAGGCAAGGCAACCCTGACGTCGATTACAGCGGCTGAGTGAAGTACCATCAGACAGTTTCCTAGAGGATGTGAATGCAGCATTGAGAGCGATCCCTACCATGACCATCACTGAAACCAATGAGCTGATATACACTTCAGCATCAGTGATCTTAGAGATGCTTGGCTATAAGAGCAACCATGGGAGCCATGAGAGACAATACCCATCATGGAAAAGATGGTTGGAGGCAAAAATCAAGATAGCGCGGAGAGAAGTGAGTCAGCTGACTGAGGCTGAGAGAGGTGCAATGAAGATGCAAGTACCTAAGAAGTGCAGCCAGATGCCCATACCTGAAGCACTCGAAACTGCCAAACAAAGGCTCCAAGCCTTGGCCAGCCGCCTAAAGAGATACACGAAAGATAATGAAGCCAGACGAATAAACCAGCTGTTCGCAACTCAACCTGCGAAAGTGTACTCTCAATGGCAGGGTAATAACAGCAGAGCAGGCCCACCAAGGCTGGAAACAGAGAGATACTGGAAGAGTGGCTGGAAGAGTGGCTGGTGTATGAATGAGAGTGTTGTGAGAGTAAATGCGGGACAACAGATGGAAATTAGCCCAAGGCTACAATCTGGTGTGTTTACAGCATGTATATCATGTATGTTCATTAACATGCACTGTCCGGACCAAAAAAAAAAAAAAAAAACTATCTGGGAGAAGGAGGCATCACACAACAGCGATGCAAAGTGGCTCGTGGCTCTGAGAGAGGACCACAGCAACCTCCCAGAACAGAATCCAGTCACCATCACAGTGGCAGATATCCAAGAAAGAGTCTCAGGCATGAAAAACTGGTTCTGAAACCGTTTCAGATTTAGTCAGGCATTTTCGGAAAAATAGCCCTGAAGCTTAATGAACATGAGTTAAAAAAAAAAAAAAAAAAAACAACGTTTCAGAGGTTGGATTCATTATGTGCTCCCTTCACCCAGTCCTTACAAATCAAACTCATATGTTTTTTTAATAAAGTAACGTTTTCGTAAAGGCCTATTATACAAAATTGACTTTTAAGAGCATTTAACCGTATTATAATAGTCCCCCGTGTCAATAAACCCCTCGAAGTATTTGTATTTAGAGTGATTTGTGCATGTTTGACTAATCTTTATTCTCCTGCAGACAAGACGTAATTGCTCAGTCCAGGTTTCCACTGCTCCCACTGATATTTACTTCATTCTGCAATTTTATTTTCTTTAATAGTGACAAACGTAGATTTCGTCAGCGCCATGTAGTTAGTTTGGTAGAATGTTTAAAAAAAATTCCCTTGCTTGCTTTTGTGAACTGCAGCTCTCTAAAGGACGTAACTTAAAGGGGTGTAAGTTGTTTTGGAATATTGTGATTTAAGATGTCCAAAATATAACTTAATGACCCATGGGTGTCATAGATTAGAACTACATAGAAGACAAAAGTACAATAGGTCCTCTTTAAACCGTGAAAAACAGAACTAGTTCATTTATAACTCTTTGCAGCAGTCCAGTTGTATTGCTTACTTACATACTGAATTTCTTGCATCGTAATTATTAAATGCGTTTAAGAGGCTAGTTTTACTATTATGGTAAAGCTAACAAACATTAACTTACTTACAGTACACTTCCTGATTCACGAAGAATAAACCCTCTACAATTAGATGCAGACAACACTCATTTTCACTCTAAAAACTGCTTTTACAATATATCTGTACATGGATAAAACAGACTATATATGAAAAAAAAAATCCCCTTGCATTCGTACCTTGTGACAGAAATCAAACTTGTCATCAGTTCGGTACTTGTTTGGGAAGACAATCTAAACTCGCTGTACATAATCTTGTTTGTTTGGAAGAACAGCCAAAAAGTATCAAAATCTTATAAACATTAGCTTGCAAACAGTGTTTAACACTAATTTAGGGCTAGCGAGGTTGACTACGGCTTCAATAGTAAGCTGCAACAGAAGACAAGTTCTTTGAAGGAGCTCAAGGTGTGGTTTAGGATTAGTTTAGTTATATTTAGTGTATTGAAAATAAAATATATTAAAAATGTAGATTCAATTGATGAGTCATTGACTGACATCATCTAAAACAGAGCAAAAATTTCACAAGAGTTCAGTTTGCGATAATCCACAGTTCACGTTGTATGCAGTAATACACAGGTCGGGTGGTACGCAGTAAAACACAGCTTGGGTTGTACCCATTCATCAGGTAAATGGTGGTAAAACAAGAAAACTGTTCTACCATACAAGATGATTAGCTCACCATCTGGAGTCAAGATGTGGAGTTGCGCTTACTCACGGTGTACACAGAACGTGGATTCTATCCCCCAAAAAACTGACCTAAAAGGCCAAAAACACAAATGAATATTTTATTCAAAATAAGTAACCTTGTTACTATAATACTATAAAATTAAATACCTGTCTCTATACATGCATGAAAACAATATTATTGAATCAATTAATAATTTGTTCTAATTCAGACTCAATTTGAGTAACAGATAAATCAAAATGACTGATTAGAGTAATCAGAAACATTCATTCATAAATCAGAAGATTTAATTAATTAATCATTAATGATAAATCAATCATTATTAATGATAAATTGTAAATGGTTAACCACGAGTCATTTAAGCATACATCATTTAAACACAAGTGCACTTCTTAGTACTTTTCCTTTAAACTAGTTTCCAATAATCAAAATACTCAATTAATCAATTTCAAGCACTTGTCAAAAACATTCAAGTAGAGTTAATTAAAAATATAGTGCTGCGCAACAACCATTTAGAAAACAAAACACAGAGCTAGATTAGAGCGTGGGTCAATAATAAACGAACCTCACAGGCATTGCCCAATTAGCGGAAAAAGTTTCAAAAAGGAGTCAAAACGATACTTATTGCGCTAAACTAGACATTGTTTGGTGAAATAACAAGATTATCTATAACTTTGGCACATTTTTTCAATGAACAAATAAATGTATTTACCTTGATATGTTGGGATAAAGGCTACTCCCTGTTCACGGCCCGACCACAAAATGTCCACAGAGGCGCTAGCGACTGCTACATAAAACATTTTAGCAGCAGTCACACACGCTAATTGTTGCATTGTTTCATTAATCAAGAGCGTATACACTCGGAAAACACTCAACTAATGATTGTGTCTCAATAGTGAGCTCCAACAAGACAGACCAGACCAGTCCAAACAGACCAGCCACAACCACAACCACAGCGGAGGAGGAGGAAGTGTGCTGCGGGACACCACAGCTTAAAGGAAGTGGGGAGTTATGGCTGCAGAACAGGAAGTTGATCCGCGACAGTAAAAGTCTTTAAATTTAGGTTACAAGTGCACTTCCTGCTTCACGGCCAATAAAACCCTCTATAATTAGATGCAGATAGAGCACTACAGTCTCATCTTCACTCTAAGAACTGCTTTTACAATTTATTTGTACTGGGGTAAAATAGATTTTATATGAAATGTATTTCCTAAAAGGCCCTAAAAAGTCTTTGGTTGTGGCCCACCAAATGAGACACTGTTTAGGTAAGTGGACATGACAATGGAGTTTAATGAAAAAGGAGGACAAGAAATCAGGAGTAGACTGAACAGAAAAAGTGATTTGAGATTCCCAGTACATTACATTTTTCTTGAAATAGTGAAATGTAAAGGGGGTTTGAGGGTCCTCCCACAAGGAAATTTGAATAAATCACATGTCTTGTATTCAGGTGCATTTTGTAGGTGATATTGTATTTGATCTAATTACCCATTTGAATAGGCCACACAAGATATTATTATTATTATTTATGCTGTATATTCATTTATTTTTCATTTTGAGAATTATGTTAATTTTAATACACTGAATTAACCAATCGGAGCATTTCTTACAATTAAGTTATTACTATTAAGTGTGGCTGTAAACATTTGGTTAGATTGTTTATCTAACCCTGCTGATCACAAAAATGTGAATGTCAAAAAAAAAAAAATCTGTACAATGTCTTTTCTAATCTATTGTAATGCGGTTAGGGTTAGGGTTAGGGTTAGGGTTAGCGTGAGCTAGCCTCCTCTCTCCAGCAGGAACTCCACCACCACAAGAAATAAAGACAATATTCAAAAAACACAAAAGGAGGCAGGATCTGTAGGCCTGGGGCCGTAACACACTCATCTGAATATTTTCTGGTTTACAAAATGTCTGCATTAGTTGAATTAAACTTATCTGAGCTGGATAAAGGTTGCACACCTAGTTATATAATTATTTGCAATTGTTCATCTCAAATGTCATGTAGAAAATGTAATGTAGAAACTAAGTGCCAGAAAGACACTATTGTGAACCACTTTATGAACACAAATGTGATGCACACTTTTGGTTGGAGAGAAAGGAACTCGAATCTCCAATTAATCAACCAATCTTTTGTCAGGATCCTCAAGATTGTGCTCCCTCCTGTCTGCCCCCTCCTTCCTGAGCTTCCTGTCTCTCCTCCTCCCTGGGTGTGGCCTTCTGGGTCTGGCAGCAAACACACCTGCATCCACTTACATCATTTCCTGCAGCATTAGAAGTCTGGTCTGTCATCCACTCATCGCCAGTTCGTCATATTACTACTACAGTTAGTACAGTGTTTTGGCTCCAGAAAACTCAACTCACTTTTGTGCATTTTTGGAATTGTTCTTCACCTTGTCCTGTGTCCAGGTGTCCCTGCTGCCTCCATCTGGTAACCACCTGCCTGCTCCTGTGTGCCTGCCTACTCCTACCTGCTTGCTCCTGTGTGTGTGTGCGTGCCTGCCTGCCTGCCTGCCTGCCTGCCCGTCCCTGCCTGCCTCTGCCTACCCTGGACACCCCCCAGCCCCGGAACCACTTACCTGTCGTTGTAAAATAAACTGTGTTTCACCTGCCTCTGTTGTACTGCTCTTGGGTCCGAAGTCAAACCCCTGACATATTTATTTATTTTAGAATGCATGTCCATATATAACAATAAAAAACTCACACAAGACAAACAACATAATCACAGTATTACGGTCTATTATAAGCAGTTCCTCCAGAGCTCGGAGGTGTACCTGTCACCACCAATGAACTATTATTTATTCAAATGAATCCTCAAAGCGAATCACAAACCTGCAAACAAAGTGTCTAACCACAGCATTCAGAGTGGAAAGTTTATTTTCAACCAACAGCAGATTGACTGTTGTTCAGTGAGGAACCCCCAACAGCATAAGAGTGTCATTGTAAGCCACCTACAGCTTTTAAAATGTATTTTTACTACATCTGCACCACAAGACGACAGTATAGAGTGTGCAGTGAGCTCTAAACAGACTTATTTTGACGTTACTGTATATACGTGAAATTTCCATATACCAGCATATTAGCTTGTGCATAGAATATACAGTACTGTGTCTGAACGTCCTCAGGGTCACAGAGGTCAGAGGTCACTGATGATGTGACCAGGATGTTTGACTTTATTCAAAAGCGATAGTTTGTAATTATTAGTCTGAGCAGATGCTGCAGACCCATGATGACTAGATCATCAAGAGGCTTTATCTCCCACAATGCAGCCTGTCTTACATTTTGTTAGATTCATCATCCATATACAATTTGAAGAGCAGAGATGAGAGGATCCCACCTTGACCCATTTGTCACCAGAAATGGTTCCGAAGTTACAGTTTCCCATTTTTTTTTACTTTTCATTGTTCAGTGTTTATCCATAATATAGAGCCCAGATTAAATAGGGTGGAACCCCTTACAGTCAAAAGATATCGACGCATCCAAGAAGCTGAGCAACATACTGTTACCTTTTCTTAAAAGTACTGTATATGCACCAATCAGTCCCATGATTGTTTTTTAAAACTAGTCATCAGAGATGCCAATATATCACTGAAATTATTTGTAGTACCTTTGACTGCACACTGGCTAATGCTATTGGCCTGTAGTTTTCTGTACGGGATATTTTCTCAGTTTTTATCCTTCAGCGATCCTGGGGCAAATAACTGTAGTATTGGTACAGTGAGCCCTTACTCTGTAAATAGTTATTGCCCAACAGTACATTAGTGTCCATGCTTAGGCAGGAGAATGTAAATGCAGTAGTCAGAGTAGATCATTTTACATGGTGCCAGAGGGATTACAGGGACAGTCACTGCTGGTTTGATGTGCAGGAGTCAGTAAGCACATGTCTGTGTGACATAAGCTTGTATGATTACACCACATTGTTCACCTGCACTTGATCAAAATGAAGCCACATGCATGAGGACATTTTTCTACGGGTCCACTGGCTGTTGAAGTATCCGCCTTCAGAAGTGTCACGTGATGTTGCCTGTGATGTGCTTTCCTGATTTCAATAGCTTCTCGCATCAATCTTTTGTACTTATGTTCCTCAGTTCCTACTGTTTTTGCGCAGTCCCAATCCATAATGTGTTTTTCTCATTTGAAGTGGTCCGATATTGCAATTTTGAGATTTTCCTGTGTTGCCTTTTCTTTTCCTGATCTTTTTAATCGTCCTTGTGTTTCCTTTTCACACTTGGTGTTCCTTTTTTCGTTTGTTATATTGATGAGAATATTTTTCATCCATGTGTTACAACTTTTTCTGTTTTTGATTTTTGTTTGGGTGCAATGGTCCACTTTATGTCTTCAGAGAGCTTCAAAAATAACAAAACTAATGGAATAGCAGAGTGTACCCGTCCTGTTCCTTGGTCAAAAAAGGTTATATCATAAACTTTATTGTCAAATAATGGATCCTCACCTCAAATCAACTGCTGGATAAAATTTATGTTAAAAATGTATAAAATTGCACTCAAGATGTAATGAATTGTGACAACTGCCTTTTTTTTAACTGAACCATGCCTGAAAATGTTCTCCTGGAACAGATGGACTCAAGAGCCGGGATGAGGACACTGCACCGAAACATGTAGCTGAACTTCTATTGCTTGATTGATCATTTATTTTGAAGAGGCATCAGAAGTTTATTTTGACTCTAGTGTCATTAGGTCACTTGGATGCGCATGTGTACTAATATTGGTACTAATAAAGTAGACATGCCTCTGAGGTTATACTATCAAAAACATGTTTAAATGTCAACATAAGTAAGTAAATAATATAGCATAGTAACAGTAAGAGATCAACGTTCAATTTTTTTTAAAAGGCAAAGATTTCTGGGAATTTTCCGCCTCTGTGCAACCTTCGGAAAACCGTCACAAGTTGTTATGCCGGTTTCGACAGTGTCACCGTCCCTGGCCTGCCTGGCTGTCTGTTATGTACTGTGTTTCTCCAGTACAGAGCCTAACCCTGCATGTCACACTTTTATTAACCTGTTAAGGCCCACCTATTTCCCCATCCTGTGTATTTTCCATTGTAATTTTCCAAATAGAAAATATGTTAAGAGTATCTTTTGTCCAAAAACTTGTGTTATAACATTTGAAAAGTTACAAAAAAAAATCTAGTTTCTTATGATATGCTATATTTCTTAAGTACTGCACAGGCAAAGCTACCACACACTGAAAATATTGATGTATTTGATATAAGAAATAACAGCTGATTTGACAGTTGAAGTAAAGACACTTCATTGTAGACACTCCAAATGTATAACAATTATTCTGGGTCAAATATAAATTCAAAGTATATTGGAATGGTGCATAATGTAATTTTTTGTGCTTATATTTGTAATAACTGCAATAAAGACAACACAAAAACCAAAAGTTACAACTAATTCTGCCTAAAAATGGTGAAATAGGACTTGGTGACTTACCACTTATCCTACAATGTAAATGGAGCAAATTAGCATATGAATTGCCTGTCCTATTGTATACAGCTTCCCGTGCGCCCCCTGGAGGCTTTACCTTGGAGTGTGACGCATCTTTGTGAAGCTTAGAGGGAGCACTATATGATTACACTGCGGCTTTATGCCAAATCCTAACATGTTCTTATTCAGCAGAAAAAAAGTTAGCTTCAGAGTTAGCTTTTCACACTGCAAGATCAAAAATGGATGAGAATGGGCTATTTTGAAGATGAAAAGTAGGATAACAAGGAGATACTAATGAATCCACTCTTATATTGTTAGTAAAATACTTTGTGCTTATTTTTTATTAGTTTTTCTTTTAATTTTTAATCAAGATTAAAACCTTTTTTTGGAAACAGGAAGAACCAGAAGGAAAATATGTTAGCATATTCTTAAAATCTGGATTTTTTTGGGGGGGTGACAAAACTAAACCAACCATCCCATGATTGGACACCCACAGGCTGAGTAAAGGCAAGAAAAGGATCATTTGGAGGCATTTTTGTGTGCATTTATTATTTTAGAGTATTGCCCTACATTGCTATTTTGGGTTACACTGTTGCATGAAATGAATACAATAAATGTCTTGTGAAAACATTTAGCTTCATGTCTCTGTAGCTTCTAGATCTGGAGCAAGATTGGAATGAATGGGGACAGAACTTCAAAGTGGGCATTAACAGGTTAATGAGACACGTTAAAACCAACAGAACCAAATGACCTAATTTAAATCAAGTTTTGCTTGTGTATTTGTAGGGGGTGGAAAAGAAATTGAGGTAATGGACTTGGCTAATTCAAATAATGCAATGCGAGAATGCAATATTTGTTTTTATTTATTATATATTTTGCTATATGACATATCTGAGAGTCTTCACATGATTCTTCATTTTATTCCTTTATCTTTTAGGTGTTCATTTATATTTGTGAGCATTATTTCATATGAGGAAACTATAAGAAAGGAATAGCCTTTACTTAAACCAGGGTGTCCAAACTTTTTTCCAACGAGGGCCGCATATAGACCAATCGGAGGGCCACAAATCAATCGTGAAACATTAAAAAAAGCTGCATTATCTGATGTTTTAAGTGCCACCGCATCTACATTCAGTCTCAATGCCTTAATATCAGGTCCAAAATGTTAGTTTTTTCGGTTAAAATTGTAGAAAATGTGAAATTTGCTGTAAAAAGTACTTCTCAGGACAATGTGGGGCAATCACCAGGAAGCCTAAGGGCCAAGAAAAATTGGTATGAGGGCCGCATTTGGCCCCCGGGCCTTAGTTTGGACATGTCTGACTTAAACAATGGCATGTCGGGGCTTTTCCATTGCTTTAGGGACAGAATTCCACAGCCAACAAAATGTTTTAATTAAGATAAAGTATTTTTACAATGTTTCAATTCATCTTATTCTGCCCTGCCCACTTTTGCCTCTTATAGACACTGATCCACACTCCTGAACTTCGGTTTGATGAGAACCCCATTCAAGCTTATGGCTTGAGGGAAAAGTCTGGTCTATGAAAAAGTTAGATTGATGTAAAATGTTCACTGTACACGTGAAACTTCAAGTCAGCAATGCACCGATTTTCCCCGGCTTTTTAATCTGTGTAGAATTTTTTTTTTCTGTTGAGCTCTGCCCCATGTAGGGTAATAAAAGATGGCAGTGCCCACGGCAACTTCTACAATAAAGTGAATAGGTCTCTGTTCTAAAATGTTTTGGATTTATACACTTTACCTGTTCTAAAATCTGCCTGCTGATTGTTGACTCTGATAACTCCACATCACCTGCGAGAGTCAGCTACACATTGAGTGTTGACGTCAAGTCTGGATAAAAAGAAAGAGTACATTAAGCACTGAGTGAATATAGTATTAAAATAACATAATGTAAGAATAAATTTGAAAAAGATTTAAAGCATTACCTTGATAGCAGATGAATGGATGCTTTATGGCACAATCCTCATCATCCCAAGCGTGAGTTGACATCTCGACAGTGCAGTGCTTGACGGCATTCGAGTTGTCGGGGCTTCCGTTTGCCCAGTTTGTGAATGGACTGAGGGTGTTGTCGGACCACCTCCTGGGTTCTCTGTACAGGCCGATCCACACAGTCATAAATCTATACGGTGCAATGAGAGAAGCCACCTGGTTGTTTTCTGCAGCACTTTCAATCATCGCCAGGTCTTTGTAGTTAGATCTGCTGAAGGTCAGTGCGTCATCCCGTGTAGAGATGGGGCTTCTGATGAGGAAGAATTGTTTCTCAGTTGAACCTACAAAGATTTGAAAGGATTTTAGAATTACAATTACTATATACCAATATTTCCTGAGATATCTAAGAGATTATCCGACTTAATTATATACGGAGCCTTACACCTGGTGTATACTGACTCTGGACCTGTGCATGTCCTGCAAGACTTAGAAAGTGTTTAAAATCAATGTTACACCGAATGTGCAAGAAGTCTATTTTTGCCAAATGTTGCAGCGGTCTGGTGAGTGTTCTCATGCAAAACCACGTGAATCTGCGTAGCTTTCAGCAAAAACGGACGCAGAAAATCGTTGCTGTGGTAACATGCAATCTGCAAGAGAGTATGTGACTGGATCACAACCAGACTGGAATCAGTGTACACAAGATAAAGGTTAAGGTACTCTTTATCCTTCCTATCCAAGCCTTTATCCTTCAATGCCACAGGCATCTCCTCAGGAGCAGTGGTCGCTGCTGTGCAGTGCCTGGGGAACCATCAGATATTTGTGCTAGGCTTGGTCAGGACAACCATAGCTGGAGGAATTTGGAATTTGTACCTTATTTACATGTTTTGGGTTGATGGGGGAAACCCGCCCCGCCTGACTCGAAAACATGCGATGTGATTTCCAAACCCAACCCGACCCTAACCTGCCTGCAATAAAAAACTTTATTTTTTAATTAATAAACAAATGGGGTATGCCATATTTATATTTAACTGTATTAATTCTCCATGTAGTTAAACAAGGGATCTGATTAACCAGACGACAGATGTTTTTTTACCACACTGCCAATATTTTTTTTTTTTTGCTAAATTTGGCTGCATTTGGCTGCACTGTGGAGAAACAAGATAAATCGTCCAGGATTTAGTCTGTTTCTTCTCGCCACCAGTGCATGTCTAGCTGAGCTAAATGTACGCTCACTGGAAGCGCTTGTCGCTGGGATCAATCTGTTGTTGAATCCAGTTAAGAGAAAAACACAGCCTGTCCTCAAATGCATAAAGTCCCTCTGCCCTCTGTGTGTACGTTTTCCCAAACAAAATCTGCTAAAATAGGCGTCGGTGCGGCCATGTTTGTTTAGGTTCGTCCATTTGACTTAGACCCAAACCATAATGCTGCGCTCTGATTGGTCTGACACACAGCTACCGGTGCGGCCTCAACAGTGGGACCTCGTCCATTGGATTCTTAAGAGTTTGAGAAATGACAAATATCAGGGACAGGTTACACTTTCAGTCCTCAATGGAAACAATTCATTAATTATAATTAATAACAGGAGCTCTTTCACCCATTGTTCCACAACTACGAGAGAAAACGCCAAGAAAGCCCAAGAATGCTAACGGCAGCTGCAAAATGCTAACAAGAACTACCTGCTGTATTTTAACAACTACTTTCTGGCATTATAAGTCTTGAATTAGTTGCGCAAATGGTAGTCGACTAGTCAAACAATCATTTTTATTGTTTATTTAGACAATTAAATACATTATAAGCCAAATAAAGGTTGAAATAAAGCAACTGGCAGCTTCTACATAGATAATATTAGTAATAAAAGTAAAGTGTATAAAAAATAAAAATCTGCAATGATCTATTCTTTTTGACATTTTGATTATTCTGATTCAGTGCCATGATGTTACAGTCGACTGCTCAGGTCGCCCACATTGATCAATAAAATTTCTCTGTCGTTATAACACTGCCCAGGGCTCAGACCACATCACCTTTTCCATTGCTCCAGAGTCCAATCTCATGGTCCTGTGCAAACTGAAACATTTTTAGCGGTTAGCCTTGTAACACTCACCCATAATGAATGACGTTACCAAAATGAAAAATTCATTTGAGTAAATGACTTCACTTATTTATGGCCTCTAATATCCTGTGAATCTCAAAGCCAACAAAACAATGACAAAAATCCAATCCAATCTACAAATTATAATTCATCCTTTTCCACAAACAAACATAAAAGTCCAAGAAAGTTCATACATCCCCTTTAATGTCTCTTTGTCCATTGCCCGCGCACCCGTCTCCCCCCGTGCCATGAACACTCCACCTCATGGCGCTTAACAGAAAATATGCCGGGGTCAAGACGTGGACTCCATAAAAATCCAGCTCCCGCGCCGGCACCTCCGCGCAAGGGAAAGTAAATGGAACGCCTTCACCGGACAAGAAGAGCTGGGTGCTGTCGATCCATGAGTTGAGGCGCTCGGTCGGTCAATCAATCAATCAATCAATCAATCAATCAAACTTTATTTATATAGCGCTTTTCATACATATAATGTAACACAAAGTGCTTTACAGTGCATTAAAAACATTCCCATATGCCGTTTCCCTCCCAACCTCCCCCACAGCCACCCAGCCCACTCAACCAACCCCCCCTCATAGACAGTCACATATACAAACACATGTACATTCATGCACACGCACACACACACCCACACAGACACACACACAGACACACACGCACATGCACACACACACACATACGCACACGTTTTAAGAGTCCCTGCTCCAAACCCGGTCCACAGTCTGTGTGTTAGGGTGTGTGTGAGAGATCGGCGTGCGCACACCTGCTCCTTATGTCCCATTAACGGACCATCTCAGCTGACGGGACAAACAGCTGAACAGGTAAATAACAACACAGCGTTTAACCGATTTGCACATCACAGACCACTTAACATTTGTGGTTCTCTTACGGCCACAAAGCTTTTTAGTCCAAATCCCTTGAGTTCCCTTCTCATTTTTCTGGAGGAATGTTTTACTTGATTTAGTGATCACTGATGATGATCATTCAGGATTTTTTCAGACCACAGTACTTCCCCGAAGACGCAGATTCTCCACTATCCTTCCAGTTTTTAGTAATACATTGTACAGTTCACTTGAGTTAAGCCATTTTTAGTTGTTTGTGCTTCTCCTTAGACGTTTTCTGTGCTTAATACCAATGATTTGACCCTTCTCAAACTCACTGACGTCTTCATGTCCACAGTTTTTGTATTTCCACATGGTTGTTACAGAAATGAGAAGCCACTCACTGCATCAGATGGGTTAAAGTACCATGTTGCAGCTGAAAGACAATCCGTCATGCAGTAATTATCCAACAGGAGGCTTGTACATATTTCTTAATTTAATCCAGGTGGTGACTTCTTTTTTGGCCAGGCAGTGAATGTTTTTGGTTAAATATTCGGTTAGACCAGGGGTCTGCAACCTTTATTATCAAAAGAGCCATTTTGCCCCCTCTTCTACCAAAAAAACCCGTCAGGAGCTGCAACAAATAACCGACACTACAAAAGCCGTCAGCACGTAAAGGCGAAGGCTGATGACGTTGTGTGACTGACGTATATTTGCAAATTAGAAGTGAAAAAGTTATTTTTAAATTAGATGTCATCAACTTAAAGTCCAAGATAACTGCCCAACAAAATAAACTAATATACAAATAAAAATGAATTAAGAAATACCATTTATTTATGTTAAGGTTTTTTTTTTCAAAGCCAAAGGGAGCCGCTACAATGAGGGTGAAGAGCCGCATGCGGCTCCGGAGCTGCAGGTTGCAGACCCCTGGGTTAGACTAATATATAACATGAAGTCTATTTTTCAACTGTTTCCTACACTGGAAATGCTTAGCTAGTCTCAATGATAAAAACAAATAAATGTTTAAAGGCTAACAGCTGCAATTTCAAAACTCATCAAGGCTTCAGAAAAGTATTACTACATGAGCAGCTGATTTTTATTTTAATTTTGCTTGTGTGCAACACTGCCAAATCCTATTGAATGTTGATGTTGATGTCATCTTGGCCAATATTAAACCTAGTTCAAAGCTTATAAGTTGTGACTAATATAGTGAGAATTGTGCTAGTGAGATAGGTATTTGTTACTTAATGGTGCACTATGTAACTTTTCTGGTGAAGGGTCTGCCCCCTGCTTCTCTGTAAGATCAGGTTTAATTGCTTTCCCTGTAATCGTAGAAAAGGTTTCAGGGGTTGTCATCCGGACGCTGTTTGAAGATCGAGACGTTTCGACTTTTATCCAAAAGTCATTGTCAATCAGAGAGCTGGTATGGGAACTCGGGCTTCTATGCTACTCTAAGTAGTGAGAGTCCTGCCCCCAGGGAGGAGTCACTGAACGCCTGTCTTTTGTTTGGTAAATTGTTTGTCACCTGAAACTTGATAATTGGTGTGCTTTTGTTAGTTTAATAGTTGGCCCTGCCCAGTTTCACCTGTGGCTAAGGTCTATTATTGTCTTAGATCTATTGTTGCTGGCTGTTGCTCCCTCCTCACTGCTGATGACCTCATTAGCATTTGACTGGTCTATTGATTTGGACCAGGGTGTTAGGAGGCTGTCATAAATCTTCAAATTAAATCTTAAGCCCCCATTCCTGTTTAGAGACGGATTCTCTCTTTTGACAAAAATAGCTTCCTTAACTCCTCTTTCAAACCTGTTCTTTTCTCTGCTCAATATCTTCACCTCACTGTCCTCAAACGAGTGGTTTGTAGCTTTTAGGTGCAGGTGGACTGCACTTTGCAGTTATGTAAACTCTGTGGAAAACCTGCCCATTAATCAACTGATTTTACTGATTGAAATAAAACGGTGACATGCAACATTGCAACATTTGCCAACACTGACCCAAAGACAACTACGCTGAGAGACCCTGGCTCTTTTTTTATATTTGGCAACGTGAAATGTTTTTTTTGCGTGAGTGTACTTCTTTATTTCAAGAAAAAGGAAGAAATGTGCGTCTTTTATTGGCAGTGAACTTTTGACAGAGTGTCTGTCGCTGAAGTTACTCAGTTCTGCTTTAAAGAACGGATTTGCATTGAGCGCAGTTTACAAGGCGAGTCAATACTAATGCTAAAAAACGATCATGAATATCTGAAGCAATCGACACTTACTACATACACTGTGTAGCTGTTTACAAAGAGCGAAAAGTGAAAGAAAATGAACTTGTATCCAACGTGCGCCGCGTTATACTGTATATATATATATTCAGAGGTGGGTAGAGAATCCAAGAAATGCACTCATGTTAGAGTAAAGTTACTTCAAAATAATATTATAGTGGTGGTCCAAGAAATTACTCAATTAAAAGTAAAAAAAAGTAATTGAGGAAACTATTACTCAAGTAACTGTCAGGACGTAACATCTGATTTATAATTTGAAGTTATTGTAATTGGAGCGTCAAAATATTAAATAAAGCACAGACTCTGGTGTTTTTTTCAAGCAACAAACACAAAAATGAGAAAAACTAAATCAATTCTGAAGGAGTGGTGAAAGAAACCTAAATGTTTAAATCATGTCATATTGTCAAAACAGAGCTTTTGTCACTTGTAGATTTACTCACAGTGAGAAGAGGAACCAAAGCTGTAAGTAAGAGTACAGTTACTTCAATAAAAAAGTATTACTCAAGTAGGAGTAAAAGTATTACATCTGAATGTTGCACCAAAAGTACAATTTCTTGAAAAAGTTACTCCAGTACATGTCACTGAGTAACTGTAACTGAGTACTACCCGCCTCTGCATATATCCACAAACTACTTGTGCAGAATATGTTTTATTCAAACTCAAGTGACGATTATGATCTCTTTGTGACTTTGTAAGTATTCCGCCCATGCCTAACAGGTTCACATCATCTAAATCAAACTTTTCTCACCACAGATTAAAAGTGCTTTGTGCTTCGTTCATAAATTTTGTAGAAATCTGCTTTTAATCCCCTGGGTCAGCTTCTAAACATGGAATCTTTACTTTCTACAAAAAACACACTTTTCAGCACCAAAAGATGTTCCACTTCCACCGACAACTGAGCTGAATATGCTTTAGAAGTAGCCATCGTCTAATTGACAAAAAATTGTAATCAGTGTGAGTTTTTGTCAGTTTTGTGCTACCTGCAATGCGGAGTTTTTTTGCCGTCCAATATGGCGCAACCACGTGATCATGTGACATAGATGCAATGGGTCAACACCTTTTGTTTTCACTAGTGGGGAACCTTTTCTTTATTTTTTCTACTAATGAACATTTGAGGTTTAGAAGCGGTGCGAAAAATTAACACACGATTCATTTTTCACCATAGAATCTAAATATACTCAAGTGTTTTATTGTTTACTATGTGGTACATTCAGAGAAGTGTCCAGCTTTTGGCTTTTTGATCGTAGCAAACTTCAAAATGATTACTGAACAACACTAACACATTACACTAACAACAAAAGTGTGTACGCAATTCATCCAAGACCAAAATAATTGTCTTTGGTCCGCAGAAACAAAGAGAAAGTGTCAGCAGTCACCTCCAGTCTCTCTCCTTAATACCAAGAGAGAAATTTAGGTGTAATAATGGACTCCGACTTGAACTTTGACAGCCGCATCAAATCCATAACATCAGCAGCTTTTTACCATCTGAAGAACATTGCCAAATAAAAAAATATAAGGCCATATTTTGCCCCTGGTTGTAGCGCAGAGCTGGTGTTACTGATGATGTTTTGCGCCAGTGCAAATGGTGACGTCATGGGGCGTGGCGCTCTAAACAAGAGGTGTGATCACGCCAAAATATGAGGTGGAGAGAAGCAAACGTAGGGCGTGGTCTGATGCTTTTAGTGAATGGCCATAAGCATAACAAATAAACTTCAAAACTGGCGCAGTGAAAAACATAACAGTAAAGTTTTCCTGGAGTGGTATTACTATCCTCATATGGACCAGATAATCTCATTAAAACAACCTTAATGGGCACAAATAACCAAAACCACATCACAGAATGATGAATGAAGTCCAATATAAGCTTTATCCAGACGGGATTAATTGTACCTCTGGACTTTATGTGATTGATAAATTACCTTATTGCATCTGAGTTTCATGAGACACATCCGCATGGGATAAGGAAAGCCCGATTTTTACAGAAAATTACAGACTTCTGTAGATGGAGGCTGTTTTAGTGCAGAGACAGCCTTTATCTCTCATAAAGCCTCATTTGTATCACTTCAATAGGCCTATAATAATGCATCAGAACTTGAAACTGAACACCAAACGACTTGCACGTGGACACGCCGTGGTCCCGCCCACTTCTCACAGTGCATTCATTCTAAAAACCCAACGTATTTCCAGTGACAAACTTTGTTTGCTGAGCCGACAGAGTTAACAAAACAATGAGAGCTCACATTAGCATCAGCTGTTTCCTGATTACGAAGCACGGAACTCGCATTTAGACCCAAAGTCATATTTTTTCAGTGCATATGGCAGCCAACTCTGTCCAAACCCAACACATTTCATTCAGACTTTTTTAAAACGTGATGTAGAGGCACAGAAAAGGGTAATAAAAAGCAGAAGAAGCTGACGAAAAAAACAGAAGCTGTGTCTTGTTTATGCACGCTTTATGCACGATTTACAACGCCATAAATTTGTAATTACTTAAATGTCATTTAATAAATGACAACCGCATAAAGAAAATGTGTAATCCAGGTACAATTTAGATTTTATATATAAAGAAAACATAGTGCTCACCTGAGCTCTCTTCCTTGCGTACATCTGCAGTACATCCAGAACACTGCTGCTTGGGTCCTGACTAGAACCAGGAAGTACCACATTAGTCTGTGCTCAGGTCTCTGCACTGGTTTCAGGCTCAGAGAATACAAGCATACAAGCTTGAACACAAGCAGCTTGTGTTCAAGTCTCTCCAAAGCACCAAAGTACATCTCTGACAGTGCCATATGAACCATCTCGCACTCTGAGGACCTCAGGGACGGGCCTCCTGCTGGTGCCTAGAGTCAGGACTAAACATGGGAAATCAGCCTTCCAATTTTATGGAGATAAAATCTGGAACAGTCTCCCTGAAGATGGCCCCTACACTGCCAGTATTTAAATCTAGGCTAAAAACAGTTCTGTTTAGCTGTGCATATGATCGAGGGAATTTTATCCGTATTTTACTGTTTTAAATACATTTTAACCCTTTCATGCATGAATTATGATAGGCTACTTCAGGATTTTTTTCCAAAGTGTTTTTATTACTCTTTAGGCATGAAAAAAAAATAATCACCTTCATTTTTTTCAAACATGTATTTTTCAAGGAGTTGGTGACATGTCCACTAGGGTGGACAATGCGCATTTGAAGAACAGATGAAATATGTGTTTGAGAAAACAATGATTAAAAAGAAATATTGTAAATACTATAAAACATGTTTTTATTTGCTCTATAACATTGTGTTAATATATTTTGAACATATTCCAGAACTGTTAAATGTATTTCAAAAACATTTAACCAGAGAAAAATAAACTTCTTTGATGCACCGATAGTACAGGCTAATTAACTCCACCCATAACAATGAACATGCCCTCCAGTACTTGTCGGCGTACTACTATGGCAAAAATTCTTTCAAATGTACTGAAGTACATCAGTGCATTGTGTCAAACCCCAGGATTTGGGTTTCTTTGGGATGTAATGCTTGAGAGACAAACACCCATTGAAGGGAATGATCTGTTCATCAATTAAGTGGAATTTTTAGGAACCACAGCTGAACGGAAGTTTTTTTATGAGTGTATCCAACATTGGCCTGATTTTGAAGAGTTAATCAGTATTTCCTTGCTCATGTGAATAGTCAACAAAGTGAATGTATCTCAAAATCTGCTCATATCGGTTCAGTGGCCTAGCATTTGCAATCAAATCAAGACGCAGCCCTTCCTCTGATGACCAGTACATTCTTGGTCTTGGGTATCTTAGGTATGACATGACAAAATTAATCCCTAGAAACTGCTTAATTTCACCATTTGTAATGGCCAGATTTTCTTTGCCTTTTTGCAGTGCATAGAGGTTTGATTTGAGCACTGTTTTATCTATCAGATCTTCGGGAAATAGATGCATGAAGAAATCTATTGGTTCTGTTCCCTCAATATTAACCATCCACTCTTCTAAAAAGGAGGAAAGTTTCCCTCAAACTCATTATCTTTGGTCTTCCAGACATGTCTACTTTTTTTGTGCTCTTGAGCTTTGTCAGGTAGGACATCCTCAGCTCCCCCAGCTTCTTCAGCAACCTCAACTTCCTCAGCATCCTTTGCTCCTTCCACATCCTCAGCTTCATTGTCACTACTGCTGCCATTTACTAATTCTCTTTTTCTGGTAGCCATTCATCATCACTGCCACTAACATCATCTTCACTAGAGTCAGATGGTATTTGCTGGACAATCCTGTAGGTTTTGCCAACATGATCTGCACCTGACCTCTACAAAAACACAAGGACAAGGATCATTACTGTCATGACAGAACTAATATCCACAAAAGATTGCTATAATAAAATTAAATTGATTTTCAGCCAAAAAATTACTACAAATGGCATTTAAACAAAAAAAAAGAAGAAAAAAAAAGTCACAGCAATACTATAAATTGTAGTCTAAATATAGCTGGCGATGCATGATGTCCAATTGAGTGGACACATGATTAATCAGAATTTCCTCAAATCACAAAATCAATACTTGGATATTTTAACAATTATATTGTTCCTTAGTTGTTGCTTGATGTCCTCATATTTTTTTTACCTGCAAGGGTCTCCTAGAATAGAAGGACTAGACAGACATTCCTCACCTGCAAGGTACATCTGCTCTTCTGTCGGCCATCTTGTTTTAGGGATTTTTTGCACTTGGAAAGGTTGACCAGTGGGTGGCAGTGTATTGAATGACACATTAGCGTCCACTGTAGTGACTGATGTTGCAACTGTGACATTCAGACTGATTTATATAGGAGAAAACAACGATTGAATAGCTGTCCACTGTAGTGACCACTATGCATGAAAGGGTTAATGTATTTATTTATGCTCTTATATTGATTGGATTGCAATTTTAATGTGTTTTTATGATTGTAAAGCACTTTGTGCTACTTTTGTATGAATTGTGCGATATAAATATACTTTAACAAAGATGTTATTAAGCTTCTTATTAAAGATAGGTTCAACAAAGATAGGTTTAACTTGAACAATACAGCCTCTGACATAATTATTTTAATTATTTTATTTTCATAAATATTCGCCTGACCTATGCTTTATGGCTCAAAAACAGTAAAAAAAAAACTACTCACCAGCAACCTAGGCCTGGAGTGTGTATGTAAGGACCTGTGAAGTGAGATTGAGAGATCCTTTAATTGTCCCACAATGGGGAAATTCCAGAAGAAGCAGCCGTTTCCAGCGCTAACAAAACTCTCAGAAAAGAAAAACAAGAACAGTATAGCAAGCAAACATTAATACACAGTATACAACAGATATTGTGAGTACGGTACACGTGGTCACGTGATGGAATTTTTTCAGTGGATAAAGGACAGGGTCACAAACAAGAAGATAGAGGGAAGAGCGCGGGCGGTGTGTGCAAAATGTTATCTCATGTTTATGTTGCTGGGTCGGTCTGACTCGGGTTCTTCCAGCCACCTGCATTCTCAAGGTCCGGGATAAGGGGAAAACCAAGGGAGGGAGGGCAGAAAAATACATTTTAATACATTTGTTGATCAGGAATTTATACAGATCAATAAACCAATCATTTCTGGTCTTTCCGAGTAGCGATTCGTTGTTTCATTGAGTTACTCCGTCTTTAACCGTCTCTCTCTAATTGTCCAACGGCTTTCAGCACCTCCGTGGTCCGAGACAAGATGTTACGATCCAGATCCATGAGCTGTGCCAGTCCGTGGTCCAGTCTTTGCTCAAGTCTTAACACCCTTTCACTCAGTTCCACAAACTTTGTTTTGTTGTTGTCAGACAGGTTTTGGACGAATTCTCCTGTCTGATAAATATTCCGATAGACAAAGGCAATTCCAAGCCCCAATAGTAGAAAGCCCGCTATCATAAACCCAAATATAAAGAGATCTTCTACATCTTCGACCTGCAAGGGCTCGATGCATAGGATCTGCCAGGTGTTGTACCAATTATCCCGTACGAATCCAGCCATGTCTGTTCCGTCAGGGCACCGTGCCTCACCCGGAGAGGCTTTGCGTTGGGAGAAAATCTTATCCAAAGCACTTAGAGACCAGTCGATCACATTCATTTTCAGAGATCAGTTGGCGGGCAGATAATCCGAGTTGAAAAAGGTAAAAAGAGTTCAAAAATTTGACTAGACAAAGCAAGTAGCAAAAAACAGAGCAGGAGCAGAGCAGGAGCAGAGAGAAGACACGTCCGCACTCGAAGAGGAGGAGTGAAGTAAGTAACGTAGGTTTGTAGCATATAAAGACATCTCCACCAGCTCTTGCCACCTTCATCTTGCAATAGACAAATCATGGAATTAAGGCGAGGTTGAGCTGATTTGTTTGGATTTGATGCACATCCGTTCGTGTAAATGACATTACCATATCACGAAACAAGTATTTTTACTTGTTAAAGACAAGATGCCTGGTCCTTAAGGCATCTAGAACAGGGTGGCTCACTGGTCACAAATGAACAGCGTTGAGTAGAATTACTCTTAAAAGTAACTCGTTAAGTTACCTTGTTATTGCCCTGAAAAACTATGTCATGGGTGATGTCACATTGGACAATTAGCAGTGCCGCCGCAGGTGTCCATGTTGTACCATGAGACATTTACGTTGCCGGGCTGTGCTGGTTCAGGAAGAGGCGCACACGTGGCAGAGGCGCTCCACGGTGAAAGAGTGCGGTGTGCAGCCAGTGCTGTGTTGTTTTCCTCCTCATCCTCGAATAAAGTGGTCAAAATATGCGACGTGAGAAAAGACGCCTTAATGAAAGTGCGCGGCTGTTACACGGAGCGGAGGAGAGAGAAAAGAGAGCGCAACCAGTGTTGCCAGATTGGGCGGTTTTCCGCCCAATTGGGCTCCTTTTGTTGGCTTCGGGCGGAAAAAAATAGCGTTGGGCGGGTGCATATATTTTGGGCTATTTTTGGATGTCTCAGGCGGGAATTTGAAAATGTAAAATAGATTAATATCTTCATAAATATTTGTGTATTATTGATTGAGTTGTTGATAGAATATTAAATAGAATAGAATAAATTACAGAAACTGAATATTGAATGGTTTGCAATAGTGACATTGGTTGTGCTGGTTGTCAGTCAAAATGTCTAATCGACCTCTGATTGGATGGAAACAATAAACACCGGCTCAGTCCACCCTCGGGTTTGGCGCTGGGTCCTGCTTAACATTTAGGGTTTAAGGCGAGGTCAGGTTATCTTACGGCTGAAGAGGAGATACAGGATTTAAAACAAGATTTCCAAATGGGGGAAATACAAGAAAGTATATTGGAAGTAATGGGAGAACCAGCCCGAGCTGAAAATGTGGATTGCCCCAGTTCTGGAGAATGAGTCCAAAGCACGCTACACGTATTACAATTCTGATATCCAGTTTGCATGGGACTAAAGTCTATATGACAAGTTCTCATTATATTCAAATTATGGCTTAGTTTGGTGGGAGGCACTTGTGGTAAATATTTAGCAGTTTTACATTTTTGAAGTACAGTTCCAGAAGAAATTTTGATAAATAAAAGTTTAAAATTACAGGTGTGTGTTATCAAAATGTGACGTACAGTTGAAAATAAATAGACAGTTAACACTCTAAATGTTATGAAGATTGTCAAACAGATGACAAAATAGGCAAAATGTGTAGTAAAATCTTAAATACAATCATATTCAGTATATATTAGTCAAACATGTCTAACCTGTCAACTTTAAACGCACCACACAATCAGATAGTGGTACTGTATAGTTGCCAAATAAGGAGGGCTAAGGGCCCGACTGTGGTCTATATGTTTATCTGGTGTGTGCCGTTGGTTTGTTCATAATTTTACGGTTGCAACTGTGCTTTGTATGCTATTTAAATAGTAATTTTGGAAAGTTTACAATTTGGGCTGGTTTTCATTGATCTTGGCGGGTTTTATGTGGACTTTGGGCTGGAAACTGTCAGTAAAATCTGGCAACACTGAGCGCAACGGAGGAGAGAGAGAGAGCCACGGATACCTTCCCAAAAAACTGAAGAAAGGAGCGAGGGAGAGAGATCATGTGGGCCAGAGTCAGCGGAGGAACAGGCCCATCTGGTACAGGAGCATGGATGTAAATGAACTGGATAAGGTACGCCCCCTCTGCCTCTGGTCCCAGATTGATTAGTGGCCGTGCGAGGTACTGCAGCCTCTGGGGCCCAGCCTTTTTCTATAATTTCACATTATAATTGCAGACAGTACTTAATTATTATTGGTATTTAAATAAAATAGAAGGAAATGTTCTTTTCTACCGTTTCTAAAATCACCGAAATTACCGTTTTTATATAAAGTGACGTGACCGCAAACATGTGCGAGTCACGTGAACGAGCGTCGGACGATACAAACAGAAGCACGTGGAAAAGGCTTGACTAGCGATACCTGTAAGTTATATTTTATTTCATTTCAGACGCTTTCACGTGTGATCTAACATTAACACAAAAACTTGCAGCTGCGTGGTCGCTCACGTCGCTCAAAGCATCATGGGGGATTGTTGTCACGCGGCACCCTACAGCAAAGATGGCAGCCTCCGTATCAGGAAGTAAATGCGGAAGTAAAAAACTTTTTTGGGGTCATGCGCCAATGAGCACACTCCATTGGGATAAACAGGGCGCCATTTTGGGTTAATCTTCCAGGATTTATTATAGTTCTATGTACAAGAGACGTCCCGTTGGAGCAGGTAGAACACTAAACCCGTAGTTACTTATTCTGCCTATAAACCTCTGCACGGAACTCCGTTTATGTAACTCCTGTTCCACATGTGCGCGGGCGCGGGTCGGGTTCGGGTCGTATCGTGCCCGGGTCGGGTCAGACAGTACATGCGCGGGCTCGGGCGGCTTGGGCTTGAATTTTTGAGTCCAATCTAAACTCTACCCTAGAGGCTGTTCCCGGAAAAATACATAAATAAGCCGCATCGCTGTATAAGCCGCAGGGTTGAAATCATGAGACAAAAGTAGCGGCTTATAACCCACATTTTACGGTAAATTAATTAAGGGTCCCTGAACAGAATTCTAAATTGACTTTGTAGTAGGGCTGGCTGATATGGCAAAAAATTCACAATTTTCTTAGGGCCAGATCATGATTTCGATTTTATCACGATTTGCCTTCACTTTGTATTTTTCTGTTGCCTTTAATAGAACTGCGCGATTTAGTAAAAATGTCTAATTGCGATTTTTCTGACCAGTGCGATTGTGATTTGATTGATTGTATTTCTCTACAAGATTCACATGGGTGCATTATTTATTATAATAAAACTCTGGCCAGCAGTGGAAAGAATAAAAATACAGGTACATGGCTATAAATATTCTCGATTACACAAAGCACAAGTAATGCTGCTATGAATATACTTAAGTAAAAGTAAAACGTACGCAAGCAAAATACCACTCACTAGTGGTATTAACTACTTGTTACTTTGTATGCAATTTTAGCTTAGAGTTTTAGATCAGTTTTTAAATTCAAAACTTGATTAAATTAATAGTTAAAAACACATGATTTTAAATGTACCTAATTACAATTACATGATAGAATTACTCCAAGTTTAAGTACTGGTTCAATAAATCTACTCCAAAAAGTACAAATACCCAGAAAATCGATTCACTTACAGTAAGTATCTGTAATAAGTGACTTTCCGGCTTTGCTTTTGGCAAAGTTTGGTTTAACG
This sequence comes from Rhinogobius similis, assembly GCA_019453435.1. Lineage (NCBI taxonomy): Eukaryota > Metazoa > Chordata > Actinopteri > Gobiiformes > Gobiidae > Rhinogobius > Rhinogobius similis. The sequence goes on along the minus strand of CM033632.1, from coordinate 1,367,076 downwards.
TGTGTTATAAACATGCCCTGAACCCTGTATCAGTAGTTCTGAAAATATGCCCTGAAGAAGGCCTTGCAGGCTGATGTGCACTGGCGTTAAGGACTTTTGACTGATCAGAGTGTCTTGGACTCTTTACCCGGCTATGAGCTACATCCAAGGGTATTTTTTTAGTTGCTTAATGTCAGTAGATCTCGGTCCCAGTCCTTTGCTGCCTCCTTGAGCTCCGCCCCTTCACAGTCTGTGAGCTGCAGCATATATTATTATATTTTATTACTGGGTTATCACAAAATGAAAAAAAAGAAAATTATTACAAAATGTGTTTTGACAGAAACGATAAAGTGACAATTATATTATTATTTTATTGTATTATTATTCATTAATTTTCTACCGCTTGTTCCTGTTAGGATTCGCGGATGACTGGAGCCTATCCCAGTGACTTTGGGCCTTAGGCGGGGTACACCCTGGACAGTGGCCAACTCGTCGCAGGACTGACACAGAGACATGGACATGGACAGACAACCATTCACTCTCACATTCATTCTTTAACCTACACATGCATGTGTTTGGACGATGGGAGAAAGCCGGAGACGGTACCCACAGTAACATACAAACTCCACCCAGAGAATGTATTATTATTTATTTTATATTTTGATTACAAAATGCTACGGGCCTTCTTGATGATGGAGCTGATGGTCGGCTCCCACTTGAGGTCCTGAGTGATGGTGGCGCAGAGGAAGCGGAAAGAGTCCACGGTGGTCAGGGTCCACTGTCTTCTGGGCGTTGAACTCATGGTTGTTGTCGCTGCACCAGGACACCAGTCGTTCCACCTCCCTCCTGCTTCAGACTCATCGCTGTCAGATGGATGAATCTCTCCAAGTCTGGTTTAGACACATTATTTTTGTTGTAGTATGTTTTTTTGATGATAAAAACGATTATGAAGTTAAAAAAAAGAAACAAGCAAGCAAGGAAAGCATTCACATGTAGAAAGTACAAGATCAACCTGCCCATGGGAAGACAGGTGGAAGTTATCATTTTTGCCTTGCCAAATTAGCATCTTTCCTTTTTTTGGTCAATGTAATATTGTAAACTGTCCCTGTTAAAGTAAAAACCACCATACATAACTCCTAATCATGGCTTTATAGAATCTAATCATTAGCTTAAGTATTTTGCTTGTTCAAACTGTGAACAAAATTGCTCAGGTTGATTTCAAGAGCATGCAGTTAATTAAAACTACGTTACATTTTACATGACATGCTGTGACTGAGATTATAATTTTAATTTGAGTGGTACATGTTTACCCAACATTTGCATTGCCTGTTTAAAGGTCTACACGCAAGACTGAAGAAGAAGTCCTCTAGCCACACATTGTACAGGTTATGTATGTATACAGTATGTATTTTTCAAGTGTTGCTATTATAATCAAAGCCCTCAATCTGGAACAGAGACCAGCCGTCTGCTTAAGATTGATGAGGCACAACATGAACGAAATGAAGTCAAAACAACATGAACCATGTGTCACGGACAAACGTGGAGCAGTGAGGCGATTATGCCACAAGCCCACAAGAAGATGCCCACATCTGAAAATACACAGTTGTATTTACCATGTTTAGCAAAAAAAAAAATTGATGATTTGTCGCTTTTATCTATTATTATCCAGTACGATACAGACGGTTGTAAATAAAGGAAAAATACAGAATGAGAAAGATTACTGATGTTCTGACATTATGTCCATGATAACAGATAATGGTCCTCATAACATCTTGTGTGAGAAGGCAATGTCATTTGATGGCATTTGCAAATGTGAAACTACTTGTATTTTAGAACCAAATCATCAGTTGTTGATGTTCCTGCCCTCCCGTCTCCAGACTGTTCAGGTTTCTCTCCACCTTCATTTGCATCGTCATCGTGCACCTCTTCGTTCCCCAGATACTCCTCGTGATGTGCTTCATTCATAGAAATTGTGAAGTACACAGCATTCTAGAATGATCTGGCTGATGAGAGATTTTTGAACTCATTTTGTTTAGGGTCATCTCCAGCACCCTTTGAGCTGTGTCTGCTCCACAGCCCTCCTCGCCTGAATACCTAGAGCTGAACTTTCAGTCTCTTGCTCCTCCATCTCTTCCCTCTCAAAATGTGTCATAAACTGCATCTCCCAAAATCAAAAGCGGCACATCAACACAAAACATGTTCAGTGCTTTGTGTAAAAAGTACACCACTCTGTCCCTGATCTAAAAGAGTAAAGAGAGGGCAAAAACAAGAGCATTATGCACTTGTCTGCTGTTATCAACGTTCCAAAAATGCAGTATCTGGTTAGGACTTGCAATATCACAAAATAACCTCTTCTGGTATGAAAATCAGCTGGTGTCTTTTCAGAATCAGAATCAGAATCAGAATCAGAAACTGTTTATTGCCATTTTCAGTGAAGTTCACAAACGTAGGAACTTGCTTCGGCGTAGGTGCAACATAAAGCAAAGGATAAAATATAAAAAATATATAAAAAGGCATGCATAAAATTAAAAATAAAATAGACTAAGATAGACTATATACAGAATGTACAGTTGGCAGATAGTGCAATGTGCAATTGAGTAGTGCAAATAGATTGTTCTTAAATAGTATTATTGTTAAAGTGACAGGTGTTACAAAGTGTTCATGAGTCCAACGGCAGAGGGAAAGAAACTGTTCTTGTGGCGGGAGGTTCTGGTCCGGATGGACCGTAGCCTCCTGCCCGAGGGGAGTGGCTCAAATAGTCCGTGTCCAGGGTGAGAAGGGTCAGCTGTGATCCGACCTGCTCGTCCCCGAGTCCTGGAGATGTACAGGTCCTGGACAGATGGAAGGCTGCAGCCGATCACCTTCTCAGCAGAGCGCACAATGCGCTGTAGTCTCTGTTTGTCCCTGGCTGTGGCTCCAGCGTACCACACGGTGATGGAGGAGGTGAGGATGGACTCGATGATGGCCATGTAGAACTGCACCATCATCTGCGCCGGCAGCTTGGCTTTCCTCAGCTGCCGCAGGAAGTACATCCTCTGCTGGGCCTTCTTGATGATGGAGCTGATGGTCGGCTCCCACTTGAGGTCCTGAGTGATGGTGGTGCCGAGGAAGCAGAAAGAGTCCACGGTGGCGATGGGAGAGTCTGTCAGGGCAAGGGGGGGCAGGGGGGCTGAGACTTTCCTGAAGTCCACGATCATCTCCACTGTCTTCTGGGCGTTGAGCTCCAGGTTGTTGTCGCTGCACCAGGACACCAGCCGGTCCACCTCCCTCCTGTAGACAGACTCATCGCCGTCCGAGATGAGTCCGATGAGGGTGGTGTCGTCCGCAAACTTGATCAGTTTTACAGAGTCGTGGCTGGAGTTGCAGCAGTTGGTGTACAGGGAGAAGAGCAGAGGAGAAAGTACACAGCCCTGTGGAGTTCCTGTGTTGATAGTCCGAGTCTCTGAGACATTCTTCCCCAGCCGCACGCACTGCTTCCGGTCCGTCAGGAAGTCAGTGATCCACCTGCAGATGGAGTCAGGCACGTGGAGCTGAGAGAGCTTGTCCTGGAGCAGAGCAGGGATGATGGTGTTGAATGCAGAGCTGAAGTCCACAAACAGGACCCTGGCGTAGGTTCCCGGGGAGTCCAGATGCTTCAGGATGAAGTGGAGGGCCAGGTTGATGGCGTCGTCTACAGATCTGTTGGCTCTGTAGGCGAACTGCAGTGGGTCCAGGGCGGAGGAGGTGAAGGACTTGAGATGGGGCAGGACCAGGCGCTCAAAGGACTTCATGACGACAGGCGTCAGCGCCACAGGCCTGAAGTCATTAAGTCCAGTGATCCGGGGCTTCTTGGGAACAGGGACGATGATGGACGATTTGAAGCAGGCTGGGACATGGCATGACTCCAGGGAGGTGTTAAAAATGTCTGTGAAGACAGGAGTCAGCTCGTCCGCACAGTGTCTCAGGGTGGCGGGGGAGACAGCGCCTGGTCCAGCAGCTTTCCGGGGGTTGGACTTCCGAAACTGTTTCCTTACATTGTTGCTGTGTAGTGAAAGGCCAGTGGGGGAGGTGGGGGGACCTGGGGTGGGATTGGCAGAAATGTCTATTGTAGTGAGATGGGTGGGGGAGGGGGTTGAGATTTCGAACCGTGAATAGAAGGAGACGAGCTGTTCAGCGAGTTTCTGGTCGTCAGCAGCATGGGGGGCTTTGGGCTTGTAGTTGGTGATCTGCCTAAGTCCCCGCCAGACCGCCGAAGCGTTGTTAGCAGAGAAAGACTGCTTTAGGCGCGTGTTGTACAGAGATCTAGCTCTTGACACCTCCCTGCTAAATCTGTACTTAGCACCTTTGTAGCTCTCTCTGTCCCCTGCTCTGAATGCTGCCTCCTTCTGCTGCCTGAGCTGCCTCAGTTTGGGTGTGAACCAGGGCTTGTCGTTGTTATAAATCACCCTGGTGCGTGTGGGAATGATACTGTCCTCACAGAATTGGATGTATGACGTCACAGTGTCCGTGTACTCATCCAAACCATCCGTGGCAGTTTTGAACACATCCCAGTCTGTAATGTCCAAACACGCGCGTAGCTCCTCTACTGCCTCGCTGGGCCACTTCTTAGAAGTCCTCACTACAGGTTTGGAGAGCTTCAGCCTCTGTCTGTACGTGGGGATCAGGTGGATCATGGCGTGATCTGAGAGCCCTAGGGCAGCACGAGGAACCGCGCGGAAGGACCCACTCACTGTAGTGTAACAGTGATCCAGCGTGTTCTGCTCTCTGGTCGGGCATTTAATAAACTGTCTGTACTTTGGTAGTCCCCAAGGATGATCAACAAGGAGTCCGGGAAGTCCTGCTCCGTATTCAAAACCCCCTCCGCTAACACGCGCTGTGCCTCCTGTGTGTTCGCGCACGGCGGGATGTAAACAGCAGCGAGAATGAATGAAGCAAACTCACGTGGAGAGTAGAATGGTTTACAGTTAATGAAGAGATATTCCAGATCAGGAGAGCAGAGTTTGGAGATCACAGTCACATCGGAGCACCAAGCGTTGTTGATGAAGAAACAGACTCCACCGCCTTTTGTTTTTCCCCCGGAGAGATCCCTTTGTCTGTCGGCGCGGAGGAGCTGGAATCCCTCCAAATGGAGCGCGCAGTCCGGGATCGACTCGCTGAGCCACGTCTCTGTGAAACACAAAACAGAGGACGTTTTGTTGGGGTTTTGATAGAAACCTGTTCTGTCAATGGTACAACATGTGTGAACCTCCACTTTTCTCTAGAAATAACCCTTGCTGTATTTTTAGACACTTGGCAGCCGATGGTATCTCGAGATACAGTGGCTTTAGAAGTTACAGCTGTAAGAACTTGCTAGGTGATGAGGCAACATTTGTAAGCTTTATCTGTATTCCAGGTTAGTTTCCAGCCTCTACACACAGATGGCGATCTGTATCTCAATAGAGCTAACGCGCAGCTGTCTGTCCTTTCCTTGCAGTCGCAGGTTGACGTGAGCATGATAAACATGCATCCCTTCTTTTCGAGTGTTAGAAGTGTAACATTAGACGCACAATACCATCAAACGAGAAAGACTTTGTATTCAACACTAAATAAGTCAAATTGCTTGGGCTCACGTGTCCGTTGCAAATGTTTTACAGGTCTCAGTTGCATTTTTCTACACTTTGATCTGTTATCGTTATAATAAAATACTTTGTGGTTGTGTAAGTCCTTAAGGGACTCGTTAATAAATAAAACTAGTGATTATATAATTGATATTTTGAAATATATGTGAAATTGCTCTGGTACAAACGCAGGATGACCACAGAAACCATAGGGTGTATATTCTAGCAATAAGTAAAGAAAAAATAACAATAATAACTGAATTTGCTGGAATAAATATTCAAAATTAAGTATTAGGGGCCCATTGGGAAGATTTTTACACCTGGGGCCTAGAATGTTTTCATTCTACACGAAACAGAATGATGAAGATCACCTTATCTCCCTGTTATTATTGTTTTATTATATTTGAAATTGGGTAATATTTTTAATTTACTGACCATTACATCATTAGCCATTGCATGAATTGGTTGCACAAGTTGTCAAACAAAAATCAAACAAATAATAATCATTTGAACGAAAGGAGGGAAAAACACAATAACACAAATAAACAAACACTGAAAAATAATCACGCAGAATATACTTTTAAGTGTGTCGTACATGGAAAGGGTCATGCAGTGGCCAAACTGTAAATTGCTGAAGTTTGATCTACATTGAGTACGTTGAAGCGAGGTCCACTCTGCCCAAAGTTGACCTGGATCTCCTCATAATGTGGGTCAGCCTGCAATTTACAGTATTGGAATACAAGAAACAATTTGGAACAGTTTTTGGGACGATCTGCAAGTAGCGACTGATTGAGCTGAAATAATATGTAGAGCAAAGACAAAATGGTAATAAAAATTAAGACTGTACTCACTTCTGGTATGTTGTTGGCATTCACTGGAATCTCTGTCCAAAACATAACATTGTTAAAACTAAAATAAATGTACAATAAGGAGATAAAAATACACATATACTTACCTCTGAGTGTAGTGTGTTTCTTGTTTAAGTATAACAACAATAAAACCATTGACATAAGGACCAAAAATGACACCAGACTTATACCAGTACAGAGCAATAACCCTGTGAACAAAGAGCACTCAGAATGATTATCTGTAAGACTTTTAATACAGAACTTCTTAAAGGTGCACTATGTAACTTTTTTGTTTCTGGGTGTTCTCCACGTCACGATTAAATGTTAATCGTGTCCTTTTTAAAATGGCATTATTTAAATGTCAAATTTTTAATACAATACAGTTTTTTTGTAAATAACATTAAATAATTAAATTATTTCACAAATTAAAATACATAATCTTAAACGACATCTGGCTAAAATTGAGGTCTATAGATTGAATGTGTGGTCACATGTTTCGGGTAAATATAGGACTGAACCCTGCGACTGGCCCCTGTCCAGGGTGTTCCCTGTCTAACATCCAAAGTCACAGGGTTAGACTCCAGTCACCCACGACCCCTAAAAGCCACAAGTGGTAGAAAATGAAAATGAATGAATGAATGTACAAGACCAAACAACAGGTTGAATGTGGTTCAAGGCCCTTCCTTGTGTAGCTGGCTCTTCTAATGATAAACGCATGCTGCTGGTGTTGACCTGGTGTTGTGATTCAGTTATAGTTCGGTGAAATATTTGGTCCATCTCACTAGTTTTAGAGTTCACACGTGTTATATTTTCCTTGTCAACCATACAGTGTTCAACTCCAGAAGACACACTGCTCCCACCGCTCTTTAAACATCAGACACTAAGATCTGCACTCGTCCACGTGAGGACTGGTGGATTTTATGTTTAAATCTTACCGCATGAGTCAACTGCTTCTAAACCTCCCGCTGTGTAATTTAAAATTTCTTTATTCATTCAGAGGATAAGTCCCTTGAGATGAACCATCTCATTTTCTCATCTAATTTTTTCCTCATTTAAAATTTAAAAGAGCGTCATAGGTCAATCTGAAGCAACACTTCATGATAAATGTGTTAGTTTTCTATGAAACAAACAAGCAAGACAGAAAAGGAACAACATAACAGCAGACTTCCTGTGTAATCTAAATCTGGCTTTTTCAAAATGCAAATGACATTTTGTAAATGCCTGTTTTCATTTCAGTCCAGACAGTTGGTTCATTCTGTATTATCCATTTTTTTGTGACAGCCTTTTTTCATGCTGCCAAAAGTTTTAAAGACAAGTGGGATTTTAATTTGCTGTGCATCATTAATCTTAGTTTATCATTCATGAACAGCTGGAGAATCCCAAAACACAAAATAATTATGGCCTACCTGGCAACCACAAAATCTCCAGTAATTGCCTGTGAATAATGTACACGTTTACAAAGTGTTACAAGATGCAATGATACACGTTCTTTTTCCCACTTATTTTCAATATATCTCGGTATACAGATGTGCTGAGCGTGGTGGTTCAGATCGGACACATGTAAATAGGTTTGAAATAGTTCCCTTAGGGAGTTCTGATGTGCTGTGTATGCTTTCACAGGGAACAAGAAAAGTCCTTCAGTTTTGAAGAATTGAGTTGGCAGTATTTTTTGCTAAAGTGCTAAAGTGATGTTTCTGAATTGTACGAGTTACAATTTACCGAAAAGCCGACAAAAAGTAGTACCTGATGTTACAGAAAGTGGCACTATAGAAGACTGCTGCTCGTTTTCAGGTCTGATGGTGTTTGTGATTGTAAAAGTAGCGACGGGAACTGTCTGCAGCATGGTAGAGCTGTGGCAGGGCGAGGGCATGACACTTGGTTTGAGAATTACATTTGTATTTGAGGATATTTTTTCTGTAACAAAGAATATATTCAGCTTTTGTGCAGTAAAACAGTGTACAGTTCAAATGTATAAACTTACCGTGGGTCACTTTGATCACAAATTCATGATAACCATTCTTCACTGATCTTTCAAACAAACACTGGTATCGTCCTGAATCTGACATTGTCACATTTTTGATCGTCACGTCTATTATAAAATATCTTTTTTTCCGATATTCCACACTGTATCTTCCCCTCTGTGCTTTGCTTTTGGGAGTCTGCACCAAAATGTCCTCTTTGTTTTTACAGTAATTTTTGCAGAATAACTTGTTGCTACCAGGAAATAAAAACCAACAGCTGACTGTGATGTCTTTTCCTTCCGACACAGAAACGGCGTGTCCTTGGGTGAGTTTTAGATCCTCTAACAAAACTGTTCAAAAACACAGAGAGCATTGACACTTTGTCCAATTAGTATGGCTTGGTAAGAACATATAAAATCCTTTACACTATGCAAATACTAAACAAAAATACACAAAGACTTCACCAAATACAATGAACATTAACTATATAGAGCATCTAAACAGAGGGAAAAAGCTAATAGGTAAGGACATATTTTACAGTCAAATTTACTCACCAAAAATTAGGGTGAACATTTGATACAGCTTCATTCTGAGATCTTAAGTTTGAGTGCGGACGTCTGACAATTCACACATCGTCTGAGAAAAGCAACGGTTCTGCTTTCCTCCCTGAACCCATGAAACCACAAAGTTCTGCAGTTCCTCGATGGGTCACACTTCTTGAAGTTCATGTGACGATTATAATTTAAACACAAATGACAGAGTATAATGACAAGAGCAGACCATTTAATGCTGAAAAAAATCTAATTAAAACTTAATGTAAGTGGCATAAAAAATGTCAAGCTGGGCTTCAATTAAAAGAAGCCAGTGCAGAAAGAGTTTTTAGCAGCGATTTGAAACTCTAAACAGAAGTAGCGGCTCTTGTGTTCAGGTGAAGAGAGTACCGTGGTTTAGCAACAGAAAAACCTTTGGACCAGCAATACTCTGTGCTCTGAAGACTGAAAGGCCAAAGTACAGTGAGTTACAATAGTCCAGGTGAGATGTTATCAATGTGTAAACTACTTTTTCAATGTGGTTTAGGGACAAATGGTTAACTTTGCTTGGATTCGAAGTTGAAAAAAGCTAGGAACTGATCTGTTGGTCAGATTTAAAGTTATTATCAAGAAAAACAACAAGATGAAAACTCACTGAAACATTTTTTAAATCAAGGTAATCACCAAATATTACAATTCTTTTCATCGTTCAGATTTTAAATATTCAGCAACATAAAATCTATATGACAGGTTCTCATTGTATTCAACTTATGATTTAGTTTGGTGGGAGGGCACCTGTGGTAAATATTTATCATAGTTTTACATTTGTGAAGTTGCAGTTTGTGAAGTAGGGCTGAGGTCTGACGCCTGAATTCCACATCATGCGTCTCCGCTCCGCTCCGCTGCGCCGCAGACCGCCTCCGATTTAGAGCGCAGGCCCTCGCCTACTGGATGTAATTTGTCTCCGCCAGTCCGCGCAGCGCAGGGCTGCGAAGTCCCGAGGAGCGGGACTCGCGGGACCCGCGGGACCCGCGAGAACTCGCGATCAGAAAGCGCTCCAAAAGTATCGGAAAGAAAACAAATGCAGATTAACTGAAAGTCTGTCGTTTGTGCAACTGCAATCACTTTTTCACCGTGTCAACACAGCGCATGAATAGAGCATTAATAAAAGTGACAGCCTAAAACTGTATTTAAGACATTTACAACCATTTACATGTATCGGGTGGAATTGATTGTAAACATTTGCCTTCTGGGTAACAAAAAGTTTAATGCACGTCATTAGGTCTGAGTTAAAAGTTTTTGTTTTGGAAACCCAGATGTAGTTCGTGTTCTCTTTCCTGTTTGGTGCGATCTAAACTGCGTGGCTTGATCCGGTCGGACTCTGGCGCAGAAGAAAATAGACTTGATCCGCAATTCTGTCGGAGAGCGGCGGAGTGGCGGAGCTGAGGCGCAGACCTGCGCAGCGCTTACGCGGGATGTGGAACGGGCTTCATTCTTTCAGATGGCTGCGTAAGTTCTGCGCATTGCGTGGCGCAGCGGAGCGGAGCGGAGACGCACGATGTGGAATTTGCCTGTGAGATGCCCTCATCATATGTGCAGAATATATCTAAACAGACAAGCTAAACTCCTTCACATCCACAGGTTTTATTTATGTGGCAAGAAATGGTGAAACTGTAACAGTCAATAACAATCAAAAACATGACGATTTTGAGACAGATCTACAATGTAGCAAGTTAAATCACAAGTAAAATGTATATCGCACCACAGGTTTTAACTAATTATATTTATATTTTTCAACAGTATATTATTACATGAAGTCAAATATGTAATCATTTGTATGTTTATCACTTCTATATGAACTAACAGAGCTGCAGAGCAGTTTGCATATGAACGATGCATCATCATCAACTTCCTTTTATACTTTAACATTTTACAAATTTCCTCAAAATATCCATGTGCAACCGAACATATTAAACCACCTTATCAATACGTACCCAGGATGCTATCATAGCCATAAAATGTATGCAGATTAGTGATGGGTGAACTGAAACGGGTGTTTCGACACAGTTTTGAAGCCCCGAAGCACATGCGCTTCGAAACACTGCTCCAAAACACGATTCAAAGCACTTGTCACGTGACCTGGATGGTTCATGAAGCCGTCACGTGACTCAGACGGTTCATGACCCGCTGTTGTTTCACAGGTGGGTCAGTAGGGGGGGCTTTCCTTTCGAGCCTGGGTTCATTGACAGGGCTTCAAATGAACCAGGCACCAGTGAGTCTGTCTCAAACTCATAACTCCATAAAGTCTCAACCTGCTCCCACAAAGTTTGAAAAAAAGTGTTTACGCGTCGGACTCATGTTGAGGGTTCATGAAAAGTGATAATTTAAGGATCGAGTTTGGGCAACTTGACCAGACAGAGAAGCCCTCCGTCTACAACACGAGGTGATAAAAGAATGTAACGTCACATCGGTGCAGCGGTTAGCGCTCTGCACCGACAGACGTCTTGCTCACTTTCTTAAAGAGACAGAACACAGTAAACACCAAAGACTTTAAGTTATAACAGCGCCCTCCAACAGACTGGACTGAACAGAATCCCTCTGTGAAGTCATCAAAAAGTGACAGAAAATTTGCAGACAACTAACACTTTTTTTTGAACGTTTAAAAGGTAATTCAACAAAAATGAAGTTGTTCTCAGGTATTATTATTTGTCAGCTATTATTATTATTATATGAAGATGATGATTTTTATTTATAAAGCGCTTTTCCACCTAACAGGTACTCAAAGCACTTAACAAACCTTTGAAACTACAGTTGCTGTTACAACATAACATACAATTACATTTATAGACAATAAACAGACACAACATACAGTTGTAACTACAGTTGCCGTCACAACAAACACACATCAGACATACATAGCAGGCAGCTGTATTCTGTAAGTAATCCATACAAAAGATGCAAGTAGCTGTTTTAGAAACGAAAAGGAGGAAAAAAGTTCAGACTGATGTTAAAAATGGCAGACGGTGGGTTGGTAGGAAGGCATCTTAAGATGTTTTGGTGAAACTGTTTCTGATGTTTTGAGTTCCGGGGCCTTGTCCTTAGGGGCAGGGAGTGAGAATAAGATAAGGGCACAGCTGCAGCAAGACTTCTAGTCGGGAAGGGGAGAACATTTATAATAATCAATTTTTGATCCTCGGCAATTTGTCCAGATCGTAATCAATCAGTTCTGTTTCTCAGCGTCACTTAGGAGCCTCCGTTTCATGTAGTAACCTTGATAATTCCTCCTTTCTTGTGGTCAGACCTGTAATACTGCGTAGCAGCTCACTGGTCCACCTCTCGGTGTTCTGCACGTCTTCAGACCGGGCTGAGATGTTGCGAATCAGCTCCTCAGTCTGTGCATCTCTTTGTTGTAACCCCTTCACATCAGCTCTACTGCGTACAAGTTTACTTGCCTGACCCTCGATCTTGTCCATATGTTTTTCATGTCCATCGTCTGTGCTGAGATGTTGCGGATCAGCTCTCCAGTGTTTGCATCTCTCTGTTCTAATCCCTTCAGCTGCTACTCACGTCGCAGAAGTGCTCCTTAATTTCAAAAGACGTCTTGCTGTAATGTGTTTATGTTTTGACTATTATGTGATAAATGTATGTTGTGTCTTCATGATGTGTTATCTCTGAGTATAAAGCGCTTATACTCTGAATATGTTGTATGCGTCGTACAGGGAGAGATTACTCTGTTAGGGACAGACGATATTCACTTTGGGACCAGTGAATAAATCAACTCTTTAATCAGACTCATTCTCTCCTGACCTTTTTTATGGTTTTTACTTGTTTTATTTAGGAATCCACAACACCCATTTTTCCACAACAACTTGGCGTCACGAACAGCGGCCTACGAACGAACGTTTTCTTTCCCTTCGTGACGCAGTGTTTGGCCACCTGGGGCACGCTCCAGCCTCGAACCTCATCTGCTTTCTGAGACGGAGGACTGTCTCGCATCTAGGGGAAGAAGCGCCGGCGCTGGGTTCCGAACCAAATTCCTCTACAGTTGTGGTGGTGAGTCTGAATCTTTGAGTTTTATTAGATGTATAGGCGTTTAGAGCCCTAAAATAGTCCTATTACAATCTAATAAAATTAAAGGGGGAAATTTAGTTTGATCTTAAAATTAATTGCAACCTGAAAACTTCTAAAAGTAATACTAAATAGCTACTAAAGCATTCCTTCTGTTTGACTGCCGATTGCTTGATATAGCTCTGCTAATTTGTTTAAATATCCGAAGGGGTAGGAATCCTGCCTCGCACCAGACTGGGACAGGTAGACCTTGGGAGTCGAGCTGTCGGGAAGTTCAGACGCTGAAAGGGAGTCTGGCTCACTTTTCCACTTAACTGAGCAAAAAAATCTTGATTTAAGAGTGAGCTCTGTGTCACATCTAAAAGAAAAAAAAAATCTATTGCAAGACCTTTGGCCTTTAAAGGGAAGGTAAGTGAGCATAGATCTCTTCGGGGAACCTTTAAAAAGGTTTTAGCTAGAGCGGGCTAAAATACCTCACAGTACCTAATTTACTAAATTGAATAAACTAATATTGTTATTAAGTGACACATTAACCTGGGAATTTAAAGGACCCCAGCTTAGGAAAAGTGAAGAGAACTCTGGATGAGTCCTCGGGACGTGGTGGGAAAACGTCTTAAAAGATACATGCTACGCAGACATGCGTAAAGCGGTGAAAGGTGCGCACTACATTTTATCTGGGAGATAAATATCTGAGAGATAAAATGGAGGAGGAAGCTCCTACTAGCCCTCTAATTCAAGCCATGACAGGCAACAACTTGGCGTCAATATTATTGAACATTGCAGTCGTAGTTTTGGTCTTCTTTATCTTTGTCTCTTGTTTGGTTCCTTGTGTTCTTAGGATGGTGAATAATCTAGTTTCTTCCCAGTTTTTGTCTCTGCAGAACCGAGAAGAGGCTTTAAGCCTGACGGCTCACTGGGACTTGTCTAGTGAATTTGACCTGGACTTGGACAAAACTGAACCATGACGCTCAGGTCGATTTCAACATGTTTATTCGAAGGCATCATTGCATTTTAAGTATTTTTAACTTTTGATTTACAGGTTGATTGAATTGATTGTTTGAAACATGAATAAATAAAGATATGTTATTCTAATGATTTACTTGATTACAGATTTTTGTGTGTAACAGTAAAATGCTTTTATCTTTGACAAGGGGCGGACTGTAACGGCAGACATTGGGGTTTCACTCATTCTAAATTGCTAAGGTTAACTTAAATCAGACTCATTCTCTCCTGACCTTTTTTTATGGTTTTTACTTGTTTTATTTAGGAATCTACAACACCCATTTTTCCACAACAGTTGCTTCAACGGTAGCTGTCTTAGAAATTTTGCAATAGTTTAAGGCAGTACCCAGTCCAATAAGCACTACCCCACTATAAAGATTCCAAGAATAATTAAGTCCTCAACGTCTTCCACTTCCAGAGCCAGAACTTGCCAGTTGTTCCAGGCGTCCCGCGTGTAGCCTGCCGCAAAAGTTCCAGTGGGTTCTCCCGGTGAGTGGGTTCTCCCAGTGCACCCTTCTTATGGGAAAAAATTGTGTCAATCGCGCTCAGAGACCAGGTAAAATCAGATGCATTTTAGGAGTCCAGTAATCAAATCAAATCAAATCAAATCAATTTATTTTTATAATGCCCAAAATCACAACAGCAGTTGCCTCGATGGGCCACAGGTAAAAGCAGTTCAGATAACTGTCCCAGAATGCCCCTGTCCTTTGACCCTCCTTCGCGGCGAGGAAAAACTACAAAAACCCCATGGGAAAAAGTAGAAACCTCGGGGAGAACCACAGTGAAGGAGAGATCCTACTCCCACGGACGGACAGGCTGCAGATGAACTAGGACTGACGCATCCACTTGGACTGTGGAGCCAGAACCACTCAAGAGGGAGGTGGCTTTAAAGAGTTCCTCCAGGCGGACGAGGAGCAGTCCACCAGTGTAGAGAGATCCTCCAGCAGGAGATGAGGAACAGTTAATCTAAGTAGATGGAGTTCGTCCAGGCAGACGAGGTGTGGCTAATCCAGGGTTGAGGGAGTTCCTCCAGGCGGGTGGCGCATAGATCGTCCAGAGTAGAGATCGATCCTCCAGACAGATGGGGGGGGGGGGGTCGTCACTGGAGCAGCCGCCGCAGTGACTGAAACTGTCTCCACTCCCAGGTGGAAGTGGAGAGAAAGAGAAACATGTGAACAGCAATGAACAGACTACAGTTGAAGTAATATTAAATATTGTTGATAGGTAAAGTAGGAAGAACCAGAGGATAGTGTTCAAGCTGCCATACTTCCCCCAGCAGAATTGCTCCAAGGGCAGCATAGCTAAAACTGTAGGTTTTTATTTCTGTTCCTAACTGGCCTGACCATAAGCTATTTCAAAGAGGAACGTTTTGAGCCTGGTCTTAAATGTAGAGACTGTGTCGGCCTCTTTTACATGAACAGGGAGCTGGTTCCATAACATAGGAGCTTGGTAGCTAAATACTCGACCTCCTACTGTGCTTTTAGAGACTCTGGGGACTAACAATAGTCCAGCATTTTGAGAACGAAGAGCTCTGTTTGGATGGTACGCTACTATTGCATCTTTGAGGTAGGATGGGGCCATATTGTTTAAAGCTTTATAAGCCAGGAGGAGGATTTTAAATTTGATTCTAAACTCAACAGGAAGCCAGTGAAGAGACTCTAACACTGGTGAAATATGATCTCTTTTCTAGTACCTGTTAATAATCTTGCTGCTGCATTTTGAACCAGTTGAAAGCTTCTTATAGAGCTTTTAGGACACGCTGCAAGCAGGGCGTTACAATAGTCTAATCTGGATGTGACAAATGCATGGATGAGTTTTTCGGCATCATCTCTGGGCAGGATTTTTCTAATTTTGGTTATGTTACGCAAATGAAAGTAGGCTGTTTTACAGGCTTGATTTATATGTGCTTTGAACGAGAGATCTTGGTCAAATAGGACCCCAAGGTTTCTTACAGTAGAGCTGGGGGCTACAGTGATATTGTCCAGAGAAACTATCTGGTCAGATAAGGAGTCTCGCAGGTGCTTAGGGCCCAGCAGAATGACCTCGGTTTTTTCAGGGTTAAGGAGCAGATAATTAAGAGTCATCCAAGTTTTTATGTCTTTCACGCAGGCACTAAGTCTGTCTACTTGATGGGTCTGATCAGGTTTCATTGATAAATAAAGCTGAGTGTCATCTGCATAGCAGTGGAAGTTAATGCCATGCTTTCTGATGATCATACCTAAGGGCAGCATATAAAGTGTGAACAGAACTGGACCGAGTACTGAACCCTGCGGCACACCGTAGGTTACTTTAGAACATGGGGAAGATCTCTGGTTTACATTAACAAACTGGTACCTATCAGATAGATAGGATTTAAACCAGCTAAGGGCGGTTCCACTGACACCTATATCACATTCTAACCTCTGCAGTAGAATGTTGTGGTCGATGGTATCAAACGCAGCGCTGAGGTCCAACAGAACCAGGATTGAGACCTGTCCATCATCAGCAGCTAATAACAGATCATTTGTGACTTTAACTAGTGCAGTTTCAGTGCTGTGGTACGCACGGAACCCTGACTGAAAAACTTCAAATAAATTATTGTCCTGCAGGTGGCGACAAAGCTGTTTAATCACAACTCTTTCAAGGATTTTAGAGACAAAGGGCAGATTAGAAATAGGTCTATAGTTTGCCAGTATGTCGGGTCTAGATTAGGCTTTTTCAAAAGTGGTTTAATCACTGCATATTTGAAGGACTGAGGGACATAACCGCTTTCTAGTGAAGTATTTATTATATTAAGAATGGGATTTATAATTAGGGGGAGAATTTCTTTGAGGAGTCTACTTGGGATTGGGTCTAAAATACAAGTTGATGTTTTGGAGGACATAATGACTTAAGTTATCTCTGCCTGATCAACAGCAGTGAACCTATCTAGTATTACTAAAGGATTTGTATGGGACACTAGCTTTGCAGTCTGGGCTTGCTCGGTACTAATAGTGGGAGTCATTGCATTTAGTTTATCTCTAATAGTTGTGATTTTGCTGCTAAAGAATAGAAGAAAGTCATTGCAGCTTAGAGTAACTGGTATTGAGGGTTCTACTGCGCTGTGACAGTTTGTCAGCCTGGCTACAGTGCTGAAGAGAAATCTAGAGTTATTTGTATTTACTTCTATTAAATTTGAATAATATCTGGTTTGAGCCTTACGCAGAGCCTGCTTATAAGACAGAAGGCAAGTTTTCCATTCTTTTAGGGATTCTTCTGTGTGGGAGCGGCGTAAGGATCTCTCTAGTTTTCTTACCCTTTGTTTGTGAGAACGTAGTTCTTCATTGTACCAGGGGGAGGCTCGTTTTGGCCTGATTACTTTCTGTTTAAGTGGAGCTGCAACATCAAGAGCAGCTTTTGGAGAGTTGACCATTGAGTCAACAGAGTTATCAATAGCACTGGGACTGGCGCTGTTAACGACAGGATCACATGACGTAATATTAAATATTGGTTCTATTATTTCTCTGGACTTTAAAATAGATTTTTCAGATATTGTCCTTTTCATTATAGTTTTAGTCTGAGGAGCTGGATAGTCCTTAAGAATAAACTGAAAGGTAATTAGGAAGTGATCTGACATTATTGGGTTTTGGGGGAAGAAGATAGTAAGCAGTGAATCAAATAGAACAGAAGTATGACGAGACAAGATGCAAAACAAATAGATAGCACAGAGGAGCAGAGACAGGTCCGCCTTGTCTGAGTGCAGGAAGAGTAAATTTGAGAATTATTTACCACAGTGGACACCACTGGGTGAACCATAAAAAAGAAATACAGCCTATAGAGACTGGAAGTGGCCTACGATGATGTTTTAAGACTTTTGTTTAAAATATTTCAGATGGACCACTGCCAGTGAACTGTTTGTGTCTTTAAGAGTAAGTACACTGCAAGTGGTTTAAAGGGACGTATTTTGCCCCTAGTGCAGCGCCAGCGTTAATGTTGACATTTTGCGCAGAGTGTGGGGCGTGGAGCTCTAAACAAGAGGCGTGATGACGCAAAAATATAAGGTGAAGTGAAGCAAACGTAGGGCGTGGTGAGATGCATTCTCTGAATGGCAGTGAAAAACATAACATGAAACATTTCCTGGAGTGGTATTACTATCCTCATATGGACTTATCTCATTAAAAGAACCTTAATGGACACAAATATCCAAACCGATACGTCACAGAACAATGAATATGGTCCAGTTAAGACAGCCCGTCTGCCTTAGGGCAAAACATTGCCCAGGGGCAAAATACCCTAATGTGTAAATGTATGTATGAAAATATTGTGATTTTATCATTGTCTAATATTGAATACAGTGCCATCCGCTACTCCTCTCAGCTGTGGAAACACTGGTATAGTTGCCTCCTGAGAGGTTAGTTAGTTAGGTTAGTCCTCTTATTATTGTTGCTTTTAACTAGCATGTTTATTTATATCATTTATATGGATTTATATCCCTTGTTTTCAAAATGGTTGACAGGTCATAGTTGTGGAATGTGGAATCTATCTCTATCGCGTCAGAATCACGATAATATTACACACGCGCAAAGAATACAACCACGAGAGCATGGAAAGGCTCATAGGCGCACGTGTGAAGCCTCCTGCACGTGTGACACGACATGTGACGTCACATTTGGTGGACTGTGATTGGCTGAATGAAACGAACAACCAGGAAGAAAAACAAACTGGGTTAAGATTTGCAGAAAGTTTGTCAAAAACAAATGTTATCTTTTAATGTAAACATTTTTACTCAAGAACTACGTTTCTGTTGTCTTTTGGATCATGTTACGAAGGTAAGCTAACAGTTTGAGAATTGCATGAAAGGCTGCAGGACTGTAAATGTGTATAATCTGAAGTAGTGACTGAGGGATTACACAGACTGTATAATCCAAAATGACTATCATTATTTATATACTATAATTGCCAATGAATAGCTCATTGCTTTATGGGGGAAATAATCTCTTAAACTTTTATGGAGAATTTTTATGAACAAAATGCCTTGTAGTTTATTTAACATAATACAAAATACACAGTGTAATGTCCCTTTATCTTTAAAACGAGCTCATAAACATATTTCTTTCACAGGTCGTGTCATGGACTCATGGTGCAGCTGCAGAAGAGTTCACATCTGTCCATTGAATCTATTCATGGGCTTCAAAGTGATGAAAATCTAGCACAGTTTCCATAGTAATTAATTATCATTACTTTTTTCAACATGCATGGATATTTCATGATTTTCTTCTGGTTTTGTATTGCTTTAATATACTATTGTTATAGTAAATATTCAACTTGATAAAAGCACCAAATAAAGTAAAAGTATTGAAGTTCCCATTAGTCTTTTTATAACAACAAAGTCAAAGCGTTTCCCACAGACTTTTTGAAAAAACAAAACAAAACACCAAACCCCAGGTTTTTTAGCAGTGTCAAATAAAAGAGTCAAATAAAGAGACAGTTTTTAATTTTTCAGTTTAGTTAAAAATATACTGCAGTATAAAGTACATAACTGCTACAGATGTAGTGAAATAAAAGTAAAAAGTATTTACATTTATCTCAGATACCAACAAATACAGTACAGTTCTTTTACTTCTGTGCTTTGTCACCTTCCACCACTGACTGTCGTCCGAAACAGATTTCAAATAAATATTCATTACTAATAGGTCAACAGTTGCATTGTATTTTTTTCTACACTAAAATATAACATATAACAATACATTTGCATTTATAACCTGGATTTTATGTTTACTCTCTTTGTGAAATCATAAAATGTATTTGATGATTCAAGAACTTTTTCTAGCAACTTACCATTGAGGTAGATTCATTATTTTAATAACTATCACAGTGGTGTTTGTCCCAAAACAGACGAGAACTTCAGCTTCATTGTAATTATGAATGAGTAGAATTGTCAACTTTGTCATACAGATTCAAGTCTAGTCTAAGAGGACTCTTAAGTGGCGAGAGATGCTATGAAAAATAAATGAAAAAAACATTATCATCGGTCTTGGTGCTCAGGTGCTGTGGCTGCATTTCCAGTGGGTTGTATTCTGCCCCAATGAAACCAGGGCCATTTGACATGTGTCTGTGACAGCCATCAGGAAGCGCCCAGCTGCTGGTTTATGACACAGGGCTCGCTCTTGACTGCTCTAGTTAAACCTTTGTTTTCCCCACATAGACCTAAAGTATAATTTGGGATCATTCACTATAGAAAGTTTACAGAATATAGACAACAATGTTTTTTTTGTTTTGTTTTTTGTTTTTAGTTTTTTATTGCTATTATTTTGAACGCCGTTAATGCAGTTCAGTTGGTCGTTTTTTCAGAGGAGCTTGGACCATATCATCCTCCCTTTTGCGTTTTCTGGACGCCTTTTTTCCAGAGTCTTGGGTCTCAGCCGAAGGAGGTGGAGCAGGAGCTGGCATCATGTGATCATGATACTGGTGAGGATGATGGTGAGCCATAGGATTGTACAGCTGACCAGGTCCATGCTGAGGTGGTGACCAAACAGGCTGTACAGGTGTCTCTACACGCTCAGAATCCAGTTCTCCAAAGTCGAAGCCGTCTATGAAGGAGAGGATACTGTCACTGGCCTCACTGAAGAAATCCTCTGTCTCCACATCTTCTTCAAAATAGTTTAAGAAGGAGCTGCTAATGTCTCCGTCGTCAATGATGTTGTCATCTCCAAAGTCATAGTTGTCTATGAAGGAGATGAGATTGGCCATGGTCTCAGTGGGGTGATCTTCTGTCTCCACATCTCCTTCAAACGTGTCTATGACGGGGATGATATTGTCCCTGTCCTCTTCAGGGTGGTGGTCCCTCTCCACATCTCCTTCAAATGTGTCTAGGAAGGGGAGGAGATTGTCCCTGTCCTCTTCAGGGTGGTGGTCCCTCTCCACATTTCCTTCAAATGTGTCTAGGAAGGGGAGGAGATTGTCCCTGTCCTCCTCAGGGTGATGGTCCCTCTGCACACCTCTGGACACAATGATTTTTGTGACGGAGGTGACGGTTTCACGGACACCACAGAAGTGAGGGTTTGTCTCCACATCTCTGCAGACAAAAGTTTCTGTGATGGAGGTGACAGTTTCATGGAGGTCACTGAAGTGATGCTGTGTCTCCATATCTCTGTAAACAGAGGTTTCTCTGAAGGACAGGAAACTGTTGATCTCCACATCTCCATTCTCAGTGGAGTCTAAGTAGAAGAAACGTTCATCCATTCCTTCCATGTTAGAAATTTTTTGATCAGAGGTCAATGAAACAGTGCTTACAGTTTGCAGGCTACTCTGAAATGAGCTGAGTCTCAGTCGAAGGTTCATATATATATGGAGTCAACTTTGTGACATCACGTTTCGGAATCGAGGTCATCATTGGTCCTCGGCAACGGTTGCTAAGAGAGACACCACAGGTGAATGGGAAAAAATCTTCAATTTAAAGATATCACTTTTGATACAAATTGGAGTTATAGAAATATTTTGGAGGGAAACTATAATGCTGGTCGCCAGAGTCATAAACTATTGCTATAAGCGACTTCATTCAGAAGATGCTTAACTCTGAGAGAAGGTTAAAATCTTTCAGAGGGAATTTTCGTTGGAAGTTAAATAAAGTTAATTTATATCAGTGTTATTTCTCTTTTTAATTTGATTTATTTATGTTTAATTTTATTTAGGAGTAAAGAAAGGGTGAATGCACTCTGAGTTTTAGGGGCAGTACACTTATGGTCGGGTGTTGTATTGTAGAAGTGTTCAGTGTGTTATGACAGACTAAAACTGATTTCATACACTGTCCATGGTCTAAATAACTAAGTTTTACTCAAATTTGGCAGAAGATTGTCTTTTGGATCATATTACGAAGGTAAGCTAACAGTTTGAGAATTGCATGAAAGGCTGCAGGACTGTAAATGTGTATAATCTGAAGTAGTAAACGCTCCTTACGCGGACTGTATAATCCAAAATGACTATCATTATTTATATACTATAATTGCCAATGAATAGCTCATTGCTTTATGGGGGAAATAATCTCTTAAACTTTTATGGAGAATTTTTATGAACAAAATGCCATAGTTTATTTAATTTATTTCTTTCACAGGTCGTGCCATGGACTCATGGTGCAGCTGCAGAAGAGTTCACATCTGTCCATTGAATCTATTCATGGGCCTCAAAGTGATGAAAATCTAGCACAGTTTCCATAGTAATTAATTATCATTACTTTTTTCAACATGCATGGATATTTCATGATTTTCTTCTGGTTTGTATTGCTAAAGTTTTAATATACTATTGTTATGTATTTTTAAATTAATACATTTTGATTGTGATATTGTCTTGATCTAAATTATTTTTGGTTTATTATTATGGTTTGGTTTGCCATCTTTAGTAGTGGAAGTAGTCATTTTATTACACAAGAACTGGACATAAAGTACATGACAGGACCAAAAAACGTATATACTTAATAAAAGCAACAAATAAAGTAAAAATTATAACATCAACGTCAAGCATCAAATTTCAACAAATGAGACGTGATCCAATTTCCTTTTTCTTTTTTCAAAATGTTAGGGCAGGATGTCACAATTAATATGCTCAAAACAAAAAACAAAACACCAAACCCCAGGTTTTTTAGCAGTGTCAAATAAAAGAGTCAAATAAAGAGTTTTTCAGTTTTCAGTTCAGTTAAAAATATACTGCAGTATAAAGTACATAACTGCTACAGATGTAGTGAAATAAAAGTAAAAATTATTTACATTTATCTCAGATACCAACAAATACAGTACAGTTCTTTTACTTCTGTGCTTTGTCACCTTCCACCACTGACTGTCGTCCAAAACAGATTTCAAATAAATATTCATTACTAATAGGGCAACAGTTGCAAGAAAACATATTTTCACCCTGCCTGAATAGCAGACACTCCACAGTGAGAAAAATATGTTTTCACAAGCATTTGGTGTCAGCAGCTGCCAAACAGGCATCACAAAAGCTTCAAAGCATTTTTTTTTTAAACAAAGATATATTTGTTTGGATTTTTTTCTACACTAAAATATAACATAACAATATATTTGCATTTATAACCTGGATTTTATGTTTACTCTTTGTGAATTCATAAAATTGGTTTGATGATTTAAGAACTTTTTCTAGCAATCTACCATTGAGGTAGATTCATTATTTTAATAACTATCACAGTGGTTGAGATTTCAGCTGCAGGAGATGACGATGACAGTGGAGCCTTCCATCTTCATCAGAGGACGACTCCCGCTGAAGGCCTTTTCTTCTCCTGCGTCTTCAGCCACTGAAACAGCATGGACCGCTTGGTTGCTTCATGGTCTGGAGTAGATGAATCTAAAAGAGAACACTTTACAGCCTGTTAAAACAGACATTTAACATGTGAACAAATTAGATTCAAGTGTTGTATTACAATACAAATTAAATAAATACAAATTAAATACAAATAAAACACGAATACTTGGCCATCAGAATCAGAATTACTTTTATTCACCCCCCATTCTTTCAAAAATCAATCAAAAAAATGTATTAATGAAACTTTATAATGTGGATAAAACTACTACAGCTACTACATTTCAGTAATTTGTAATAAGACCTGTATTACTACTAAAATTGTGTGTTGGGAGACAGGTGAAGGTCTTCAACTTCAGATGACCATCTCTGAAACTTAAAGTGACCAAGGAACACTGATGATTAAGGGATTATTTGGTACAAGTCTTCACAATTACATGGCATCATCATAACAATATAAGTAAAGGCTGAGAGAATAAGATGTGTCATTTTGTAGGTAGGTCACCTAAATGATGATAAATAATAAAATGTTCCAAGCATAAGATAATGCATAACGATAATCAAGGTACTTTTTTTTTAAATTGTGGTGTCTTCTGGTGAGCCATTTCCATCATGAAGAAATGAGCTCTGCAGAACTAATGCATCATAACCACCTAATCTGCTTCAGACTAAAAACGTACTGAAGACAGTTATTGCAAGTATAGTATATAAATAGTTATCGTAACTTGGATTATACATATTTACAGTCCTGCAGCCTTTCATGCTACTCTCAGACTGTTAGCTTACCTTCGTTATATGATCCAAAAGACGATCTTCAGGAACATCAGTGGGAAATAGGTTAGAGGAAATCAGCAGTTCTCAAGTAAAAATGTTCGTCAAGTTTCGTATTCATTTTAAAAGTTTTAAAACTTGTTTTAGACAAACTTTCCGCAACTCTAAACTCGTTCGTTTCATTCAGCCAATCACAGTCCGCCAAATTTTATGTCATCAGCGAGGCCCAAGACCCCGGATGTCTTCTGCAGCCACACGCGCAGGAGGCTTCACACGTGCGCAGGAGGCTTCACACATGAGGCTTCACACTTGCCTAGGAGGTTTTGCACATGCGCAGGAGGCTTCATACGCACGCAGGAGGCTTCACACGCGCGCAGGAGGCTTCACACGCGCGCAGGAGGCTTCACACGCGCGCAGGAGGCTTCACACGCACGCAGGAGGCTTCACACGCGCGCAGGAGGCTTCACACGCGCGCAGGAGGCTTCACACGCACGCAGGAGGCTTCACACGCGCGCAGGAGGCTTCACACGTGTGATGCCACCACCCATGTGGAGTCTTCACACGTGCGCAGGAGGCTTCACAAGTGCAGGAGGCTTCACACATGCGCAGGAGGCTTCACACGTGTGGAGGCTTCACACGTGTGGAGGCTTCACACGTGTGGAGGCTTCACACGTGCGTAGGAGGTTTTGCACGCTTATTTAAAGTTGAAAAGGTGGCTTTACAGGTGGCTTCACACGCTCATGAGCCTTTCCGTGCGCTCGTGGTTGTGTTCTTTACGTGTGTGTAATATTGTCGTGATTCTGATGCCATAGAGCTATGTCATATTTGTTGCTCCTGTCCAACCAGGAAGTAACATCATAAGCATTATGAAAACTGTCCAGCTGGGAACAAATAGGCAAAATGTTAAATATAATAATGTTCACTATATTTTAGTGTAGTTTACCTTGTCATATAGATTTTAACTTCATTTACCTCAAACCACCGCCTGCCATTTTCACATTGTTCTGAACTTTGTTCACCCTTTTTCGTTTCTAAAACATCTACTTGCATCCTTTGTATGGATTACTTACAGAATACAGCTGCCTGCTATGTATGTCTACCATTTATTGTTTAATGTGTGTTTGCTGTGACCGCAACTGTAGTTACAACTGTATGTTGTGTTTATTGTTAATTGTCTATAAATGTAATTGTATATGTTATGATGTGATAGCAACTGTAGTTTCAACGGCTTGTTAAGGGCTTTGAGTGCCCTTTGGTGGAAAAGGCAAATATACTTACAGCAAAACAATGAAAGGACACATTGTATTTCTTAAAGATTGAGCTCAGAGGCAACATGAATAAACTGTCATATCCTTTTTTACAAATGCAGTCGGCAGCCACTGGGGGTCAGTATACTACGGCTGTGCAATAGTGCAGTAGACGGCACAGTTAATTCTGTCCAGTGCCTGGTAAGTGGTGTCTGGAGACTCAAAACTTGGAGTAGGAACATTCTGGTCCATAGCAACCTGAAAAACAAAGATCATGACTGAATTATTGCTGTAAGAAACAACTGAGTGTGACTGCTGCTTATAGGAGTCACCTCCGTGTCTGGAACTCCTGCACTTCCTCTTATTTCATCACCTGTAAAAAAAAAAAAAAAAAAAAAAAAAGGAGAGAGAGAAATAAAATTAGAAGTTCCTTAAAATATATTTCTTAATACCAGCATGCCAGGCCTCTTACTGCCCGGAAAAAGTTGAATCGTATTTTGTTGCTAAATTTAGCTTGGGTACACAGTGTCTGATGGTACATGGGGGAAAAAAAGAATCTGTTACTAGGTATTGTCTTCTTAAATGTTAGACCAGCAGAGGTCAAAGTTCAAATATGGGTTCTAATTAGTTACGGTTAGGGTTAAGATACATGTGCGTGTGTGTTTTCCAGGTGAATTGAGTTTCTCTTACCTTTCTTTGACTTCCTCTTTTTGCAGAGAACTACCAAGAAAAGTGTGGCAGTGACGACAGGAATCAGGAACAATAAAAGAAGATAAAGAGGATCTGAAAAATAAAAAGACGGTCATTTGAGATCTACTGCAAACCTAGCACTTGCCTGCAGTATTTTGTCATTGACGCATGTATAATAGTATTCATTTGTTGTATTTGACATTTACCCCGATGCTACGTTACTACCGTTACTTGCTGTGGTTTACAAAATGTCAAAATGGTTTGTTTTTAAAGGTGCACCATGTAACTTCTTCAAACTACCTTGTGTCTCTACGTCCAATCCAGCTTTATTTCTATTGCACTTTTATACAACCACACAGTTGATCAGAGTGCAGTACACAACAATACTAATAAAACACAACAATGAAATGGACACAGAAATACAAAAACACACATGGACACCAGGGCTATTCAACTCTATTTTGCCGAGGAACAGATTTTTCCAGATGGTTTTGTCCTCTGGGCCGAAAACATGCCCAAGAGAGATGGTGTGATGCTGATCTGGTCCGGGATTTGAACCCACGATCCCCTGCCTCTCAATTAGGGGATAAAGATGATCTTTCAACACTAGTCTCAAAAAGTTTGAGAACCGCTGCCTTACCCCGGGCTCAGACCACATGCAGTCCAGCTCCGGTTGCTGTGCCGGAGCGGTCTGGTTGCAGTGGGTGACTCACACAGAGCGCGCAGTGCTGCGGTGCTGTTGCCGGACTGCCGACTTCGCGAGACCACGAGTTCACGGGGGTTCACGCTCGTTTGCGCGATAACTGATGGCGTATATAGGAAGTATTGGTAAACAAAGTAGTAGTTGCTCGCGGTTTGGGATCGTGTTCACTTCTGTTCGTTTTCCACACACTTTGTGACCCCGTATCACCGGTTATGACGTAATGTTGACAAGCGCGAAGCTAGTAAAAGTTGTAGCACGAACACATTGCTTTAACTTTGAAAAAACATCGGATCCACTTCACTCGCGCTCATATCATTTCCTGTTCGTCTCGTCTCATTTTTACAACTTCACGGAAAAGGCGTGCGGTGGGCTCCGGCGCTCCGGCAAAAATCCAACCAAACGGAATGAATCCGGAGCGCCGGAGCACCTCCGCCGGCACCACCGCACTGCACAGTGTGCGGTCTGAGCTCCTCTCGCACTTTTGCAGTAACGGAAAGGCTGCGGTCACTGCACCGGAGCTGGACTGCATGCGGTCTGAGCCCGGGGTTAGCGGGCCTGATTTGGCCCCGACGTCTTTAGTTGAATAGCCCTGCCCTGCACTGTTAACACTATCAACACATCAATGAAAAGTGAGCGACGTAAAGGAAAAATATTCAGCATTTTACATATTGTTTTTATCCTTTAAACCAGTGGTTCCCAACCTTTTCTGTCTCGAGTACCCCCTAAGTTTTATCTCACACACAGAGTACCCCTTCACTTGAGCTTCAGGCAAATAAATGGGTTAAATATTACCATTATCTCTACATTTTTCTTTTAGTTATCATCCAAGGTACTCCAAAATTATGCTTAAACTACGCTTTTTAATTCAGGTAAAAGTACATTTCATCTTCATTTAAAACCTGAAACCATTCCACGTACCCCCTGGTGATTGCTCACGTACCCCCTGGGGTCCCCGTACCCCTGGTTGGGAAACACTGCTTTAAACAACAGAACTTGCACCTTAAATTTACCATCTCATGTTTTGAAACCAAAAAAAAAGTTTACTATGGACTGCTGTCTGAGCTGACACTATGGACTTATGCAGCCAGTAGATGGCGCCTAGCGTTATACACAATTTAGTTATGTTATCACTTTAAGAGACTCCATTAGACGCTATGATTAGCCTAGCAGTACCAATGAACGTGTTTAGACAGCAGAAATTAGTGTGGTGGTGACTTAAGGACTTAAAACAGCAAGTGATGTATATGTAATCAGAAAAACGTCAATGATTGAGGGTGTTCAGTAGGAAGTGCTTTTGATGGAGAGGATTTTCAAACCAACATTCCTCAAGATAGTGTGAAGGAAGTGAAATTCAACTATGTTTTAGATCAGTGTTTCCCAGACGTTTTTGTTTCGAGTACAAAGGCCCTATACCTGATTTTGACTGTTTGAAATGTGGAAAACAGAACTAATTTATGTTCAGGTCTTTACAACAGTCAGATGCATCACTCACTTTCCTAATGCAGTCCCAGCATCCTAAATATTCACCGCGAGAACTTTATAAGCACTTTTAACGAGTTTCTGAACCCAGAGTGTCACGGACCGTCCCGGGTAAAGCTAACAAACAAACAGGACTTCCTGCTTCTCTCACAGAATGAAGCGCTCTATAAATAGATGCAGATTAAAAGTTGTGGTCTTATTTTCACCCCAATAGATGCTTTTACAATATATCAGTGCTGGAGCGACACAGATTTTACTTAATTTCATGCAAAAATCGGGAATATGGTCTAGTTCTGTTTTCCCGTTTCACAATCACGTATTGTCATTTATTACTATAATTTTTCTGCTTTATGGTCCAAGATACTCCAAAAATATGCTAAATTTACAAGTAATAACACTTTTTTACTCAGATAAAAGTACATTTCATCTTCTTTTTAAACCTAAAACCATTCTAAGTATCCCCTGGTAATGGCTCACGTACCCTTTGGGGTCCCCATACCCCTGGTTGGGAAACATTGTTAGATGTTGGTTAAAATCTTTAAAAAGTCACTGTAGCAGAATATGTTCCATTAAATCTCAACAAATTCAGATAGGAGTGACTGACAGGTGGATTAGCCAGTCAGGGATACACATGGTCTGTCCGTATCAAAACAAACATGGCTGCTACGAGGAAAAAAGACACTAAAAAGACATACAATATCATAGAGGACTGAAAAACACAGCACGTTTCTGCTGAATCAATGAGCGCACTACAAAATGCCGTTTATCTGAGGTGAGAGAAATCCAGTTTTGTTCTAATGATAGATGACGGAAATAAACAAATCTGATTGCACTGTTTTGTTTGTGTTTGGCTCGAGGTGTGATGGAGGAGTGCTCACCAGACTCACTCCCAGGGAACTTCAGCGCATCGTAACAAAGAGGAACGGGATAGATTTGTTTGTTTTTTTGTTACGTTAGGTTCTTTTGGTCAGATCAGCGCATGAACATACATTATAATAAGATCTAAACAGGCCGGATTGCAGCCATGGACTATACTAATGTCCAGCTGTTGTCCTGCAGTCACTGAAAATATTTGTATGTTTTACTCACAAAAGACGCTTAGAGATATCTGTGCAGCAGTTTGGAAATAGCCTGTTGGTGAAATGTGCGAAATAAAGTGGACTGGATTAAGAAAAGAAAGCAGTGTTCAGCTACATCATTAATCTTACTGTATGAATTTGATGACGGTGTTGTAGGCGATGCAGTAGAACCTTCCAAAAGCTCATCTGGAAGAAAAAGCGGTATAAGCCCCCTGTAAATATTATGTTGGTGTTTTATTCTGAATTTAAAGGAGCACTATGTAACTTTTCAGGTTATTGCTTTGCCAGGAATGTCCAAAGTACATTTTTAAACTCATTAGAAATTTTACGGGTCAGATCTGTGGAAATCCCACTCATAGAAAGAATGTTTTACAAGGACTATTTATTAATTTTCGTAATTAAAAAACCCTGTTATATAATAAATGCAAGATAGATGGGTTTATTGCATTGCTGTGGGAAGCAATACCATCTTAAAGCTGGGGTACCTGACTTTTTGGGTGTAAATGAGTACATTTTGTGTTTTCCATCCAAGAGTATCTTGTAAATACAGGATTTTCTGACAAAAAATGAGACCTGCGTGCTGTCTGCATCTAATGATAAAGTATTTTGTATTGAAGTAAGAGCTAAAAGCAGCGCTCTGATTGGCTGCGCTTGGGTGGTCCTCCCCCATTTCACTTTGGCGTTTGAAAAAAAGCTGCTGTAAAGCTGTGCACAGGACGGAAAATTAAGGCATGTGAACCTGAATGATGTGCCCAAGGGTTTGTGACAGTGAGGGACGAGTTAGATTGATTTCTGGTTCCACAATGTGAAGGTACCCAGCTTTAATGGAGACGGAAAAATTACATAGTGCATTTTTAAGTTAAAATAAATGTAAAACTCACTACTGTTGACATCTAGCTGAAAAAAAAAAATGAAATCCAGGAAGGAAATATAGCCTTCCCAGCACACAATAGGTAAAAAAATGTATAGATTTGAAATTGTTCCCTTAGGGAGTTCTGATGTGCTGTGTATGCTTTCACAGGGAACAAGAAAAGTCCTTCAATTTTGAAGAACTGAGTTGGCAGTATTTTTTTGCCAAAGTCACATTGTCAGGTTTCTGAATTGTACGAGTTACAATTTACCGAAAAAAAGTAGTACCTGATGTTACAGAAGGTGGCACTGTAGAAGACTGCAAGGGCATGACACTTTGTTTGAGAATTACATTTGTATTGGAGGATATATTTTCTGTAACAAAGAATATATTCAGCCTTTGTGCAGTAAAACAATGTACAGTTCAAAATGTATAAACTTACCATGGGTCACATTAATCACAAATTCATGATAACCATTCTTCACTGATCTTTCAAACAAACACTGGTATCGTCCTGAATCTGACATTGTCACATTTTTGATCGTCACGTCTATTATAAAATATCTTTTTTTCCGATATTCCACACTGTATCTTCCCCTCTGTGCTTTGCTTTTGGGAGTCTGCACCAAAATGTCCTCTTTGTTTTTACAGTAATTTTTGCAGAATATCTTGTTGCTACCAGGAAATAAAAACCTACAACTGAATGTGATGTCTTTTCCTTCCGACACAGAAACGGTGTGTCCTCGGGTGAGTTTTAGATCCTCCAACAAAACTGTTCAAAAACACAGAGAGCATTGACACTTTGTCCAGTTAGTATGGCTTGGTAAGAACATATACAATCCTTTACACTATGCAAATACTAAACAAAAATACACAAAGACTTCACCAAATACAATGAACATTAACTATATAGAGCATCTAAACAGAGGGAAAAAGCTAACAGGTAAGGACATATTTTACAATCAAATTTACTCACCAAAAATTAGGGTGAACATTTGATACAGCTTCATTCTGAGATCTTAAATTTGAGTGCGGGCGTCTGACAATTCACACATCGTCTGAGAAAAGCAGCGGTTCTGCTTTCCTCCCTGAACCCATGAAACCACAAAGTTCTGCAGTTCCTCGATGGGTCACACTTCTTGAAGTTCATGTGACGATTATAATTTAAACACAAATGACAGAGTATAATGTTGGTGGACTTTTTATATTCGTTTACTGTGTCACATAAATAGTTAAATTATTTATTTACATCAATTATGACACTGAAATTATAATATACATCTTATGCATTATAAAATCACATAAGTAGATTACCTTAAAATAATATAATAAAATAAATACTTTAAAGTCTTTATTTATTTATAGAGCAAAACAAGGTTTACAAAGTGCAGCACAGTCAGTAAGAACAACATAAAATGCACATTTGAAAATATACTATATACCAAGGCTATACAACTTCAGGCCTGCGGGCCAGATTGGGCCAACAAAGAGACAATGTAGCAAGTTAAATCACAAGTAAAATGTATATCGCACCACAGGTTTTAACTAATTATATTTATATTTTTCAACAGTATATTATTACATGAAGTCAAATATGTAATCATTTGTATGTTTATCACTTCTATATGAACTAACAGAGCTGCAGAGCAGTTTGCATATGAACGATGCATCATCATCAACTTCCTTTTATACTTTAACATTTTACAAATTTCCTCAAAATATCCATGTGCAATCGAACATATTAAACCACCTTATCAATACGTACCCAGGATGCTATCATAGCCATAAAATGTATGCAGATTAGTGATGGGTGAACTGACACAGTTTCGAAGCCCCGAAGCACATGCACCTCAAAACACTGCTCTAAAACACGATTCAAAGCACTTGTCACGTGACCTGGATGGTTCATGAAGCCGTCACGTGACTCAGACGGTTCATGACCTGCTGTTTCACAGGTGGGTCAGTAGGGGGGGCTTTCCTTTCGAGCCTGGGTTCATTGACAGGGCTTCAAATGAACCAGGCACCAGCGAATCTGTCTCAAACCCACAACTCCATAAAGTCTCAACCTGCTCCCACAAAGTTTGAAAAAAAGTGTTTACGCGTCGGACTCATGTTGAGGGTTCATGAAAAATGAGATAAGTAATAATTTATGGATCGAGTTTGTGCAACTTTACCAGACAGAGAAGCCCTCTGTCTACAACACGAGGTGGTAAAAGAATGTAACGTCACATCGGTGCAGCGGTTAGCGCTCTGCACCGACAGACGTGAACTGCTGAGTTCGAGACCCGTCAAAAATTGCTCCGTAATTCTGACATTTTACTGCTTTTCAGAAGTAAGATAGTAAAGGAATAAATAAAATAATACAGTAGACTTCATCCCTCCTCAGGAGGAAATTGCGGGCCATTTTTGGATTAATGACAGTTTTGAAGTATAGCATTACATTTTCTTTTTTTTACAGCACTGATGATGTATTAAGTTACCTTTCCCATAATGTGGACAGAAGCAAAGATTTTCAGGTTAGTGTGACTCGTTCAGACTTCTTCAACAGGGCCATGTCACAGTGGCAAAGGCAGAAGAAAGCAACCCCAGCCAACACCTTGCGTGTTAATTTTCTGGAGGAAGATGGTTATGGCACAGGGGCTATTCGTAAGGAATTTCTAACAGGTGAATCATTGTTAAGTGTAAAACATAACTCATCAAAACAGTAGAACAAGCAAGCGCAGATGAATAATACCACATTCAAGGGTCTCAATGAAAATATATTCTTTGTCCATTGCACTCAACTCAATCTCGTGAACATGTTTGACATTTTTGTTATATTTGCTGTTTTTTTTTTTGTTTTCAAACGCCTTTATAGAGCTAATAGGTGAGATAGAACAACGCCTCTTTGAAAATGGAGGACAACAGGGAAGTGGTAGGAGCCCAATCTACTCCAGTAGTAATCTTGAGAAAGGATTACTCCGGTAACTTATTTACTTTTAAATTGTATTCTAACATTTACCCCCTGTGTAGTGTTATCATACTTGGAACTGTTTTTATTCAGGACCGTAGGAGAGGTTTTTGCAGTCAGTCTTGCACAAGGTGGACCTGCCCCACGATTCCTAAGACAGTGGTGCTTTAATTATATCACCTCTGGAGAAATGGATGAAACAGGTCTGTCTGTCAATGATGTGGATGATGTAGAAATGCTTGAATTGATTAAAAAGGTAGTGAATTATTTCCACGTAAACCAATTTTGGGGGAAGCCTTGATAGAATGCTTTCATTTTGGATGCAAAGCGCACCCGTAAATGTTTGTTCAATGTTTGTAATTTTAGATTGAGGAAGAGGAAGCTGATCTGTCTGCATGGGCTAATGAAATAATCAGCTGTGGCTTTACAGGGGCCATTAAAGCGGAGAATAAAGACCTGATAATTAGGTAATATTAATGAGATACAAATAATTTGCCCAATTTAACACTTGCGAAAGTGCCTACATATAACTATTTCAATGCAAGTTTATGGATTTTATTTATATGAAGGTGATTGAATGAATTGAAAGCTAATTTTAAGCAATATTCTTGAATTAGATGAAAATATACATCATAAAATGATTTCATTTTCAAGGAAAATATGGACTGTTTTAAATATAAATGCTGTAATACACTACAATAGAATTACGTTTTTCCTCATTTATCAGATCCCTTGTGCTGCATGCAACTCTACGTTTGATCCCTTTGCTGAATCAAATTCGTAAAGGAATGCAAGTATATGGTTTAGTGGATATTATGAAAAAACATCCAACTCTTTGCAAGCAGCTCTTTGTACCAAATGCAGTGGATTATGATGACGATAAGGTGTATAATTTTATACTAGTTATTCATAAAGCACCTTTGTAATAGAGGTTCTGCATCTGTATGATGTTTTTATTTTGTTTACCTCTTCAGGCTGATGCAGAGTATCTCTCCAAAACTCTCAGAGAAGGGATCGATTCGTGAGAGAAATGAAATCAACATAATCAACTTTTTCCAAGACTTTCTTCAAGAAATAGAAGGTGGCCAAGGTATGTGTGGCATGAGTGTCAGGTTTAACTGGATAAACATTTGCATAAATGTTAACGCCACAATTTTTTTCATCATATATTTCACCACAAATCATGCTTATTAATCCATTAAGGCTGGGAATTGAATTGTTCCATCCTTTGTAATCATTAGCATTTAGATTTGATGTCACTTAATCATTGAATATGTATCATGGTTTACTTCATTTTGCCTCCACTGATGTTCAATATTTAGATGGCAGAAATTTTTAAATGTATAACCATTACAACTATAATTAATACCAAGCTTAGGTACTACTGCAGCATTACATTTTTGTTTTATAGACACAGAATGTTATGAAGACGCCCAGCCTTTGACTGTTCCTCGTGTAATGCAGTGGCTCACTGGCCAAGGTCACAAGCCACTTCTCATGTCAGAACAAAGACAGGTCTAAATCTTTGTTCATTTTGACCATGACTGCATGCTCAGAACGCCACAGCATAAGATATGTTTTCCAACAGTAAGTGCTTGTTCCAAGAAAGTAACAATACCAACAGCACACATGTGTGACTATGACTCCTTTAAAGCAGTCATGAAGCAAGCTATTGACTTTGGTTCTGAATTTAGTAGAGTTTAAAATTTTACCAGTACGGTTGCTTTGTTTGCCATGCTGTAATTCATTGCATCTCATGTTTTGTTCTGTTGTATACAGTTTGTATGTACATGAATTGTTAATGTTATGAAATGGTTGAGATAAAGGTTTGTGAATTGTTCAAGTTTTATTCAAATGTTTAGGACAGAGGTGTCCAAATTATGGCCAAGGGGCCAAATAGCCAGTTTTAGTTGGCCTTTAGTCTTCCTGCTGAATACAACTTTACTAAGTACTTTGATGGGATATAGACCTAACATTTATGTTCAAGTCAAATAACATTTTGAATCATACATTTTGTCCCTCTGTTTTGTTCATTTTTCAATATGTGGCCGTCTGCACGACACCCGTGGTGTAGGATATCTAATGATGTGGTGAAGCGGTTTACTGACGTGGGAGTTATTTTGGGTTCGAGACCCATCCACTTATTTCTTGTTGATCAGTCTAAAGTGTTGTAATAAACGAGGCAACTCATGATCACTTTTAAGCCTTTGTTTACTTGAGTATCAGTCACCAGTGGATTGGTCTTTGTCATGTCAGACGCTAGTTTGACTAGAGTCAGAATTGCTCTTGTCGAATCTGTAAAGGAAATTGGCACATCAGTTATATGGGGACAATATATTGGCGGCCTGATGATGGCTGGTGGAGCCATTTTACACCAGAGGGTGTTCTGGGAGTGTCCTGGCTTAGGGGTTAAAGGGGTTAAATGGCGCTGGAGAGATCATAGCATCCGTACATCCGACTCAAATGTGCAAATGGTGTACCATATGTATACAAATCACAAGCAGACATGATCACTTCAAGAACCGGAACACCGGTAGAGACCTTAGCGGTGCAGGGAATAAACATTTTATCGATCATGGCGGTGCTTTGTGTTGGGCCCTTATACGTCCTGGATCCAGAATCAGACGAGGAGTTTGAAGCGCACGAAGCACAAGAATCCCGACGACTTCAACTGGACGTCTCTGTTTGGTAAATGATAAGCTAAGGGGTACCTGTGAGAATTGTCGCACTATGCCCTCAGAAACAGAACGTATGTTGTAGAGAAAGGTAATTGCTACACACTTAAAAATGCTGGGTTAAAATAAACCAACTTTTGACCCAACGTTGGTTTCAATATGGACTGAGCCAATGTTGGATAGATTTTACCCAAGTGTTTGGGCTTCAAGTTAGACCCATTGAGTTGGGTTATATTCTCAACCCAATGGTGGGTTAAAATTAAACAACATATTGGGTTGATTATACTAAAATTGGGTTGAAATGACATACTTATGTTTCTGAATAAATAAATAAAAAATACTACATAGAAATTACATTGTGCAAATGTATTTTATTTGTTATACTGCAAAAAAACATTGTATACTTTTTAATCATAGTATACAATTAATTACTGGCAAAAATAAACATTTATGACCAGCTTTAAGAATTTTCTAACTCTTTAAAAAAAAAACCAACAAAACCCAATAGAAATGAACAAAAATCAAGACGTCAAGGCATGAAATAATTAAAGGGACCTATGTAAAATAAACTTTTGTGAGCTTTTGCCTATTCCTTCATCACTAGTTGACTCAAGTTGTATTTCAATCCCACGTTTGAGAATTTGTCACGCATTTAAAGCGTCAGTGCTCATAAAATGTCTGTTTTCACCTACTGCCCATCCTCACTCACATCCCTGTACATAGTTATGACTATTTGAAATATTAAAACCTGAGTCATAAACAAAGGCTGCAAAAATGATGTGTAGCCTTTAAAGAACATAGAAACACAGAAATGAAAATCTGCTGCTTGCTCCAGTGAACATCCTCTTTGTAGAGGTGGAGCTCTGCAGTTTTGAACAGGAAGTCAACTGGAAAAAGATTTAGTTACTCCATTGCAGCCAACTGTGCCCTCATCAATTTGACTACATTCGATTCCTTACCAGGAATATCAAAAATTACTGACTGGAAGACCTCCCAGATCTGACTGCATTTTCTTGGGTAACAAATGTCAAATACGAAGAAAGTCTTAAAACACCAGTCCACTGCCATGAGCAGAGATGGGTGTTCCAATGCTGTGCCATTAAAGATGGAAAATGCCTGGGAGCACTTCTGAGCTTCACCTAGTACGAGTTGAAGGGGTACTCCTTAAGCCTCTTTGTGAGATACTCTGGAATGTTGGTTCCCACCTGTAAGCTGCAGGAGAGGGAAAAAAAAAGAGTGATTTGAGTGATTTCTTTTACATTTTGTGTATTTCTGTCTTTTTCATGAGATGCAAAATAAAAGGTTTGTTCCCCTTTCACTTTGGCTTCAGGAGTCATTTTGAGAAATTCATGCCTGCGATGATGCCACCACTAGAGGCAGTCACAATAGAGAAACAAATCAGGTAATTCATTAAATTGCCAGCATGAGAGAATCCTAAAATGGGGGTTTGGAGGATTTGCCCCCAAGAAAATTTGAAAACATAAAAATAAAAAAAAATAAGAGAGACTCCTGCGTTAGTGCTTTTTGGATGTCATTTTGCTGATTTTAGTTTAAATGTAATATAATCAGATAGGTCTATTATGAGGTGAACTCTCTTGCTCACTTCTTTCTCCTCACAGCTCTCTTTTTCTCTCTAATCTTTCTCCTTCCCAGTTTCTCTTCTCTTCTTTTACCAGTCTCAACCTCCTCCATTCTATTTGTTTCTACTTTAGTCCCCCCCCACCCTAAAGAGGATTTTAACCAGAGGTTTTAACCTTCCTACAGTGCTATTTGGGCCTCGTATGTGTGCCCAAAGTGGTTTTTTGATTGATTTCCGCATGTTTTCGCTACAGAACTGTCTTTTCCGTCCCCCTCGGCTGAGCAGGCAGACGGGGGCTCCTCACAAGGATGACACGCTTCACAAGGATGACGCGGTGTTTAAGCCATGCCTCCGGGAAGCGCACAGCTGCAAGAATAAAAACAGCTAATGCTAATGCTACACAGTAATTACACGATGGATACGATAGATCGAAGAGTTAGCTTGTTATTTATCAAACGGCAGCGTCCGTCGTTGACGTACTGCGTGCACGTCAAACTCCAGGTCAGATCCAGGACGTAGGACTCAGCACGATGCACCGTCAGGACGGATAAAAGGTTTATTCCCGTGTTTGTGTATCGCTGTTTACCGGAGCACACGGCGTATGCGCACTATCTCCGCTCTAGGCTTCGGCGCGGGTTGGGCGGGGGAGGTGCGCGGGTTGGGCGGAGGAGGCAGCCTGCTCTCTGTTCGGGGGGGTCGGATCTTAGAGTGAGTCGTTTGCTTTTGCCAGGAGGGGGGCCAGTCCAAGAAATGGGTGTTTTTTGGAAACTGTTATGTTATGGATATTGCACAACGCAAACATTTATCAACAAAGCCCTTAGAATAGACTGTGTAAAGGGGAAAATAGCAGAATATGGGACCTTTAAACATTTGAAGCAGTGGAATATCTACTACTCACTGGCTGTACATCAATGAAAGCCTTTCTGGTTTCATGAGCACTTGGACGGAGGACTTTCCGCCCTTCTTTGTAAGGAGGCGTTGGAAGCAGGAATGGGTGGAGGTGGAAAGCAATCTCTCCATTTTCATCTGTAAAATAAAAGGTCACTCAGAGTGTGAGAGAGAGAGACTCTGACTTGTTGATGGATGAACATCACTTCATGTGTTCATTTAAATAAGCAATTTAGAACTTTTTGTACTATTTGTAAAGGTGACATACCTAGTAAATGACTCCCAGAAACTAGCTCTTCAGCTGCCTTCTCTCTTTTTGCCATTTGAACAATCTTTTTGGCAAAATTTGTATTCCACTTAGGCTCCCAGCAGCATCAGGATGCAAAATTGCAAAATCCTGGCCAATCTGTGAATATGAAAAGAAAAAAAGAACATATTGCAGTATGTAACACGAGTTCAGGTTTAATAATTATCTGAATGCAATTTCTTGTGCGAAGGTGTAACTGTTCGTGACACTTGTAAATCACTGGTGTAATTAAAAGTAACTTTTGGTTTTAGGAATTAAGTTGAAGTCGCTCAGAGTAAATGAAAAGGATTCTGTCTCTGCTTGCCTCCTGTGTCTTCTCTGCTCCAGTTTCTGTTACTACCTCGTCTATGTTCAGTTAGATTCAGTAGACAGAAAGTTAGATTCTGGGGAACTTACCATGCCCGGAGTGTTCACTAAACGAGGGAACTCTTGTATTATTTGCTGAGCCATTGTGGTTCCATTGGCTATTCCATTATCCACTGTGCTCGATGAATGGCTGTATCCAGCATATACTGGCCAACCTGGGTTTCCTGGCCAGATGTTATTTTTCAACCATTCGCTTAATTGCACAGCCCTATCTGGTGTTATCTGAATGGGAATTGTCAGTGGAAAATATGTCAACATTTTTTAAATATGTTGTATATGAGGAAAATTGCCAAAAATCAATACAATAATTTACTTACATAACCTGTTCCTTGGCTGTCCCTTAGTATTGGGAACTGTTCAACAATCGACAGAGCTAATGCCGCCTTTAAGCCAGATGCTGGACTATAAAACGATAAAAAAAAGCAATTTAATTATAAAACGTTTTCACTGCTCCCGTTTCCTCCGCTCCTGTCTCTGCTTCTGTCTTCTCCAAGCTACCATCACTACTCGTCTCCTCTGCCCCTTTCTCCTCCCTGCCCCCATAGCCGCCGGAAGTACAGGTGCAGGGGGGCAATAGCACCCCCTAGTGGTAGACCCGAAATTTGCAGGCAGTTGGCACACAATCTCTAAGAGTTGCAAAAAAAAGTTTAGCTGCTGCACATCGTGAGAGTAATGAAATAAACAAAAATATACTCTTTTATTAAATATATTGTTTTTAAATTATTCTATTTATTTGCCTGAAATGTGCCTGAAACAGCGTATAACTACGCTGACCACGTTGTCATAGCAACCAGATATTGTTACATTTAAAAACTAACTGGCGGTTAGCTTACCACTCAGCCACTAATGTGGTGCTTTGTTTGTGTCAAAATGAGATGTCTCAGAAAAGAATCTCAGATTTTTTCGGCTCTTCATCAGGTGGATGAAGAGGATCACCCAGAGGAGCCCGAATCAGGACCACATAGACCAACAACAAGCTCCAACGACATATGTAACTAGGGGTAATAAAAGCATGGTGAAGCGGCAGAGAAGCAATGTTACTGGGTCTTTTCTCTGTCCGCTCTCCTTGCAAGTAAAACTAAATACTCTGTCTTGTCTTCCTTTCCTTGTGAGTTTACACTAAGTTGGGTTTAACCAGCATTCAACACACACTTTTGACAACAGTTGGCTATAAAACGGAAAAAAAATAAAATCAATAATTCACAATATCTAATTGTCACCAAGTCAAATGAAATTTTATTTTTATATATCTAAATATTTCTGTAGTGTAGTAAGTACAAGAAGAAAAACATGCTGCAGCAATGGTTTGGTGAACGATGCAAAACCCAAAATGCTCAGGTTATTAATTCACCTTGTTTCTTCCTACAGTTGCCAGTTTACATCCACACAAACACACACCAACACTCACATTCAAACTCGCACACTCACAAACGCCACCATGACAGTACAACTAAAACAAAAAAAAAAAAATAAAAAAAAAAATAACTTATATATTATATATATATATTATTATGTATTTACCTCTCTACTCCTCTCCTACTTCTTTTTTTGTATTCCCCCCTTTTCCCCCTCTCCCATATTGCTTTGCAATAATGGTATGTATGTATTAATGCAATGTATGACACGGGTGTTCAATAAAAAAAAAAAAAAAAAAAAAAAAAAAAAAAAAATCTAAATATTTCCCACACTTTAATTAGAATAAGGAATTGGGATAACACCTAACAACAAATATTGTTCATACATTCACTTTCAATAAGTAACATAATAACCACATGAGCCATTAATAGCTTGTTTTTTATATTTAAATTGTTAGGGCACTAGTGAGGAAAAAACAGTATGTGCATGTGACGACTTAGACAACTTCTTTAACAACCAAACAATAACATTGCCCTGTGCTCAAGATGTTTTTATAGGCATTTTTTCTCTAGCATGTTTATTATCCTGATAAACCCTAACCTTAAAGGTCCCATATTCTGCTCTTTTGGCCTTTACACAGTCTATTCTAAGGGCTTTGTTGATAAATGTTTGCGTTGTGCAATATCCATAACACAACAGTTTCCAAAAAACACCCATTTCTTGGACTGGCCCCCCTCCTTGCAAAAGCAAACGGCTCACTCTGAGATCCGACCCCCCCGAACAGAGAGCAGCCTGCCTCCCCCGCCCAACCCGCACGCCTCCCCCTCCCAACCCGTGACGAAGCCTAGAGCGGAGATGGTGCATGCGCCGTGTGCTCCGGTAAACAGCGATACACAAACACGGGAATAAACATTTTATCTGTCATGACGGTGCGTCGTGCTGAGTCCTACGTCATCTGACCTGGAGTTTGACGTGCTCCAGTACCTCAACGACGGACGCTGCCGTTTGGTAAATAACAAGCTAACTCTTCTATCTGTCGTATCCATCGTGTAATTACTGTGTAGCATTAGCATTAGCTGTTTTTATTCTGCGGCTGCGCGCTTCCTGGAGGCGTGGCTTGAGCGCCGCGTCATCCTTGTGAAGCGTGTCATCCTGGTGAGGAGCCCCCGTCTGCTGCTCAGCCGAGGGGGAAGGAAAAGACAGTTCTCCAGTGAAAGCATGTGGGAATCAATCAAAAAACCACTTTGGGCACACATACGAGGCCCAAATAACA
The DNA here is from genome assembly GCA_019453435.1 of Rhinogobius similis. NCBI lineage: Eukaryota > Metazoa > Chordata > Actinopteri > Gobiiformes > Gobiidae > Rhinogobius > Rhinogobius similis. The sequence goes on along the minus strand of CM033632.1, from coordinate 1,325,635 downwards.
CTGTCGGAAGGTTAAAACCTCTGAAAAGTTGATTTTGCATGATATGGGACCTTTAAAATGTTTAGCTTTCTAGGAAGGGGAGTGTGTGGATGCTCTTTTTCTAACAAATCAAGTCTGATTGCTTGTAATGTAGTGCATTATAAAACTTATTTTGGTCTGCCTGTCCGCTTTGGGGAACTCCAGTCTCTGTTCTTATATCTAATATAAGAGGTGGAAAAAGAAACCATATCCAAAATTATAAACTTTATGGTTACTCCACACAAACAAACGTTGTCTTCCAGAGTCCATCATCAAAAGATAGAGTGATGTGAACGTAATCTTCAAAATGTTAGCTGCGCGTATGCAATACATATATAGCAAATGCAATAACACAAACACGGAGTTAGACCACGCTGTTAGCTTGTATGCCAACTTCGGCGCTAATCGCTAATGATGACAAACAGTACAATAATTTTTACACGTGGTAATGTTTACAAGCGAGTCTGGTGTGACTCACTTGTGGTGGAGTGGTGCTAAAACAGCCCTACTTTTTCATAGTCTGTGATGTTTGGAGGCTAACCCCGGGCTCAGACCGCATGCAGTCCAGCTCCGGTGCAGTGACCGCAGCCTTTCCGTTACTGCAAAAGTGCGAGAGGAGCTCAGACCGCACACCGTGCAGTGCGGTGGTGCCGGCGGAGGTGCCGGCGGAGGTGCTCCAGCGCTCCGGATTCATTCCGTTTGGTTGAATTTTTGCCGGAGCGCCGGAGCCCACCGCACGCCTTTTCCGTGAAGTTGTAAAAATGAGACGAGACGAACAGGAAATGATACGAGCGCGAGTGAAGTGGATCCGGTGTTTTTTCAAAGTTAAACCAATGTGTTCGTGCTACAACTTTTACTACCTTCGCGCTTGTCAACATTACGGAAAACGAACAGAAGTGAACACAATCCCAAACCGCGAGCAACTACTACTTTGTTTACCAATACTTCCTATATACGCCATCAGTTATCGCGCAAACGAGCGTGAACCCCCGTGAACTCGTGGTCTCGCGAAGTCGGCAGTCCGGCAACAGCACCGCAGCACTGCGCGCTCTGTGTGAGTCACCCACTGCAACCAGACCGCTCCGGCACAGCAACTGGAGCTGGACTGCATGTGGTCTGAGCCCGGTGTAACGCTAATCCCCTCATGCATTAGAGCTAACATATGAACAAGTACAGTACCAGACAATGGTTCCATCAAGCGCCAACATTTAGTCCCCATTCAACTTTTTATTTAGGAACGCTTACATTTTCTTACCATTGTGTAGAAGGCACAAGACGCATGCGTTCCTGTCAGCATGTATTCCGCGTAAAAGATGCGTGAGGCTGAATATCTTCTAGTGATGCTGAACCTGAACCAGTTAATTCGTAGTTTTTAATCCCCCAAAAAACATGTGACCGCCGAATGAGAGGTTTTCCATCGTGCTGTTGCACAGGTTTGATCCAGGCGGCCAGTAGGCGTGGTACTCTCGTACTAATCCCCAGGTCCACCTGCTGACACTCCTGGGTCCAGAGTCCTTCACTACCGAGTTTTAATGCAGCCCCGAGTCAATCTCTAACAGCGGGTTCCCTCTTTCCGGGCTCAGCACCAGGTCTGCGTTATCCAAATGCAGTAATGCGTTATTCATTTGTAGTTTTACGCCCATCATGCAAAGAGAAACAATGATGAATTATTCTAAACAGGATCTGTTCATTACTACACGAATAATGTCACAAAGGACCAGCAGCAGCCTAGTCAGCATTTTGCGTGTAAGTTATTTTAAGCATAAACATTAGCCCATTTTGAGTACGCGCGATGTTGAAGACTGAAACCGGACATGGCATCTGCCTAGTATAAGCCCTGCTCACTAGCTAACAAATTACATACCTTCGAATGTCGGAATGAGGTCCTCCACATTCCACTCTATGAGTTTGTTTTTAAAAGTCAACCATGATCTAACCAGAGACAGGTACAGAGACAGAGGAACAGTTAGCTCATGCTAATGCTATCAAGAAACACCCGCCTTAAAAAAAAAAAACGAACAACAACCTATTTTTAGTCTGATAACTTATGTTTCTGCTTATTTGAACAGTGCATTTCTTTGTCAATTTGGGGTCAGTAGATATACAAAATATGACTACAAACATGCACTTTTAAAGAAGATGGCCAACCTTAAAACTACTTTTCTTTTATTGGGTTGAAAGACACCATGAGCTAAGAAAACAGTAAACATTTCTTACATTAACATTACATACAGATTATAATTAGCAAAACGATTTGGATTTAGAAAGTTATTAAAAGTTGGTGATAAAATAGAAAGATAAAACATACAAAATACCTTTAACAGACGTTTCTGTAAATCAGGCAGTGGACGGTAATGCCGTCAGGCCACGCTTGACCGTTGAGGAAGCCACACCCCTAAAACTCCATAACCCAACAGATTGGGTTATTCATTGCGACCCAATGCTGGGTTACTATAACTCAACCTGTAACCCAACACTTTAACCCAGCAGTTGGGTTACTAAAATAACCCAACCCAGCATTTTTTAGGGTGTATATTGTGCCATGAATTACAATAGTTATTTCTCACATAGAAAACATACAAAGAACATGCAAAAAAAAAAAGAAAGGACAAATTTTTTCCCCTCAAAATCCCTTAATCATCAAATTGGTCCAGTATAATTATTGGAATAAACATTGAAGAGTCACCATTTTTTCTTCTTTGTAATGAATTGACTCATACGGACAGTATGGCAATTATTCATCTTATTCCGCCCTGCCCACTTTTGCCGTTTTTTGCCACAGATACGCACTTTTGTTGTAAACGCACTTCCGTTTGACGAGAACTCCGTTAAAGCTAATAAAGAACGAGGGAAAAGTCTTGCTGCTAAAATGGTACATAAAGTAGGTTGATTTGTGTAAAATGTTTAATGAACATGAGCAACAAACAAGTCACAACGCACCGATTTCCTGGGCGGTGCTCTCTGCTGCAACGGATACAACGGATACAAGACAGCGGCGCGTACGGCAACTTCCGGAATAAGGTGAATACTTGTTGTCTGAAATCAAATGGTTGCTTTGTCAGTTTGCATGTAACCTTGAAGTAAAATAAAAACACTGGTTATGTACATTACAACACTAAATCCTATTTCCATCTGCAGGTATAATAAATACAATATAAAATTAAAGCCGCAATGTGGAATCTATCTATATCGCGTCAGAATCACGATAATATTACACACGCGCAAAGAATACAACCACGAGAGCATGGAAAGGCTCATAGGCGCACGTGTGAAGCCTCCTGCACGTGTGGCACGACATGTGACGTCACATTTGGTGGACTGTGATTGGCTGAATGAAACGAACAACCACGAAGAAAAACAAACTGGGTTAAGATTTGCAGAAAATTTGTCAAAAACAAATGTTATCTTTTAATGTGAACATTTTTACTCAAGAACTACGTTTCTGTTGGAAGATCGTCTTTTGGATCATATTACGAAGGTAAGCTAACAGTTTGAGAATTGCATGAAAGGCTGCAGGACTGTAAAAGTGTATAATCTGAAGTAGTGACTGAGGGATTACACAGACTGTATAATCCAAAATGACTATCATTATTTATATACTATAATTGCCAATGAATAGCCCATTGCTTTATGGGGGAAATAATCTCTTAAACTTTTATGGAGAATTTTTATGAACAAAATGCCTTTATTTATGCCTTTATTTAACATAATACAAAATACACATTGTAATGTCCCTTTATCTTTAAAATGAGCTCATAAACATATTTCTTTCACAGGTCGTGTCATGGACTCATGGTGCAGCTGCAGAAGAGTTCACATCTGTCCATCGAATCTATTAAATCATGTTACACAAAAAGCGTTTTCAGACATAACACTCCCAGAACTCCATCCATCCATCCATCTTCTTCCGCTTATCCGGGGCCGGGTCGCGGGGGCAGCAGTCTAAGCAGGGACTCCCAGACTTCCTTCACCCCAGACACTTCCTCCAGCTCCTCCGGGGGGATCCCGAGGCGTTCCCAGGCCAGCCGAGAGACATAGTCCCTCCAGCGTGTCCTGGGTCTACCCCGGGGCCGCCTCCCGGTGGGACATGCCCAGAACACCTCCCGAGGGAGGCGTCCAGGAGGCATCCTGAACAGATGCCCGAGCCACCTCAGCTGGCTCCTCTCGACGTGGAGGAGCAGCGGCTCTACTCTGAGCTCCTCCCGTGTGACTGAGCTCCTCACCCTATCTCTAAGGGAGCACCCAGCCACCCGGCGGAGGAAGCTCATTTCGACCGCTTGTATCCGCGATCTCGTCCTTTCGGTAATTACCCAAAGCTCATGACCATAGGTGAGGGTCGGAACGTAGATTGACCAGTAAATCTAGAGCTTCGTCTTTCGACTCAGCTCTTTCTTTACCACAACGGTTCGATACAACGCCCGCATCACTGCAGACGCTGCACCGATCCGCCTGTCAATCTCACGCTCCATCCTTCCCTCACTCGTGAACAAGACCCCGAGATACTTAAACTCCTCCACTTGAGGCAAGGACTCCCCACCCACCCGGAGAGGGCAGAACTAAGTCCCTATAATCCACCAGTCCCTATTTAGTCAGAAGAACTACAAAATCCCTGTTCTTATGTTCACACAGCAACAGTGGGAGAAAGTGGGGCTGAACATTAGATTAAATTAAAAGATTAAAAGATTAAATATTTAGTTAGGTTAGAAAAACAAACGTCTCTTTTCCCTTCATCCCACTCTTTTTGAGCTCTGTACGCCTGCACAAAAACCGTTGGCATCAAATGGCCCTCATGGGCCGTGCTTGTCGTACTCCGCTCTCACAACAGTCAACGGAGGGCGCTAATGCGCCCACTGGGTGTGCGTTTTAGAGGCTTTGTGGTGTTTGTCCCAAAACAGACGAGAACTTCAGCTTCATTGTAATTATGAATGAGCAGAATTGCAGTCAACTTTGCGGCTTCGCCGCGAGCTTCAGGCTTAAAAAGTCATATACCATTCAGAGTCATACAGATTCAAGTCTAGTCAAAGACGACTCTTAAGTGGCGAGAGATGCTATGAAAAATAAATTTAAAAAACATTATCATTGGTCTTGGTGCTCAGGTGCTGTGGCTGCATTTCCAGTGGGTTGTATTCTGCCCCAATGAAACCAGGGCCATTTGACATGTGTCTGTGACAGCCATCAGGAGGCGCCCAGCTGCTGGTTTATGACACAGGGCTCGCTCTTGACTGCTCTAGTTAAACCTTTGTTTTCCCCACATAGACCTAAAGTATAATTTGGGATCATTCACTATAGAAAGTTTACAGAACATAGACAACAATGTTTTTTTTGTTTTGTTTTTAGTTTTTTATTGCTATTATTTTGAACGCAGTTAATGCAGTTCAGTTGGTCGTTTTTTCAGAGGAGCTTGGACCATATCATCCTCCCTTTTGCGTTTTCTGGAGGCCTTTTTTCCAGAGTCTTGGGTCTCAGCCGAAGGAGGTGGAGCAGGAGCTGGCATCATGTGATCATGATAATGGTGAGGATGATGGTGAGGATAATTGTGCCCTGTCTGATAGTGCATTGGACAAGGAACTGTCATAGGATCGTACAGCTGACCAGGTCCATGCTGAGGTGGTGACCAAACAGGCTGTACAGGTGTCTCTACACGCTCAGAATTCAGTACTCCATAGTCAGAGGTGCCCATGAAGGAGACGATATCATCTCTGTCTTCACTGGGATGATCTTCTGTGTTTACATCTCCAAAGTCGAAGCCGTCTATGAAGGAGATGATACTGTCTCTGACCTCATTGAGGAAATCCTCTGTCTCCACATCTTCTTCAGAGTTGTCTAAGAAGGAGCTGCTAATGTCTCCGTCTTCAATGATGTTTACATCTCCAAAGTCATAGCTGTCTATGAAGGAGATGAGATTGGCCATGGTCTCATTGGGGTGATCATCTGTCTCCACATCTCCTTCAAACGTGTCTATGAAGGGGAGGAGATTGCCCCTGTCCTCTTCAGGGTGATGGTCCCTCTCCACATCTCCTTCAAATGTGTCTATGACAGGGATGAGGTTGTCCCGGTCCACTTCAGGGTGATGGTCCCTCTCCACACCTCTGGACACAATGGTTTTTGTGAAGGAGGTGACAGTTTCACGGACACCACAGAAGTGAGGGTTTGTCTCCACATCTCTGCAGACAAAAATTTCTCTGATGGAGGTGACAGTCTCATGGACATCACCGAAGTGATGGTGTGTCTCCATATCTCTGTAGACAGAGGTTTCTCTGAAGGACAGGAAACTGTTGATCTCCACATCTCCATTCTCAGTGGAGTCTATGTAGAAGAAATGTTCATCCATTCCTTCCATGTTAGAAATCTTTCGATCAGAGGTCAATGAAACAGTGCTTACAGTTTTCCAGCTACTCTGAAATGAGCTGAGTCTCAGTCGAAGGTTCATATATATAGAGTCAACTTTGTGACATCACGTTTCGGAAGTTAAATAAAGTTAATTTATATCAGTGTTATTTCTCTTTTTAATTTGATTTATTTATGTTTAATTTTATTTAGGAGTAAAGAAAGGGTGAGTGCACTCTGAGTTTCAGGGGCAGTACACTTATGGTCGGGTGTTGTATTGTAGAAGTGGTCAGTGCTATGTGTTATGGACAGACTAAAACTGATTTCATACACTGTCCATGGTCTAAATCCTTCTTTCCCAACCCTGGGGTCGCGACCCCCACAAGGGGTCGCCAGAGATTTGCAGGGGGTCGCGAAGACCTCCCAACTGAGAGGCAAGAAAATTAATAAAATCAACTTTTATTTATTTATGTTTTGTATTTATCTTAACGTTGGGTACTGCCAGTGGAAATTGCATTTTTAATGAGATACATTCATAAATATAAAAAATTTTGTAGGCCTAAATGCCGCGAAATGCAGTGGTAACTTTATTTACAATTACAAGCAGACGCAAAGCTGCCGCAGCTAGCAAAACAGCAAATGCGAGTCGGCAAAATTTCACAAAATAACAATGGCAAAACGCAAGGGGCAGGAGGAGACAGGGGTCCTCAAAAAGAAAATAAGAGTGTATCACGACAGTTTCTTATTGTTTGGATTCGTGGAAGCTTTGGACAAACTCAAGATTGAGTGCATATTTTGTGGTGAGAAATTGGCGAATGAAAGTATGAAACCCAGCAAGCTAAAGCGACACCAGGACACTAAACACCTAGAGACAACGGGGAAACCCAGGGAGTATTTTCTTCGCAAAAAAGAACTGACGTTAGCACACAGACCTCCAAATATAAGTGGAGTTTTGCAAAGGCTGGTAGTGACCAAAAGCAAGCTAATATCGCTTCGTTTGAATGCTCGCTCCTCATAGCACAGACCAAAAAACCACATAACATCGCAGAAACCCTCATCAAACCAGCCTGTATTAAAATGGCAGAGATAATGTGTGGGACTCCGGTGGCTGATAAATTAAAAACTGTACCGCTGTCAAACAACACAGTGAAAGATAGGATTGACAGAATGGCAGCAAATGTTGAAACTAGGCTAATAGAAAAGCTCAAAAGAGGCTCGTTTGCTGTACAACTGGACGAAACAACCACCGTTGCGGATGAGGCAATACTAATAGTATATGTGCAATACATTGAAGACGCTGAACTGAAACGAGACATTCTTATGTCTGCCAATCTCCAAACTACAACGCGTGGAGAAGATATCTTCAGTGTTGTGGATGCCTTCTTCACGAAACACAATCTTTCCTACGACAGTTTAGTGGCCTGCTGTACGGATGGAGCGGCTTCTATGATGGGCAAGAATAAAGGCTTTAACAGCCGTTTGAAAGAGAAAGCGCCCCACTGCCTGGTGTTTCACTGCATGATACACAGACAAGCCCTCGCTAGCAAACACCTGAGTGAGGAACTGAACGAAACTCTAAAAACTGTAGTCAAGATTGTGAACTTTATAAAAGCGCGCCCCCTCAATAAACGCCTTTTTGCTCAACTATGCGAGGATGAGACGCACCAGACGCTCCTCCTCCACACTGAGGTGCGATGGCTCTCCCGCGGAAAGGTGTTGGAGCGCTTCATTAAGCGTCAAGACCAGATAAGAGTTCCTCGGTGTTCACAAAAAACTCCTGGAGGAGTTCACACAGGAGTTTCTTATTAAAGCATCATACTTAGCGGAGATATTTGGACTTTATAATGAGACAAACAGGCGCATGCAAGGCGCAGAGACGAATGTGATGGAGTGCAAGGAGACTGTGGACGCGTTTGTGCGTAAAGTGGAGTATAGAAAAAATAGACTTACAAAAGGAGACCTGCAAACATTACCCGCATTAGAAAAACAATCAGGAGGAAAGTTAACAAGGGAGCTGGTAGTTTTGTTTACCCACCACATGATACAACTTCAGAAGGAGATGACATCCCGGTTTTCAGATGTAACTGAACACATCGCAAAAGACGCATGGGTGATGGATCCATTTCTCGCTAAAGAAGGAGACGTGGAACATCTTCATGCAGAGGACGAACTTATGGACATCCACTCCAACTCCCTCTTGAAGAGATTTTTTGATGAGCATGGATACATGCGGTTTTGGCTTGTGAAAGGACGAGACATCGCTCCAAGACTGGCGTCACGCGGTCACCAGATTCATCTTGCCATTCGCGACAACTTACTTGTCAGAAACTGCTTTCAGTTCACTAGTTACTATCAAAACTAAGGCACGCAACAAGCTTGACGTCCACAGTGACTTTCGTTTGGCTGTTACCAAAATCAAACCTGACATACAATCATTGGCACAAGAAATGCAGGCCCAGATATCTCATTAATAATTGCTATTAATAAAAGCTATTGAAAGTTCACAAAGTTTAATTTTCACACGTGTCAAATGTGTCAAAATGGATTATATTGCATTGTTTCATTAAGCTCACTGTTCAGAATATGAGCATTTACTTAATTACTAAATAAAAATATAAATATAAAATACACTTTTTTTGTATTGTTTTTTAAAATAAAACAGGGTGGGGGTCGCCAAAAAATGTAATGGCAAAAAAGGGGTCCCTTTAGGAAAAAGGTTGGGAACCACTGGTCTAAATAACTAAGTTTTTCTCAAATTTGGCAGAAGTTCGTCTTTTGGATCATATTACAAAGGTAAGATAACAGTTGCATGAAAGGCTGCAGGACTGTAAATTTGTATAATCTGAAGTAGTAAACGCTCATTACGCGGACTGTATAATCCAAAATGACTATCATTATTTATATACTATAATTGCCAATGAATAGCTCATTGCTTTATGGGGGAAATAATCTCTTAAACTTTTATGAAGAATTTTTATGAACAAAATGCCATAGTTTATTTAATTTCTTTCTTTCACAGGTCGTGTCATGGACTCATGGTGCAGCTGCAGAAGAGTTCACATCTGTCCATCGAATCTATTCATGGGCTTCAAAGTGATGAAAATCTAGCACAGTTTCCATAGTAATTAATTATCATTACTTTTTTCAACATGCATGGATATTTCATGATTTTCTTCTGGTTTTGTATTGCTAAAGTTTTAATATACTATTGTTATGTATTTTTAAATTAATCCCTTTTTTGGTTTGCTATCTTCAGCTATTTACTTAATAAAAGCACCAAATAAAGTAAAAGTATTAAAGTTCCCATTAGTCTTTTTGATAACAATAAAGTCAAAGCGTTTCCTACAGACTTTTTGAAAAAACAAAACAAAACACCAAACCCCAGGTTTTTTAGCAGTGTCAAATAAAAGAGTCAAATAAAGAGACACAGTTTTTTAGTTTTCAGTTCAGTTAAAAATATACTGCAGTATAAAGTACATAACTGCTACAGATGTAGTGAAATAAAAGTAAAAAGTATTTACATTTATCTCAGACACCAACAAATACAGTACAGTTCTTTTACTTCTGTGCTTTGTCACCTTCCACCACTGACTGTCGTCCAAAACAGATTTCAAATAAATATTCATTACTAATAGGTCAACAGTTGCAAGAAAACATATTTTCACCCTGCCTGAATAACAGACACTCCACAGTGATAAAAAGATGTTTTCACAAGCATTTGGTGTCAGCTGCTGCCAAACAGGCATCACAGAAGCTTTTTTTTTTTTTTTTAAACAATGATAGGTTTTTTGGATTTTTTTCAACACTAAAATATAACACAACAATATATTTGCATTTAAAAATTGGATTTTATGTTTACTCTCTTTGTGAAATCATAAAATTTAGCAACTAGCAATTTACCATTGAGGTAGATTCATTATTTTAATAACTATCCCAGTGGTTGAGATTTCATACTATTCAATACTAGGCCATCAGAATCAGAATTACTTTTATTCATCCCCCATTCTTTGAATATAAAAAAACTTTATAATGTGGATAAAACTACTACAGCTACTACATTTCAGTAATTTGTAATAAGACCTGTATTACTACTAAAATTGTGTGTTGGGAGACAGGTGAAGGTCTTCAACTTCAGATGACCATCTCTGAAACTTAAAGTGACCAAGGAACACTGATGATTAAGGGATTATTAAGTCTTCACAATTACATGGCATCATCATAACAATATAAGTAAAGGCTGAGAGAATAAAACTTGTCATTACTTGTCATTTTGTGGGTAGGTCCCCTAAATGATGATAAATAATAAAATGTGCGTAGGAGGCTTCACACATGCGCAGGAGGCTTCACACGCTCATGAGCCTTTCCGTGCGCCCGTGGTTGTGTTCTTTACGTGTGTGTAATATTGTCGTGATTCTGATGCCATACAGCTATGTCATATTTGCTGCTCCTGTCCAACCAGAAAGTAACATCATAAGCATTATCAAAATAAAAAAAAATCGAATCAAAATGTATTTGTATAGCACAATTCGTACATAAGTTACTTACAAAGTGCTTTACAGTCATAAAAACACATTAAAACTCACAATACAATCACAATAAGAGCATATTAAAATGTACATGACACAATAAAATACGGATCAAATTCCCTTAATCATATGCACAGCTAAACAGAACAGTTTTAAGCCTAGATTTAGATACTGGCAGTGTGAGGGCCTGTCTTACATCTTCGGGGAGACTGTTCCAGATTTTAGCTCCATAAAACTGGAACGCCGATTCCCCATGTTTAGTCCTGACTCTGGGCACCACCAGGAGGCCCGTCCCTGAGGTCCTCAGAGTCCGAGATGGTTTGTATGGTACTAACAGTTCAGAGATGTACTTTGGTGCTAGGCCATGGAGGGACTTAAATACAATAAAAGCTGATTTAAAGTATATTTTCTGAGCCACTAGAATCCAGTGCAGAGACCTGAGCACAGGCTAATGTGGTGGTAGTTCCTGGTTCTAGTCAGGACCCGAGCAGCAGCGTTCTGGATGTACTGCAGCTGTTTTACAGCTCGTTTGGAGAGGCCAGTGAACAGGCCGTTACAGTAGTCTAACCTACTAGAGACAAATGCATGGATAAGTCTCTTCGAGTCTGGGTTAGACAATATATTTTTTATTTTGGCAATGTTCTTCAGATGGTAAAAAGCTGCTGATATTATGGATTTGATGTGGCTGTCAAAATTCAAGTCTGAGTCCATTATTACACTTAAATTTCTCACTTGATTTGACGGTTTTAAGGAGAGCGACTGGAGGTGACTGCTGACACTTTCTCTCTGTTTCTGCGGGCCAAACACCATTATTTCTGTCTTGTGTGAATTTAGCTGGAGGAAGTTGTTTTGCATCCACAAGCTGATCTGTTGGATGCAGTGGCAAAGTGAATCTACTGGTCCATTGTCACCAGCTGTCAGTGAGACATAAATCTGAGTGTCATCTGCATAGTTGTGGTAGGACACTCCACTGTTGTGAATCAATGAACCTAACGGTAGCATGTACAGGTTGAACAGGAGGGGTCCCAGGACTGACCCTTGGGGCACCCCATAGGTCAAGGACATGCGGTCTGAGACACACTGACCAATCTCAACAAAATACTCTCTGTTTTCCAAATAGGACCTGAACCAATTTAGAGCATTGCCCGTAAGGCCCACCCAGTCCTCAAGTCTCTGTAAGAGGATCTTGTGATGGACAGTGTCGAAGGCAGCACTGAGGTCTAACAAGACTAAGATAGAGACTTTGCCTGCATCATTATGAAAACTGTCAAGCTGGGAACAAATAGGCAAAATGTTAAATATAATCATGTTCACTATGTTTTAGTGTAGTTTACTTTTTAGTTTTTAACTTCATTTACCCCAAACCGCCGCCTGCCATTTTCACATTATTCTGAACTTTGTTCACCTTTTTCGTTTCTAAAACATCTACTTGCATCCTTTGTATGGATCACTTACAGAATACAGCTACCTGCTATGTATGTCTACCATTTATTGTTTAATGTGTGTTTGCTGTGACCGCAACTGTAGTTACAACTGTATGTTGTGTTTATTGTTAATTGTCTATATAAATGTAATTGTATATGTTATGTTGTGATAGCAACTGTAGTTTCAACGGCTTGTTAAGGGCTTTGAGTGCCCTTTGGTGGAAAAGGCAAATATACTTACAGCAAAACAATGAAAGGACACATTGTATTTCTTAAAGATTGAGCTCAGAGGCAACATAAATAAATTGTCATATCCTTTTTTACAAATGCAGTCGGCAGCCACTGGGGGTCAGTATACTACGGCTGTGCAATGGTGCAGTAGACGGCACAGTTAATTCTGTCCAGTGCCTGGTAAGTGGTGTCTGGAGACTCAAAACTTGGAGTAGGAACATTCTGGTACATAGCAACCTGAAAAACAAAGATCATGACTGAATTATTGCTGTAAGAAACAACTGAGTGTGACTGCTGCTTAGTCACCTCCGTGTCTGGAACTCCTGCATTTCCTCTTATTTCATCATCTGTAAAAAAAAAAAAAAAAAAAAAAGAGAGAGAGAAATAAAATTAGAAGTTCCTTAAAATATATTTCTTAATACCAGCATGCCAGGCCTCTTACTGCCCGGAAAAAGTTGAATCGTATTTTGTTGCTAAATTTAGCTTGGGTACACAGTGTCTGATGGTACATGGGGGGAAAAAGAATCTGTTACTAGGTATTGTCTTCTTAAATGTTAGACCAGCAGAGGTCAAAGTTCAAATATGGGTTCTAATTAGTTACGGTTAGGATTAAGATACATGTGCGTGTGTGTTTTCCAGGTGAATTGAGTTTTTCTTACCTTTCTTTGACTTCCTCTTTTTGCAGAGAACTACCAAGAAAAGTGTGGCAGTGACGACAGGAATCAGGAACAATAAAAGAAGATAAAGAGGATCTGAAAAATAAAAAGACGCTCATCTGAGATCTACTGCAAACCTAGCACTTGCCTGCAGTATTTTGTCATTGACGCATGTATAATAGTATTCATTTGTTGTATTTGACATTTACCCCGATGCTACGTCACTACCTTTACTTGCTGTGGTTTACAAAATGTCAAAATGGTTTGTTTTTAAAGGTGCACCATGTAACTTCTTTGCAAACTACCTTGTGTCTCTACAGCCAATCCAGCTTTATTTCTATCGCACTTTTATACAACTACACAGTTGATCAGAGTGCAGTACACAACAATACTAATAAAACACAACAATGAAATGGACACAGAAATACAAAAACACACATGGACACCAGGGCTATTCTATTTTGCAGAGGAACAGATTTTTCCAGATGGTTTTGTCCTCTGGGCCGAAAACATGCCCAACGCTTTTGAAATGTGCAAAATATATTAATACGCAAACTAAATCAAAATCTGCAGAACATAACTAGGTCTAAACCAGAACTAAACCAATAAGAAGAAAAAAAAAATTCTATACTAAATCCCTTAGAACAGTGGTTCTCAAACTGGGGTCTGGGAACCCCTGGGCCATGACTCAAATCAAAACTGTGATAACATTGATCATTGAATACAACAATAGAATATACATTCATCATTTTCAACCGTTTGTTCCCGTTAGGAGTCGTGGGTGACTGGAGCCTATCCCAGTGACTTTGGGCCTTAGGCGGGGTACACCCTGGACAGTGGCCAACTCGTCGCAGGGCTAACACAGAGACACGGACATTGACTGACAACCAGACAACCATTCACTCTCACATTCAGTCACTAGGGGCAACCTAGCATTGTCAATTAACCTACACATGCCTGTCTTTGGATGATGGGAGGAAGCGGGAGAACAGCAGAGAGATGGTGTGATGCTGGTCTGGTCCGAGATTTGACCTCTCAATTAGGGCAGGGGTTCCCAAACTTTTCTGGCCGGGACCCCCAAAATAGCCATGCAACCCACTCAGGACCCCCAAAGCGAAATGAAAATTACTGCAGCAATAATTTTAAGTGTGAAATCAGGTGTAATATTGGTTATTAGAATAGTTTATTGTCTTAGTGGACCCTATTTCTCTAAAAGATACTGTTTTTGATTAATAAAAAAGAGCAAATACAATGTCATATTAATTAAAGTGTGATCTTGAAATCATCTCGCGACCCCCAGCTCACCTCTCGCGACCCCCCAGGGGGTCCCGACCCCCACTTTGGGAACCACTGAATTAGGGGATAAAGATGATCTTTCAACACTAAGATAAGAGATCCTTTATTTGTCCCAGAATGGGAAAATTCCACTGTTGTAACACACAGTTTAGGACAGGAATGAAAGAAATAGGCGCATGCAATAAAAATAGGATAAATAAACATGGTAATAAAAATACAATATAAAGTATAAAGTGCACACTCTTATTTACAGTAAAAATGGCAACTAAAGTGGCTTAAGTGTCTTGTTATATACAGTAAGTGACTATGGTGAGGTAAAAGTCTATTAATAGTATGTTAAATTATATTGCACATGATTATAGCGGGTGACTGACACATGTTCAGGGCTAACAGTGTTCATTGTAAAGTCTGACAGCAGCAGGAAGGAAAGACCTGCCAAACCTCTCCTTCACACAGCGAGGGTGAATCAGTCTTTCACTGAAGCTGCTCTCCAGGGCAGACAGAGCGTCCTGCAGGGGGTGAGACTCATGGTCCAGCATAGACGTGAGTTTAGCCAGGACCCACTAGTCTCAAAAAGTTTGAGAACCACTGCCTTAGTGGGCCTGATTTGGCCCCGACGTCTTTAGTTGAATAGCCCTGCCGTGCACAACACATCAATGAAAAGTGAGCGACGTAAAGGAAAAATATTCAGCATTTTACATATTGTTTTTATCCTTTAAACAACAGAACTTGCACCTTAAATTTACCATCTCATGTTTTGAAAGCAAAAAAAAAGTTTACTATGGACTGCTGTCTGAGCTGACACTATGCACTTATGCAGCCAGTAGATGGCGCCCAGCGCTATACACAATTTAGTTATGTTATCACTTTAAGGGACTCCATTAGACGCTATGATTAGCCTAGCAGTACCAATGAACGTATTTAGACAGCAGAAATGTTCCAAATGAGTGTGGTGATGATTTAAGGACAGCAAGTGATGTATATGTAACAGGGAAAAACGTCAGTGATCGAGGGTGTTCAGTAGGAAGTGCTTTTGATGGAGAGGATTTTCAAACCAACATTCCTCAAGATAGCGTGAAGGAAGTGAAATTCAACTCCAAGTATGTTTTAGATCAGTGGTTCCCAGATGTTTTTGTTTCGAGTACCCCCTAAGCTTTGTGTCACACTCTGAGTACCCCTTAAAGGCCCTATACCTGATTTTGACTGTTTGAAATGTGGAAAACAGAACTAATTTATGTTCAAGTCTTTACAACAGTCAGATGCATCACTCACTTTCCTAATGCAGTCCCAGCATCCTAAATATTCACCGCGAGAACTTTATAAGCACTTTTAACGAGTTTCTGAACCCAGAGTGTCACGGACATTATTCAGATAAAAGTACATTTCATCTTCTTTTTAAACCTAAAACCATTCTAAGTATCCCCTGGTAATGGCTCACGTACCCTTTGGGGTCCCCATACCCCTGGTTGGGAAACATTGTTAGATATTAGTTAAAATCTTAAAAAAAGTCACTGTAGCCCAATATGTTCCATTTAATCTCAACAAATTCAGATAGGAGTGACTGACAGGTGGATTAGCCAGTCAGGGATACACATGGTCTGTCCGTATCAAAACAAACATGGCTGCTACGAGGAAAAAAGACACTAAAAAGACATACAATATCATAGAGGACTGAAAAACACAGCACGTTTCTGCTGAATCAATGAGCGCACTACAAAATGCCGTTTATCTGAGGTGAGAGAAATCCAGTTTTGTTCTAATGATAGATGACGGAAATAAACAAATCTGATTGCACTGTTTTGTTTGTGTTTGGCTCGAGGTGTGATGGAGGAGTGCTCACCAGACTCACTCCCAGGGAACTTCAGTGCATCGTAACAAAAAGGAACGGGATAAATTTGTGTTTTTTTGTTATGTTTTGTTCTTTTGGTCAGAACAGAACATGAACATACATTATAATAAGATCTAAACAGGCCAGATTGCAGCCATGGACTATAATGGACTAATGTCCAGCTGTTGTCCTGCAGTCACTGAAAATATTTGTATGTTTTACTCACAAAGACGCTTAGAGATATCTGTGCAGCAGTTTGGAAATAGCCTGTTGGTGAAATGTGCGAAATAAAGTGGACTGGATTAAGAAAAGAAAGCAGTGTTTTTCAGCTACATCATTAATCTTACTGTATGAATTTGATGATGCTGTTGTAGGCGATGCAGTAGAACCTTCCAAAAGCTCATCTGGAAGAAAAAGCGGTATAAGCCCCCTGTAAATATTATGTTGGTGTTTTATTCTGAATTTAAAGGAGCACTATGTAACTTTTCAGGTTATTGCTTTGCAAGGAATGTCCAAAGTACATTTTTAAACTCATAAGAAATTTTACGGGTCAGATCTGTGGAAATCCCACTTATAGAAAGAATGTTTTACAAGGACTATTTATTCATTTTCGTAATTAAAAAACCCTGTTATATAATAAATGCAAGATAGATGGGTTTATTGCATTGCTGTGGGAAGCAATACCATCTTAAAGCTGGGGTACCTGACTTTTTTAGGTGTAAATGAGTACATTTTGTGTTTTCCATCCAAGAGTATCTCGTAAATACAGAATTTTCTGACAAAAATCTAATGATAAAGTATTTTGTATTGAAGTAAGAGCTAAAAGCAGCGCTCTGATTGGCTGCGCTTGGGTGGTCCTCCCCCATTTCACTTTGGCGTTTGAAAAAAAGCTGCTGTAAAGCTGTGCACAGGACGGAAAATTAAGGCATGTGAACCTGAATGATGTGCCCAAGGGTTTGTGACAGTGAGGGATGAGTCGATTGATTTCTGGTTCCACAATGTGAAGGTACCCAGCTTTAATGGAGACGGAAAAATTACATAGTGCATTTTTAAGTTAAAATAAATGTAAAACTCACTACTGATGACGTTCAGCTAAAAAAAAATGGAATCCAAGAAGGAAATATAGCCTTCCCAGCACACAAACGTATTTTCCTGAATCGGCTGGGTTCACGTTCTGGATGCTCACGTTCATTTTGTTGTTTTCAAATTTCAAACTGTACCTGTGCCGTCCTGCGCGCTACTTTCATAGGTTGACACCAAAATGTCGCCGTACTGTTTCTTCAAATACTTTTTACTGGAACCCACGCTCCAAAAAAAAAGAACACTGAAAGGTGATGGTATCTCCTTCGTGGGCAAACACAATTTCTGCTGCTCCAGTCGTCAGAACTGTTCAACAAAAGAGCAGAAGTTAGTTTGAGGGATAGTTCAACACTGATGGATGTATTGAGAGGTAGTTTCAGGATCAAATCAAAACAAGGTCTAAAGTCAACTAGAACCAGATCATCCAATGTCTAAACCTTAAACTTGGTCTAAAATAGGGCTATTTATGTCTAAATAAAGTATCCAAGTCAAAGAACATGAATTTAATGGATGAGACTAAACCACGCGAGTCCATCTTATTTCAATTTTTCAAGATCTTAAAATTAGACCTTAATCTAGAACAAGAATTTCCAAACGTTTCCATTCATTTTACACATTTTAACTTTTACGTTTTACTTTACAATGTCTTCTATAATTAAAATGCTATATTTTTGCAGGCTTTTTAATTTTATTTATTTAAAGCGGCTGTACCTTTACGGTAGACATCCCTCGCATCCTAATTGTTCGCCGCGATGAAGCCAGAGCGAGTTTTGTCGTCACAGTTAAAACTAGCAAACATTAGCATGCTAACAGTGTGCGGAGAATGAAGAGCTCTAGAATTAAATGCAGCCGTCACACAGTGGTCTCATTTCAACCATAAAAGCTAATTTTTTACAATTTTGTTTTATATTTTGTTCGTTGTAAACCGCAATGTCGATCTAAAATGACTTTTCTTTTTAATTTTCTTCCAGTTTTCCCACAAAATTACACCCAACACAAAGACAAAGCAAAAACAAAACAGACAAAACCAAATAGAAAGAGAGATAAATAAAAATAATAATAAAATAAAATAAATAATAATAAGGTCTAAAATGACTCGACAATAGAGACAAGTTAATTGATTTACATGTTGTTTTTTAAATTTGAAAAATGGCTTAAAACTCCTCATAGATTTGGTGAACAGATATCTTTGGAGTATACTTTTGGCAGCCGGGAAAAAAGGCAGCAATTAAGGACTGGTCTGACATTACAATTGACGAGCGAAAAATGGAATAAATGACATTATGACTTGAAATGAGACGTTCAAATTGGATGGATGTGCTTTAACATTAATGTTTGGATGGATTTTATTTCTTTTATTTTTTTGTTGTGTTTAGTTTTTTTTTGAGTTTTCCAGTCTTTATAAACATGTACCGTAAAATTCGGACTATTGAGCGCGCCTGAGTATAAGCCGCACCGGTCTATGAGCCGCAGGTGTCCACGTTGTAACATGAGACATTTACACAGGATGGAAAGAATGGAACATGCTAAGTTTTAATTGAACGCTAAGTTTTATTGAACACATGCCTTTTTCCAAACGGTATCTGTAACACGGCAGTTCTTCACTCGGCCGCCTCGGACGTCTCACCATTGATTCATTGATGACAAGCTCACGTCCAACAGCTCTGTTTCTTTCTTTGGCTCCACGTCGATTGTTTTTAACTTAAAGGCTGCGTCATATTCATTTCTTCGTGTGTTTTCCGTGATGATGGTGTGCGCGTGATGCAAACTGACTGTCCACAATCAAATTAGCGTATTACTCCGCGCACTCTCTCTTTCACTGGTCTGTTGAACTCTTGCGCTTCCTGCTAGAGCACCCCTAGAGGCCGTTTCTGGAAAAATACATAAATTAGCAGCATCGCTGTATAAGTCGCAGGGTTAAAATAATGAGCAAAAAGTAGCGGTTTATAGTCCGAATTTTAGTTTTTTTTTGCTTGTTAAACCCTGATTGTGCAACACCTAATGAGCATTTCTGAGCATTCAAACCTCGAATCCAGGACAAAACTGGATTTTTTTCAAGCATGCATGAATCAATGTTAAAAAGGCAACTGTATATAATATCAGTCAACTACATGCCATGACAGTATTTAAAGTTGTGTTTGAACTGATTCATGCATGTTTGAGTAATCCTCTATCATCCTGAGCTTGAGGCATTACTGCTCAGAAAACGTCTATTTTCAGCCCACTACGTTAACATTTTGACATTTTTTCAACAATAGAAACACTAAACAGTAAAATTCCACTCTCGGGCTACGTTCAAACTGTAGGTCTCAATTGAGATTTTTTTCCAAATTATATATATTTTTTGAAGAAACAGGTCAGATTGCAAACAACATGTGAATAAAACCAGTTTCATGCGTTATACAGCAACTCTGAAGTGCAGAAAAGGACAGAAGTCGTGCTGTTGACACATTGTCAGACAGACTTTTAGTGAGCGTGCGCCTTTTGTAAATATATACTTTTGTCAAATTGATCTTTTATCTTGAATAGGCAAACATTGATATTTTATTCTTCTTCCCCAGAATACCAATTCAGTTTAAAACTTCACTTTATTTGCACTTTCTACCTTCACTGCTGCTGCCTTTTTTTGGCGTTATTGTGTTTTCCGGTGAGAAAATGTGGCCCCTGTTGCACTTCAGCGCTGTAGAAGTCAGATTAATGTGACTTGTGTGATTAGAGAGCAGTTATGTCACCAAAAATATGATTCAATACCACATATACGGTGGCTGCGTTAGAACACATCAAATTGGATCTGATCACACTGAACAAATGTAGCCTCAGCTCATCAGTTTGTAACATGAACATTTCTTTCTGTTATTGAGCCATTTTTTGCACATTCACTGCATTAAACTTGGGACTAAACCCAAAGAAATCAGGACTAAAACGGGACCAATCACGAACAACTAATGACAAGTGCAACAGACAACAAACTGCAACTAACATACTATTTTTAGATGACTTTGTCGAACAATAATTATACAAAGACTTACCAGAAAACAGTACAAAAACAGGACAGATTTTCACGATGAGACTCATGTTTTCTCTGCATTCAAATCCAGGCACTTTCATGTCCATAAGACAAGAATGTATTTATAAAGACTGGATGACTTCCTCTTTCCAGCAAACGCAGAAACATGCATGATTCACGGTTGAGAAAGAATTATCATTTCCAGTATGCCCTGTAAAATTACTGTAAGGAGTGCTACCTGCCGATTTCTACGTAAAATATTTTTCAAGTCGATGGAAAAAGGAAATACTATGAATGCTACCATCAAGAGAACAAAACTTTAGTCTCTCCCCAGACCTTAGATCTAAATTCTACTTGTGTAAGTGTTGGGAAAAAAGCAACACATTTGAATTTCCAGGGCATAAATGTCAGTTAGTTTGTCATTCTATAACAAACAATGGACAAAATACAATTTTCTAGCCTTAAAATTTTATTTCAGACTTCAAAATAATCTAATTGATAGTATTGTATCTAATATATCTCTAGATAAAATGAAAAATTATTATGAACTCAATATTTCTGTGAGCATTTTTCCAGTAAAACCCATAAATTTGGATTGTTCCTTCATCAAAAATGCTAAGAGTTAATCATAATTTCCTTAAACATAAAGTAAAATACAATGATAAACGTGTTTAAAGCAGCTCTGATGTCACTCACATGTGTCTGAGTGATTTTCATTTTCCAAAATCATCAAAGTTTGTCATATTTTGTGATATTCTGAGGTTAAATCCCAGTTTCTTCAATGAAATCACATTATATTGCACTTAACTTTTGCCTCCATTCCGAATTTAGAATGTTTTTGTTTACACACTTTTAAAGGGTCTATAGGACAGAAGTAGCTCTTGAGTAAACTGTTGTTGTGTCCTCAGGCAAGACACTTCACCCACTCTGCATGTTGGTAGTTATGGGAGGGGGCTACATAAGTCCTATGAAATGATAGAAAATTATCCTAAATTATCACAACAAAATCATCAACAACGAAAAGTTTTGAAGAGTATTCCCCTTATTCTGCCTCGCCCACTTTTGCCTCTTTTTATGTTTATGATCTGCACTCTTGTAGTAAAGGAACTTCTGGTTTGACGAGAACAAAGTTCGCGCAAATGGTCTCTTGCTAAAACATTATATAAAGTAGATTGATTTGTCTAAAATGTTTAATGTACACGAACAACAAGAAGTCAGCAACGCACAGGTTTCCTGGACGGTATGAAAACGTCTTTTTAGTCCGTGTAGAACTTATTTTCTGTTGAGCTCGTCGGAAAAAGATGTCGGCGCCCTCGACAACTTCAGGAATAAGTTGAATTGTGCTATTCATTGCGGCCGTTTCTCAATATGCATTCTTGTGTTCTCCTGCGCTTCTGAAACCTCATCCACTGTGGACCAAGCACTGTTCTAATTCAAAGTACACATCAGACCGAGAACAGTTAAATCTCGCCCCGCTGCTTTTCCTGCTCTGCTTTAGAGCAGACTTGTTGCGTTCTTGGCCCTGCTCGTGTCTCAGAAGGCTTTGCGGTGGTAAAAATGTCAGAGCTGTTCAACTTCCAAGTTCAATTTTGTAAAACTACATTTTTAATGTTACAGATTACTTACATGATCGTTGGAGGCAAAAAATGTTTACTATTGTTTCTTTTATTAGTGTGTCAGTTCATTAATGAAATGCGTATTTGCTCCAAAATGTGTCAAATTGCAACTCAATTTTAGCTAGCTTAGCGTAATTATACACGGAGGCAAAGCTGTCAACAGGCGAGCAAAGAGAAGCAGGGAGAAGGAGTCACTGCTTGACGTTCTTAAGGAGAGAGAAGAGAGGAGAGGAAGAGAGAGTGTTAAAGGAGAGCACGAGAGGAGAGGGCAGCAAGCGAGCGTGCCGACCGCTACCTTGTGTTATTTGAAAAAATTGTGAATAACTTTTAGGTTTCTCTTTTCATAACAAATACTCTATCAAATAAGTCAAGCGTATGTATGAAATTTGTTAGTCTTTTAGAAACGAATATAGTTATATCGATGACACATCTTTGAAACGTACAAACTAAATATTTATTACACAATTAATCTACCAGGTATTAATAATAATAACTAATTCCATCTATATTAACCATTTATAAAAGGTATTTTGAAACAAAAAAATAATTTTATATAATTTTTTATTAATTTTATTTTATATATAAGACAGTTAAGCACCTTCCTACTGGACTGACATAAGAATATTAAAGATATCTCTTAATCTCAAATGTGTTAAAGTGCAAAAATAAAAATAATAATTTGAGAATGGCAACAAATATAGCTGCAGGTCAGTTGGTCGTCCTAACGTCGTGTATAGATGAGCCGTCATTAACCAGAGGTGCCAGGCCTGAGTGCAGCCTCCAACAACCCAGTGCCAGGACCAGCTCAAGCACTGTTGGTACTGGAGCAGCAACTAATTATTATTTGGGTAATCAATTAGTCTAGTGATTATTCTTTCAATTACTCGATTTGTTGTTAAAGGTCCCATATTCTGCTATTTTGCCCTTACACAGTCTATTCTAAGGGCTTTGTTGATACATTTTTGCGTTGTGCAATATCCATAACATAACAGTTTCCAAAAAACACCCATTTCTTGGACTGGCCACCCCTGAACATAGAGCAGGCTGCCTCCCCCACCCAACCCGCGCGTCTCCCCCGCCCAACCCGTGACGAAGCCTTGTGCTCCGTGTGCTCCGGTAAACAGCGATACACAAACACAGAATATTGCAGAGTATTGCAAATTTTCATCTAAAACACAAATTGTACACATTTCCTGTGTTATTTTTGTGATTTTTGCTTTGTCTGAGTCATAAAACCTCTTTTAGCTCATGGCATGTTTGTCTGTGTTTAAAGAAGTTAATGATTATTTCATGACTTAATTGGTTGACAACTATTGCTGCAATTGATTAGTTGCAATCAGTCAATTAACTTGTTGCAGCCCTAATTGATGAAAATGACAGGATTGTATATGATGGATAAAATTTAATTTGAAATACTAGCCTCTAGTTAAGGATGAAGAAAATAATCTGTTAAAACAACCATAAAACTTCAGTACATTATTTAACTGCGTGTGTTTTCAAGTTTTCACCACCCTTTTAACTACTTTAATTCACTCATTTGTATGAAAATGAGTGGACTCAGTGTCACAAAATACAAAAATCCTTGATGATTATGTTCCTCTTTTGTTAGCAGCACCAAGGCCTACCTGCAGCACAATGGAGGGGAAAAGTTTACGGCTGATATAACACTATTTTGAGGGGAACAATACAGACCTAGCACCCGTAAGTTGCACCCACAGCATGTCTAAAGGCATCATGGGAAGCAAGTCGAGTGTGTCCACAATCATGTGAACCACCTGCAGTAAAAGTGTCTGCTGTTGCTCTGTAGGAGGCGCCACAAGCCAAAGGGTCACCAGGAGCTCAGGCTTCCGTCCGTGGCTCTCTTGGAGCGGTAGAAGTCAAAGGTACAGCAGGTCAAAGGTAGTTCAGCCTAATCTAAAGGCTGGCCTCAGGTCACCGCTTGAAAAAAAAAGTTCCAGAATTGGCACTGAGGCATTAAGTTTTGCATATACTGTTGAGGTTTTTTCCTGTTCCCAATTGTGCTTCTATTAGTCAGTGGTGGATGAAGTACTTAATTTTGTTACTCAAGTAAAAGTACAGATACAACAGCAAAAAAGTAAAGTTAAAGTCTCTCATTTTAAAATCTACTCTAAGTAAAAGTATTAAAGTACATTTTTAAAGGAGTGCTTTAAGAGTAAAAAGTAATTATTTTTGGTTTGGAGAACTACTAAAGCATCAAATTGTAATCTTGATTGATTTATCCTGTTGATCATTATAGCCAACTTCCCAGGTTATTTTTCTCTACAAGAGGCTATTACCATAAATGTACTAAAAATACACCCTCAGCCTTTTCAGAAGGTCTAAAACTTTAAGAAAATATACTTTTACTTTTCAGTACAGTTAAAAAATGTTGTGGAGTAGAACATACCGATACATGCTCTGAAATGTAATATAAATGCAAGCAGTTTTGTGAGTGATCAAAAGAAATACGTGTGCTACCACAGACAACATATGACATGAAACGAATCAGTGAAAACATTTATCGTTATGGAGAATTCGTTTTTTATTTCGTTTCATAGGCGTGTTTTATTGACTGAAAACAAAAGTAAATCAGGCAGAAGATGTGACTGAACAGCCGAGCGATGGCGTCACCAAGAACACAGCCATTCCAATACTATGTACTCGGGCTGCGTGTTCTCCGCTCTCAGCAAGAACTTGTCGAGACCGCGAGCACGTACTTGAGTTCTTGGGTGCTGAGAAACGGCCTGCGTTCATGCCTCCGTACCATCCATCGCAGTCGCCTTCAATCACCTCTTCATCGTTTACAAAGTGTTACCATTGTAAGCTTGTAGCGCTCACCTTTACTCCATCACATCGACCCAAGTATTCTCTAGCGGCGCGAGAAAAAAAAGCTCTCGGGGGAACTGATTGTCGCCCAGGTTGTGCACAGAGGCCACATTTGCACCGACATCAATGCAGGTGAGCTGGAGAAAAGAAGACAAAAGGTACAAGATTTTACACTGCCCTAAAATGCATTTCAGATTTAGCTGTTTTGCTCTTTGACAAAAAGGTTGGTTGTCACTTTTATTGACCATATTAATGAGGGTTTATTGAACACAAAATGACTTACAAAACAAAACATATCTTGGGGCAGTGCATGTTATTACCTCTGCATCGATTCAGGAGTTTGGGCCAGAAGAACATAAAGCAGCGAGACTCTAACATTCTAACATTCATCTGCCAAACATAACCCAACACAAGCCGATTTACGCTAAAGGCTAAAAGCTAACCACGGGCATCAGTCTCAGTTTTCGCGTCTGCGATGTCAGGGTCCCTGATAAACACAAAACGCTTCCTGTGAGTTGCCCTTAAGATAAAAGTTCCTATGTTTGCTTTAGGGCTTTATTGTGAAAAGGTTGGACCGTGAGGCTGTGCACTTCATTCTCAACAGCACACGCCTGAGCGGAGCGACTGGCTTTAGCCGACTGAAAAAATATATATTTTGTGATGTTAGTTTGGAGGCAGAAAATTTCAGATGCCACTGACTGATTGAAGTTGTTAAAACACCACAAAACCCTATTTAAATCACATACGATTGTGACTATATTAAGGTCAAATTCTTCAAAATTTTGACACATTTTTCAGAGTGAGAAATGGGAGGTGTGTGTGCATGTGATGGAGGTGAATTGCGTGTGTCTCATGGTCAATGCATGAGATTTTAGAGCCCTGTGTTTTAGAATTGTCTTATTTTTTTTTTTTTACAAAGAACATAACTATATCACATCCTTGGGAGATGCCATATTAACTTGCTCCATCTACTGGCTGCAGAGGCAATTACAAACGTTTGTATGTACACGATGGTTGGATATGCTGTTGGTATGCTAAGCTAACATGCAGTTACAGTCATCATGTTTAGATGGCAGAAATGCTCAGAACGAGTCTAAAGTCTAAAACTGCCTAAGCTTCTCAGATAAGTGACGTTTAAAATCGGAAAAACATCACTGATTGATGGAGTGTTTTTGACGCTCGGAGAGGATTTTCTTACCAGCGTTCCTCAAACTTGTCTGAAGCTAAATGCAACTCCAGTATGTTTTTGACGTCGGAACATCGTCAGAACATGATTAAAAGCTCCAACAAAGTCACTAGAGATAACATGCGTCCTTTAAAGTAACATTAATCTTCCACGCCGACCAGTATCGTGGTAATCTGCCTCTTGAAAAACCTCAGCCAGACTA
Source organism: Rhinogobius similis (assembly GCA_019453435.1). Classification (NCBI taxonomy): domain Eukaryota; kingdom Metazoa; phylum Chordata; class Actinopteri; order Gobiiformes; family Gobiidae; genus Rhinogobius; species Rhinogobius similis. Next base: position 1,299,412 of record CM033632.1, on the reverse strand, counting down.
TCACAGTTAAATAAAGATCAATAAAACATAAAAAATGAGCACTAAATATTATAAAATGATACAATATATACGGTGCTTACCTGGTCACGATGCTGTTGGTACGTTCGAAGAGAATCAGGGTGTGCATTGGACTATTTGTTTCGGGAGAAAGTCATGACTCTTCATTCAAACTCCTGCACTCAACCACTACATGAAAAGGTCTTTGTCACACAGGTCAGATTTGAATGTGAGGAGAGCACACAGGCACAAAAGCTGTCATCGCACATATTTGCTGAGGACAATATGAAACGTAAAGACTGATTTATTATTATTATTATCAACCACAAATAAAAAGTGTGGACTCTCACTTCCATTGCGCAGCCGGGACTGTCTGTCTTTCATCACAACCTACTTCTCCTTTCTTTTCTCGGCTCAACGCAATATTAACTTCGTAAGCGTTTTGAAGTGTCGCTGATGCGTGGTTGTCTCTGCTTCACTTGTTGGACAGGAAGCATGGATTCAACTTGCACGTTATTTTTCCAGTCACGTTTTGTATATAATCGACAGTCATAAAACGGGCAAGGTCTTCATTTACACAATAGTCAGATATATATCGTCAATCCTTAGCCCCTGTGTTGGTTTGGAGGCTACATGTTCAGACCCGGAGGCTGCAGGTTCAAGCACCACAGAAATACGCCCCATTCACTGATGCCTCGCTCTTCTTCTCTTGCTTTTTTCTGGCGGTAAACATTGGTTCTGAGTCTGGAGGCTTCTCTGTCGCACAAAGTTGTTTTTTATTTCCTTGTTTTTAGCGCTTTGATCGCAGTGGAGAACAGTGGTTGTGCGAAGTTAAACATACTTTGAAAACAATGTCAATGCAGTGCGTCCTGCCTTCAGCGCACCTCCTCAGGTTTTATGGTCGCTTTTGCATTTTTACTGAGTTGTATTTGTAAGTGAGTGTCTGAAGGCCTAGGTCCCGAGGCTATGTTGTGTGCGTGTGTGTGTATGTGTGTGTATGTTATGACTTTTTAAATGTATGTAATGTGTTTTTAAGATTTGACTCCTGGAAGAATAACCAAAACAATTGCTAGGGGAGATCCAAATAAAGTGTACACAGTGTACCAATAAAGACCGCCCAAACAATGGTGCTTGACCAAGCATTTGTTTTGCAAACCATGTCTTGATGTATTGACAATGTTGTAGATGCTCTGCCTCATTTGGGAATGACATATTCAAATGACCAAGTGCTCAAGATCAATGAGGCATTTTATTCCTTTCATTTGTTCCTGTGTTACATGTTGATGTCGTAAAGAGATGTATGGTTTCTCCAAACAGCCCATATTAAAAGTATATTATTAAACCTGTTTTCATTTGAAAATGCTAATTGCTACAGATTAGCAGAGCTGTAAATCTTTATCCACTAAAATACTCATAACACAAAGACTAATTTACAGTTGTCATGCTGTAATTTATTGAAATATTATTGTTCAAGTTTATATAATATATCTTAAAACATATTTTTCTAATAATAAAAATAACTTAAAACACACTTAAAAATAGCAAAAACACATCAAGATACTTTGAGATACTTCATTGCCCACTGCTGTTGGGCAGGTAGAGCCAGTTCTGTTCTGGGGATTTATAATTGATTTTTGAACCCTAACCTTGACCATTTTAACCATGTAGCTGTCTTAAAGGGTTTCTAGCATTTTAAACAATTATTTTGTATTTGGATGTGACGTAGTGGAGCTATTCATGACTTTCAGGCAAATGATTCCTTTTTTTAATTATTATTTACAGTTTAATTTTACTTGCTGTCCAAAGACAAAACAAGATACACTACAGAACAGAGATACATAACACAAACAAATGTACAAATAATCCAATAATAATCCAAACAAAACCCATTATGTGGCATGTACAGATTGTGCCCATGTTATGCATCATATTTAGTGCCAGCTCTCAGCTCATGTTCTCGGCTTACGTCATCAGAGGCACAATACTCCCTGGAATGAAGGACGCTGGTCCAGACTAAAAGGCTCTTACTGTCACAAGGTCTTGGGGTTCATTCCTCTTCTTAAAACTTTCAGGGCGACTTCAATTTATTCTACAACAGAGCGGTTATATATAAATGCTCAGGATTATAAGATTTGTCAGCAATATAACACGACCAGTGGGTTTTCCTTTAACACTGACAGAATGGCACCTGCCCTGATCTGAGAGAAGGAGGTCATCGAAGCAAAGCAGATACCTGGCAATACTTTCTTGGGTTAAGTGCACTGACCTTTAATGTACAGCAGCGCTCGCAGAAAAGAAGAAAAACATAAATGCAAAAGCATTTATGTTTGGCATTCTTTGAGTGTGCACGCATTCATAGACGCTAAGATTACCCGTAAGTAAAGTATGTTTAAGCAGCTCAGAATGAATCATGCTAATTAATGTTGATGTACAAGCGGGCATTTGGGTGAGCATTAGCATATGCAAAAGTCTTTTCCTGTACGTATACTAGGTCAGCGCAATACATTGCAAAAGTATCACCATCACAACAATCGCTAGAGCATTCATTAATATTAAGAGTGACATAATTTTCCACATTCTGTCTTAATTAGCCTTGATTGATTCTTGGTTTTTGACAAGTTTACAATGGCATTAACTTGAAAAAGCTTGAGATAATCTGTAAACATTTCCCAGCACCATTGTTTTGCTTCATGCACAATTTATTTGTCCTTTTTTTTTTTATTTGGCGTGCATTTGGCTAATGGTATTGGACGCACACGGCGCCAAATAAAATAAACAGCGTGTGGCACCAGTCCAGTTTGTATTGCTGCAAATCTGTATAAAAGGCCCTCAGCGTGAGTCCATGGAAAAACTGAGAGACACTGGGAAAACCAACTGCGAATGGTCAGTCTTTTCTTATTTTGTTTGCATTGTCTGAATAAATAGCAAATGGAGCAAGGTACGTAGATAATAGAACGTCTGTAGCAACCGCAAACAACTAAATATTCTCTTGTTTACAGGGCAAACAAACAAACCTTGTAGCTTTGTTTTCATGTGTGGAAATGCGTTTGATTCTTGTATCAGTTTAGCAGTTCATATTTCAGTCTTCGCTCAGCTGCCCTGGTGTGTTTAAAATGTGAACTGCGAGCGGAATTTGGATTTAAAAATGTAATCTGCAACGGTAATTGGAACTTTTCTGAAGACGTCAATGGCTCTTTAAAAGGTTTTCAAACAAATATTATCTAAATTCTGTGATGGAGGCAGAAGTGGGGTGGAACATAATGCAGTTTCAAAGGTCACGTTCAGATTAGTCACAGAATTTGAGAACATTTGAAAGATCAGTGTGGTTTTGGCAGATAATAACTAAATGTAAGTAACATCAAAAGCTGCTTAGAAAACATCAACACATATTTAACATTTTGATTAGGTTTTACTGGACAAATACTTATGGTTCTTTCTAAAAATGCATTTTGAATTCATTGTGAATGTATGTTTATTTCATGTTTGCCTCCATTCTGCAATTTTGACCATTCTGGTGACATTTATATCAAGGGCAGTGACAGTCTTTTCTTTTCCTTGTGTTGTAGAAGACATGGCCAACAAAGTGCTGTTCATTTCCCTTCTGCACGGTAAGTGTAAGAAATTTGTGTCATATTAATTTGTTTATGCAGCAAAAACAATTAATTCAAAAGCCTAGATTTTTTTTTTTTTTTACAATTCACTGTGAAACATTTAAAGCGTGGCGAAAACATCTCCAGGGAGTTTGGTTTGACAGAATATAGTGCAGATTGTGAGTGAACAAATGCCAGGCAAACATAAATTGCTTTGCCCATGGTGCTGTGCTTGATTTTTACTGACTTAAAGTGCGTATGGTTTTAACGATTTTCTCATTTCGATTTTATTTGGTGTGTTAATACTTATTGTACATCAAAAATATTGTTTTACACCAATCAAGTCATGGTTTGTGGAGAAAAGTTGAAAAGTCTATTTCAAATTACAGGAAGTAAAAAACCAATGAGATTCCATCCAAAGTTATGCATAATTTACACAAAATAAAACATTAATTCAACACAATAAATATTAACGAAAAATTATTATGACGAAAAAATCTCTGATATTAGCCGAGTTTTAGCCCAGTGTGCAAAGTAATTTCCTAGTGTGATGTCATCATTTACAACCAGGAAGTGATAATACAAAACAAAACAAAAAAAAGCTAAAAATGATTACATTTATAATAATTTTTAGCAAAACTTTAAATATATTTATCTGACCTGTATTTTACTTACATGACTAGTCCAACCTGTCATATGCACTTTAAAATGTGAAAAAAAAAAGCGCTTCTCACCACTCAGAGCAGGTTTTGCCGTCACAGTAAAGCTATCAAACATTAGCATGCTAACAGTGCACTTCCTGCAGCTTGGAGAATGAAACCCTCTATAAATAGATGCAGAGAAAACATTGTGGTCTCATTTTCACCCAAATACATGCTTTTACAATATATCTGTGCTGGGGCAAAACTGACAGACTTTGCAAAAAATCCAGTTCAGGCCCTTTAATGTGAAACAAAAACTGGCACAAAGTTCATAACTTCTATGTCAAATGTGTGTGTGTTTTTTTTTATTTTTTATTTTTTTTGTTGTTTTTTAGAATGCTACAAAGAAGATACGTGATTGTTGTCAGTTGAAAGGACTAGAAATCAGTCAATATAACTTTGATACATTCATAAAAAGCTGTCTTTGAGCATAATAACTGATTTCTCTGCTGGTCTGTGAGCACACTATAGGCCTCCTCACACCATTTTTTGGACTCTTTGAAGTCTCATCTTGGAACACTTTTATTGTGTTTAACTATGCTTTTAACACCAAATGAGTTTTGTGGTCCTCTGTGTCTATTCTTTTTATCTAGTTATTTTATTTATTTTCCAATATATGTGTTCTTATCGCACACTTTTTTTTATCATTATTATTCATTGATTTGAGCTACTATTTAATGTTGAGTGTTTCTTACTTATTGTTTTGATGTTTTTCATTATTGGTAGAGCAATGATTGATTACTCTACCAATAATGAGGGGCTAAATCCTTTAGAACCATAAAAAAAAAAAAAATAAAAAACAAAAAACAAAAAAAAACTGTCAACCACTGTCTGCCCATCATGTGTTTGAGGGTTCTATAATTGCACCTTTTTTCTTCAGGAGCTATAATGAAAAAATAATTCCACTTTGATTTATTTATGCTGACATAGAAAATGTCAAAATTTGTGCCAGTTTTTGTTTAATATGGATGAGCCATAGATGAGATGAAGACACGCCGTACTGTTTAGCTCCACCCGATTGAAGCCAATCACTGCTGCAGTGACAGTGGCTAATGTGGCACTGAGATTCCTTTTTGCGGACTTTGGGGAAAGAAAACACCTGATCGGTCAGTTATCATTGTTCATATCTTGTTTTCAAAGACAAGAACACAAGGATCATGTAGCACTTTTTAAGTCAGCAGTTACACAGAAAGAGGTGCAGATGTTTCAATGGAAAGCGCATAGGAGCCAGAGCCGAACGAGCCAATTCCAAAACCTGGGTCAGCAAAATGGCACTCAATTCAGCGCCTGTCGCCAGTTTAGCCTCTGACAGCGAGCTAGATCCAATGTGCAGCCCTAAAGTGACAGAGTCTCACATACTGCAGTCTGAATCTTAAGATTAAAAAGTTGTTTTTAAAAAAGTAAAGGAGTTTGAACCAAAAAAGCTTTTGATCTGAAAATAAAAAACAAAAATTGCTACAAATCTGACCAAGTGGACCTTCAATCTGTCGGTGCACTTTCAGCCGAAAATGAGCTGTTTGTTTTTACAATGCCCTCTTCGGGAAAAATACTTTCTGGGCTGTGAAGGATGTTTACTCTGCAGTCAATGGACTAGCACTTGGGCCAACTCACGACAGGTTTAAGATAGCAGATATTTGAAAAGGTCTATGGTCAATTCGCGTTCAGGCTCACTTCCTATTTAGAACGCGGCGGCTATCAGGCTACGTCCACTCATTTATACGGTCCATGAGATAGGCCCAATAATTACGGAGGTATTTTTCACAAATCAGGTCAACAAATCTGCATTTAAACTACAAACTGTACCATAGAATTGTGTCCTGAAGCTCAGTTTTAAATTATAGACGTTGTAGAACGATGTGATGTCACGTTAACGTAACCTTTTTTCTCCTCAGGGATATGTGCTGTTTGGGACTTTAATGAAGTATCCTTTAAATTCTACTTTGTGAACCTGAACAAAACCTGGTCTGAGGCTCAGAACTACTGCAGTAAGCACTACTCTGACCTGGCCACATGGAAGAGTATGGACGATGTCAACAGTGTGACGTGGCCCGCTTCATACAGCGGCCCGGGGTTTGCTTGGATAGGACTTCACGACGACCCGGCTTCATGGAAGGAGTTCATGACCACTGATTCAAACGGCTGGAAGTGGACTGCCACTGGAACCATCAGCCCGACTAAATACCAAGCCTGGCTCAGCTGGTATTTGCCCGACAATCACAAGTCTGAGGATCATTGTGTGAAGATTGTGTTTTCAGGGTGGGACGACGCTGGTTGTGAGAGGCAGCTAAATTTTGTGTGCTTTACAGGTTAGTATAATCATTTAGACACTTATCACTAGAGACTGACTGATATGGTTTTTTGTTGTTGTTTTTTTTGTGGTAAATACCTGTACTGATCTTTTTGAACCCAGAGCTACCGATGGCCAAATATTTGTGATATGAAGTGACTGCAAACTCAGTTACTGTCTATAATGTTCTGTACTCTGCATAATAAGTATAAGGAAAGAAAAGCGATAGAAATTACTTTTAAACATCCAATACCCTGTTACTGCTAAACAGAGGCTCCTGTCCACGCTCTGAGTCTTAAAATTAAAAAATGTTTTTTAGAAAAAGTAAATGAAAAAGCTCTTGATCTTAAAACAAGTAAAAATTGCTGTAAAATCTGACCTTTGAGCTGTTTATTTTTACATTGCCCTCTTCGGGCAAAAAGCTTTCTGGGCTTTGAAGGCACATCCAACTCAGTTTATCTCTACCTATCACTACCGAAATAGTCCCAAATAAAGATGGTCAAATACAGAAAATTCCTATTTCACATTTTCAATAACAAAATAATGTGAAGCATCTTCAACTGAATTAAGTCTCTTCTCAGAAATGGTTTCAACTGTTTATTCTAAAAGGATCCCTTTGCAAAGTGAAAAATTGAACAATTGCATTGGTGAAAAAGAGGAGCCATCAGTTCTAGGATTGATCAAAAAACAACCAATTTCAACAAGTTCAAAACGTGAAGCTTTTTGCTTTCTTGGATGTCATGTACTTTGCTCTTTAAATGCTCAGCCCTCTAAGTCGTACTCTTATCCACAACACGAGTCGTCCTACAAAAGTACAAAGGGGTTTGGCTTTAATCATGTGTTTCATGCAGAAGTATTCCTTCCTGATTTGAATCCTCTGTTGTTATAGCAATAGCTCTGTTTAAATAAACATTATACCTTTGAAAAGGCAATGGTTCTTACTAAATCTTTCAAATCAGGAAGGAATCATTTCAACACCCTCCATCCCTCTCCCCACCCACTGTTTTGTATGTATGTGTATGTACACTGTACGTATGTGTATGTACACTGTATGTATGTGTATGTACACTGTACGTATGTGTATGTACACTGTATGTATGTGTATGTACACTGTATGTATGTGTATGTACACTGTATGTATGTGTATGTACACTGTATGTATGTGTATGTACACTGTATGTATGTGTGTACACTGTACGTATGTGTATGTATACTGTATGTACACTATGTATGTGTACATATGTGTATATGCCTGTGCATGTGTGTGTAAATATATATGCATATATGTATATGGGTATTTTTGCTTTCTGTTTTTGTTACGTATCTCTGTTCTGTTCTGTGGTGTATCTTGTTTTGTCTCTTTTCTGCAAGTAAAACTAAAATGTATAAAAAAAAAAAAAAGGCAAAAAGGAAGGAATAATTTGCCTCATGAATAGCTCCACAACGTCACATCCTGGGCCAAATATAAAATTATTGTTTAAACGCTAAGAACCCTTTAAGACAGCTACATGGTTAAAATGATCAAGGTTAGGGTTCAAAAATCAATTGTAAATCCCAGAACAGAACTGGAGGCTCTACCTGCCCAACAGCAGTGGGCAATGAAGTATCTCCATGCACTTTTGCTCTCAGAAAAACTTTCCCAAGTTATTTTTATTATTAGAAAAAGATATCTATTATCTATTATATAAACTTGAACAATAATATTTCAATCAATTACACATGACAACAGTAAATTAGTCTTTATGAGATGTGTTAGGAGTATTTTAGTGGATAAAGATTTACAGCTCTGCTAATCTGTGGCAATTAGCATTTTCAAATGATAACAGGTTTAATAATATACTTTTAATATGCAGCAGAAAGATCAAAGAAATGTCTAAATGGACAAATTTCTGAGTAAAACTTTTGTTGTCTGAGCCATGGGCTCTTTAGAAATTCATATTTGAGTCATGGGTCTAGCCTATCAACCTAAAATAGAAAACAATAGAAATATAAAACCCACCTCTGTTCGAATGCAGCTGTGAGTCTCTGCAGAGCCGTTTACTTCTTTAATTTGCGAAGAACGGCACAGCTCTAGTTTTCCTACATTACTAAATTACAAAACAACCAGCATCCAGCAAACATGTGTATTGAGTCATGACACGAGCATCCAATGATTTGATACTACACTAAATACTGTTGCATCCCTGGTGGCAGCCAGAATCTTGACATCGGATCTGTCTTTGTGATTCGCACCTGTAACCATACGCCCTCATGTAACCCGCAGGCTCCCCTCAAGGCTCCAAACAGTATTTTCTCATCAAAACTCATCTTCGGTTTTGGGACGCCGTTGCGTACTGCAGAGCCTCCTACACCGACCTGGCTCTGATAGAAAGCGCCGAGGAGAACACGGCGGCGTGGGGCGACATGGTTGGATACGACGAAGCGTGGATCGGTCTGTACAGGACCCCGTGGAGGTGGTCCGACGGCAGCAAGAGTCAGTTCACGCACTTCTCCCTGGGACAGCCCAACAACTATCGGGGAGATGAGTTTTGCGTGGCCGAGTATTCCGACCGGCAATGGCACGACTGTTCCTGCAATAATGAATACCCCTTCATTTGTCAAAAGCCGGTCCCCAGGTCCAGGATCGTACTGAAGATACGGCTCCAGACCAGTGCTGATCTGTCGTCGTCAGCAACCAACATTTTTGAGATGGTAGGTCACACCATCAATGAAATCCATCACCATTCAGACCTAATTCCTTCTAATTTTACCTCATTTTTTACAGCAATCAATTCACAGCAAAAGCGTGTTTTTTATTTTACTTTTGCTGTGAATTGACTGCTGTAAAAAATGAGGTCAAATGAGAAGGAATTAGGTCTAAATGGTGATGGATTTCATTGTAAATAAGGACAGAAGGCTGTGATGAAATATGAACACTTAAAGGTCCCATATTCTGCTATTTTCCCCTTTACACAGTCTATTCTAAGGGCTTTGTTGATAAATGTTTGTGTTGTGCAATATCCATAACAAAAAAAACACCCATTTCTTGGACTGGCCCCCCTCCTTGCAAAAGGCTCACTCTGAGATCCGACCCCCCCGAACAGAGAGCAGGCTGCCTCCCCCACCCAACCCGCGCGGCTCCCCCTCCCAACCTGCGATGTAGCCTAGAGCGGAGATAGTGCCCATGCGCCGTGTGCTCTGGTAAACAGCGATATACAAACACGGGAATAAACCTTTTATCCGTCCTGACGGTGCGTCGTGCTGAGTCCTACGTCCTGGATCTGACCTGGAGTTTGACGTGCTCCAGTACCTCGACGACGGACGTTGCCGTTTGGTAAATAACAAGCTAACTCTTCGATCTGTCGTATCCATCGTGTAATTACTGTGTAGCATTAGCTGTGTTTATTCTGCGGCTGCGCGCTTCCTGGAGGCGTGGCTTAAACACCACGTCATCCTGGTGAAGCCGCGTCATCTTAGTGAGGAGCCCCCGTCTGTCTGCTCAGCCGAGGGGGATGGAAAAGACAGTTCTCTAGCGAAAGCATGCGGGAATCAATCAAAAACCCACTTTGGGCACACATACGAGGCCCAAATAGCACTGTAGGAAGGTTAAAACCTCTGAAAAGTCGATTTTGCAGGTTATGGGACCTTTAATTGTTAAAATCTATAAACTTACAATCAGTCTTTTACTCCTTTTCACTATAAAGCTAACCAGTTAAACAAGGCAATACATGTAAGCTAATACAGTATACTTACAGAGTCATTATTTTTTCCTCCTGATTTTAGAGGATATTCGGAAATACATTAAAAAAGAGAAAAAAACAAATAAGTTTTGATCATTTTAGGCCACAGCGGTTAATACAACAAGTACGGTATGTATTTACTTACAGAGGGTTGTCTAATTTCTTCATGTCCGTCATCATTTTAAGACGACTTATAGCAAAGTATAACAGTATAAGCTGAGTATAACCTGAAATGGAAGTAAAAATCATTATTCAAGTCACAGAAAGCACTTTGCTACACTCACTTACAATATAAGCTTTAATGTGAGCCTCATGCGAGTGTCATGCAATATTTAAATTATAATATTTGAGTTGAGCAACCTTAAAACACAAACAGCTACCTTTAAAAACACTGAAATGTCCCATGCTGAAGTATTCTCCTCGTCTAAAGTCCACCCTTGGTTGCGTGATCTTTAAATAATTTTTAGTTTTAGCGCAACTCGGCAAAAGTCAATAGGCGTTACGTGAGAAAGTGCAAGTATCTTTAATATCACATGGAAAGGGTCTTAAGGTACAATGAGACAATTCTTTAATTCAGTGGTTCTCAAACTTTTTCAGTCGAGACCCCCAAAATAACAATTGTTCACATTCGCAACCCCCAAACACAAAAAATATGCGACATGCAAAGTGACAACTTAGCCTTATATCTAATGTTTGATTTTATTTAGAGAATATAGACCGAGAAAAATTACTCTGATAGGCCAACAAAAGGGAATCTACATTTCCCACTGCATTTGAAGGGGGTCAAGCCTTGTTTAAGACTGTTGTATACATTTTTCTCCATCATCTGGGGACCCCTGGAAATCATTTCGCCACCCCTATTAGGGTCCCGACTCCTAGTTTGAGAACCACTGCATTGACTGATAATGTTGTGCTTTTTTTTCCAGCTTGGTGAGATGTTAAAGAAGAAGGGATTATCTCAGGTCAATGTGAAGGGGTTAATCCATCCACAAAAACAAATCCCAGAGTCAGACGAGTGACGAGAAAGTGTCTGTCTTCAATACGTTCACTGCTCCTGCTTGAGAAGTATATTTCATGGTGTAACAGTAGCCTACTTTTACTCTTGACTTGACTATTTATCAGAGTGATCGGCGTTGGCTCGCTTGATTTGACAAATAAAATGACATCGTTTGCAAAAGTGTAAGTTTAGGACTAGTAACTGTAACTGACTAGTAACTAACTGCAATAGGGAAAGCAAGTAAGATTCCTTCTGTTATTATTTTAATTTATAATGTAGAATCTTGACTTTTTTTTTTTTTTTAGTTGCGCAGCTAAACCTGGAAAAGAAACAGCTCTTCTCTTTTATCAAATGCCTGTTTGACTATCGTATATTGACTAAATTGAATACTCTTCTTACATTGTGAAATGTTGCATTTTGATTTTGATTATCGCCAAATTAACATCTTATGGGATTTAATAAACTAATAAGCTGACAATTTCACATTTATTTGGGGACTTACCTGGTATTACTGTAAAAGGGAGATAATATGACTGAACTTATATCATTTCCAACAAACGGGGCATTGATTTATCTATACATTTCTTATCAAACCCTTTCTACGATGGACCACACCTGGACGAATGAGGGTTTACATCGACCATTTCTTATCAAACATTTCTATTCACTTTATTATGAAGTAGTTACATTTTATTTTATAACCTGTAACCTTGAGTCTTTGTAGATGTAGAACTTGTGTGGCTATTAACATGTCCTCTGAGGTACTAATAATGTGAATCATTTTGTACATGCAGTTATGTGTGTGGTATCAATTAAAAAAAAACATTTAAAATTGTTAAATATTTCTCCAAGTCTTATGTTTAGAATAGAAATGTATCACAATATTTTACAACATTATGTCAAAGTGCATATTATTTTGTATGTTTTGAAACTGTCTTACTGTTCATGAATACTGGACTTAATGAGGCGCTGCACACTGTCTTCAACACATGGAGAGGTGTTTTGTCCCTGATGTCAGCTCTGAGCTCTGACCAGGGGAGGTACAAGGTACGAGGTACAAGGGCAGGCTTTACTTTGTTCACGACGGTAACCAGAGCGCTCTGGAGGGGGACACACTCACACAAATGTGCACTTATAAACACACACACACACACACACACACAGACGCTCTCACGCAGACACACACTCACACAGATGCACACACACACACACTAACAGAGATGCACACACACACACACACACACACACACACATAGACGGACGCTCACACGCTCTCACACAGACACACACACACACACACATAGATACACACACACACAGACGCACACTCACACACACACATAGATGGACGCTCACACGCTCTCACACAGACACACACACACATAGATACACACACACTCACACACTCACACACTCACTCACACACACTCACACACACACACACACTCACACACACACACTCACACAAAGACACACACAGACACACACACATAGACGGACGCTCACACACTCTCACACAGACACACACACACATAGATACACACACACACATAGATACACACACACTCACACACAGACGCACACACACAGACACACACAGATGCACACATAGACGGACGCTCACACACTCTCACACAGACACACACACACATAGATACACACACACACACACTCACACATAGATACACTCACTCACACACACTCACACACACACACACTCACACAAAGACGCACACAGACACACACACATAGACGGACGCTCACACACTCTCACACAGACACACACACATAGATACATACACACTCTCACACACATAGATACACACACACTCACACACACACACACACACACACTCACACACAGATGCACACACACAGACACACAGACACACACACACACATAGACGGACGCTCACACGCTCTCACACAGACACACACACACACACACACATAGACGGACGCTCACACGCTCTCACACAGACACACACACACATAAATACACACACACACACTTACACACTCACACACACACGCACGTTCACACACACACACACACACACACACAGACGCTCTCACGCAGACACACACTCACACAGATGCACACACACACTCACACACGCACGCACACACACACACGCACACACTCACACGTTCACACACACACAGGTTCACACACACACACGCACACACACACACACACACAGACGCTCTCACGCAGACACACACTCACACAGATGCACACACACACACACTCACACACGCACGCACACACACACACGCACACACTCACACGTTCACACACACACAGGTTCACACACACACACGCACACACACACACACACACACACAGGTGCACTGCTCTGTGTTGCGTTGTTTCCGCTGAACTTGAGCAGGACTCAGGACAGAGGTGTTCTAGTCTGACGCCAATCAATTCATAATTTAATGCAAACAGGATCAATGCGATGTTTTTTCAACATTTCAAGCAGATCGATACATTTTTGTGCAAAAGCGCGATGAAAACTCAACTAAAGCTGTTTAGTTGAGTTATAGTCATTATTCTGTGATGTGGTTTTGGTTATTTGTGCCCATTAAGGTTGTTTTATTAGGATTATCTGGTCCATATGAGGATAGTAATACCACTCCAGGAAATGTTTCATGTTGTGTTTTTCACTGCACTAGTTTTGAAGTGTATTTGTTACGATTCTGGTCAGAATGCATCACACCACGCCCTACATTTGCGTCACTTCATACCTCATATTTTGTTATGATCACACCTCCAGCTCCACGACGTCACTGTTTGCAACGCCAGCGCTGTGCCACCGCCGGGGGCAAAATACAGCCCCTATTTTCCATTTGATTATGTCCAGGACATAAAACACAAAAATAGAAACGACTGATGGATACCTGTGAAATGTATATATGGCTGCAGCAAAAAATAAATACATTAAAGTGAACAACAAGTAAAAGGATGGCAGGAACAAAGCCAACTGGACTGGAATAACTGTGGATATTTTGGGGAGAAAAAAAAGGAAATATTGACTTGAATATGTTTTTTTGCTGTGGAACTGATGCAATTGATACACCGGGCAACATATGCCTGACGTTTTGTTTGTTTGTGTCATTAAACCGTGGCCTTACTTGACATTTACGGCTAAGTGACAGCGTCACCTTGTTTGTTTTGTAAATATGTAGGAAAATATTCTTGTCCTTGTTAGATACACGATAGATTTAAGTGTAGAAATCAGACAGCCCGTTTAGTTTGAGCTGGAGGAAACATCAAACATCAGATAGTTACCTGACAGTCTTCAGTGCCATGATTTCTAAAATATTCCTGCTCTGTGGTGAGTTTGGGACACATTGGCTTCATAATTGTGCTTGTATAATTGATCTGTACATGTTCAGTAAAATGTTTAAATACTTTTATTCCTAGCTGTTTACATCTCACCGTGCATATGTGAACGTGAATACCATTTTATTAACCTCCTGAAGCTGAACTGGACAGAGGCTCAGCAGTTCTGCAGGCAGCACTACTTTGACCTGGCCACAGTCACCAATCTGGAGGAGGCAGGCCGGCTGAACAGACTGGACAATTACACTGGACTGGCCTGGATCGGACTGTTTGTGTCCAACTCCTGGAGATGGTCTGTGACTTGGACCAGCCTTGGATCATTCAACAACTGGAAAACAACTAAACCCAATGGAGAGGATATCTGTGTCACAATTGATAGTGATGGAAAATGGTCTGACCATGACTGTGCCCATCCTCATCCTTTTCTGTGTTACACAGGTGAGGCCTGGTGCTTATTCAATTCATTTTTATTTTAATAACATTGCGGTTGTCTAAAATTAATTAAATTCAAAAGACATGAACAAGGACCACCAGCATGGTTGTCAGGGATAAATCCAAAATAAAGCAACATGAGATTGACAATTTTGGATATAAATTCACTTCTATTACAATAATAATCAATCGCAATCATCCGCCTAGTTTTTACCAGTTCACTTTGTTCCATCAAAACTCAACTCCACCACACAATAATTGTTTGTATGCCATACAGTATGTGACCTAACTTGGCTGTAAACTATGACAAATGACACCAATTGGATTAAACAAATAAAAAAATAATGGTGAATGACTTATGAGTTTAAAATGTCAGGGGTTTAGATTTGAGTGTGGTTTAAGCAGGAGTGTTAAATGGTGGATGAATTTAAAGAAATTAGAAACTAGGGAGACGGTGTGGGTGCACAGGTGCAGGGCTGTGACTGAGCCAGCCATAGGCCTAACTTTATGTATTGGTGTGAACACAGGGTGAGAAAATGGGCCATCCACTTTTCTCTCCTTTTTATTTTCTTCCAAAAGACTACATGCATTACCTGACAGAGCTCCAGAGTGCCACTAATTTCAGCGTACATGCAACCAAACATTTGGCCTCTGCCACTAAATGAAATATTTAATCTTTATAAAAGATTAGTTCCCGTGATTCTAATGAGTCAGAGGCTCGGGCTTCATAAACAGATTTGTGAATAGGTTCCAATCTGTGTGGACATCACCTCTTTAACGCTATTAGACACGGCACTTACCATGTTTATATGAATGAATAATTAGAGTGTGGGAGGGGCATAAAGAGAGAAAAGCCCTGCTGCGCCTGTTTAATCCCTGCTCATGTCTGACAGTGTAGCCATTTACTGTATAACGCAGTCATTGCCAACCTGGGGGTCGGGACCCAAATTTGGGTCACCAAAGATTCTGAGGAGGTCCCCAGGAATTTTTAGAAAAGAAGTTGGAACTAGGTTTTGTAAATTCTAATTAGGGAACTGAATTTTAATTGCTTATATAAAGCATTTTATAATCACTATTGTTATGTTAACTTCTTAATTATTTTAAGAATTCTTTATTAACCAGAAAACAATTATATTTTTTCTTTAAAGACAGTAGCTTCCTGGGTACGAGAAGGATGATTGGGTCACGTAAATGAGTAAAATATGGGTCGCTGGGAGAAAAAGGTTTGGAACCACTGGTATAACCCCTCTGTAAGAAGCTCTTTATTTTGAGTGAAACTTGTCAGTCTGAAATTTAGCTTCATGCTGTTTTAAACATTTGAAATGTTTTAAATGAGTGTGGAAAGGGTTTCAGGGGTTGTCATCCGGACGCTGTTTGAAGTCGAGACGTTCGACGTCGAAACGCGTCTCGACTTCAAACAGCGTCCGGATGACAACCCCTGAAACCCTTTCCACGATGGACCACACCTGGACGAATGAGGGTTTACATCAACGTTTTATATGATTGTTTAAGACATGATGTAGCCTATAGAGTGATGTAGAAATAATAATGGTTAACAAATTATTTCCTATTCAAATTATTATATCATTTCAATGGGAAAAGGTTCACAAAATGTGGCATACATGAAGCTGAAACCCAGACATACAGGCTGTGATTGTCTACTATTAGTTAAAATCAGATAAAATATAAGCTTATAAAAATACATAAGACACATTGTTAATGTTATAAATAAGCAATTTCTAATCATTAAGGAACCAGATCAATAATGCCATCGATATTGATCTTATCAATTCCCATGTGCAGCCATATCTTTTCACTCAGAATCTCTGCAAATTAACGCACAGACATTTGTTCAGAATACCCTAACTTAGATCTTGTGAGGTAGTTCTCCGTACAATACAGGCCAAAAGGAGCGTGTACAGGAGCAGTTCTCTGCCAACACCCCTGCTGCCGTCTGGAGACGGCTTCAGCAGATCACCAACTACAAGCCCAAAGCCCGCTGATGATGACTTCTCACTGAGGCCTCTCCACCTGGTTTTAACTTTGCTTTTTCGAGAAGGAGTGATAAAAGGGGAGGTGGCGCTGCTTCGTTAAGTATAAACACTCTGGCCACCAAACCTGTTTTATTTAATCATTTTTCAAGCTTTGAATATCACTCGATTGTTTTTAGCAACCTCCAAATTTTGTGTCACTGTATACAGACCACCAAAGAAATGCAGTCATTTTATCAATAAAGTTTTTATCAATTTTACACAATTCTTATAAGCCTATAATTTTAGCCAGTGATTTTAATTTGCACATGGATGTTTTAGATTCCAGAGGAATCCAGATCCAGATTGGTGTTTGCCAGTCTCGCAGCCATGGCAGCATACTGAAAGGCTTTCACCACATAACCATCCGTGGTCCTGCACTTATTATTGGGGCGCTCCAGCCAAAAGTGCAAATGAAGCTCCAACCTGTAGGGTGCCATCCAGCCCATGCCCTGCGGCACCGTGAAGCACACTTAATGCTGAGCGGTTCTTGGAGGCAGGAAACAAAGTCAGGATACACAGGCAAAAGGACACGACCCTGGTGGCCCAGGCCTTGATGCAGTGCGGATGCCTTAGGAGGAGACGGGGGGCAGGAAGACCCGCCGCAGCAGCTGCTAGCGTAAGCAGGGCCTTGACGGAGAAGTCACCTACCTCAGACGGAGGCCCTTCTCCGGCAGCATCATCCAGCAGAACCTCTTGCCCCTCCTCAAAGCTATCCAACAAAGTAGAGGAGCCTCGGCTAGAGCTGTCAGTCTTATCCAAATTGCCTGAAGCAGCCTATGAGACAGTATCAGGGTGGGAGAACACACGTGGAGGGGCCCGATTCACCAGCAAACGTTGTTGAGCAGCAGCCATGGTATCCATGGTCTTACACATGAGATGGTCCACCCTGGGGTCATAGACCTGGTCCAGCGTCCGTTTACCACCAGACTTCTGCACCGCTTTATGTGGAGGAGCCGACTCCGGGTCCTGACCAGGTGGCAGGGTATCCCCAGGAACACAATCCATGTGGTCACTATCCCCCTGAAGCCATCTTGGTGCAGGAGATCCATACGAGAGGAGAACTGTACCCTCTTCCAAAAATAGAATAAACTCTCCTGCAGTGTAAACAAAGAATAGAGAATAAATCAGTCACTGAACAAACAAGTCAGGACAAGCAAACACAACCACCCAGGACAGCCAACTTCAGCAAAGAGTTGCAAAACCTCTCCACGCCAGGAGGCAGCGATAGTCCGTGCTCAATGGCACTACAAGCTGAGCAATGTTAGCACAACAATGTATCAAGCTGCTCTGCAAAAGTTTGGTAACAGGCAATACAGAGCAAAAACACTCACCATACTGCAGTAGAATACTCTAGTAACGCGAGAGGGGTGCTAGGAAAACAGCAGTCCAAATCAGCGATGATCTGTGACAAAAACAACCGCAAAACTCGAGTTGACCGGCACAGGCTCTCAACAACCAGAAGGAAGAAAAGAGGGTGAGTGTGTGCACGCGCTACATTCATATACTGTGTAGCACCCACCCACCGCTGTTCCCTCTAAGCTGCGCACGTGCCCAATTGCGCACAGCTCCCAGGGGCATCGCGCAGAGAAAATCTTTGTCGCGCACGAGAGAAAGAGAGAGAAAGAGAGTTAGAGGCACGAGCCGCACACAGTGACGTGCACCTGAACACGCCTGATCATAAACAGCACATAGCGCCAAATCAAAGGCTCCGGGGGAACTAAAGTTCTACATCCCATACGCTTTTAACTAGTCTTTCTTCTGGACCAATCCACCTCATATTTACGGAGTTTTGAGAACAAACAGCTGACGAACTAATGCGTCTAGAATAGCGCAAATTACGGCAAAGATTTGCGGGCATTACGGCCCGTTACTGTGGACCCCTAAAACATTTGGTGGAAGTACGCTGTACCAGCAGGCACGTAAACAAACTCCTCCACCTTACGCACGAAAAAGTAGTCCCACTAAAATCTTTGCCTCTGGAGTCAAACCATCACATTAGACACAAACTTCATCCAGGGTCAGGCTGTGCACTTTTGGAGATTTAATCAACCCAACCCCGAACTCTCAGAACTCACGATGACAAACTTGATTTGAGTTCATTCATTTTGGATCTGACTTGTCTCCGCGCGTCTTTACGCGGCAGCGGCGTGAGCGCCGTGAGCAGCACAGACACAGACTTCAGACTCCTCTGTCCTCAGCACCAGTGAAGAATCATGAACCAATCAGAGCAAACGCCACAGCGCATCTGCAAAGTTTAGCGCTTTGCACAGTTTTCGTCTGGATTGATATGCAAATTAGCCACATGCGTAACGAGGTGTTAAGTGCTTTATGCACAGAATAATCCCAAGTGAAAATTGGAAGAATGAAAATGAATGGCCACTGACGGAAAGTTTATTTAGGCTTTGAAG
The DNA here is from genome assembly GCA_019453435.1 of Rhinogobius similis. Lineage (NCBI taxonomy): Eukaryota > Metazoa > Chordata > Actinopteri > Gobiiformes > Gobiidae > Rhinogobius > Rhinogobius similis. The sequence continues at coordinate 1,279,899 of CM033632.1, read as the reverse complement.
ACAGACTTGTTGTGTCAGAGCTACAGTAAAGTCTAATCAATGACATACTTCAAGAATTAGCTGTAAATTGTCATTAGGCCTATTTGAAACATGGGCTTATGATCTAAAAATGACAGACACGTTACTTTTTCCAGAGGCTTCCAGGGGAAATTTAAGCACAGAATTAAATTAACACAGAATTAAATGAATATTGCACAGAAGTGTTGCTGGATAAGAGTCAATGTTTATTTTAAAATGTATCAGAAAACTGTGAACTGTGAAAAAACACCATGACTCTGATTTGAACACAACTTAAAGGTCCCATATTCTGCTATTTTGCCCTTTACACAGTCTATTCTAAGGGCTTTGTTGATAAAATTTTGCGTTGTACAATATCCATAACATAACAGTTTCCAAAAAACACCTATTTCTTGGACTGGCCCCCCTCCTTGCAAAAGCAAACGGCTCACTCTGCGATCTGACCCCCCCAAACAGAGAGCAGGCTGCCTCCCCCGCCCAACTCGCGCGCCACTGAATAAACATTTTATCTGTCCTGACGGTGCGTCGTGCTGAGTCCTACGTCCTGGATCTGACCTGGAGTTTGACGTGCTCCAGTGCCTCGACGACGGACGTTGCCGTTTGGTAAATAACAAGCTAACTCTTCGATCTGTCGTATCCATCGTGTAATTACTGTGTAGCATTAGCATTAGCTGTTTTTATTCTGCGGCTGCGCGCTTCCAGGAGGCATGGCTTAAACACCGCGTCATCCATGGGATGAGCCCCCGTCTGCTGCTCAGCCGAGGGGGACAAAAAAGACAGTTCTCTAGCGAAAACATGCGGGAATCAATCAAAAAACCACTTTGGGCACACATACGAGGCCCAAATAGCACTGTAGGAAGGTTAAAACCTCTGAAAAGTCGATTTTGCATGATATGGGACCTTTAATGATGATTTTTTAAATTATTATTAATTCTACCTAAACCAAATTATAGCTGAGGGGCTGTGATCAGAGAGAGGAGGAGGACAGTGCAGCTCACAGACAGGGGGCGCTGAGGAGCAGAGGACAGTGCAGCTCACAGACAGGGGGCGCTGAGGAGCAGAGGACAGTGCAGCTCACAGACAGGGGGTGCTGAGGAGCAGAGGACAGAGCAGCTCACAGACAGGGGGTGCTGAGGAGCAGAGGACAGAGCAGCTCACAGAGAAACACTGACAAGGTTTAGACACAAGTGATCAGCAGCATGTGAACTACACAGGTTAACCCAACTGTGCCACAAGTTTTCTTATGATAAACAAAGCCTCCATTTGAACCTTGAGCAGAAGTAGCCTGCAATCATAATGTATGATTAAAGGTGCACTATGTGACTTTTGTGTGGACGACCTGCCATTAGCTTATTGCATGATCATAAAATGTATCACTGTAACATTTGAGTTTGTTGATCTGCCAAATCCCAGGAAATTACATCCATTTTGTTGAAAAGTTACCTGCTATAAGTTAAATTCAGAGTTCTATCCAGGGATGCTTCATTAATGGATGAAGGATGAACAAAGTCTTGTGAAAAGTGCCTGCCTGCCGGCCCTGATCTCAGGTTTATAACAAGTGTGACCCTGATGTGGCCCCAGTGCTTCTGATGTCGCTCACATGGTCCAAGGCTCTGCTCAGGAAGATTGTGTGTTTGCTCAGATGAATGAAAAATTAGAGGGAACATTGCCACCCACAGATGTGTTTAATTTGGCATAATGCTCCTGACCCAAAGAGGTTGTAGTCACATGGTTACAGGTTCACTGAAATGAAATTTCTCTAGCTTAACCAGGACAAAACTGAGGTTTAGTCATCGGTCCTGAGGCCCAGAGAGAGAGACTTTTATCCAAACTACTTTACTACGGCCCTCATCTGTGGAACGGCCAGTCAGAGAACCTCAGGAGAGAACATTCATGTTTTTAAGAGCAAGCTCAAGACCCACCTTTTTAGCTTAGCTTTTGATTCATAATTAATTGATGTATTTATTATATTTATTGTGTTTACTTATTTTATACTTAGTATTTTATGTATTTATTTCCTAGTTTTACTCTATTTATATATTTTTATTTACTCATATTTATTTATTTATTCTTTTATCCATTTTAGACTCTCCAATGTTTCCTCTGTACCAGGAGCAGTGGTCGGCTGTGGCTGCTGGACCCTGGCTCATGGGCCCCTGGTGGAGGTTTGGTGTGTGCCTCATCTTTCCTATGGGCCCAGTCTGTTCTGTGGCTCCAGACGACTCTCTGCTCCTGGTGCAGACGGCTCCTCTGATGGTGTATCCGATTGGTGTATCTGTACTCAGCCTCATGTATCTTAGAATGTGAGTGTGAGTGTGAGTGTGTGTGTGTGTGTGTGTGTGTGTGTGATTGTGTAACCCTAATGCACTGTAAAGCACTTTGTGTTGCATTCTATGTATGAAAAGTGCTTTAGAAATACAGATTGGTTTTATTTTATTTGACCAGAAACTAGCGGAACAGCTAGTGTCCTTCTGCTCACAATTTGATTTTCACCCCCTCCCCCACCCATCTCACCAGAGTGGACATTTCTGCCAATCCCAACCCGGTCCCCCCCACCTCCCCAACTAGCCTCTCAATTCAGAGACAGGACGAGAAAAGACTATTTTGGAAGTCCAGCCCCCAAAAGCTGCTGGACCAGATGGTGTCTCTCTGCCACCCTGAGATACTGTGCAGACGAGCGGACTCTTGTCTTAACAAACATATTTAACACCTCCCTGGAGTCATGCCACGTGCCGGCCTGCTTTATGTCGTCCTTCATCGCCTCTGTCCCCAAGAAGCCCCAGATCACTGGACTTACTGACTACAGGCCTGTGACGCTGACGTCTGTAGTCATGAAGTCATTTGAGCGCCTCCACAGGACCCACTGCAGTTCTCCTACAGAGCCAACAGATTTGTAGACGATACCATCAACTTGGCCTTCCAGTTCATCCTCCAGCATCTGGACTCCCCGGGAACCTACGCCTACGCAAGCTCTCTCAGCTCAACGTGCCTGACTCCATCTGCTGATGGATCACTGACTTTCTGACGGACTAGAGGCAGTGTGTGCGGCTGGAAAAAACTGTCTCGGACACTCGGACCATCAGCACAGGAGTTCCACAGGGCTTTGTACTTTCTCCTCTGCTCTTCCACCAACTGCTGGACCTCCAGCCACGAGTAAAAATGATCAAGTCTGCGGACGACACCACCCTCATCTGACTTATCTCGGATGGCAATGAGTCTGTCTACAGACCTCAAGTGGGACCCGGCCATCAGCTCCATCATCAGTCAGGCCCAGCAGAGGATGTACTTCCTGCAGCAGCTGAGGAAAGCCAAGCTGCCAGCGATAGATGATGGTGCAGTTCTACACGGCCATCATCGAGTCCATCCTCACCTCCTCCATCACCATGTGGTACAGGAGACACAGCCAGGGACAAACAGAGACTACAGCACAGCATTGTGGGCCCCTGGTGGAGGTTTCTACTGAGAAGGTGATCAGCTGCAGCCTTCCATCTGTCCAGGGCCTGTACGTCTCCAGCACTCGAGGACGAGCAGGTCGGATCACAGCTGACCCTCTTTGAGCCACTCCCCTCGGGCAGGAGGCTACAGTTTCTACAGTTTCTTTCCTTCTGCCACTTTAATAATCATGAAATAAAAGAGCTTTCTATTTTCACAGCTAAATTTGCATCACTGTCTAGCCAACTGTACATTTGTGTACATAATCTAAAGTCTATTTTATTAGCTAATTCTTAATTTTATGCTTTCTTTAATATATTTACAACTATTTTATTCATTGTTTTAAGTTGCACCTTACTGCCAAAGCAAGTTCAAGTTGTGAATTTTGTTCACTGACAATGGCACTAAACCGTTTTCTGATTCTCATTGAAATTGCACAGAACTGATTATTTTCTAACAAATATGAAAATAAGAAAGGTATCAAAAATGATACGTTTCCATAAAAATAAATAAATACATGAAATGGTGTAACCAAGCCAAAAGGTTCGTCAAGCAGGTGCTTTGTTGCTCTCCCTAAGCAGTGGCGCAAATTTCTTTTGTTAAATAAAGTTAACAAAACATGCATAGTGGATCAATTAAATGAGCAAGGCGCTGTATAGCCAAATCAATAGAGGTGCAGCAGGATTTGCGTATATATTTACAAAAATATATCATTGATGCTAAACAATTGTTCCCACAGGACCTTTATGCTTTTTCCATTCAAAGACCTGCACAAACTTTACAGCACTTCTGTCTCCGCAGTGTCTTCTCTGAGCGCTCCTTCAAGGCAGACATGTGGACTTGGGTCACTGTTGTGATGACTTGAGAGTCGACTTGATAAAATGGACTAAGATTTGGGACTCGACTTTTTAACGTTCAACATTTTGTAAACAAGTGAATGGACATCTAAAATTCACCAGTAAACAGGAAATCACGTTTTATTTATTTTAAAAATGTTTGGTTTTTTTAAGTCCCCACCAAAGGCTCATACACAGGCTCATGACGCACACGCAACCTGAGCCACTGTCCAGGTTCCCCTGCACTCACAGTAATGTGACAGCCGAAAAAAGGACAGCAAAACAGGCCCGTTTTTAAACCCTAAAACTGTTTCTTACCTCTCTCTAATATGCACACTTAATCATTCTTAATTATGCTTTCATTTTTATGTTTTCAAAACTAAGGAGTTCTGTCCGTTTACAGAATTCCCAAAGCAGTATCACTATATTGCATCACCACTTACTTGGGCTGGTGCAAGGGCTTACTGCAGACAACACTACACAGACTTGGCAATGATACAGAGCTCTTCTGAAAGCAACCAGGTGACCTCTGTCGTCTCAACCACTGGGCAACCGTACATTTGGATCGGCCTGTACAACGCACCATTGGGAGTTTTGATCTGGTCTGACAGCACCAGCAGCAACTTCACAAACTGGGGAAGCAGTGGAGTCCAAGAGCAGTGTGCAGCCGAGGATTCAGCCCATCGTTGGTTCCCCCAGAGCTGTAACCAAACACTGCCATTCTTCTGCCAGGGAGGTAACACACTGCAAAGCAATATCTGTGTTTGTGACAATGACTTGAATAATAATAATAATAATTTTTATTGAACATCTTTCAAAGTTTGTATCATTTAGTTTGGGAGAGGGAAAGCACCACCGGTGATAGACTCTATATAGCTATAGCTCTATATTTTTTCCCTGCATTCTTGACAATCCCGTACAGCTTGTTCTTGTTAGTCACCGTCACATGACCTAACCAAACTGAGATATTAAAAAACAAGAATACTTTAACACAGGCTTCTGTTTTCATCACTGCACTGTCCTAAATACTTGAACCCTCTCACATCCTGAACAAATGGATCAGAGATTATTGTCTAAAAACAAGACAGGTGATAGCACACATCCCTGTGGAACTCCTGTGTTCTCCTCAGACACAGAGCCATTCATATGCACCCTCCGAGTGCATCTGAAGCAGTCAATCAGTCCCCTGTTCACCCCTTATTGTGTACATCTGATTGTCACTTTTCATTGTATTAAAAGTGGAAGTCAGGTCAGCAAATAAAATCCTTGTCTAAGAGTTCTTCTGCTGCGGTTGAGGAGCCACATTCATCAAAGTCCGAGGAGTGTCCTCTGTCCCCGCACAGGGCCCATATTACAGCTGTGATCAGAAGCTTACTGACCAGTCCCTCTACAAACATGTTGTTAGGGTTAATAAAGGATAATGACCTTATTGACATATAATTTGCTATTTGATACAGCTAAGAAAAAGAAGTCTAACCTTGTCCAGGTGAAGTTCAGCTCTGGTTTGGACATGACCGATCCAAACAACTATGGAAAGATGCTACAACTGGCAAGTTTACTATTTCAGTCATGCTTTTGGAATGACATGTGATTTTGGTTTATGATTAAGATGATTTTTTCATTTGTTAAGATGGAGGAACAGCTCAAACAAAAGGGGCTCACTGACATCCGCATCACAATGAAATCTTCACCTCAGAAGAAGAAGAAGAATTCAGAGAAACAAATGCAAACATGTCATGAACTGTAATTGTATTTGTTAAGTTGTATTTGCATTGCTTTATGTAACTGTTGTTTTAGGATGTGAACACAAATATTTATTTCTGACCTGGGTTTTAGGGAAACATATTATGCTGAATTGATGCTTTTCTTTTCTTAACATTTAAGTTGCAACTCTGAATTATATTTTGAAATACTGTATGGTCCTGCAATGGTTTGAGTGCTCTAAAAATGTCTGTTTGCCCCTGTCACCTGTCCCCGCCCACGGCTCTGTATTTACTTATGGTTTGTAAATAATAATAAAACTTAATAATAATTTTAAAATATTGAAATTCATACATAGTTTATTCCTCTTGTGCCTGCCTAACCATGCAACTGCCCTCTCATCACATTTTTTTCAAAGGTAACAACACTCAATATATCATATGAAACGGTGACATTTGACAACTTATTGACAGACGTTATTTGGGGACTTCCCTAGCTTTAATCTATTCATTGTAAAAGGGAGATAATTTGTCTATAAAATGGGCCATTGATTTATCATGAAATTTCTTATCATACATTTTATGCACGTTATTATGACGTCATTTTATTTTAAGTTTCATGAAAGTTTATTTTAACTTTAACTTTACTTTATTTTTCTTTTTTAGATTTAGAACTTGTATAGCTATTAACATATCCTCTAAGGTACTAACAATGTTAATCATTTTGTACATGCAGTTATTTGTGTGGTATTAATACAAAAATAAATAAAAAAAAGAAACTAAGGGGGAAAAAAAAAAAGCTTTCATTAATTATTTCTTCAGTAATGCTTTAGATTAAGGTTCCTTAGTTAACTATTTATAAGTTAATAAGCACTAATAGTTTGTTTATGCACTTATAACACCTTATACATGTTTATAATCCATTAGCCCAAACATGTTTGAGTGAATAAACCACATGTACAGAGCATTAATGAGCTGCATATTCCATTATTTTCAATTGTCTCGCTTATAAATGCTTGTAAATGCCTTATAAGTGCTTATAAACACATAACAAGTGCTTATTAATGCATTATAAATAGTTTACTAAGGAACCTTAATCTAAAGCATTACCATTTCTTCAAGTCTTCTTGTAACCATTTATGTTTAAAATACTCAATGACAGCGTTAGCTTGATATTTCAATTAAATTAAATTCAGTTTGATTTTTGGGTGAACATAGCTGGCTAGAGGACATGTTTTCGCTGTGCTCCCGCTCCCATCAATACTTATAATGGTGTAATACAGTGATCCCTCGTTTATAGCGGGAGTTGCGTTCCAAAAATAACACGCGAAAAGTGAAATCCGTGAAGTAGTCACAGCTTTATTTTTTATTATTTTGCAATGCAATACTGAACTATGGAATGAAACCAAAAATCAAAACCTGTTTTAAAGCCCAAAATTTGTTTAAAACAATAATTTTAATATAGTAATACAAGGTTGGAAACATTGTCACTGGCGTATTTCACAGTCTGTGCCTCTTCGTCCTGACTCTGCTCCGCTGTAGCCTCTGTTTCTACTGAAGGCGCAGGACTCTTTCTTTAGTTGTTGGCGCTCTTTCTTTTTCTGAGCAAGAAGATTTTTATAAACGGATATGCCACCTTCGATTATATTTGAGAACTGCAATGAACGACTCATCAAAGGGTCCCGTTCTTGTGCGTGCGCTGAAGTTCAGTGGATGCACTGTAAAAATATCCGCACTGTAAAAAAAAATCCCTGAAGCAGCGAAGCCGTGAAAGATGAATCGCGATATAGCGAGGGATCACTGTACACGCTACAATAATTCCCTCAAGCGAACATTCTAAGTGCTGTTTAACATTTTATGTTCGACATTCCTGGCTTTTGAACAGAGAACTATGTGGAAACAAATTAAACTTCAGACAAAAAAGTTGACCAGCGCAACTTCTAGCGCTAATGCTAGCGAAAAGGATGCAGATGAACTGCTTCAAGTCCAGGCCCAAACTCAAGAAGATACTGAGGCTCTAATAATAAAAGGTGTCTGAACGTTTTAGCGCAGCAATGGAGGAAAAACTGTCTACATTTTTGGAGACAGACAAAGTCTCCACCACGCTGGACCAAACACTTGACGCGCATTACGGCGGCAGAACAGAGAGTGTCAGATGTGGAAGACATAGTTACGGGATTAACAAGGAGGCTGGCTGAAGCTGAGAAGAAAATCACACTCAGTTGGATAGATGACATGGAGAACAGAAGCAGACAAGACAACATACGTATTATCAACTTGAAAGAAGATATTTAGGGGACAAACCCTATCGAGTTTTTAAAATGCTGGCTCCCCTCACTTCTCGGGCACCAAGGCTGTGACTCGCATCAAGATGGTTCGTGCCCAACAAAGGCGCACATCCTCGGCCAGTTATAATCAAACTTAGCAACTCCAGGGACAAGCAACAGATCATGGCTACAGTAAAAGTGGGACCACATCTGGAACATGACGGGCAAAGCATCTCTATTAACCAGGATTTATCTGCAGTGGTGCATGAAAAAAGAAGGGGTTTCAACGATATGTGCCGTACTCTCATTGGGAAGAGCATCTGCTTTAATATGCACTTTCCTGCTGCGCTCACCATGACGCATCACGGCACCGTGCACAAGTTCCCTTCTCCAAAGGATGCACAGGCTTTCGTTGACTCCTTAGACTGAGGAACACTGACTGACAAGGTTCGTTCATGTAAGTGTGCTGTGTTCACTGTGTTGGGGGTAAAGGACAAATACTGGACATAAAGCCATTATGTCCAGTATATATATATTGAACTATGTAGTTTTCACATTTGTGGATAGCCTATAGCACAACGTGTTTTAAGGTATAATACTTGCTTTATTATGGTTGGTAGATTTTGATTATGTTTTAATTTGATGGGAGCAGGGGTGGGATTAATGTTTTTGTTTTATTTTTCTGTGGAGTTGAAACTTCTTTTAGCTGCACTTGGGATTTTTAAACCACCTATATGGTGGCTCTTTAGGTTTGGAACATATTTACATGTTTATTTGTTTTTATTTTTTATACTTTTTATTTGGTTTGACATGTATGTAACAGTTTGGCCATCGGTGTATGATGGTGTTCATGCCAGCACAGCTAGTCTAGATCAAGGGTCAGTATTTGTATTTTTTATTTTGGGTTCTTTACTTTACCATGGAGCACTATTCTTTCATCAAGTCAATGAGTGTGTGCAATGAGTAACACAAAAATAATAACCCTCAATGTCAAGGGAATCAATCACGTTATTAAAAGGCACAAAGTACTTTCGATGCTTAAAAATGTGCAGATGGCTTTATTACCAGAAACACACCTAACTGATCCTGCAGTTAAGTGTGCTCTTCCAATGCAGGTCTTGCTCCAACAAAGTTTGTTCCCGGATCTGACCAAAGTTTTTTGGGGTGACCCCTGAGTGCTGTAAATCTTTGGTACGCCAGAAGAAAACCTTCAGAGGATTGGTCACTGACATCTCCTTGCCTCCAGGCTGACAATTGCCACATCGACACCCTCCACATTTCGGCTCACAAGAGGCACCAATGCTCTCCCATCTCCACCACTCGAGAAAGTCCTTAGCCATACCTGCTGCAACCACAGTGTTTACTGATCTCTGTGGAAGGACACCTTCAGGTTCTGGGTGCTTTAGAACTTCTTCGTACTTTATCGCTGCAGTTCGCATTGATCGGGCGAAGTGAGTTTCTGAGTGATGTGCAGCCACCTCCACATGCTCAAAGACGTCTGGGTGGGCGCCACCGACTGTTTTGCCAAGAAGACCATCCCATAGAACAAGATATCCCACGACTCTCTCCCTTTGAGGTGCAAGCCTTCCTTCCCGGTGACTGATTAGCAGCTCAACTTCTTTGGGACGCTGCAAGTCTTCGACTTGAACATCAGGAAAGAATGAGTGAAGTCTTTTGGGTTCGACTTTCTTATGCACTTTGGCAAATTCATCCAGACCATAACAAACAAGCTTGTGTGATCGTTCCACACCCGGTGCAGTTTTGATGCGGACTCTGAGAAGGTACCATTTTGTATTGACAGATAGGGTCATCCCTCCAACACCATACAACATTAATGTCACTCTGTCACTGCGCAGTCTGAGCCTTTCAGCAGCCTTGTGAGTAATGTAATTTGTGTCAGAAGCAAGGTCTATAAGTGTACCGATCTTCTGACCTGCATTTGCTGTAACCTCCATTAACATCAAAATGACCGGTAGCTCTGCCAGTGCGTTTTGTTCTAGAAGCCGGGACGGTGTTGGGTTGCCCATTTTAGTGTTCCCATTTGTGAAGGCCTTCCTGCACCGTTCCACCATGTCTGGAGATAACTCGGACAGAAATTCCTCTTGTTCTGCAGTCAGATTACTTTTCCTGTTGCTGCCACTCTGTCGAACTTCTCTCTTTTTAATGTCTCTTGGATAATGAAGATAATGGTGCTCATAAGAACCTTCCTTGCAATCCTTACTCTCGCAAATGTATGTGTTCTTGCAATCTCGTTCCTCCGTGTGCCAGCCGAGACAAATCCTGCATGCACCAAGCCTTTTCAGTGTGGCTTTCCTTTCCGGAATACTCTGAGACTTGAACTTTCTGCATAAGAAAAGCTTGTTGTAGTGCCTCCCTTCCCCACATACACCACACGTGTCCTCACACTCCTTTTTTGTTGTCTTGGTGGAGGCATACTTCTTTTCTTGTTTACGTGTTGTATAGTTGTCTGTTTTGTCTGTAATTTTTAGTTGTTCCAACCTCTCCAATGCACCTTCTTGCTTTTTTAGGAATGTAAGAAGCATGTCAAAATGGTTGTCGGCCTTACCCCATTACTGGGTTCTAACATGAAGCTAAGCCAGTCTCGTTTCACAAAGTCAGGAAGCTTGCTCTCAGGTACAAGCTGGGAAGAGTGGTGGACGTCAACAAGGACAAAAAAGGAGTCGTCAGAGATGCCAGCATAAGAGTTTTCCCAAGTTATCCTGTTCCATTAAAACTGTCAAAGCTGCAAGCTAAAACAAGCATCCCTGCTACAATCCTTCAAAGGGATGTAAGACGGCTCATTGTGCTCCTGCCAGTTGAAGAATACTCCCAAGTGCCCGAAGACTGATCTGTGACCTCCTTGGGTCTCCACCAGGAGCTCAAGTGGGAGGTGTGAAGCCAAACAGCCCAACCCCACATTTCTCTCTCTCCCTCTCTACTCTATCCTCTTCATTCTAATAATCCATCATAGTCATATCCAGTTTGACCAGCAGATGGAGCTAACACAGGTTAGACTTCTGCACTAATTTAGCCCAGGTACAGGTGTGCAGGAACAGAACAAAGCATGAATGCACAGGAGAAAGAAAGAGGCTACCGGTGAGTGTGTAAACTTTAAAAATAGTTTTCTTTTAGTCAGTTCAGTTCACTCAACACAATGCTAACAATCCAATGAAAGAACAATTTAACAGTTTTATTTGTAGGAATGTAAAATACATTTGGCTCATCATATGAGCAAGCCTTTGTTCAAACTGAATATTCAGAGTTGTGTTTTAGTTTAATATTAATATGGGTGACTTTACTCTGTTAATGAATTACATAGGAATAAATTCCAGAAAGTCCAAAATTTGAGTTAATAATTAAACTAAAGTGATTGTGTTAAAGTATTAAAGTACATTTTATTTGTGTAAAGTTTGATAAAGTTAATTTATAAGAAATGTAGAGAAAGTCAATTGTTTAAAGTAGTACAATTTTCTGTTTATATTAATTGACTGATTACAAAGCTACTTAAAAACAATCTGTCCACATTTGTTAAAAACACAGTTTATTGGTTAAAAGTTATTGATAGCTGCTAACAAATAAAAATAGTTAAAATTTTAGTTAAAATAAATACATAAAAATTGTTAAAATTTTAGTTAAAATAAATACATAAAAATTGTTAAAATAATTTAAGTGGCTTGGTTTTACGTTTGTTTAAAGTTTTTCGACCTGCTACAGCTGACCTTGAAAGAAATAAAAGTCTGAAGCTGAGTTGAGACTTGTGTCTTTTTTCCTGGGTCTTTCAAGTTGGACCAGCATTCACGACCAAAAGACTTGACAATGTCCTACCCATGTAGGTGTTGACTTTAACTTTGGTCTTGCTCCTGATACTGATTACAACCCACCCAAGACCAAGCACTTCTAAAATGGTAAAGGCGACAAGAGAGCTGTGCACTGATCTTGGGCTTTTTGATGCTTGGAGGATTTGTAACCTACGTGTATGTATATAAGGGATTTCACATTTTTTTCCCGTCCTCATCAATCTTTTTCTAGAATAGATTTTTTGTTTGTCTCTAGAGCCATTCTTGATAAGACTCAGTTATGTTCCATTAAGCCTTAAGTCCTTTCAGATCACTCATCAGTCTTTATGGAATTATTACCGCCCTATTATGATCCGTTATCAAGGCGTTGGCGCTTGAATCTAACTCTCCTGACTGACTTGGTATTTATCAAATATTTAGAAGACCAGTGGGGATTATTCATGTCCAAAAATGATACACCGGAGATTAGTGCCTTTACCCTGTGAGAGGTGGGCAAGGCATTTCTTAGAGGCTCAATTATCTCATTTCCTGCAGCAAAGAAAAAGAACACCCTTGCCAAACAATTGGAACTTGAACAGCAAGCTTCTACTTTGACTTTAAACAGTCCTCCTCACTCTCTGTGCTTAAAAAATTAGATGCGGCAAGATCCGCTTTTGACCAATTGCTCACTCAAAGGGACGAATTGGAAATATTGTATGCAAAACAGGCTATTTCAAACTGGAAATAAACCCGGACGCCTCCTTGCCCGGCTTGCCCTGGGGAAAAGTGGGTCTTATGTAATATCTTCACTAAAAGACCAAAAAAGGTTATGAAAAAATATGTAAAATTATAAAGGAGTTCTATCAAGAACTATATTCTTCTGAATGTTAGGGTATAGCAAATCTTAGTGTAGGTTTTTTAAAAATAAAATTAATCTTCTTGTTTTATCGCAACAAAAAAGATTGGACTTGGGCAAACCCATAAAAACTCAATAAGTCCTAGATGCTGTAAAATCTTGCAAGGTGGGAGAGCAGCAGTCCCCGGATGGGTTTGGGCCCAATTTGTCAGTCCATTGTTGAATATGTATAAGGAATCATTTGAGCGTGGAACACTCCCACCAACTTTAAATATGGCACATATATCCCTAATTTTGAAAAAGGATAAGCCTCCTGATTTGTGCACATCTTATAGACCAGGGGTTCCCAAACTTTTCTGGCCAGGACCCCCAAAATAGCCATGCAACCAACTCGGCACCCCCAAAGTGAACTAAAAATGACAGTAGCAATCATTTTAATGTCAAAGCTAATATTGGTTATTTGAATAGTTTATTGTCTTATTAGACCCTATTTTACTAAAAGATTCTGTTTTTAATTAAAAAAAGAGCAAATACAACGTCATATTAATTAAAATTAGATCTTGAAATCATCTCGTGACCCCCAGCTCACCCACCCCAGGTCAGCCCCCCCCACCCCCACCCCCACCCTCACTTTTGGAACCACCGGTATAGACCAATCAGTTTGCCCGGTGTAGGCTAGAAGACTGGAGGAGGTGCTACCAATTCTGGTGAAGCCTGACCAGACTGGATTTGTAAAAAATAAGTACACCCATTCCAATGTGCTGCGACTGTTAAATATCCTTCAATTCTCATAGAACAGGAATTACTAAGCCCTTGCAATTTCATTAGATGCTGAGAAGTTCAATCTCTGATATCTTACCCTTAGGTAGGGGAACCCATCAGGGCTGTCCCCTCTCTCCTGTATTGTTTCCACTAGCTTTGGAACCATCGGTGGAGGCTGTAAGAACTCATCCTGACATTTATTGAATCAAATTGGGAAACACTGAATACAAAATTTCACTTTATGTCGATGACATATTGTTGTTTGTTACAAGGCCAAAGGCATCCGTGACTTCCGAGTCTTTTATCCTCAGACTTGGCTAAACTTCCAGTTGGGGTGAAATCCAATTCACTCTAAATGTTACAAACTCTAAACGTTACAAACATTCTGTTTGTAACGTTTAGAGTTTGGGATGATATTATGGGTCATCTTGGGCAAATACAGCCTCTTATTAAATATGTAGTATTTGCTCCAGGTCTTGGTATATTTGACATCTGGTATTATAAAGGTTTAAAACTTTTTTGTGGCATATTTGAAAAGGCCTTATGTCTTTTGTGCAAATTCAAAATACCGTATTTTCCGCACTATAAGGCGCACCGGATTATAAGGCGCACCTTCAGTGAATGGCCTATTTGAAAACTTTGTTCATATATAAGGCGCACCGCATTATAAGGCGCATAGAATAGAAGCTACAGTAGTGGCTGTGGTTGCGTAGTTGCGGCTCAGTATTGATCCATATATAAAGCGCACTGGATTATAAGGCACACTGTCAGTTTTTTGAGAAAATTTAAAGCTTTTAGGTGCGCCTTATAGTGCGGAAAATACGGTAAGTGTTGAATTTCACAGAAGGACTTCTTTGGTTTTCTCCAGGTGAGACACTTCGTTGAATCATCCCTTTCGTTATCACTGTATGTCTGTTGATATTTAGGTTTTGGCAGAATGTCATGTTTTATTTCTTTTTGGCCTGTCTGAGAGGATGCCTGTGCTACCAGGGCAGATTATTTTACTGTGTAAACCTTTACATTTGGCAATGAGGTGTGTGTTGTTACAGTGGATACAGGCACAGTCTCCGTGCGTTACACAATGGTCTAGAGAGAGTTTAAAATGTGTTCCAACAGAGCGCCTCAGTGCGCTGTCAAAGGGTAATTCTAACACTTTCTATAAAACATGGCAACTCTTTCTGGATCACCTGCCTTGGTACCTAGCTGCTGTACTTTGTAAAGGAGGGTCACATTTGTCTTCAAATTTAACTAATAATTCAATGGGCTTTGCTTTGACATGTTAATCTGAATGCTCCGACCTAGACCCTGTGAGCATCTGTAACCAGTTAGTCATATCAGTCATATCACATGCTGTGCTGGATTGCTGTTGTTTTGTATTTACTTTTGTTTGAAAACAATAAACTATTTGTAACCCACTTCAAGGTATGTACACGTCACTGTCTAGGTCCGTAGGAGCTGAGAACAGTGCAATAACCAGTACACACAGGTAAAGGTAATTATTGTAAACTTTAGTTGCCAAAATAAAGAACAGTGCAACAATACAATTTAACACACATTAATACCTATGGGCCCTTATAAACTAAGAAAATAAAATGTCTCTTTTGAAGCAGTGTTCAAAGTTATTTCCGGAAAAGTTTAAATGTTTCACGATGTTCAAAGTCAGTCAGTCAAAAATAGTCAAGTCCAAAATTGTATCCAAAGTCACTCCGACGATAGGCTGAAGTTGGTGCCAGTCAGAGCAACTGACCCAAACATACCACAAGGATCTTCTGTAATGTAGAATGGAGCTCTGAATCCAATGGCAGGCTCCTCATCAACTGAAACGTACTCAGCCTTATTGGACATAAGAAGTGGGGATCGCCGACTTTTCTTTCCACTCGACTCAAAGACCTGACCTGTATTTGCAAAACAGGTTTATAGTCTAGGTTCTCATATAATTTATCTACAATCTTAAATCACAGTGTTGTACAACAATAAAGGTATCTTTTCAAATAGGAAAATAACTAAACATAGTTAACGGAGAGGTAACTGCAATTACTTTCATATTTAAATTAAATTATTTTATATAATCCTAATGCAAAATATAAAATAAAATGTAATTACATTGTTACACTAACCAATGAATTATCATATTTATGAATTACACATTAACCCTTTTAAGTATAATGTATGAACTGTATTTCCTCATATGAATTATATCTGTTTTTAACCTCTTTTTAACAACGGCTTTAGATTTTAAATGAAAGAAATGAAATACATTGCTGTTAACCACATAAATGACAGTTTTACAGTCTTTTAACATTACATTTTTTTTAATCTGAATTGCTTGTAGTTTGACTCACAGCCACATATAGTCTTAGTGACTAGGCATTTGATATTGTAAACGATTCACAATTTACTCATTTTACTAACACAGTTTGTATTATTATGCATTTTTCCTCATAACACCAAATAAAGCTTAAACATTGACACACATTCTCTGAAAATGAACAAAATAATCGGCTAGCCGGGCAGTAGCATGGTATGTGCACACACACAGCCAACACCACGTGTGAAAACTAGCTTACCAAGGAAAGGTGCAATTCAGGATATAAAATATACTCCTTCGATGGTCCTCCAACCTCTAAACAAGAATTTTAGTAAATTCAAAGCATTGGCAACATCATTTCTCAGTTTCAGCACAGTACTCTTAAACTTTTGATCGGTAGTGTACAACCACGGCAATGAGGGATGGGTCAAATGCAGAGGACAAACTTCCCTACACAAAGTGACCAGAAATTTAACAAAACACTAACCGTTTGAAATAATAATAATAAAAAAAACATTCAAATCAGAACTCTCCAGGGGAATTATATCCTGCGGAAGAATGGAACATGCACACAAAGAATAAGCACGAAATGTCACGTTTGGAAAGAATTCTGTTGGAAAAATGTACCAGAGTATTTTATACCACTATGTCAAAGTTCACATTATTCACAAGGAATTACTATTCGCTGGAAAAAGTCGTACTGTGAAGTGTCTCCTCACAATCATGTGTGAGGAGACACTTGAATATTGGACTTAATGAGGCTCTGCAAACTGTCTTCAACGCCTATTTACCATTTGATTTTAAAACATGTATCCAGGACATAAAACACAAACAATAGAAATGTCTGATGATACCTACGAAAAGTACATCTGGCTGCAACATGAGAGGGGAAATAAAGAAAAGAATAATAAAAAAAACAATAAAAAATGTAATAAAAAAAATACAGTGAACCTTCGTTTATCGCAGGACTTACGTTCCAAAAATAACCTGTGATAGGTGAAATCTGTGAAGTAGTCAGCTTTATAGTTTTGCTATTATTTAGTGCTTATACAATGCAATACTGTACTATAGAATGAAACAAAAAATCAAAACCCGTTTTCAGGCCCAAGATTTGTTTAATAAATACAAATACAGTACAGTATAAATGTGTTTGTGCAAATAACTATGACTTTAAAAACAGTATTGTAAAAGTATAATTTTAACATGTACAGTAACGTATACAAGGTTGGAAACATTGTGGCTCAGGCGTAGTCCCTCCAGCTGTGCCTCTTCGTCCTGAGTCCGCTGCACTGTAGCGTCATTTTCTGCTGAAGGCTGCGCAGGAGTCTCTCTCCAAGAGAAGAACATCGTTATGGGTAGTTGTTGGCACTCTTTCTTTTTCTGAGCAAGAATGCGCTGTACAATGCGCTGTAAAAAAAAAAAAAGGTTAAAAAAAATTGGTAAACCGCGTTATAGCGAGGGTTCACTGTAATATAAAAATAAATAGAAGAATAAGTAAATGAAAGTAAGTGGATGACAAGAACAGAGCCAACTGGACTGGAATAACGTTGGGTATTAAAAAAAAAAAGGAAAAAAATGACTAATATGTTTTTTTGCAATGGAACAGTTGAGACTGATAAATAGGTGAACATATGCCTAACTTTTTTGTCCACAATAAAACAAACAAAGTCCTTTGGTGTTTTTATTTTTATTTGTTTATTATTAGTCTTTTATTTTTGTGTTCAGTTTGTATTTATGAAATGCCTCTGGTGGAATAACAATACATCCTTTTCACGGCTGGTTCCGGTTACCGTCAAATCTCACTCCATTCATTCTCTATGGGACTTAGCCCAGTCTTGCAAGAAAAAATCTAATTAAAAAAGATCTGACGACGAAGAGCAAGTAACAGATGGATTATCACTGACAACATGTTAAACCTTTTATGTACAATGTAAATATATCACCAGGAGAAATCTGTGTGTCGATAAAAGTGTTTTTGTCTCAAAATTAAAGGTTAACACAAATGAACTTAAATGTAAAGCAAGGAATTGAAGCCCTGCATGTGAACGACAGCCGGAACTAGCTGGTGGGGCTTTCCTAAAAGGGCCTTTGGACAAGAGGTAATTCAAAATTATAGCCTTGCTTGACATGTTCAGGAAACAGACAGCGTCACCTTGTTTGTTTTGTAAATACGTAGTAAAACATTCATGCCCATGTCAGATGGATACATGTATGGAAATCAGACAGTCAGACAGTTGTTTGAGCTGGAGGAAACAGATGTTAGATACATAGTTACCTGACAGTCTTCAGTGCCATGATTTCTAAAATATTCCTGCTCTGTGGTGAGTTTGGGACACATTGTCTTTATAA
Source organism: Rhinogobius similis (assembly GCA_019453435.1). Taxonomy (NCBI): domain Eukaryota; kingdom Metazoa; phylum Chordata; class Actinopteri; order Gobiiformes; family Gobiidae; genus Rhinogobius; species Rhinogobius similis. The sequence continues at coordinate 1,261,595 of CM033632.1, read as the reverse complement.
TTGTGCTTGTATAATTGATACGTGCATGTTCAGTAAAATGTTTAAATACTTTTATTCCTAGCTGTTTACATCTCACTGTGCATATGTGGACGTGAATACCATTTTATTAACCTGAAGCTAAACTGGAACGAGGCTCAGCAGTTCTGCAGGCAGCACTACTCTGACCTGGCCACAGTCACCAATCTGGAGGAGGCAGGCCGGCTGAACAGACTGGACAATTACACTGGACTGGCCTGGATCGGACTGTTTGATGTTTTATGGAAACCAGTGTTGAACTCGGATCCCTGGAGATGGTCTGCGACTGGGGCCAGCCTCGGATCATTCAACAACTGGAAAACAAATTATCCTGTTAGAGATGGTCCCTGTGTCTCAACTGCTGCTGATGGAAAATGGTTTGACCATTACTGTGATCATGCTCATCCTTTTCTGTGTTACACAGGTGAGGTCTGTTGCTTGTTTTATTTATTTTTATTTTTTGGTTACATTCTGTTGTCTAGAATTAGTTAAATTCAAAACAAGTGAAAATCAGGACCACCAGCATGGTTTTCGTGTATAAATCCAGAATAAAACAACAAAATATAGATACCCCCTCCCCGGTTCTCGAAATGAAATTGACAATTTTGGATATAAATTCACTGCATGGCGGCAGAGCGGCTAGAGCTCTTGCCTCTCAATAAGGATATCGTGGGTTCAAATCCTGGATCAGACAAACATCATAAGATCTCTCTGGGTGGAGTCTGCATGTCCTCCCCGTGTTCCGGTGGGTTCTCTCCTGGTTCTCCGGCTTCCTCCCACCGTCCAAACACAGGCATGTGTAGGTTAATTGGAAACTCTAAATTGACCCTAGTGAAGGAATTTTGAGAGTGAATGGTTGTCTGTCCTTGTCTCTGTCTCTCTGTGTCAGCCCTGCGGCGAGTTGTCCACTGTTCAGGGTGTACCCAGCCTAAGGCTCAAAGTCACTGGGATAGGCTCCAGTCACCCACGAACCCTAACAGGAACAAACGGTAGAAAATGATGAATGAATGAATTCACTTCTATCACATTAAACATAATCAATTGCAATCATCAGCCTAGTTTTTATCAGTTCACTTTGGTCCATCAAAACTCAACTCCACCACACAATAATTGTTTGTATGCCGTACAGTATGTGTTGTGTCATAACTTGGTAAACTATGACCAAAAATACACCAAGTAACAAACACCAATTGGATTAAACAAATAAAAAAATCATGGTGAATGATTTATGAGTTTAAAATGTCAGGGGTTTAGATTTGAGTGTGGTTTAAGCAGGAGTGTTAAATGGTGCATAAATTTAAAGAAATTAGAAACTAGGGAGACGGTGTGGGTGCACAGGTGCAGGGCTGTGACTGAGCCAGCCATAGGCCTAACTTTATGTATTGGTGTGGGCTAACCACCTTTTTCTTATTTTTATTTTCTTCCGAAAGACTACACGCATGACCTGACAGAGCTCTAGAGTGATACCTATTTAGGCACATGTGCAACCAAAAATTCGGTCACTGCCACAAAGTGAAATCTTTAACTCTTATTAGATTTGTTCTCATTAGAATCTACAGTACGTGATGGTCTTTAACACTGACTTCAAACAGCCAAACTTTCCTGTCACTTGTTGTTGTTCACCTCAATCTCACTTTATTCCCACTCCCGGCGTCAAAGCGACAGAGACAGCTCAGCGACCTTTCACAGCCAGTGCCTCAATAGAGAACAGCAGCTGCACAAACTCCCTTTTGTGGCTTCTTTAGGAGCGACTGTCGAAGCCCCTTAATTGAGTTAAGCGTGTTATCTTAAGTTCGGGAGCAGGACCTCATCCACGCCCCTTACTGTGGCTCTTACCCTCTCTGTCTTATCCTCGGTCGGGGGGTATCGAGGACATACAGCGATGAAGCGATGCTAACATATAGCTGATGTGCTACTGTTATTGTTTCCATCTGCTTTAAATCTGTCCCTGTCACATAAAAGCACTCAAATAAAAGCCCTCAATGTCGCTTGTGTGCAGTCACACAAATCAAATGTCTTTAACCACAGGTCCAGTTAGTTCAGTAACTAACACCACATTTTATTCAAATAATGAATAACTTACAATAGGCAAATGGAAATGGCAAATTAAAAATGGGCAAAACTAATAATGAGTTGAATACTCATTTCGACCTGAGACTTGACATGATTAAATGGACTAAGACCTGGGACTCCACTTAAACTTGGACAGGACTGGGAGGAGGGAAGGCAGCCATAACAATAAAACCACATTATGCAAATAAGTGAATGGGCAGTGATCTGATAAAATTGTACATATAAAATTTACCAAAAAACAAGAAATCACATCTGATTTAAAAAGAAGTCTCCTATGGAGCTAATTTAATGACACATGTATTTGCAAAGAAAATAATAGTTTTGTACACATTATGTAAAGTTTCGAGGAGCCAAAAACAAATGCAAGAAGAAAAATCAGGTTTGCAAATAAAAAATGTGTAATGATGTGTATATATATATTTTTGGCAAATAAAAAAAAAGTTTGCAGAAATGAATAATTTTTCAAATAAATAATTTTTATTTTTCATACAAGAAAAAAATGTATTTGTGAGAAAAATTCAATGACACAACTGTAATTTTCCTGTGTACTGCGGGAGCAGACCTCCCCCTCCTGCTACGTCATCGTCTTGCGTCTCACAGTCAGATAGAGGGGAACCCAGTAAACAAACAGTTTGGTAAAGTTAGCGTCACATTCACAGATTCAGACCTCCGAGGTCAATAGCTCTTAAACGTGAAACTCTTTGGAGATCATAATCACTTATTTTGACATGATAACTTCAATAACTTTTTTTATTGTTCCATGTACGGTCACCAAATTCGCCCTTGTGCCTTAGGGCGCAGTGCAGGTGAAAAATTGGTATTGCACAGGAAAATTAGAGTTGTGGCATTGAACTTTTCTCACAAATATATTTTTTATTGTATGAAAAATAAAAATTATTTCTTTGAAAAATTATTCATTTTTATTTGCAAAAAAATATATATACACATCATTACACATTTTTTATTTGCAAACCTGATTTTTCTTCTCGCATTTGTTTTTGGCTCCTCGAAACTTTACATAGCGTGTACAAAACTATTATTTTCTTTGCAAATACATGTGTCATTAAATTAGCTCCATAGTCTCCACCAACCATGAAGCCTTGCTGCGCGTCGAGTCCATGCCGTACACATGGAACCTCTCTCCAGGTTCACCAGAGCCCTGTACTACGAAGAATAACAGGAAGTAAAAAGGAAAATTCTGACACAGAGAAACACAGTAGCAGCAGCTAAAGTCAGAAAAGAGGGCTGGGAAAGTACTGTTAATTCACTTATTGCGTTAGTTTAATGAGAAGCCTACGCGTTACACGCAGAGCTCTATCAGTGCAAATGACATTTCTTCATGAGACAAAGCAGTATTAGAACCAAGTGCCTGTATGAGTTGTAAGCCTATGGGAATAAAATGCCCTTAGTCCGCCCACAGTTTAAAATGGGTCAGGCAGGGCAGGTCAAAAAAAGCCAACCTGCGCATAAGTACCATGCGATCAAATCGACAGGATTTGGATTAGGAAGGGTGATGTCATAGTGATGGTGAGATCTGATTTGTCAACTACATATGCTATTTGAGCTGCCAGGAACACTGTACAGAGCAGGTTAGGAGTTTGCTACCTGTTGCCATCAAGATTTACTCTAGAAGAAAGTGAACCAGCTCCACCACAGCAGGTTTAACCCCAAAGTTACCTCACTAACCAACTAATCCAACTTTGTAGTACAGGCCCCTGCACTCACAATAACAATAATAGTAATAACAGCCGCAAAAGGACAGGAAAACAGGGCAGTTTTGTGTGTAACTTAAAGCCTAAAACTGCTTCTTAACCTTTTCTAACTTGCACAATTAATCATCCTTGTGAAGCCAAGTTATACTTTCATTTTTTATTTTCAAAATTAACGAGTTTTGTCCGTTTACAGAATTCCCAAAGCAGTATCACTATATTGCATCATCACTTACTTGGGCTGATGCAATGGCTTACTGCAGACAACACTACACAGACTTGGCAATGATACAGAGCTTTTATGAAAGCAGCCAGGTGACCTCTGTCGTCTCAACCACTGGGCAAGCGTACATTTGGATCGGCCTGTACAAAGAGCCATTTGGAGCTTGGATTTGGTCAGACGGCACTAAGAGCACGTTTGCAAACTGGGGAAGCAGTGGAGTCCAAGAGCAGTGTGCAGCCGAGGATTCAGCCCATCGTTGGTTCCCCCAGAGCTGTAACCAAACACTGCCATTCTTCTGCCAGGGAGGTAACACACTACAAATCAATTGCTGTGACAATGACTTGAATTCTTAGTTTCCGAGGCACAAAAAAAAGTACACATACAAAAAGACCTGCTCTTCGTACTGTTACATGCCGTTTTCTACCCCTAGTTCATGATTAAATGGTCTTGGAGTCCTCCTCTTGGTATATACATCCGCCTATGACGCCCTAAATTTACACCCACGTGCCATATCTTACTCCTCCTTATCTAATGCATATTTTAGAATTCTAATGAAAACTGCTTTTTATTCTTTGTTTTACAGTAAACCAATTGAATTCCTTACAATATATAACTCTTCCCAATTTAATCTCTTTTTGACAATCATCTGCCTCAGCAAAGAATTCCACTGACCTATGTTCTATTTTACTTTGATCCCAAGTCTGAACTCACTGACCCTCATGAGCTCACTACTATTCTCCTGACCTTTATTTCAACTTCTGGTTCACGTCATTACTTCCACCTTACTGTACTGCTACTGGCTGCAATGTTGTTACACTTACTTCCTCCCTCGTTGGTATACGCCCCTTAGCTTCAACTCTTATGGTCTCCATGCACTCTGCTATGCTAGCCGACTACTATTTTGCATTGGCGCTACAACTTCTTCAGATACACATTGATTTAATAAAATGTTAGTATTGCAAAGACATATTAATAAAGCTTAGTAACAATAAGTATAGTAAAATAACATAATTCCAATATAGGTCTTAACAGTCATTTCATTCCACAACAGTTTTCTAACTTCTACTGCATTTTGACTTTTCTCCACATCACACCTTTCAAAGTTTACATCATTCAGTTTGGTAAGGGACAAAGCATCACTGGTGATAGATTTTGATATCCTATACAAAGCAATATCATTTACCTTCCCTGCTTTCTTCACAATCCTGTACAGCTTGTTCTTGTTGGTCACTGTGACCTAACCAAACTGAGATATTAAAAAACAAGAACATTTTAAATCAGGCTTCTGTTGTCATCAATGTATGTTCCTAAATACTTGAACCCTCTCACATCCCTGTGGAACTCCTGTGTTCTCCTCAGACACAGAGCCATTCATATGCACCCTCCGAGTGCATCTGAAGCAGTCAGTCAGTCCCCTGTTCACCCCTTATTGTGTACATCTGAATGTCACTTTTCATTGTATTAAAAGTGGAAGTCAGGTCAGCAAATACAATCCTCGTCTATGAGCTCTTCTGCTGCGGCTGAAGAGCCACATTCATCAAAGTCCGAGGAGTGTCCTCTGTCCTCGCATTTATTGACATATAATTTGCTATTAGATACAGCTAAGAAAAAGAAGTCTAACCTTGTCCAGGTGAAGTTCAGCTCTGGTTTGGACATGACCGATCCAAACAACTATGGAAAGATGCTACAACTGGCAAGTTTACTATTTCAGTCATGCTTTTGGAATGACATGTGATTTTGGTTTATAATTAAGATTTTTTCATTTGTTAAGATGGAGGAACAGCTCAAACAAAAGGGGCTCACTGGCATCAGCATCACAATGAAATCTTCACCTCAGAAGAAGAAGAAGAATTCAGGGAAACAAACGCAAACTGAACTGTAATTGTATTTGTTAAGTTGTATTTGCATTGCTTCATGTAACTGTTGTTTTAGGATGTGAACACAAATATTTATTTCTGACCTGGGTTTTTAGGAGACATTATGCTGAATGGATGCTTGTCTTTTTTTTTTTACATTTTTTAACCATATTCAAACTCTGAATTATATTTTGAAATACCGTATGGTCCTGCAATGGTTTGAGTGCTCTAAAAATGTCACCTGTCCCCGCCCACGGCTCTGTATTTACTTATGCTTTTTGAATAATAATAAAACCATATTTCCAATAATAAAAACTGGTCTTTCTTGAAATTCATACATAGTTTATTCCTCTTATGCCTGCCTCTAGGGTACTAAGAATGTTAATCATTTTGTACAAGTAGTTATTTGTGTGGTATTAACAAAAAAAAGAAATTAAGGTTTCAATAAATATTCCTCCAAGTCTTCTTGTAACTAACCTGACTCAAGCCAGACTGATATGTGTATCACTGAATCTAGTTCTACACTTTATCAATCTGGAATGGCTGCCGCTGACGTTGTTTGGCAAAAGGAGGGACTTGCAACAGAATACTTCGCGTTGATTGAGCGAGGAACCTTGAAGCTCCCACGCACCATACTTTCTGCTTAGCCATTCACGGCCATGCTGGATATTAGTGCAGACTTTGGACGGAGAACGTCATGTCAATAAATGACACAAACAACACACACATCAAAGGCATTTTAAGCCATACTAATTTGATTTTTGAACGAAGTAAATTGCCTTGCGATAAAAGCATTTGCGAAAGACTGGAAAGCATTGAATGCAACTTGTCACATGATTCATCAAAGTCATTTCGGATGTGCAAGTCGTGTTTTCGCCAGCTACAAAGAGTAGAGAGTGACGCTGACACCCTTCAAAAATGGCAAGATAATGAAACGCCGTCGACTGAAGAAGTGCCAGAGAGACTTTAATCTATCCAAAACTCCTAGGTCTACAAAAAAAAAAAAAAAAAACAGCGCCCTAACCCACTGACACCAACTCAACCCACATCCACAGCTTTGGCCTCATCACTTCATGTGCCACGACCTTCCACATGGATGCCATCACAACAAAATGGGTTAGAAGTAAGTGCATTGTATGTCTATGATTGGAATAGTTTACATGTCGGCTTATATTGTGTATATGTCTATAAAGGCATTTTTAGGCAAAGTCCTTGAAAAGGTTGTTTACCAACAGCTCACTGACTTCCTCTTAATAAACAACTCATTTGATGTTTTCCAGTCAGGTTTTAGACCTCATCACAGCACTGAGACTGCTCTTATCAAGGTGACAAATGACATCCGCCTGAACACTGACGCGGGCAAAGCCTCAGTCTTAATTCTGTTAGATCTGAGCGCTGCTTTTGACACTGTCGATCATGGGATCCTCCTACAGAGACTAGAGGACTGGGTGGGCATCACTGGCACTGCCCTAAATTGGTTGAAGTCCTACCTTGAGGACAGAGAGTACTTTGTTGAGATTGGTAACTGTGTCTCAGACCACGTGAGCTTGACCTGTGGGGTGCCCCAAGGGTCAATCCTGGGACCCCTTCTGTTCAACCTCTATATGCTGCCCTTAGGTCAGTTAATACTCAGCACAAATGTGTCTTATCACAACTACGCAGATGACACTCAGATCTATGTCTCACTGACGGCAGGTGAATATGGACCAGTGGATTCACTCTGTCATTGCATCCAACAGATCAGCTTGTGGATGCAAACAATTTTCTTCAGCTAAACTCAGACAAGACTGAAATCATTGTCTTTGGGCCGCAGAAACAGAGAGAAAGTGTCAGCAGTCACCTCCAGTCTCTCGCTCTAAAACCGACAAATCAAGTTAGAAATCTGGGGGTAAAAATGGACTCAGACCTGAACTTTGACAGCCACATCAAATCAATAACATCAACAGCCTTTTACCACCTAAAAAACATTGCCAAAATTAAAGGTATAGTGTCTAAACCAGACTTGGAGAGACTTATCCATGCATTTGTCTCCAGTAGGTTAGACTACTGCAACGGCCTGTTCACTGGCCTCTCCAAACGAGCTGTAAAACAGCTGCAGTACATCCAGAATGCTGCTGCTCGAGTCCTGACAAGAACCAGGAAGTACGATCACATTAGTCCTGTGCTCAGGTCTCTGCACTGGCTTCCTGTGGCTCAGAGAATTGACTTTAAAGCAGCTCTGCTTGTGTTCAAGTCTCTCCACGGCCAAGCACCAAAGTACATCTCTGACATGTTAGTGCCACATGAACCATCTCGCACTCTGAGGACCTCAGGGACCGGCCTCCTGCAGGTGCCTAGAGTCAGGACTAAACATGGGGAATCAGCATTTCAGTTTTTTGCAGCTAAAATCTGGAACAGTCTCCCTGAAGATGTGAGACAGGCCTCCACTCTGACAATGTTTAAATCCAGGCTAAAAACAGTTCTCTTTAGACGTGCATACGACTGAAAGATCTATCTGCACTCTTCTCTTTTAAAGCACTTTATTTTAAAATGATTTTAAAATGATTCTGTGTGTCTTTTTGTGTTTTGTGATTTTAATGCAACTTTTCCTGTTTATGTAAAGCACTTTGAATTGCCCTGTGTACGAATTGTGCTCTACAAATAAACTTGCCTTGCCTTGCCTTGCCTTAAAGAAGGAACATGAATGTACATAACTATATGCAGAGGTGGGAAATACACAGTTACATTTACTTGAGCAGCTTTCGAGACTTTTTGATATTATACCTTTACTCCTGTTTGAGTAATAGTTTTTATTAACGTAACACTATTGTTACTTGAGAAAAACATTGTGTTTTTGGAATGGTATACATATTGTGATCATACATGGTAAAAGTATTTGAAGAAACAAAGCTATCAAAATAATATAAGTTTAAAACAAGTAGATGATCGACACATTGTTTATCTTCACATGAGATAAAGCTCACACGTAACCAAAGATTAAAAGTGGTAAAAGACAATCACACTGTACAGGTGGTAGCTGGCCAAATGCCTGGAAAAAAAATACAGTTCTGTGTGCAATTACAATATTATCACTCAACCCATCTTGATATACATACTTAATGATGTTTTTGTTTTTCCTTTCTTCAACAAATTACCATTCACTATCCATCTAACAAAGCCGACAGAATAAAATGTCCTCCAGATACACGAGGCATCATTGAAAATATTGAATCTTCTTGTAAGGCACAAAGATCTATTTTCCGAAGTAAAGGAACACATTCTTCGTCGTGTTGAAGATGAAGCAAAACATCTCTGTAACCCATTTAAAGGTTTCATGCCGTGGAGGTCGTCAGCAGATGACTTAAAGAGGTTTTCATTTGAAAACCTTTTTTCTGAACTTGAGAAGATGTTGCCCTTCCTATATTCTATTTTTTTACCAAATAACAAAACAGTTAAAACATTCAACATGTACAGCTGCTGCCATTGCACTAAGGGGAAGAGAGCCACCTTTGTCAGCGTTTGCTTATATTACATTGACAATGTTCTTCTGTGGTGGAGCAAAAAAGGCCGTTTCTAAAAGACTATCCAAACTGGGAATCTCCACCTCACACCCCTGTGCTGTTGGCAAGCAGAAAGAAATAGCTAGTACCTGTGGAGAAGATCTACATCTGTTAAAAGTTGCACGTGAATTACATCTAAACAGCAGAACATAGGTGTTGCCTCATCTACTTCTACATGTGACAGCGATTTGGACTTTGAAATGGCCAAAGAAAGTATACAGCTTCTGAACCTTTTTTTTACTACTAACAAATGAATATTATGATTGTTTTGATTTAATGTTGTTCTTTTTAATTAGACACCCAGAGCTCATCAGTAGACCCAACAGCCACAAGCACGACTCCGGAGGTGGATGAACTTTCTGTTCCCTTTCCAATGAGGAAATGGCAGATCTGGGGGTTACATCATTGGTAACTACAACCTCACTGTCATCGCCACTGGCAACATACTCCACTGTTTTTGACAATCTGGACTTTGGTATACGCACTCACCACCAGCTGCTTCCTCGTGAAAACACATCATTGCACTGGGTTCACCACATGGCTGTTGAGGACAGAGTCCTGATTTACCATCTAAGCAGTGCACTCAATCATGGACTGCGACACTGCACAATCTCTTCCCGGTCCAGTCTCACAAGCTCATTTGTGCCATAAATTGATTGAATATCTCCACACATTCAAGCCACTGTCATCAGTAGTTGTACATCTCGTATCTCATCAATATTCTTCTGAAATGGCTGAGACATCTGTTCATGTAAGTATTAGTGCACTTTTGTTTTTGGCACATTTCAAAAATATTATACAGCGGATGCTTATTCAACTTTAATACAATTTAGCACCCTCTTGGACTGCTGTTTAAGGATGAAAACAAATCAAGTGATTTGGTTGACATTTACAGAAGGAGTAAGTATGTTTTAATTCTGTTTTTTTTTTTTTTTTTGACAGACATAGGAACGTGTGTAATTTGAGAATGGTGCTTCTATATTTTGCAGGTATGTTCCAAAGAGTCCACATGGACTATTGAGCATTCTGGTTGGTGGTGACAGGCTGACTGAAGGAAACAGTCACAACATACAGTGGGCCTTTGCAGAAGGACAGATTGGAAGGCCTCGTCTTTAAGTTTGAAGACTGGCATGCCATTAGAAACCTCTTTGAATTAAGAATTGAAAACATAAATCTGTCCCATGAGAGCTACATAGGTGCATTTACACTAGTAGTAGTAGTTTTTGAACACCATATTTTTACTCTTACTAGTGTAGTTATACAGTGTAACTTTTGGTTCCTCTTTCCCACCTATGCTGGATACCCAAGTACCACCACTATATTAACAGTGTAAAAAATGACCACTGAACTATTGTTGTTGTTCTGCATAATTGGCTATCTTTCAGTCAACACCAATTGGATAAATATCTGATTTCTTTACCTGTAAGATGATCTGAACTGCATATAAACTAATCAGAGGTACCATAATCTGAAAGAAATCAAATGTTTGTTGTTGTTACATTTCATAATAATAATATTATAACTCATAAAATCTTACAATAATCAGAGTTTGAGCGTGCATGTCACCACAGTGTTATGCAGGCAAAAAATTATGTAGTTTCTGGTTTTAACTTCAGATTTATCATCTCATATTTTACAAAGAGGATGCTGCAAAAGATCATGGAACCCTAGTATCCAATATGAACAAATATACTGATTAGAAAGCCCAAATGAAAATAAAACCTTTTTGTGGTTTAAATAAAGAAGTAACTGTTTGTTTAAATGCATGCTCTGTGGTGTTAAGTGTGGCTGTGCCATTCTGAATTTCACTAATGTACTGCATGTTTAGTACATTGAAATATATCTTAAGCCATGGTTGTGGTATTTGGACATTATTAATGTTAATATTAATTTGTATTTTGTTCATTATTGCAGATGCAGCAATGTAAAACAAGGTCCACTTGCTGCATTCAATGCATACAAGGAGTTTTAAAAAAAGACGCCACTGCTCTCTACCTGACTGCAGCACCACAACATTTTGGCCAGAAAGATCTTGCAGGTCAACAACACATACATTTTCCTCACTGTTTTTATACTTACTTTTATATGTACTATTGTATTACAGATACAGATTTACAGATTCATTCCAAAAATATATCCTAATATACTAATGCATATGTGTATTTTTCTATATTAACAGACATGCCACAGGGATTCATTCCTAACAATGTCCAAAATGGGTCTCCAGAGATGCTCAAATTGTTGACATATTTGTCACATTCGATGATATTGCAGACAATGCAACTAGGGTCCAAGAAGCTGCCAAAAACCATCCCACTAAGGTAAAGGACTTTCTGTGCCGCCATCCAGGTTGTGGCATCGACTACAAATACCTAAAATCCAGGGAGAACCATAAGAAGAATGTGCATGGTCTTGCAGCAGCAGCATCAGCAGCAGTAACTAACCGACCCGACACACATTCTCTGGACTACAAAAAGAAAAATACAGAGGCCAGACATGGAGGATGCAGTGAAGGAAGGAGATGGAGAAAGACTCCTGCGACTGTACACCATTGCACTCCTATTTTATAAATCGTATGATCATCACCAGTGCATATAGTACATTTCTCCTCACAGTAGAGGTTAACGCCGTCCTGTCCCCCTCACTTGCACACAGTGTTAAATGGAACCACTTCTGGAATGGGCAAGGTGGTAAGGGTAAAAACATTCCCCTGGACCTCCATCTTGAACACCTGAACAACTTTCTAAAGTCTTTTTTGAAGTGTAGTGGTCCAAACATCACAGAACAAGCAGCAGACCACAGACGATGAACTCGGAGTGACCAAAAGCGGCGGGTCCATCAGGCTGCAAACTGCTTTCTTGTCTAGTGGACATTATGGAAGAGGCCAAGGTCTTTAAAAATATACCAGGCAGAGAGTTCGCAGCATTCGATAAATTCAAGAGAGACCTTTTTACGAAACTGACACACAGAGAGCTGAGGGGATGGATGAGGGCCAAACTCAAAGAGTGAAGGAGTGCTCCCATTGGACGTGTGCAACAATATTTTCCTATTTATTACCAAGGATGTTATTATCACTGTATTTGGCTATTTACATATTATCCTTCATTTTATCCCTTGTTGAATTAGTGTGTGTGAATGTTTGTCATATTTATAAACAATACAATAAATAGAAGAATTTACAGATATATGTTAAATGTGCAGTACTATTAACAATGACGCTGATGACTGCTACATTACAACACTGACATCATGGAGCTCCTCTTGGCTGCTATTTTGTGATGTTATGTCAAAGTTATTATCTTCATCATCAAAATAATCCAAGAAGTCTATATGTATATTCAGCAACTCCTCCTCATGTGATGTTTGTGGACAGTCAATATCACCAAACTGATTACTAAAATTTCCCTGGCACATTCTAATCTAAATACCGGAAGATTGCCAACTATGTAGTTAAGGTCAAAAATGTGTGCACAATGCTCCAATACGGCATCAATAAGATCTTTACTAAATCCTGTACAAACTGCCTTGCTGGTATAAACGTGTTTAGTTCGAGGACATGTATTCCTCTACTAATTCTTGAACTAGCTGTCTATCTGCAGGTGTCACCTCTTTGCTTCAGTGAACGGAAAGCATCATCTACAAGCGATTCATACAAAGGAGTGGCTTCTGGACAACCAATACCTTCACACAGGCACTTGGACTGACGAAATGTGCAGCATAAATGACCAGGCTTAGCACTTCTATTGTTCTCAAAGTAGGAGAATAGAGCTTGCTGAAAGCAGCTCTTTTTAGCTTTGGCAACAACATCATCTCCTGTGAGTTGTTTTATGTCATACAGAATGGCACGTGACTGTAACCCATGTCTACCTGCTCTGCCAACCTGTTGAGCTATGGCCTCAACATCTTCAGGTGATCCACAGATAACAGCATGGGAGACATTTGGGAAATTCAGGCCCATGCCCTGTGCTGTTGTTGCAACAACGACTCTGCAGTGCCCCTCCCCATTAACAGACAGCCTCTCTTTGTTATGCTCTAAGGTTTTGCTGTGGAACATTCCAATGAGTAGATTTTCAGACTTTTGGTTCTTGTCCTAGTTTAGCCATGCACATTCACCAAGTTGTGCTTTAAGATAGCAGAAAACTCTCCCAACATATTTTAGTGATCTGCAATAGATGATAACAGGTGGCAGTGATCATCTTTATGATCCAGTCCAAACAGCTGAGGTTTTTGGCAGGAACTGAACACAGCCCAAGTCTGATGTTGGTTCTGTTGGGGCTCTCGGTCACTTTGATAGCAGTTTCCATGAGCAAAGCTTGGTGGCCATAAAACATCCTCTTTTACGTGTTGCGGGCAAGCAAAGCAGATAAATGACAATTATTTATGATTATTTTTGTGATTCTTATTCATTTGTGTCTATGCCATCTAGTGGGTTAAAGTGGTATTGTTGAATTGCTTGTGAGCTTTGATCCCTTAGAACTGGACACTGCACTGACCATAAGCGAGTTTAGTTTTTGTCATGGAGCACATGCGGCTCGACACGTGATCTCCGCCGCATGTTTGGTTTGTTCTGCGGCGCGGAGCAAAGCCGAACCGCTCTCCACAGCTCCGCGTTCGTAAACATCAGGCTTTGACGTTTCTGTGCTCGTCAATGTTACCTTCTTCCTTCGCTCAGGTAAAGCCTCCTGTGTGACAAAAGAGCGTGTTTTGTCAAGTCAACCCCTGTGATCCATCCACCTGTGAATCCATGTCAATTTGTGAGTAATGCATCAATTTTCTATGATTAATCGCCTGAGTTAACCCCTTGACTTTGACAGCCCTAGTATAAACATTTTTACCAGATTGTAAAAGAAAATCAAATGAAACATTTCACTGCTATAAAATAATCCTCAGGCCAAAAGAAGGATTTTCAGGACTTGTGTTAATACAGTCCCAAGCAAAGTTTAAGATCAGATGAAAAATTGTCAAGTCACATTTCTTATCTTATCTTAACAATAAAACAAACAAAGTCCTTTGGTGTTTTTATTTTTATTTGTTTTTTATTAGTCTTTTATTTTTGTGTTCAGTTTGTATTTATGAAATGGCTCTGGTGGAATAACAATACACCCTTTTCACGGCTAGTTCCAGTTACCGTCAAATCTCACTCCATTCATTCTCTGTGGGACTTAGCCCAGTCTTGCAAGAAAAAAAAAACGAATTAAAAAAGATCTGACGACGAAGAGCAAGTAACAGCTGGATTATCACTGACAACACGTTAAACCTTTATGTACAATGTAAATATATCATCAGGAGAAATCTATGTGTCGATAATAGTGTTTTTGTCTCAAAATTAAAGGTTTACACAAATTAACTTAAATGTAAAGCAAACAGGAAGTGAAGCCCCACATGTGTACGACTGCTGGAACTAGCCAGTGGGACTTTACTAAAAGGACCTATGGTCAAGAGATGATTCAAAATTGTGGCCTTGCTTGACATGTACAGGACAGCGTCACCTTGTTTGTTTTGTAAATATGTAGGAAAATATTCATGCCCATGTCAGATGGATACATATTTAGAAATCAGACAGTCACAATCACAGTCCTTTTTGTTTGAGCTGGAGGAAACATCAAACATCAGATAGTTACCTGACAGTCTTCAGTGCCATGATTTCTAAAATATTCCTGCTCTGTGGTGAGTTTGGGACACATTGGCTTCATAATTGTGCTTGTATAATTGATATGTGCATGTTCAGTAAAATGTTTAAATACTTTTATTCCTAGCTGTTTACATCTCACCGTGCATATGTGAACGTGAATACCATTTTATTAACCTGGAGCTAAACTGGAACGAGGCTCAGCAGTTCTGCAGGAAGCACTACTCTGACCTGGCCACAGTCACCAATCTGGAGGAGGCAGGCCGGCTGAACAGACTGGACAATTACACTGGACTGGCCTGGATCGGACTGTTTGATGTTTCATGGAAACCAGTGTCTCTCTGGATATGGTCTGCGACTGGGGCCAGCCTTGGATCATTCAACAACTGGAGAACAAATTATCCTGTTGGAAACACTCTCTGTGTCTCAGCTGCTGCTGACGGAGAATGGTTTGACCATTACTGTGATCATCCTCATCCTTTTCTGTGTTACACAGGTGAGGTCTGTTGCTTATTTTGTTTTAATTTTTGCTTGTGGCTGGACTAACTCTGCACATCTGACTGGACGACAGGTGCGTAGGAGGAAAAGCAATTAGTAGAAAATGTTTAAGAAGACTCCCGCACACTGTCTCACTCATGAATTTATTAATACAACCCTCTGACCTTACCTGAAGAGTGCAATCTTTCCCCTATGGGGAAGGAAATGTATTTGTGTTTTCAAAGTGATTAATCGTTTGAATGATCATGATTACAATTATGACAAAAACAATTGTGATTATTATATTTTCTGTAATTGATCAGCTCTAAGTGGATTCATTTAAATGAGCGAGGCGAACAGCCCAGAGTCTATGCAAAAATGCTGTATAGCCAAATCAATAGAGGTGCTGCAGGGTGTGGGTATATATTTACTAAAATATATCATTAATGGTAAACAATTATTCTTACGGGACGTTTGTGCTTTTTCCATTTAAAAACCTGCACAAACTTGACAGCACTCCTTTCCCCACAGTGACTTCTCTGAGCGCTCCTTAAAGGAAGGCGTATGGACTTGCAAGTCACGACTTGGACTTGAATCAGACTTGAGTCACTATTTTGATGACTTGAGACTTGACATGATAAAACGGACTTAGACCTGGGGCTCCACTTTGGAGTCCACTTTCTCCTGTATGAGTTGTAAGCCTATGGGAATAAAGCGCACTTAGTCCATCAAACCGCCCGGCAGACAGTATTCTTGTGGAGACTTTCAACATCCCCAACAGAATACATGAAAGCTCCTGTGCCATAATGAGAACTGTTAGCGCTAGAGAATCAGTTCCTCTCAAAACGATAATCATCAGGGAAATCCAATGAGTTTTGCCGATCCCTGATAAATTCTCTCTCTGTGGAATGCACAAGCCGTGCGTATGGAGCTAATTTAATGACACATCGACACATGTATCAATAATAGCAATCTAGCATCTACAATAATCTTGATTTTTCTCAGCAGAAACGGTATACCATTTTTTATGATGGGTTATGAATATTAATCTTCATCATAAAAAATGTTATAAAGGTTTTTATGGTAAGAAATTTGAAATGTAGTGGTTTATTTATTAGTTATTTATTGTAAAATTACAGTTTTTAACTGTACTAGATGTTTTTTCATAGTTATTGAGTATTTACATTTTGGGTAGTGCTATTTGTTGACGGTCCCTAAGCCTCATCTCAGCTCCGGCGGCGTATTTGACTCAATGTATTTCACTGCACCCAAAATACGCATTTGATTTTAAAAATCATGTTGTAGTCATTTGTCTGTGTGAATGTGAGGATTTTGACATAAGTAAACTTAAACCTTCGTCCTGCCCAACCGACCCTGTCCCACCACGTCTCTTCAAAGAAGCGTGGACAACCATTTGGCTCCAGCGTCCAAAAAATTATTAATAGCAGCCTTGGTTCCGGTGTTGTGCCCTTGTTCTGTAAAGAGGCTGTGATTGAACCCCTGTTAAAAAAACCCGGTCTGGACACGTCTGTTGTCTCCATCTATAGGCCGATATCCAAACTTCCTTTTATCGCCAAGATTCTGGAGAAGTGTGTCCTTTTACAGCTGCAGTCATTTCTAGAAGCACATGGCACTTTTGAGATCTTCCAATCGGGCTATAAAGCATTGCACAGCACAGAGTCTGCACTTTTAAAGGTTTTTAATGACCTGTTTTTAGTGACTGATTCTGGTGATTCTGCCATTTTAGTGCTTTTAGACTCTACTGCGGCCTTTGACACGGTTGACCACACAACTCTTTTAAATCATTTGGAACACTGTGTTGGTATCAGGGGGACCGCCCTCAAGTGGTTCAGGTCCTTCCTCAGTGGGAGATGCTGCTTGGTCAGACTAGGGGACTCCACCTCGTCCACTGTCCCTCTAACCTGTGGAGTCCCCCAGGGTTCAATCCTCGTGCCCATTCTCTTTGCACTGTACCTTCTCCCTCTGAGTGAAATCTTTAAAAAACATGGCATGCAATATCACTTTTACGCGGATGATTGCCAAATTTACCTGCCACTCAAAAAACATAGCTCCTGCCCCCTGACACCTCTCTTGGAATGTCTTAGTGACGTCAAGGTTTGGTTAGCTCACAATTTTTTAAGTTTAAATGAGGGCAAAACAGAGGTCATTGTGAACAATGACCCTCTCATGGACCTGGGCCCACTCACACAGCAGATAAAACATTCTGTCACCAACCTTGGTGTCACTATTGACAATGATTTTAAACTTAACAAACACGTGACCGCGGTCGTCAAATCTGGCTTTTATCATTTGAGGCTTTTATCTAAAGTCAAACCTTTTTTTATCTTTTAAATCCTTTGAACAAGTCGTACACGCTTTTATCTCATCTCGTTTAGACTACTGTAATGCACTTTTTTACGGCATTAGCCACCATGTACTTTCCCGCTTACAGTTGGTCCAAAATTCTGCAGCGCGCCTTTTAACTGGAACCAGAAAACGAGAGCACATAACTCCGATTTTAGCATCTTTGCACTGGCTTCCTGTTCATTTTAGAGTTGATTTTAAAATGTTTGTTTTTAAAGCTTTAAATGGGCTGGCCCCACAGTACTTCTTGGACCTCGTCCAAATGTATCGCCCCCCGCACGCTCTGAGGTCCGAGGGCCAGCTCCAGCTTGTGGTGCTAAGACCAGACTTAGAACCAGGGGGACAGGGCTTTCTCTGGGGTCGGCCCCAAACTCTGGAACGCTTTGCCTCCCCACGTGTGAACGGCCCCCACAGTGGAGTGTTTTAAGTCAGGTCTTAAGACCCACTTTTATTCTCTGGCTTTTAACACCGCGTGAGTTGTGTGGTCCTCTGTGTTTTATAATTTTTTTAATGTATTTATTCTATTAATTTATTTCTATTTTATGGTTTTATGATTTTGCTTGGATCAGATTTTACTGGTTTTACATGCAGTAAGATTAAATTGAGTTGTTATTATATACTTTGTTTTATGTTTGTGTCTGTGCAACACTTTGGAAACAGTTCTGTTTATAAAATATGCTATACAAATAAAGTGTATGATCTCCAAAGAGTTTCGCGTTTAAGAGCTATTGACCTCGGAGGTCCGAATCTGTGAATGTGATGCTAACTTTACCAAACTGTCTGTTTACTGGGTTCCCCTCTCTATCTGACTGTGAGAGGGAGGGGGAGGTCTGCTCCCGCTTTTCAACTGTCAATCACCTGACTCCTCCCCCCACGCAAAGACAGTGCCAGAAGTACACGTGCGAAAAAAAAAAAAGTGACGAAGAAAGAAAACATTGCTCCGCAAAGACACAAGGGAGCAGCATAGGTGAAAAATGGGTATTACATTAAAATTAGAGTTTTTTCTTGTGTGAAAAATAAAATTATTTCTTTGAGAAATTATTCATTTCTGAAAACTGTTTTTTAAATTTGCAAATATATATATATATATATATATATATATATATATATATACACATTACACATTTTTTATTTGCAAACCTGATTTTTCTGCTCGCATTTGTTTTTGGCTCCTCAAAACTTTACATAATGTGTACAAAACTATTATTTTCTTTGCAAATACATGTGTCATTAAATTAGCTAATTAGCTAAATCGACAGGATTTAGAATAGGAAGGATGACGTCATAGTGATGGTGAGATCTGATTTGTCAACTACATATATTTGAGCTGCCAGGAACTTAACCCGGTCCGGAGCAGGTTAGGAGTTTGCTACCTGTTGCCATCAAGATCTACTCTAGTAGGAAGTGAACCAGATTCGTAACTCCGCCACAGCAGGTTTAACCCCGAGCTTAACTCACTAACCAACTAATCCAACTTTGTAGTACAGGCCTCTGCACTCACAATAACAATAATAATTATGTTAATAATAATAACAACCGCACAAGGACAGCTAAACAGGGCCATTTTGTGTGTAACTTAAACCCTATAAGTTGATGTAATCGCTTGCATTCTTCCAGCCGTGTTCCATCGTAGAAAAGGATACGGGGGTTATCATCCGGACACTGTTTGAAGATCGAGACAAACAGACATCTGGATGACAACTGTAACCTTTTCTACGATTAAACCCTAAAACTGCTTCTTAACCCTTTCTAACATACACAATTAATCATCCTTGTGGAGCCAAGTTATACTTTCATTTTTTGCTTTCAAAACTAATGAGTTTTGTCCGTTTACAGATTTCCCGAAGCAGTATCACTATATTGCATCATCACTTACTTGGGCTGGTGCAATGGCTTACTGCAGACAACACTACACAGACTTGGCAATGATACAGAGCTCTACTGCAAGCAACCAGGTGACCTCTGTCGTCTCAACCACTGGGCAACCGTACATTTGGATCGGCCTGTACAAAGAGCCATTTGGAGCTTGGATTTGGTCAGACGGCACAAAGAGCACGTTTGCAAACTGGGGAAGCAGTGGAGTCCAAGAGCAGTGTGCAGCCGAGGATACAGCCCATCGTTGGTTCCCCCAGAGCTGTGACCAAACACTGCCATTCTTCTGCCAGGGAGGTAACACACTACAAAGCAATATCTGTGTTTGTGACAATGACTTGAATTCTTAGTTTGACTTGAACACCTTTCAAAGTTTACATCATTCAGTTTGGGAAGGGGTATCCTATACAAAGTTCTACAAATCACCTTCCCGCATTCTTTACAATCCTGTACAGCTCGTTCTTGTTAGTCACAATCACATGATCTATCCAAACTGAGACTGAACATTTTAAATCAGGCAGCCATTCTCATCAATGCATGGTCCTAAATACTTGAACCCTCTCACA
This sequence comes from Rhinogobius similis, assembly GCA_019453435.1. Taxonomy (NCBI): domain Eukaryota; kingdom Metazoa; phylum Chordata; class Actinopteri; order Gobiiformes; family Gobiidae; genus Rhinogobius; species Rhinogobius similis. Next base: position 1,241,272 of record CM033632.1, on the reverse strand, counting down.
TCCTAAGCAAACAGAGATTATTGTCTAAAAACAAGACAGGTGATAGCACACATCCCTGTGGAACTCCTATGTTCTCCTCAGACACAGAGCCATTCATATGCACCCTCCGAGTGCATCTAAAGCAGTCAATCAGTCCCCTGTTCACCTCTGATTGTGTACATCTGATTGTCACTTTTCATTGTATTAAAAGTGGAAAGCAAATAAAATCCTTGTCTATGAGTTCTTCAGCTGCGGTTGAGGAGCCACATTCATCAAAGTCCGAGGAGTGTCCTCTGTCCCCGCACAGGGCCCATATTACAGCTGTGATCAGAAGCTTACTGACCAGTCCCTCTACAAACATGTTGTTAGGGTTAATAAAGGATAATGACCTTATTGACATATAATTTGCTATTTGATACAGCTAAGAAAAAGAAGTCTAAACCTGTCCAGGTAAAGTTCAACTCTGGTTTGGACATGACCGATCCAAACAACTATGGAAAGATGCTACAACTGGCAAGTTTACTATTTCTGTCATGCTTTTGGAATGACATGTGATTTTGGTTTATAATTAAGATGATTTTTTTCATTTGTTAAGATGGAGCAACAGCTCAAACAAAAGGGGCTCACTGACATCAGCATCACAATGAAATCTTCACCCCAGAAGAAGAAGAAGACTTCAGGGAAACAAACGCAAACATGTACTGAACTGTAATTGTATTTGTTAAGTTGTATTTGCATTGCTTTATGTAACTGTTGTTGTAGGATGTGAACACAAATATTTATTTCTTTTCTGAACATTTAACCATGTTGCAACTCTGAATTATATTTTGAAATACTGTATGGTCCTGCAATGGTTTGAGTGCTTCAAAAATGTCTGTTTGCACCATAGACATAAAAATAGTGGACAGACGGTTGTCGCTCCGCCCCATTCATGATAATGCGGCTCAGTCATAGAGAATTCAAAATGGCCGCGGGTTAGCCCCCACCACTCCCCCCTCGGTGGGGAGGCGGGGAGAGGGCGACTTTGGGGCGGCCTTTTGCTGATGTACTGCCGTCGTTGCCTCTATGGTCACCCCCCACTCGTAGGTGTAGGGCTGCGCCCTGACATTTCCGGCGCGTAAAGCCCGCCTTCTTCATTAGATATGCACGAACTTTAAAAAATCACAGCGGCTAAACCAGCCTGGTTCAAAAAATTCACCCCCCTCAGCGTTGTCACAGAGCCGTAAGCTAACGTTTGAGACCAAAGCCGTATTTTGAGCCAGGCTCTAAAGTAGGTTTTGAAACGTCTAACTCCCCATTGACTTGCATTGAATAATTCTACTTCCGCAGCAGCCCCTAGCGGTCAGCAGCAGATTGCAAACATGGCAGCCGACAGTCGGCGGCTCAATTTTAGCACGGTAGCCTCACCCACTGGTTTGCACCTGTCACCTGTCCCAGCTCTGTATTTACGTATGGTTTGTCATTTAAAAGAAATTTAAATGACAATTCAATTCATATAAATCGTATTCCTCTTATGCCTAACCATGTCATTGCCCTCTCATCACACTTTCTCAAAAGTAACAACACTGACCATCTCATATGAAAATCTGCTGCTTGCTACAGGAAAATGCCACTATGAAGAGGGCCAACAACAGAGAACCAGTTCTGCAATTTTGAACATGAAGTCAATGTGCGCATTTCTATTAATTAAATATATTTTTTTCAAAAACAAATTGATCGAGGTATGTTATTTACTGTTTTAACTGAGTAACTGAGTAACATCTTATCTTATTCATGAATGACTCTTATAGGATGAATTTACAATGTTGTGTTATTTTGTGAATGTTCTTTTGTTGAGTCAAATGTTTCGCGAATCGTCTTGTGAACATTGTTGTAATATGCATTTCAACTGACAATGAAAATCACCTTTAACTAGGTTAATGGTCACACAATGAAGGTCTGTTTAATGTCTTGGGCGTCAGGAGGTCAGACACCCTGCCACACACATCTGAGTGTAAGAGTGTAAGACAAGCTAAAAGTGTAACCTGTCTTTTTTTCACTGGAGGCATCTTGAGAGGAAAATCTTCCAGACCGCAGCCGTGTCCTGCGCAGCCCAGAGCTGAGGCTCCGCATCTGACCCTGAGGTCACATGGGACACAAGGCTGGAGAAACTCTTGGGTTGTAAGCACACAGACTTCACAGACACAAACTGGCTTTAATACATCTTAATTGTTAAATTTAACTCCAACATATAACTAGAAAGATCCAGAACAATCTTGTCTAGCTTTACATCTTTTAATGACTAATTTGAATATTTAATCACCATATTTATATGTTTGTATGTTAATCAATAAATCTCCAAAAAACACAGTTGGTAAAGTGTTATTTTATTTCCAGAAAACTCATGACATGAGTGAAAACAACCACACCTCACACCACTAGACCACCAGTGAGCACTCTCCTTTACACAAGTAATGTTGCTATTATGCAATTTCAAATGTATTTCCATCAACAGTGGGACCCCACCCATATTTATTTTTACTGGTATATCTTTTATTTAACCAATGTGATCATGGTAATTGACTTTAATATCTTGTGAAAATGAGTGAGTGCTTTTAGTTCATTTAGTTTAGTTAGGGTTAGGGTTATGTTGGTGCATGTACAAAGAAATGCCAGCGTCACCTTGTTTGTATTGTAAATATCTAGGAAAATTTTATTTTCCATGTCTAGTCATCCATATATGATCCAATGCCGGTCTAACCATCAGAGAGTTCGTTCATCAGAGCAGAAGTGTTACAAAGGGAACAGTTTATTGGACAAATCATGATTATTTCAATATTTGTGCTGTATGGTAAGTCTGGAATAGTAGACTATAAATATGTATATTTTATATTTATATTTTATTTAAATATGTATTTGTTACTAAAATGAATTTACCTCTTTTCCAGGCTTAAGCATTATTCCATCCCTAAATGGACGTGAATTTAATTTCATAAACCAGGAGCTGAACTGGACAGAGGCTCAGCAGTTCTGCAGGCAGCACTACTCTGACCTGGCCACAGTCACCAGTCTGGAGGAGGCAGGCCGGCTGAACAGACTGGATAATTACACTGGACTGGCCTGGATCGGACTGTTTGTGTCCAACTCCTGGAGATGGTCTGGCACTGGGACCAGCCTTGGAAATTACAAGAACTGGGTGACAAATTATCCTATTGGAGAGGACCTCTGCACCTACATGAATGGGGACGGAAAATGGTTTGACCATTACTGTGATCACGCACATACCTTCCTGTGTTACACAGGTGAGATCTACAGAAATGGTACAGGGCTTGCTAAGTGAATGAGCCACACATGGGTGACTAAGGTTTATGGAGCCAAAATGACCACAGATTTTAGATGTATTTATATTTTGCCAAAACTGCTTCGACTCTTTGTTTTTCTTTCTCTGACCATCACTTTTTTATGCTGACACTTAAAGCACCTGTGATATGAGTGATTTTTTATCAAAGACTGAAATGAACATGAGATTAACTGAAAACAGTCTCAGAATTAAACCCACCTTTCAATGGCACTGGGGTTACATCTAGAGCAACAAAACCATTTCCCCTAAATTAACAAACTGCTCAGGTTTCCCGTTGGCTACTTGGGGAATGTGGAAAGAATGGAAAGAGTCTAAGGTTAGAGTCCTTATCACATAAGATTTCAAGATTCTTAAAAATGATACATGAACATACAAATGTTTTAGTTAGTATACCAAATCATATTCAGCTCAATTCAATTCAACTTTATTCCAGACCCAAGGTCCATTGTTTAAAACACACATATAACACAAATAAATATTGTTAGTATATTTTAATTTATTTAACAAATAGCAGTCGCTTTGGTGCATGTGTCTTCTTTTGACAACTCATTTATGTCTTTGAAAAAAGTGCATTTGGCTGTCACAACTAATGAAGTTGTTCCCTTTACAGCTGGATTTACAAAGCAGTACCATTTCATTCAGTCTCCGGCTCTAAGTTGGGCTGATGCTGTGGTTTACTGCCGACAACACTACACAGACCTGGCAATGTTTGAAACGTCTTCTGAAAGCAACCATGTGACCTCCCTTGTGCCATCTCCTACGGGTTGGATTGGCTTGCACCTCCCAAGTGTGTGGTCTGATGGCACCAGCAGCACCTTCACAAACTGGGGAGACGGAGCACCCACGTCACAGTGTGTAGCCGAGGAATCATCCCATCTTTGGTTCCCCCAGAGCTGTGATCAATCACTGCCCTTCTTCTGCCAGGGAGGTAACACATACTATACTAGTTATATAGACTATTTTAGCTTGATCAAATCAATATATCTGTAGTGTGGCAAAACAGATTTTACTTTATTACATGCAAATAATCGGGTGCAGGGACAACATTGCGTAACTTTCTGAAGGCGCACATCAGCTTCCATATAAATAGAACATTAAAGCCATGCTTAAAGGTGCTGTACCTGATTTTTAGTTTTGAAACATTAAAAAAAACAGAACTAGTTAATTTTAAACACAGTCACATGTATCGCTCACTTTCCTAATTCAGTCCCAGCATCATAAATATTCACCCCCATGAGTTTATATGCACTTTTCATGTGTTTCTGAGCCCAGAGCATTACAGACTGTCCCAGGTAAAGCTAACAGACATTAGCATGGTAACAGCACACTTCCTGCTTCTCTCATAGGATAAAAAATGTGTCTCTATTTATAGAAACCACTATGGTCTCATTTTCACCCGAATAGATGCTTTGACAATCTGTTAAACGCAGATTTAACTTTATTATATGCAGAAATCTTTTCAAGTTTCACGCAACAGTAAAAAAAAAAGTACGTAAAAGTAACGTCTTAATTAGAATTTCTCTAAAAAGCTTCCTATGGACAGGTGTTGAAAATGAGCATTTGAAACTATGGATCTGGTTGCAATTGCTATGTCCATGTCAAATAAATGAAAAATAAAATAAATAAAACGTCCATTTCAAATCTGAACTATAATAATATTTTTAATTTGCCACAAAACCTTTGTCAACCCAATTATTGTTTTTTTCTATGATTAAATAGTAAAAAACACAAAAACAAACTACAGCAAAGACGTGAAATACAACCCCGTTATCATGGCAATCGAGGATCAAGCAGGACGGAGGCTCTTTTGGAAAAGTTTGGTTGCTTTCGGTGCAAAGTGTTGGTCGAGGGGCTGTGTCTGACTGAATGGATTAAAAGACAGCAGCTAATTTGTCATAATGTGGATTATTATGGGATTATAAAGAGTGACATCAAACACAGGGTATTCCTCACTTCCTCACTAAACTGAAATTTCACTTGTTCTTGACACAGTCTGTGCTCCATTTTGTTCTAATATAGCTGCAATCAATATAGACAGGGAAACAGAGAAGCTTACCTTTCATAGATTTTCCGTGGGTAAAAAAAGAAATAGCTTGAATTGATAAGGTGTGTTTATGTTACTGTTATGTTACTTTTTAGTCCTGAAACAAAGACCTGGATAGAGAAATGTTGTAAATATCGAATCCACTTTACAGTTTATAGCACATTTCATGATTTCATTTAAAGGTCCCATAACATGCAAAATCGACTTTTCAGAGGTTTTAACCTTCCTACAGTGCTATTTGGGCCTCGTATGTGTGCCCAAAGTGGTTTTTTGATTGATTCCCACATGCTTTCGCTAGAGAACTGTCTTTTCCGTCCCCCTCGGCTGAGCAGGCAGACGGGGGCTCCTCACAAGGATGACGCGGCTTCACCAGGATGAGGCGGCGCTCAAGCCACGCCTCCGGGAAGCGCGCAGCCGCAAGAATAAAAACAGCTAATGCTAATGCTACACAGTAATTACACGATGGATACGATAGATCGAAGAGTTAGCTTGTTATTTACCAAATGGCAACGTCCGTCGTCGAGGTACTGGAGCACGTCAAACTCCAGGTCAGATCCAGGACGTAGGACTCAGCACGACGCACCGTCAGGACGGATAAAATGTTTATTCCCGTGTTTGTGTATCGCTGTTTACCGGAGCAGACGGCGCAAGCGCAACATCTCCGCTCTAGGCTACGTCACGGGTTGGGAGGGGGAGGCGCGCGGGTTGGGAGGGGGAGCCGCGCGGGTTGGGCGGGGGAGGCAGCCTGCTCTCTGTTTGGGGGGGGTCAGATCTCAGAGTGAGTCGTTTGCTTTTGCAAGGAGGGGGGCCAGTCCAAGAAATGGGTGTTTTTTGGAAACTGTTATGTTATGGATATTGCACAACGCAAAATTTTATCAACAAAGCCCTTAGAATAGACTGTGTAAAGGAGAAAATAGCAGAATATGGGTCCTTTAAAAGTTAATGTTGCACAGAAATATGATAGTAAGCCAGAGCTACTTAGCGGCCCGTGGGCCAAATTCGGCCCACCAAGCAATGTGGCCCGGCCCATCTTGGCACTATGGACCATCTAATGAAGCCTGGGAAACATGCTCTCTCTGGCCAACCATGAACAGTAGCGGAGATGGCGCAAATTACTGTAAACAATATGGTCTGGTATAGAAGGGAAAATGGATGGATGGGTTTGTCTTTGTTTAGTTTTATTCTGTTTTTATGTGACAAAGTAAAACTGCTCAAAAAACGTTTTAAAAATGATTTATTACAGTGAAACGGTTCATGTCTGTTGAATTGTACAATTGCAACTTGTTTGTGGATATTGGATAGAAAACAAAATTCTGGTAAAGTTTTGCTGTCCGGCCCACAGGCAACAGCCCGCTGAAAGATTTGGCCCCCTAGAAAATCAGAATCAGAATCAGAAAGCAGTTTATTGCCATTGTAAGTGAAATTCACAAACATAGGAATTTGCTTCGGCGTAGGTGCAACATAAAGCAATGAATAAAATAAAATATATATAAAAAGGCATGCATAAAATAAAATTAGAATAAAATAGACTAAGATAGACTGACTGAGACTATATACAGAATGTACAGTTGGCAGATAGTGCAATGTGCAAATGTGGTAGTGCAAATAGATTGTTCTTATATAATATGTTGTTAAAGTGGCAGGTGTTACAGAGTGTTCATGAGTCCAACGGCAGAGGGATAGAAACTGTTCTTGTGGTGGGACGTTCTGGTCCGGATGGACCGTAGCCTCCTGCCCGAGGGGAGTGGCTCAAATAGTCCATGTCCAGGGTGAGAAGGGTCAGCTGTGATCCGACCTGCTCGTCCCCGAGTCCTGGAGACGTACAGGTCCTGGACAGATGGAAGGCTGCAGCCGATCACCTGAGACTTTCCTGAAGTCCACGATCATCTCCACTGTCTTCTGGGCGTTGAGCTCCAGGTTGTTGTCGCTGCACCAGGACACCAGCCGGTCCACCTCCCTCCTGTACACAGACTCATCGCCGTCCGAGATGAGTCCGATGAGGGTGGTGTCGTCTGCAAACTTGATCAGTTTTACAGAGTCGTGGCTGGAGTTGCAGCAGTTGGTGTACAGGGAGAAGAGCAGAGGAGAAAGTACACAGCCCTGTGGAGTTCCTGTGTTGATAGTCCGAGTCTCTGAGACATTCTTCCCCAGCCGCACGCACTGCCTTCGGTCCGTCAGGAAGTCAGTGATCCACCTGCAGATGGAGTCAGACACGTTGAGCTGAGAGAGCTTGTCCTGGAGCAGAGCAGGGATGATGGTGTTGAATGCAGAGCTGAAGTCCACAAACAGGACCCTGGCGTAGGTTCCCGGGGAGTCCAGATGCTGCAGGATGAAGTGGAAAAAATATAATTGAATAGCCCTGTAGTAAACCATTTTAAAAAGGAATACATACTGTCTATTCCAAGGAAGGATAAAACCAGTACAGGTAAAATAACAAAAGCATAAAACAGCAATAAATAAATAAAAAACACTGAGATATGGCACTGTTAAGTTATATAAAAGAAAGAATTCAGTAGACAAGCGGTCCTTAAAGACGCTTTACAATGTTTTCGTCACTAAATACACAAAAAACAGAGCTATTTCATTACAAATGGTTACTTAAGTATGAGCATCCAAATTATTCACCGCGATGACTTTGTAAGCACCTTTTCAGACAGGAACTAGCACTTCTGTGTTTTCCGACAGTAAAATGCTTTTTTGTTAGACACAGACGACACACAGAGGAAATGACATGAAAAATGTTAACGATGAGCTGATAGGTGCGGCTGGGACATGGAAGCGAGAAATATGTATGACGTCATCTTCATGGAAACAAGCAGGAGAAGCCAAGTATGAGTCAGGTTTGTGGAGATACAAGCCTAAAAGGAAACCATTAAATATATATGGTATGTTTGTTATATGTTTGTCAATACTGTCATGGTTTTAAAAAGAAAATATGTTAAAAATGAAGTCCATTTGAATTCTGCTTGTCTACTTATCACACATTGGCTTATGTCAACTTTGTTAAAATCATGTTTGAATATAATGAATGTTTTTGTTTTTTTGTTTTTTTATGCAGCCAAGAAAAAGAAGTCTACTCTTGTCCAGGTGAAGTTCAGCTCTGGTTTGGACATGGTCGATCCAGACGACTACGGGAAGATGTTACAACTGGCAAGTTCACTATTTTAGTCATGCTTTTGGGTTGAACATGTGATTTATCACATATGATTAAGTCTATGTTTCCTTTTGTATAGATGGAAGAACAGTTTAAACAAAAGGGGTACAGTGGCATCAGCATTATCCCGAAATCTTCACCTCAGAAGCAGAATTAGTGAAAACTAGTTGATTTTATTTTTTTTTTTACTCTAGCAGCATTGTTTGACTTTTACAGTAATGCATATATATTTCGTTTTTGTAAGACTTCTCAAAGCTAAAGGTCTTTTAACCCTCGTTTTGGCTCTTCATTTCACCGTAGCTATTTGTGTAGGATCAGATTAAGTTTTATCCTCTCTGATGCATTTTATTCAGTTCAGTTCAATTTATTTTTGCGGCGCTGAAAAATCACAACAGTAGTTTCCTTGCAGGGCCACTCAATATTGTTAATTTTACCACCTGAAAGTTAGAAAATTAAACAATGAAACAGTCACTGGTCAATAAACGAGAAGCAGACAGGAAATAAGCAAATGTGTAACTGTCCCAGAGCATCCCCTGTGTTTGCGCTGACGTCACTGTCCCAGCTCTGGACTCACAGCGCCCCAGAGCCAGCCGTGGAGGGAGGCAGACTCAGGTACATGAGATCACACAGCGACATCGTGGACAGTGTGTTTTTATTACAATCAGACTCATATTCAGGATGAAACAAGCCTAATCATGGACTGAATCTAGACACACTCTAAGTCTAAGGCTGTTATACACCAGAAACACAGTGCTGCACTTTCTTACTGAATCACCTCACTAAGTGCTTGGACATGCTAGTGTCTAAAGGCTTCCTGGATGTGCAGACTAGTTCATAACACGTTAACCCAAGGCAGACTCTAAATCCACTCAGGGTTGGCAATAAGCTCCGCATGACCAGTCGATGCAGGGTGCAGCCAACTGTTTTATTTGGCAGTAAATGAACATCAACAGTCAAGACGAGGGGAATTACAGGATTGCGGTGGACAATTATGATAACTGGAGCAAGAGAAACCATCTTAAGGCTTTTGCTATTGAAAAAGAGACTGTCAGCATTCTTTATATTGTTAAGAGCATGAATAAGGCCAACCAGTCCTACCTACATCTGGTTAGTAATGTAAATCTTGAAATACATGATTGCATAAACATAAAAACAAAGGTTACATGTTCAGTCAAAAAGAAAAGTGTGTATATATAAAGCTAGGCAAAGCAGCAGAGGTAGAGCTCCTGAACTTAGGGCGAGGCAGTTCCGCGGAAACTAAAAGTTTAATGATTTGACTTTCAAATCATTGTTTGCACAACTCATAAAACACTGACTATGAGTTTTCATATCTCTGGAGAATAAACAGGGCATGGGCAGTTCAAGGGTCGTTCAAATGTATGATCATATCCCAAATGTCACGTCCCTGGACAAGGAAGAGATTTTGTGACTAAGTATTCACTAAACAATAATGAAATAGATGAAATAGTAAATCCATCCAGGGTGTTACCTTTCCCTGTTTCCTGTCACCTATTGTTACTCTGCTGCCTTTGCTTCTCAATCACATCTTAAACTATCCATAGACACGGTTTAACAAACCCATAAGGATCTGAACCAGATCAGCTGAAACAGGCACGTCCTCTCATCTTCTTGGTTGGTGAAGATACATTTACACTCTAATTTTGATGTGGTTAATCAAAAACAATTGCAGAATATACAGGCAAGTTTATAGTTTTAAAAAGTATTTCAAGACAAAAAACTGTGTTTATTTCGCTCCTGTTTGTCTCTAGCCTTGTTCCTTCTCTTCACCAGTGACATCAGCCTTAGGACAATTTCAATAAACTAATTATAAACACAGGTTTTGATGTCTCAGCTTGAGGGAATGACTGTGACAGTAGCTTGAGGTATCGTGTCATTCAAATGTGGAAATGTAATCCTCTCCAACAGTCTACCCAAATCATTTACAGTTAACTTTGCAACTAGCAGTCTTAACTTGTCTAAAGCCAGACGAGGTTTATAATATGTTTTGAGGACTCAACCTAAATAACCAAACATTTAAGTGCAGCAATTGTTTCTGCAGCTAACGTTAGCATTTTTAACAGTATGAGAGCATTTAAAGTAGATGAAGATTTACTGAGCTTCTGTATTTCTGTAATCAATATTACTGCAACTGCATGGTGGAAAAACAAGCTCTGTTACACCGCCCTGGCCCAGAGGAACACATGTGACCGCGTCATATTGGTACATTATATTTACATAAAATTTCCCTGTCATTTTGTTATTGTATTGTATTGTATTGTATTGTATTGAGCTTACCTGGTGTTTGTTTTACTGTGCCGTCTTGATCCTAGTGTGGCATTGCGAGCGGTACCTTACCTGTAAATTTGACGAAATCTCACTTTAGTCACTTGGAAAAGGATCCAACAACGCCACCTGGACATCAGTGGGTCCAGGACCATAATAATAAAGCACACAGGTTCGTTTAAATTGAAAAGGAGGCAAATTCCATTTAGTTACAATAATTTATTAAATATAAGTTCCTTTAAGTTAATTCGTTGCTTCTTGACTTTATATTAAAACACCTTTAGTATAGGTTGTTGAAATCATTCGTTGTAGTTATTGCACAGTCCCAAACATGTTCTTTTGAGTAGACAGACAGATAAAAATGCAGGCAACTACACTACATGATAAGGAGACCAGTCTCGGTGAAACAACAGACTGGGCCAACGACAGTAGGGCAAGGCTGTAGGCTGAAGGCAAGGCAGCAATGGTCCGACTCAACATCTCAGCCTAAATATGAAAAGATTACATTAGCTCAGAACACAAAGTCATTTCGTTCGCACTGCACTAAGGTGGAACCTACATCATGTTAAGGCTCGTTGCTGCGCACCTATCACAGGTGACGGCTGACTGGACCATAGCTACGACACGCTCGGACCCCAGCTTCAAAAAGAACGCCAGCAACCAAAGCGCAGGACAACGGGTGCCATGAAGCGGCGCATCACTGGGCCAAAAGCCACATCGAGGCACTGGCGCAGCAGAGGACGGGTGTAAACACCGGACCGGAAGCAGAACTGCATGGGCCAGAGAGCGAAGAAGAGCCTGAGCAAGGCTTTTATAGTCTAATGCACCACCTACTGGCCATAATTTGCAGTGGCAGGAACCCGAACTGCCACACTAGCAACTCCTTCTGTTTTTATTTCTTCTTCGTGTGTTCCCCTCTTGCACTTGAAAAACTTCAGGGGTCGTGACTTCCTCTTTTTCCAAGTCCCATTGTGACAAGAGGTCGGTCATCTTTTGTGGTCCTTTGTTTTCAGTGTCCTTTTGTTATTATTTTGTCTTTATTTATCATTGTTATAACATTACACTTTTTTTTTGCAGTCATGGCTGAAAAATATAAATAAAAAAACAAAACAAAAAAGAAGCAAATTTGACATAATTTCACAAAAATTCCAAAAATGGGCAGGAAAAATGACTAGCACCTTTTCAAAACTGAGAATAATTAACGCCAACTATCTGTCGAAATTTAAATGAAATGAATCACTATGTGAGAAGACCCAGGTGGACCCCATTACTGACACAGAGACATTAAAATGCAAAACTGCAGTTTGACAAAATGTATGTGAATAAGTGTTTTGTGGACAGATGAGACCAAGATACAGATTTTTGGCAAAAAAACCTCATTCCACTGTTTACTGAAAATGGATTTAGGCCTACAAAGAGAAGAACACAGTATCTACAGTCAAATATGGTGGAGGCTCAAAGATGTTTTGCTGGGTTTACGTCAGAGATCATTGGTCTTCCAGCAGGACAATGACCCCAAACATACTTCAACAACCCAGAAATGGATGACAACGAAGTGCAAGAGAGTGGTCAGCAATGAGTTCAGATCTCAATCCCATTGAACACTTGTGGAGAGAGCTTAAAATGTTGTTGGTGAACAACTGTGGGAAAATGCAGATCAGGTGCTAAATCTGTAAATCAAATAAGAGGTTGTTGTGCCTGAGCTACTATTCACTTGGAGTTGATTCCCCACTGGTATTGTGTAGCACACTCTTGGTAGTCCCAAAGTCACTAAGGAAGCACATAATACAGGATCAACAGGGCATAGTGCACACTAGGAGAACTTTAATGGTGGCCAAACATGGACAGTTCAATTTATAGTGTCCTCTCTTCATGTAGTGTGTCACAAATATGATAAAACTGCCAAAGCTACCCGTCTCATTGTAATACGTAGTGTTTCCTGAAGGACCCCTTTCAGCATGTGGCTGTGGACATTGTTAGTCCCCTGAACACAAGACTGTAGATCTGCTATCCCTCTGGAAGTAGCCTTTTCTCCAAACACAATTTACAGCTATTGTTCCTACATTGTTTTTATCATGAAGGTGATCCCTGTGCTATAGACCTTATTCCGGAATTTACCGTGGGCGCCGCAATCTCCTTTCCGTTGTATTAGTTTACATGGGGCAGACGAGCTCAACAAAAAATAAGTTCTACACGGATTACAAAGCCGTTTTTAGGCCGCGCAGGAAATCCAGGCATTGCTGACTTGTTTTTGCCCGTGTACTTTAAACTTTTTACTCAAGTCAATCTACTTTACATAAAGACTTTTCCCTCGTTCGTCATTTGCGTGAACGGGGTTCTCGTCAACCGGAAGTGCGTTTACTACAGGAGCGCGGATCTGTGGCAAAAAGAGGCAAAAGTGGGCGGGGCGGAATAAGGTGGATCGCAACTGATGACGGTCAATAGTTCACCTCTTGAGATTTTGCAGATATCCTGAAAGAAAGAGGAATCACGCGCATCAAAACAAGCGTACCACCTGGAAGTCGTGGAAGTCGTGGAAGCCAGCCGTAACCGCCATGTTCCAGAACTACAGAGCTACACACCATGCTACAACCAACGAGCCTCCTTTCAAGCTCCTGTCAGGACGACCTATGAGGACAAAGCTTCACATACTGCCTCAAAGTGATCGCACAGGGCAGTATGACGCAGTGAGATCCAGAGTAGCTCTCACACGGGAAAAAAGTGAGTTACACTGACAAGAAGAGGAGCTAAGTGAGACGAACAGAGACGGGAAAAGGTGGAATGCAACTTGCCTTTGTCTCTGCCCAGAAAGAGCAAAGGAACCTCTTCAAGCTGGTACTGCTGGACAAAATAATGTAATAAATACAGCTAAAACTGTTGTGATAAAATGCACTTTTGATTAAAATTATTACTATAACATTTAAGATTATTTTGATTGGCCCAAGATAAAATGTTTTATTTTGAGTGTAATTCATTGCAGATATCATAAATTATGCTTATGAAAGAAAATGTTACAGTATGTTGAGATTTGTTATAACCAGTTAATTTTGAATTTTCAAATTAGGAAAAACCCAATGAAAATGTACACTGCAAAATTCTACAATGAAGTTTAGAGTCAATTCAGGTTATGCTTGTAATTCAAAATATGATTAAAATCTTCCATAGTGGTTTCCATCTGATTAATCACAACCACAGTAACAAAAAATTGTATTACTTTTGCAACACATATTCCTAGACTTCCTTTTGTGTTCCTCTGACCTATGACACTGTTCCCTCACGTCCCACGTCCTTTCAAAAACCTGACTAGACCAAGACTACACTAGAACTACACCAGGATCAAACTAATGTTAATGCAGCCCAGGGAGAAGATGAGGACAAAACCACACAGGTCACAGAAATCAAACCCATAAAGAGCTGATGATTAACAAAAGCTTTAAAATATTTGCATCTGGCCTTTCTCATAAAAGTTATCCAAATAGGATATTCGCAGATGATCAGACCGCGCTGATTGAACACCATCGAGTAAGTATGCAGGAAATGTATGTCTTTAGTTTAGCAAGATTCTGCTTAACAACAGTTTGACCAATTTAATTTTAGCATTTTTATTATTTTAACTTTGATTGCAATACTTTATTATAGGTTGAGACGAAATGAACAACTTATTTTTATCATGTCTGCTCTGGGGTAAGGTTATTTAAGGTGAGACACTGCACGAGGATAGGAAAACAACTTGAATTTGGATATATCAATTTGAAACTTCTTCTGTAGTTAAGAAAAAACTTAGTTTTTCATTATGCCATTCTTTCACATGTTAATAATAAACATTTTATGTGTAAAAATGGTCAAAAATGCACACATTTGGGACATAAGAATCAGAAAAATGGATAGCGCACGTTTAAATTTTTTTTCTTAATTTTGTTGACATATTAGATACAAACAAATTTACAATGGGGGATTTGGATCTCTCGTTTTGTATTTGAGTGAACTCAATTTGACTGAAAATGGGCATAAATGTGGCAAAAAAAAGTCAAATTTTATCTCCTTTTTTAAAGTTAAAACTTTGACAAATCAGGTGTTTAATTAAATGTCAACAAACCTCTCTGAACAATCCGTCAAAATCTTGTTAAGTATAAAATTCTATATAAAGTTTGGTGTGTGTAGATGCTACTTTAAGGGGATATTTTTATGCCCCTACTGGAGAAAAATGCATTTGGAGAGTTTGAAGTTACAATGTCCCAGAT
The DNA here is from genome assembly GCA_019453435.1 of Rhinogobius similis. Lineage (NCBI taxonomy): Eukaryota > Metazoa > Chordata > Actinopteri > Gobiiformes > Gobiidae > Rhinogobius > Rhinogobius similis. Next base: position 1,226,231 of record CM033632.1, on the reverse strand, counting down.
AAATCAATGGATGCAAGTCGATTTAATGAAATAAATGCTTGCTACTACCTCTCTCTCCCAATTTCACGCTATTGCTGTACTGTCAAACAAGGGCCAGAAAAATCAATATTGCAAAGAAGAAGAAATAGTAAAACATCTCTAGGTGCTTGCAGTGTCTCATCTTAATCATCAATCAAATATTTTTGGTCCACAGAGAAAAAACAGAAAACTAACGTGCACATTTTCAGTCCTTCCTAGCACTCTTGGCACTCTTACCCGCGAGTACCACTTCATCAACCTGACTCTGAACTGGACAGAGGCTCAGCAGTTCTGCAGGCAGCACTACTCTGACCTGGCCACAGTCACCAATCTGGAGGAGGCAGGCCGGCTGAACAGACTGGATAACTACACTGGACTGGCCTGGATCGGACTGTTCGATGATCCCGCTTCATGGAAAGGAGTGATGGGCTCTGACCCAAACTCCTGGAGATGGTCCCCCACTGGGACCACCAGCCCTGGAGGCTTCCAGAACTGGGCAGAAAATGAGCCAAATCTCTCGAACCTGAATGAAAAGTGTGTCTTCATATACGTTGATGGAACATGGTATGATGACCTCTGCGAGGCTGGGCATTTGTTCATTTGTTACAGAGGTATGTTTTGAACTTTTTGGTCATTTGTACAGTCAGTACATATGATAGTACATTCTATGATGTTAAAACTCACAGATAAGATGAACATTAAAACCATGGTTAATTCTGCAGGTTCAAACGAAAAAGAGTTTTTTCTTGGCAACAAAACCGTTTCTTGGAAAAAAGCTGCTGACTATTGCAGAGCCAACAATTCAGAACTGGCAATGATTGAAAATGCTTCAGACAACAGTAAGGCGGCCTCACTACTTCAGCGATATGATTTACGTGCTACTTGGATTGGCCTGTACAGAGAGCCCTGGAGGTGGTCGGACAACACCCCGGTTTATTTCACAAACTGGGCCGGACTGAGTTTAAATCATGCAGATGAGCACTGTGCAGTGGAGACGTTTGGCCCGTGGTTCACCAGTAGCTGTGGACAAACACTGCCGTTCTTCTGCCAAACAAGTAAAGCATTGAATTGAAAAATTGTAAACGATGACATTGTACATTCTGAAATGAAGACGACTAAAGTCAAAAGTGAAGTGGAACATAATGCAGTTTCAATGGACAATAACATTTCCGACAAAATATCAGTGTTAGCACGGTTAGCATTACCTGAGATTCAGAATCCACACTTCTTTATGAAGAGTGAGTCTGGTCACCACACCCTTTGTCGTGCCTCGTCTAACTCAGTAGTCCCCAAAGTGGGGGTTGGGACCCTCCTGGGGGTCGCGAGATGATTTAAAGATACAATTTTGATAATTACTGTTATGCAGTTATGCTGTTAATAATAATAATTATTAGTGTTTACTCAATTTTTAAATTAAAAACTGTATATTTTAGTTAAATAGGGTTCAAAAATACACTAAACTATTGAAATAAACAACATTAAACCTGATATAACATGCTTTAACACATTACATTACATTACATTTACATTACTACTACTGTTATTTTCATTTCGTGTTGGGGTCCCAAGTTAGTTACATGGTTATTTTTTGGGGGTCCCAGTCTGAAAAATTTGGGAAACACTGGTCTAACTCAAAGAGTAAAGTGCAATTACATTTGTTTCTATACGTGGCGCACATGACACAAAGGAAAATCAAACTTCTCTCACCTCCGATTTAAAGAGTTTAGTGCTTCACTCATTGACTCTGCGGAAACTGACAATGTTTATCAGTCCCTGTGTTTTTTTTCTTTTTCTTTGTAGCAGCCACATTTGTTTTGAAACGGATGGAGCATGAGTGTCTCTGATTGGGTAATCCACCTGTCAATCATGCCCATCTGGACTCAGGGAGAGGAAAACGGTGACAAGATTGATACTGATCTGTATAAAAATACAGAGACAAATGATTATGGATTTTCTGGGCCATGGTTACATTACACTTAGCATTTTTATGACATTTTTTTTCGATATGATTACTTACAGAAACGTTAACTCATTAGTTCTTAACCGTTGATTATGCAACATACTTTACTATTCATGTTATTCCGCCCCACCCACTTAGATACGCACTTTTGTTGTAAACGCACTTCCATTTGACAAGAACTCTGTTAAAATTAATGGCGAACGAGGGAAAAGTCTTGCTTAAGTCTCACTTAAAATAAAGTGATTCATTTGTGTAAAATGTTTAATGTTCACGTGCAACAAGTCAACAATGCACCGATTTCCTGGACGGCCTGAAAACGGCTTTTTAGTCCATGTGGAACTTATTTTCTGCCCCGTGTAAACAAATACAACAGAAACAAGATGGCGGCGCCCATGACAACTTCCGGAATAAGGTGAATAGGCAAACTGAATTAAATTTGGAGGCTCATAAAATTGTATTTTTCACTTGTTTTGAAAAGAAGCAAACAAAAAATACAGAAATCCATTATCATGTCTATTTCACCGTTGCTTCCAACGTATGTGTTCTAAAAACGCTACTGGTGCTAATTCAGTCTATGTACCAAAAAATAAGAAAAGAAAAATTACATTACAGTTTTCTTTGTTCAGTGGTGATGGAGAAGAAATCGTCTGCTGTTGTGAAGATAGATTTCAGCTCTACTTTGGATATGTCTGATGCCAGAAACAACAAAATGATCTTAAAAAAGGCAAGTTGGTTGTTTTAACTGCAAGAGTAATTTTATCATCAATGAGATATATGTGATGATGTGTGTTTCTATGTAAACAGTTGCAAGATGAGTTGGAAAAAGCAGGACACAAAGGGGCCAAAGTCACATGGAAGACACGACCTCAAAAGAAGAAGACTAAGATGTTAAACACTGAACTGTAATATTGATAATATGTTTAATCAGTAGCCTTGGCTTTTGCGGATGTAAAATAATCTATTCACTGTGAGCAGTCAAATGGGAGAGGATTTCTTTGTCATTTTCATATTTGCCCTGCACTTCTTTTATAACAGCATTAGTTCTGTGTGCAATAGTCACTCCACCACCAGCGAGCACCCACCATATCAGTTCTGTATGGTCGTAACATTCAAATAATTCAAAGCACGATAAGACTATTTTCCATTATCTGACCACTGCACCCATTCTTATATATAAAAAAGGATTGATTAAAAAATGGCACTAAATTCATAGTTGTAACTTTTTGTCTTATTACTCTTACACTGACAATTCTATGCTTATTATTTCCCATTATGGCAGTGCAATACATAGTTTCTCCAATAAGTGGTTATAACTTTGCTTTAATCGATGTGTTTTTATTTAAAATGCATTAGAATTTCACTCAGTTTAGCAGTAATGAAACAGAATCTGACAGAATAGTCTCGAGGAAACCACAGACATTAAATGGAGACGTGGCGGTCGATGTTAATGCAATTGATCATTCACCATTAAGCTAGTCCAGTCACCTGCATTTATAGCTGTTAGCAGTAACCCTCAAACAGTGGGAATTATGACTAATCCAGATGGATTTGGCTGGTACCAACCCAACTACAACATTAATTGAGGCCTATTCAACAGGAAGCCCGGGTTCTAATCTGGTCCCTTTAAAATTTGATATGCCCCAAACATCAAATCCAAACCTACAGCATACATTTTTACGATAATTGCAGACCGCCAGTTGGTCTGATCTGAAGTCAGACTGAACCCTCTGCATTCACAGTACACTTTATTTCTCCTGTTGGACAGAAAAACTGACCCAGGCTCAGTAGTAAACAGCTCTGACATTTCATTGGATAACTGTTGTGGATTTTCTTAACAAACTGTCAAAAATAAAGAAATTGATCTCTGTCTTTTTCAATTGATCAAGTAATTTATTTGTGCACAAGTAAAAAGATCTGTCCCGGACACAAATGATCTTTCCCTACACGAGTCCAAAAAGCGAAAGAAGAGTGAATAATGACAATACACCTCCTTATAAACCTTAAAGGGGAGGACTTACTTGACCAGTCAGGACCAGTTCTTTTTGGAGGAAAACTACACAAGGTCAAAGGGATTAGAACTTTTTTAAACATTAGCTCCACGGATGCAACTCCAGGCCAAGGTCCGTCTTAGCAAATGTCAAGATTAGGCAAGGAAGACAATGCAATGTTCACTTTTATCAGGGTCACAATTAAACAGTAACATTTAAGTGACCATTACAATCATTAGTTAATGCAACATTTGGTTACGTGGCATTTTTCTACAACACATCATCACCATGTGCTCTCTGCGCGCCATAAAAAGTTCAAACTTACTGTGAGGTGTTGCTATTTTGTTTATAATTCTCTAAAAGGGAAAAAGAAGTTGTTAAAGGAGTGAGAAAATGGAATATTTGTGTTCCGTTGATTGTATTTGTGGACGAATCAGGCCATTGATTCAACTGCAACGCTCTGTGACAAGACGGGGAAAACTAATAATGTAGTAATTGCCACGGTTTAATAGGGTTACCGATGTGAGCCATTTAGCAAGAAAGTCGTTCATTTCCTGCCTCAGTCATTGTGGATTTACCGTTAAAAGTGACCATGAGGATTCTGCATGAGACATAAGTAAAGTCTGGACATTTGGCGAGGTACGGGGTCAAAGTTCACAGAGAAGACACACGAAAAAAGAGCAAGTACTTAGGCTCAACTCAGCACAGAGTCTTTTTCAATCAAAGGCATGCTTATAATTGCATAGGTACTGTTGGTTGTACTACTGTTACTACTACTATAATACTGTTTATTATACAGTGCAGAAAATAATAGAATTGGTAAAAAAGTACTATTGTAAAGTGTCTTTGTATTACTCTGAAAAACGCTATATTATGCTGCATTCACGTGGTCCTTCGGAACCTGGAAACATGTTTTCTGCTTTGAAAAATGCATATGAAGTCTTGCATATGTCGGAAAAATTACTTGGAAACTTGGGTAAAAAGTTGCTGCTCCACTCCCACAACTCACGTCACATGTGGAGACAGACCCAAATCAACCAATTGGTCAATTTTTAAAAACAATTATTTAAATTAATCATTTCAGCTCTTTGACTAATAGCCCAACTTGCCATCTACTTGACCAGGAGTGGCACATGTTTAAAAAAAATCAAGTTTCAAAACAGAGCTTGGTGATGTTTTCGTATGTTTTGAAGTCTCTCTCAGAATGGTAGTTGTCACGGCAACAACAACTAAACACAACCTTATATTTCAATCATAATGACTTTGTTTTGCATCAATATCCTGTGGGTACTTTTTACTTTGTCTTGCGTGGATTCACAAGACGGAGGAGATGTTCCACTGGAGGTGATAACAGCCAGCTCACCCTGCAGCGCCACCTGTGGGCTGGGCTTGAAATCACAGACTCTATGTTTGTTGAGGGACAGCAAAACAGCCATGGAGGAAAATACTAAAGGAATTTCAAGGCCAGAGGCAAGTCACTCAAATGATTTTCTTCTTACATTGTCATTTAGTTATACAGGAAGTTCATAATCAAGGAATTTTCTTTGGTGATGTGGTGCAACATAAATAAATTCATTCTTATTAGTAATGTTAGTAAAATCAACACTGATGATCAAATCATCATCAGTTACAGTTACAGAGACATTTGGGCTTCTATTGTGACATTTTCAAGTGTGTGATTACGTGATTACTAGAAGGCACATTTGAGTGATGTGTCTTTTGATAAATTATTGACTACATGGGATTGTACTGTAACTAAGGCGTAGTAGAGTTCATGTGATCAGACTTACCAAAGATAATTCATTTTGGATGATCACATCCTTCAGTAAATAATAACACATTTTGAGTTTATTGTGGTCATACAATGGGTTTCACTGAAAGGCTTTTATGTAATGGTCTTTGTATTAAAAGAATATTATAATAATAAACATATTTTCTCCTTAAACATAGGGCTCTCACTTTTTAAACTTAATGCACCTTTTACATTTCATATAGACCCTTATAATTATAAAATCCTATTCCAAAATCAAGACAGCATATTTCATTACTTTTTTGAAACTTCAAAGTAATTTTGAAATTCATCACAGAAACATTGGCAAGTGATATATTTGACCAGCGCTTAACATAATAGTTGTCCATTTTGTTTTAGGATTTGGGGGAAATTAACTGTAATCTCTTGTGCTCAAGGTTCAAATATTTTATCCTTAGTGCGTAATTATTTTAATACTTACACGTGTGTAATATGCGTGTCGGTCGTGGCGTTTGTAGAGAGTCTCTCCACACAGAGGAGCGTCTTCATCAGCTCAGTCCTTCGAAGGATGCAGCCTTTGAAATGGGACACAGGTTACAACAAATTTACCAAAACATCCACATGTTCTCTACATTTTAATGTAAAAAGTCTGTCTAACCTGCCTTTTCTCTTTAACAGCTATTGATTTTAGTCACGTTTGAACTGCTTTCTCCCTCATCAGTGCAACAAACAGAGGCTACTCCTGCGTTCCACATGTCCTTTTTCCAAGTTTCAACTTGTAAATTCACACTGGAACACTCTTACTTCTGGGAATTTGTAAATCCAACATGTTTACACCTTACGTTTGGATAAAGTTGTTCATCTAACAGTAAAAATATTGATAGTACTCATGTTATTGTGTCTTCAGTTGCTCTCTGCTGCCCCCTGCTGTCTGTGACGTTGCACCTGTGCTGCCGTCGATCTTCTGCAGTTGCATAAATGTTGCTAACGTCTACGCTACACAGAGCTAATGACAACAAAAGCATAAATTCACATTCAAATGTTCATTTCTAACTTACAAATGTGATAACACTGTTCGGGTTAATAAATTTACTCAATTGGATCCATATGTTGGTTGGTTCAAACACCTTCTTGGGTTTTATTATTTGATTAGAGTCGTTACAGTCCATACACTGTAATGTATTGCTCATAGTTTTTCCTGTCTTGACGCTGGAATGCAGAAACTAGTTAACGAGTTATTCAATGTTTGTGGCAGGTGACGCAGGAGTGCCGTGTGCGTAAGGTGCAGTGCTTGGACACGTGGCAGTGCGGGCTCCGGAGCCTGACTGTGGTCATGGGACAGAGGCTCAACATAGACTGTGTGGAGGAGGTCATGAAGGTGATGGGCCCCTATGCCTGGAGGTGAGAACATGAGTTAAAGAATGACATATATTAGGCAAACAGGTGACAACGTCCATAGAGCTGATATTGTAAAAACCTTTGTCATCTCATGTTTTGAAACAAAAAAAAGTTTAATATGGAATAAATGAAAGGATTTGGCTGCTGTCTGAAATGACACTTACTGTGCCTAGTGCTATACACAATTTAGTTATGTTAGCACTTAAGACACACTATGATGTGGTTAGCAACAGCAGTTATTATGTTTAGACGGCAGAAATGCTCAGAACGAGGCTGTCGATGATTTAAGGACTTAAAACAGCAAAAGATTCTTGCCTGAAATTTGTCACTGATCGAGGAAGTTCAGCATGAAGTGCTCGGAGGGGAGAAGATTTTATAATGAACATTCCTCAAAACAGCATGAATGCAGCTGAAAGAAACTCCAGGTATGTTTTTGATGACGGAACATTGTTAGAACATGGTTAAAAGCTCAAAAAAGTCACTGTAGTAGAATGTGTCTCCTTTAAACATGCTCTTTTAGCCTCACTATTCATTTGTGTGTGATGGAACGTTCTATTTGGCGTAACTTATGGCACCATGGCGTAACTTCTGGTGGTGAGAATTTTGTGTCCTTGAATGTTTATGCAACCTGCTTGTCCATGGAGAGTGCTATGTTTTATGCCATTCTGTGGAAAATTCCAGGCAAACATTTCCATGGGGAAAAGAGAGTTTATGGTTTAAATAAAGAAACAGCTGAGTGTAGCAACCACTAAGTAATTATCCATATGACCAATATTCCAAGGCCAACAATTTATTATTTAGACTTGGCCAAATTTTGATGTTAAATACTAGCCATTATTATATGTTGGAACCTTTTCATGGGTTTAGGCTTCCTTTTTGTAGGTGACATTTTCACCATCTAAAAAACTTAATATTTAGTTTTGAATTGTCAATTGACAGCAACAGTCCTGAGTTTCAGAGTGGTGACACTTCTGACACAGAAAACACTGCACAGAGCATTAATGTGGTGTTGCAGGGTGTCATGGCGGTACGCTCGAGGAATCATCACCTCAGACGACTCGCTGTTCACCCGATGGGAGGCTCCTGAGCTGGACCATGTTCTTCTGGACCCTGTTCAAGAGAAGCATGCAGGTATGAACGTGGCACCTGGACAGACCGGCAAAGCAAATTCATGATAATGACAGCATATAGTAAATTCTAAGTAGCAAAAGTCATAGCCATTTTGTTCGGTTTAGTTAAGTGTTTCCCACATCTTAAATGGTAAATGGTAATGGTGTGGATCCTACCAGTAATATACAGCTGCCTTTACGGTGCACATTCCTGAGGTTGGCTTGAGTCAGGGACACCGCATGACAGAGTTAGAGCCTTGCTGTCTGCTTTAGAGTGGGTGGACAAAATTAGACCTCAGCTTTATTATGTACTGATTCTGCCGCTGCTCTAATGGCTCCGCAGGCAGGAGTGCGCTCAAACTGACCTGATTAATTAAATTTATATTGCTCTCACAAGAGCTGAATGATTGGACTGTCTTTAGCATTCATGTGGATTCTAGCCCATAATGAACTCAGCCCATGAGTCTCTGGCAACGAGGTTTCAGACACACAGAAAACAAGTCACCGTGGCTGTTGTCAGTTTTCTTTATGACGCAGCACTCCATCTAAAGATTTGACCTCTTCCCAAAAGTGTTTGATTGGGGTGCAGTGCTAGGTTGCATGAATGTATGTGTCAGTTCACTTTTTAATACAGTGTGAGCAGATATCTGATGTGAATCCCATTTGACAGTTTTGTACTGTATTAATTAAAGGTTGGAATTTTTAGAATGAATGATTTACATTTGGGGCCAAAAGTTGGCATTGGGAGTAAAAGGAAGGTTGTTTTCCCATTTTACCATTGGATATGAAATGTTATCTAAATCTAATATTGTAGACTGGAGTTCTAAATGTGTGGATCTCACGTTTATTTTTGCTTATTCAGAATTCAGAAATTGATTGCTCCTGATGACCAACTCTTGGGCCAAGAGTGGGCTTAGGACTATTGTGTATGAATTTGAAATCATCATGTGAGTAAAACACTTTTCAGCCCATGTGCAGAAGTATAGTGTTTTTCATTGCTTATAAAGTCAGGGTTATTCCACAGTGCGGTGAAGTTAGAAGTGTAGAGCTAGAGATATTTTGGAATGTCTGCTACATTTAGTTCTTTGCAAAGTGTTGGTTCTGTATCTAGCCATGTGTAGACGTCTCTTTGGGTCTGGTGAGTCCATTTGAATATGCATTGCAGCTGATTTGCCAATTGAAATCTCCTTTCCCATGTTTCCCAGAGCAGTGCTGCTAATGACTTTGGAGAGGCATTTATTTCTAGGAAGGATTTCTGCTCGCTCTTAAAGAAGCGAAAGCAAACTCTGGATCCTTGCTAAAACGCTACCCAGAGTGATGTTTTGGTAGCAGGTTTATTCCATGTGTGCGTTACTGGGGAGTGATCACTTATATAGATAGGATGGAAGAGTTAATACTTATACAGGGGTATGTTAGAGTACAAGTGTATTGTCTGGCAAGTGGGTACTGAAGCCTCTAACCATTGCCAACACAAAAATAGTTTTATAGTTTTGGAGGACTGCCAGGATTTGCTTGTGTGTTTTGACCTGTCTAATAATGGATTGATAATAGTGTTAAAGTCGCCTCCTGCAATTACTGAGCAGTTGGAAAAGTGAAGAAAAATGCTGGATTGGTATTACTGATGATAAATGGCCTTCTGGATCTGAGATGATTCTATGATTATTAGGTTGGATTCTTTTGATGCACATTTTGAGTTATAGTTGGAAGAAAACAGGAGAGTGAAATATGTAGTTTTTAAACTGTTTTGTTTTGAATGTGAAATATGTGGTTCCCGTAATAAACAGATATCCGCTTGCATATTATCAAGGTAATTTGCTCTAGTTAAACGAGTAAACTGCATGGACTTGTAGGAAGAAATATTTTTTGTGTGCAATGGTAAGTCTGTGTTTGTGTAGAGGTACATAACGAGAGACAAAGTACAAAAGTACACAAGACTAAAGACAGAACAACAAAACAATGAGTCAACACAGTACCCGAAGATCTTATGTACAATGTCGTGAGTGAGGAGTGCAAGTAATAAATGTCAATGTAAGAGTACTTAATAAAGAGAATAAGAGAGAGAGGGAGGGAGGAGAAGAAAGGAAGCGGAGTGAGCACACGGTGGAAGGTGATGTGCTTGACAGTCTGATGGAAGTTTGAGCTGGTTAATCATTCAATTCTTAACAGATTTTTGGGGTCGTCAGTGGCTGGTTCTGGAATGCTGGAGAAAAATCCAATTGTACTGTGTGACTGTAAATCCAGGGTTGTTTCTTTGCATTGCTTTGCTTTCAGCGGTGGTGGCAGTATGTATAGTGGTGAGTAAGGCTTTTCAGAGATTTTTGCGAGCGTTTCATGCCTTTCGTTTGTCGGCTGAATTCCAGGTTGTGGCGGAGACTCTGTAATTCTTTGTGCAGCACTTCGATCAGTTAAACTCTTCCGTCTAGATAAGTAAGAGTAAGAGTATGTCACTCACTTCAAAATAGCAGTTTTGGGGGAAGTGGATGGTGGGGAATAAGGATTGGTTGAAGAGTTAATGGTGCATGTTTTATTTAGCTTTCCATAGTTGGCTCATTATGCAAAGTCTATGACAGCATGCGTCAGTGTAGTCCTCCAGGTGATACCAAACTGGATAACAACAAGTCAAGGTTGTTATCCAGTTTGTGTTTTAGGTTGCTACAATGTTATAGAAGAAACAGCAGGGTTGGAAACATTAGGGAAAATGTGAACAATTAAATAGAGATATGCGAGTACTGCAGGAGCGTATAAGTAACAAGTAACAACTGTGCTCTTTAAGGATCCATGGAAAAGAATAATTAGACAGCAAAGAGAGGAGGTAAGAGGCTTTCTGACATACAGTATGTATAAAAATCCTTTATAATGACAGGGACATAGCAACGTGTTTTGATCCCCTACAGACCTTCATCAAGGAGAGCAAGGCAGTACAATGGATCACAGGTGCTATTTTCGTCGTGTGCTGCAGTCACATGACACACCGGGTTAATGGTTACATACAAAAAGAAAATCATATTAATAAAGTAATACAATATATACAAGCCGCAAATTACATACAAATGGTACATATGGGAATAGTCTAGATTTTACCTGTGCTAAAAACAAAAAAAAAATCCCAAAATGTAGTTATTGAGCTCATAGGCAAGACCAGAAAACCCAAGACATAATCTAAAAAACCTTATACTAGGTACCCAGAAAGTACATTCTTACACCACTGATTAAGAATGATTACATGAACAGATTTCAGTGAATAAGGCCATAACTCACAAAGGAGGGTGATAGGTTTGCAGGGAGCGTTGAGTAAATTAGTGGTTCCCATCCCTTCATTCAAATTCACATGATCTAGTTTGGACCCATTTTCTTAAAAATCTAGGGGCCCCTGTAAGAATCTTTAGTGACCTAAATTTGGGTCCTGGACCCAAGGTAAATAATCAGAGAAAGACTGAGAAATCATATTCTTTGAAAGTGTGTGACGAACTATGTATCAATACAATATGTTTTGCGTTGGTAAAGCCTTCGCATTCGCCACCTCAAATGTTTGTGGGAATTGTCTCTGTTGCCATACATTTTTGGTTGACTTTGCAGTTTGTGGAGCAAATAAGTAGAGGAGTTTTTTGACTTCCAAGCTGCTGCGGGCTAGTGTTGCATTCACAGAGGCATGTTCTGTGAGGTTTTCTGCAATTTGACTTTGATAACAAGGACATACAAGTATTCTTTTTTTCTTCCTCTAAACTATGTGTCTATGATAATTATTGAAATAAGATAAGCAGGTGATGAACCGTCCACTAGAGAAGGTACATAGTGTGTCTAATCGTTAGATTGGGAATATGTGTCATGGTTTATATTTCTTTTTAGTCTTTAATTTCAACCTATTTTAGTCCTGGTTTAGTCATAGTTTTATATGTTTTGTGGTCTGGATTAGCCTGGATTTGATTTTAAGAGCAAATAACGAGCGTAGTCTGCATCTTGCCTGACCTGCTGTATTATCCATCAACGTTCAAATTTTACTTTGAATCCCAGATGTGCACCGGGTTTATTCAGTCTGTATTTTAATAGCTTTGATCAAATAATCTAAAAATTAAAAGCTAGGGTTCATGGTGCATGTTTTGCATATTTTATTTTTATTTATTTATTTTAAGGAAAAGGGGGAACAATGCATATTAATGAATATTTACACAAATGTAAATATGCCAGATTATAGCCCAGGGCTAATTTCCATCTGCAGACCCCCTGGCAGGTTAACAGAAAGATAAGAACATACAGTACACTCCAGTTAATCAGAGGCAGGAAAACAAGGTTTTGTCATGTTAGTACAACTACAAACATTCAACAGAACACGTCGAAGAGTCACAGACAACAATTAAGACACATCTGTATTGCACAAGCCCTTCTACTGCAGAGTCCTATTGCACACACCCTGAATTGCACTGATCCCTATTGCACACATCCTTACATTGCACTGATCCCTATTGCACATACCCATATTGCACTGATCCCTATTGCACACACCCTTATATTGCACTGATCCCTACTGCACACATCCTTACATTGCACTGATCCCTATTGCACACATCCTTACATTGCACTGATCCCTATTGCACATACCCATATTGCACTGATCCCTATTGCACACACCCTTATATTGCACACACTCTTGCATTGCACCGATCCCTATTGCATTTTGACTTGGAGATATAGTTATGCGTATATTGCACATGAGTAAGTTTTAACATATTTGGGCTCACACTTGATCACATGTTTGTCTCTCTCTCAACCATGATTTTAAATGTTTCTTAAAAGTAGGAAAACTTGTGCTTTCCTTCACTGAGAGTGGAATAGTATTCCAGAATGTTACACTGTGGTATGACCAGACGTTTTGGGAGAAGGCAGTTCGCCTGAATGGAAGCTCACAGTCGCCTCTGATGGTGGATTGAGTTATTCTTGATCCAGCAGAGCTGACAGATTTTGGTTTGATAAAATCATTCAATGGTGGAGGCGTCATACCATGTAGGACCTTATAGATCAGACAGGCCGCTTTAAATTGTTTAAAGTTTACAAAATTTTTAAAATTATATTTATCAAGAATTTGGCAATGGTGGTAAGAAAAGGGTTTCTTATCTAGGATTTTCAATGCTCTTTTATAACATGCTTCAATGGATCCAATAACAGAAAGACTTGTATAGGACCAGCTTGTGATACAGTACTCAATATGAGACAGTATCATTGAGTGCAAAAATGTGACTGCTGCTTTATCAGTTAAGGATGGTCGAATATGTTTAAAATTTTATTTTATTTTTAAATAATTTTAAAATATTATAAAGTAGTTTATTATATTCTTGTCATTTTGCTGCCCAATAGAATTGTTACAAGTCAGTAGTTTTGACATTGATTATGGCATTAAATGCATTGAAATGCAGCATTGAAAAGCATTAAATTTGATTTGCTGAAACTTGCATAAACCCTGTTGGAGAAACTATCTACAGATGTGATGTTTGATGAAAAGTAACTTTATACGGATAAATTATTGTAAAAAAAATAGATCTCATGATCAGGTCATCAGTTTTATGTAATGTGTGGCTCTTTGCAGGCACGTACCGCTGTGATGTGCAGGACGCTGCCTTTCGCAGAGTGAAGAGGATTTACTGGGGAGTGCGAGTGCTGCCCCCTGGTGTCATAAACCTGGACATGCACCGCTCTATGAACAACTATGAGGAAGGATCGAGCCACCTCAACAAAACCCATCAGGACCTCCAAGTACCTGTAGGTTATGTTATGCTGTTTAATAATGCTATGGTGGGGTTTGCTGTTTAAATGTCAGTCTGCGGAATTGTTGATCTGGTTTATGGTCAAAAACTCACGATACAAAAATGTGAAATTATTTTTTCACAACAGCCTCAGAAAGTGGTGCCCTTATTCAACCCCAAAGATGTGACTGTTATCAATTGAAAGGATTTTAACCCATAGGATAAATTGAAGCGTTGTGGCATGAATTCCTAACAAAGAATGACAAGGTTCAACATTTCAAAAATAGAAGTAAATCTCCGATAGAGTTACATAGACTCTGCCTGCCATCTGAGATGATCAAATTCCAGAACGTGAACACAACCTATGGGATTATTACAGCATGTTCCTCACTTCCTTCATCTGATTTTGCTTTGTTTTTGACACTATGCCACAGTTCTACTGTGCTCCATTTTGTTTGAATATATCAGCAATAAATACAGGGCAGAGAAGCTTTCCTTCCATACATGTTTGTGGGATCTTAATTATGAGGTGAGTTGATGTTAGGCTAACAGCGGTCATCGATCAATCAAAGGCCTGGACAGAGGAGTGTTGTAGTTAGGGTAATGTTTTTAAGAATAGGCAGACGAGCTGGTCTCAAAGGTGCTTTACCTGAATAGTTACAATGCCAAGAACACATGAGTTAAGTGAGCGATATATGTGGACAGCTGCAAAAAGTTAAATGAAACGAAAAAATTATTCAGGATGGAATTATTGAGATTAACATATTTTTATAAGCCAGGCTTTGTAATGGGTTTGTGTTGAATTTGCCTCAAAATGATTCTCACTCATTCCATTATTGCAGTATTGTGTTCATGCAATTCTATTATTTGCCTGTATTGCCTTTATATAATTTCATGTTTCCCATCAGTATTAAATGAAAAATATTTAAGTCATAATCGCTCATCTCAACCCTCTAAAAATGACTATAAGCTATGGACCAGTTTCATAGATAGTTTTGACCACAAAATTATGTCAGATTTTAAGCAATAATGCAATCAAACAAAACAATGTTAGCTAACAAACATTCTCTGATATATAAAAACTAAATTTTGTAATCTAGTATTAAGTTCTCATGTTTTAAAGTCATGTTGTAGTTTAAAATGTGTATAGCCACGTCAATAAACTACCATTTGAACAATAATTCTTTAGCTTGTCCCCATGTTAAACTCAATCTGCCTCGAGAATGTGATGTGATTTATTGGTGTTGTGTGTTCACAGATGACGCTGCTCTTGGCTCTGACCACAGTCGTGCCAGTGCTGGTTCTTCTTATCTACAAGCGGCGCATTATCAGAGCTTTCACATTTTTTTCATCACTTTGCAAAAGAAAAGACGAAGCGTGTACAACTGCTGTTCCCCAGAGTGTCCAGCAGGAGGCGGCGTGAGATCATATAACAAACAGCTGAGGTCTTGATATTTAACAACTTTAAGAGAGCAGCAGTACTAAATAAATCTCACATTGTCTGCTTTAATCTACTTTGTGTTATTGTTTCGATGGTATATTTTGCATTATGGTTCATTTTAGGTAGTTTTTATGTATTATCAGCCTCTTTCACTACAAGTAAAACCAGATTGTGATGGCAAAATATAGTTCAGAACAATGCAGAATGCACAAAGAAGAATATGGATCCAGTTCAAACTGTCACCTGTAGGCAAGGCAAGTTTAATTGTAGAGCACAGTTTGTACACGAAGTAATTCAAAGTGCTTTACAGAACAGGAAAAAATGGAATCCTTTCATTCACAACTAAACAGATTTGTTTTTTGCCTGCAAGATTTTCCCTTCTCATAAGCTTAAAGTGTAAATGACAGGTTCTCATATTTTTCTAATTTAGTTCGTTTTGTTTTGTTCGGTGAGATAATGCTGTAAATGTTTATCACGGTTTTACAGAAGTCAGCGGCAGTTTGTTAAGAAAAGGTGAAAAATAAAAGTTGAAAAAAAGTTTGGCTTCAGAGCGTTCCAACTGAATTAACTCCTATGTAAACAACGTGGCAAATAAACCGTGAGCTAAACAAATGTAAACATTAAACGAACGTCTAATAACAGATTATTTTTGGATTTAAACCTGTAACAAATGTTTATATTGTTTATGTGGTGGTTAACATTTTCGGACATTCATTTAACAAAATAAGGGTGTTGTCAGGTATTTTTTATTTGTCATATCATAACTATTGTGTAATGTGGCTCTTGTTTACAATATGGTCGCTAGGTAACAGGAATTACCTCCACCTATGCCACACTATGCTGCATATGTCCAACCAGGAAGTAAAATGCTAAACGTCACCAGAATTGTCAAACTGAGGAAAATTAGGCAAACATTTTTGTAAAATCTTCAATATAATCACGTTCACTGTGTCTTAGTGAAATTGAACCTGACTAGTCTAACCTGTCGTGCACTTTAAGTTGTAGTTAATGTGTGATTTGTGTTTGATCATGTATTGTTCTCTATTAAAGGCGTCAGTGTCTAGAAAATGTACTTTTTACTTTTAGTTTTTGTTGTTTTGTTTTGATCAATATTGCAATTTAAAATGAACAAAAGATTTAAAAGAAAAAAAAAACCTTTCTGTGCCATACTTTAATCTTCTAAATACCAAACAAACAACAGCCGTATTTCGACTGGCTCTGGTCCTGGTCACCGGGCCCAGGCTCGCAGGGGTCCACAACTTCACCCAAACAAGACAAACGGTTTCTTACAAATAAAATCAAAAATCAACATCGTACCTGAAGTATAGTTTTTCTTCGTAAGGCCAATCTCAGCAGTTCACAAAGGGGCCGTCCTGATTCGTGTCACAGCTCCTCCAGCAGCCCAGCCCTCCCCTGCTTCTCCTGGAGAGCCTGCCTCTGTCTCCTCCATAGAACTATAATAAAACCTGCTCATTGGCGCATGACCCCAAAAAAGTTTCTTACTTCCGCATTTACTTCCTGACACGGAGGCTGACATCTTTGTTTTACTTCCTGATACGGTGGCTGCCATCTTTGTTTTACTTCCTGAAACGCTGGCTGCCAACATTGTTTTACTTCCTGAAACGGAGGCTGCCATCTTTGCTTTAGGGCGCCACGTGACGACAATCCTCCACTTCATATAAAAACGGTAATTTCGGTGATTTTAGAAACGGTAGAAAAGAACATTTCCTTCTATTTTATTTAAATACCGATAATAATTCAGTCCTGTCTGCAATTATAATGAGCAATTTTAGAAAAAGGCTGGTTCCAAGAGGCTGCAGTACCTCGCACGGCCACAAATCAATCTGGGACCACAGACAGAGGGGGCGTACCTTATCCAGTTCTTTTAATACATCCATGGTCTCCTCCCCTTCTGGTTCTCACTGTGGGGACAGGTGTGCAGGAGCCTCGTCTGCGTCGACCCAGCTGCAAGTGATCAGCAATCAACTGGCTACAAAAGCCTCTCCAGCCAGCTCCTCGGTGCCAGATCGTAATACTACCTTCAGTTAGTGCTACATCTTGCTCTCGTTATACTTACCTGCTATCAGAAGACTTTGAACGTACCTGTATTTTTTCCCGTCCGCTCCAGATCCTCGCTCTGCACCCTCCTGTCCTGCTCCAGCTCCAGTCCGCTCCCATCTCTGTCCTGCAACCTCCAGTCCAGATCCAGCTCCGGTCCTCTCCGATCCCAGTCCTGTTCCAGCTCCAGTCCTGTTCCAGCTCCAGTCTGCTCCGATTCCCGTCCTGCAACCTCCAGCCCAGATTCTGCTCCAGCCTGCTCCAGTTAGCTCCAGCTCGGAAAGCGTCTCATATTCTTTTGGCAATAAACCCATATTTTTACCACCTCTGACCACCTTTCTCTGCAAATTGAGCCAATGGAAACATGCCTCACAATGTCTTTAATTCTTTTTCCTTCACAATTATGATTAAACTGTTTTCTTTTTAAAGTTACTGTATTACAATTATATAAACAAAAAAAAAAAACACTCAAAGAACATATTGTATTGTACGTAGAGTTTTTCCCAGGTTTTAACACATGGAGATGGAGACAGAACTTCAAAGCCGAATCCAGAGCTTTTGACGATGAATCATTCCAACATTTTCTTCAAAACAATTACCATTTGCATTTACATGTGACCATTAAAGCGATGTTCACTTGGAGGAGGAGGAGCTGAGGTGAACACAGGCTCGGGGGAAATTACACAAGCGCAATCAGCGATCATCCCTCTGTAATACATTTATGTTCCGCTCCGAGCCGTCCCACAGTTAGTCATTTCCTTCCATCGCCTTCAGTCCAGTTCGCGTCTGATAGGTGGAATGGTTTCTCCGGCATAAACAATCGCATTACAGGTTCGTGACGGCCTGTGCGTGGATTAGGATTTCCACGGAGAACGTCGCGTGCAATCAATACATCTCCAGCGTGAGGATCTTTATCAAATATGAGAGGAACAAAGCGATAAGGAATGAAGAAACATTTAAGGGGGAGGGGGGGTATTTGAAGATAATCCAGACACGGCGAGGCCTCCTTTGATTTTTGCCAGTCTCAAGCCTGGGAAACGGTGCATGCCAAATCGACGCTATAAAAGAGTGGACGCTGAGAGACATTTGCTGGATTTACAGGGTTTATGCTGTGCCATAACTGAAGACATGCAATATCTGAATATAAAAGATGTCGTTACTGAATAAACTACGGAAACCTTTTGCATCAAACGAGAGCCTTTATTACTGCAGAGCTCTGTCCAGTCTGAGCTGAAGTCACAGTCTAAAATAGTTTAAAGGTGCACTAGAGGGTCCTCCGCTTGCTTGTCTCCACTGTGGTGTTTTTGCTTCGCTTGGAATGTTTTGCAGTGCACGTTACACTTATTTAACTTCACTTGCCACCATGCCAAGTTACAGATCATGTCAGTGGAGAGAAGTAAAAGTGGGCAGGGCATAATAAGGTGAATGTACTGTCATCGATGCTGAAGAACAGGGCCGTTACCAATAGGTGGCTGTGATGGGAATGGCCACATACCCCATGATATGACACTTCTTGTTAGTATAATCTAAATACTTTCTAGATTGTGTGTGTTCAAAAACTAAGACAAATAGTTGACTGGAAAATGCATCAAAATAGAGCGAATATGGTCTGTTCTACTGTTTTTTTTCCTTTGGAGGAGGACCCCAGACCCCCAGTTGAATTCTGTTGTAAACATGTGTTATTCCCTGTACATTCTCAGCCTTAAAGGTCCCATATTCTGCTATTTTCCCCTTTACACAGTCTATTCTAAGGGCTTTGTTGATCAAATTTTGCGTTGTGAAATATCCATAACATAACAGTTTCCAAAAAACACCCATTTCTTGGACTGGCCCCCCTCCTTGCAAAAGCAAACGGCTCACTCTGAGATCTGACCCCCCCGAACAGAGAGCAGGCTGCTCCCCCGCCCAACCCGCGAGCCTCCCCCCGCCCAACTCGTGCCGAAGCCTAGAGCGGAGATAGTGCGCATGCGCCGTGTGCTCCGGTAAACAGCGATACAGAAACACGGGAATAAACCTTTTATCCGTCCTGACGGTGCGTCGTGCTGAGTCCTACGTCCTGGATCTGACCTGGAGTTTGACGTGCTCCAGTACCTCGACGACGGACGTTGCCGTTTGGTAAATAACAAGCTAACTCTTCGATCTGTCGTATCCATCGTGTAATTACTGTGTAGCATTAGCATTAGCTGTTTTTATTCTGCGGCTGCGCGCTTCCTGGAGGCGTGGCTTAAACACTGCGTCATCCATGGGAAGCCGCGTCATCCATGGGATGAGCCCCCGTCTGCCTGCTCAGCCGAGGGGGACAAAAAAGACAGTTCTCTAGTGAAAACATGCGGGAATCAATCAAAAAACCACTTTGGGCACACATACGAGGCCCAAATAGCACTGTAGGAAGGTTAAAACCTCTGAAAAGTCGATTTTGCATGTTATGGGACCTTTTAACTGACAATTTTGTCTTACCTTTTGGATTATTTAACGCCTAACTGTTTAAAAAAATATCTGAATTGAACTTTCCAGTCCAATCGCAAACAAAGGTTTTCTCAGGAATGAGGAAAAACAAACAAATATTTGAAAAATACAACAACAAAACAAATAGTGCATTAGGCCGATTACAAAGGGCCCTGAACTGAAATACACCCCACATTGTTGTATTGAGTAGGACACATTAGAAACTGGCTGTGACTTTTCTGTTTTTGAAATGTGAAAAACAGGATGTAATAATGTAATAATAATCAATGTAATAAAGTAAACTGTTTTGCCCCAGTATGGATTTATTATAAAAGCATCTATTTAGATGCAAATGAGACCACAGCACTTTCAGTGCTTCTATTTATGTAGCATTTTATCCTACGAGAACATCAGGAAGTGCACCATTACCATGTAAATGTTTGTTACATTTACCGTGACGCTCTGGGCTCAGGGACTCGTGAAAAGTGCTTATAAACTCATCACGGTGAATATTTAGGATCTGGGACTGCATTAGGAAAGTGACTGATACATGTGACTGATGTAAAGACTTTAACATGAACTGGTTCTGTTTTTCAGACGCCTCAAAACAGTAAAAAGATCAGGTACAGTCCCTTTAAAGATTTGAGACACAGACACTGATTTAGACCCTGATGTGCTTCTCCTTGACTCCAGTGGGATGTGACTCGACTTGTGTGTCCTCGTGCAATTTTTAAGCCTTTGCGCTCTTCATGTTTGTGGTGTCAGTGCGACATCTGTGATATAACCATAAAACGTTACCACTACCACTGCAACAGCCAATACAGCAGTGCGCCAGGAGCAAACAGAGTGATGAACACACTGAGTGTAAAGAGTAAAGATGGCACTTCTTGCTGTGTCGTTTATTGACAACATTCTGTGCTAAATATTTTTCTCATCCATGTTTTACGAAGTAATCATAGCATAATTTTGACATGAACAGTTTGTCATCTCAAAGTTCGCTTTAGTCAGGAATCAGCAAACATCTGATGCTAGGTGACCTAGCTTTGTTAGCAAGCAACTTTTGGCTATGTAGTCTTTGAGTTCAGAGGATCATGAGATTTCAAATCTTATACGATTTTCATCAAATGTGTGGTCTGCACTTTTTGTCTCACATTTATAAATCATAAAAGACAAAAAAGTGTAGTGCAGTCTGGGTTTAAGAGTATATAGTTAAAGCATCACTTTGGGACAAAAACAAGGATAAAGGATTTTTATTTCTTCACAACACGAAAGGAAGTGCAGAAAGCAGCACTCTGATTGGCTGCGCTTGCCCTTGCTCCCCATCTGAAAAAATTCTGTCTAAAGCGATCATGGAGCTATTATATTAACTAGGTAGGGTATTATTTTGTTAAACCTAATGCCAGGAGCCCCCAGTGGCCACTCTATTAGAACTGCACCAAAAAAAATCCTGCGGCCCAGAAAACATTTTTCCCATAGAGCACAGTGTAAACACAAACATCTCGTGTTCCACTGACAGGCCATCTGCAGCTTTCACAAAGGTTGGATTTTGTGGCAATTTTTACCCATTTTCAGACCATGAACTTTTTCCAGTTCAAAATCCTTCAGTTTTCTTTAAAATAACTTTTTAATCTTTAGCTTCAGCTCGTTCTGTTTCTCACTGCTCTGCTCTAGCAGCTCTCACTCTGATTGGTCAGAGTCACAATCCTGCGTCACTTTCAGGCCGTGCAACCCGGAAAATCCAATACCTGCTAAAGGTTAAACTGGCGACATGCACTCGCGAGCACAGCCCATTGGCTTCAACAGTCGGCCATCTAAGTCCCTAGAGCTTGAAAGCGGTGCACAAGTTTGAAATGTACTGCATGTGGATATTAAAGGAGACATGTTCTGTTTTTTTTATCAGGTACTTTAACATTTAACATTTTGTTCATAGCAAACCACAATATTGATCTGGAATAGCTTATTAAAAAAATGGGTTCATTTCATCCTGTTCCAAGCAGCGGATTTTTGTCTACATGTTTTTGTTTTGTTTTTTTAGTGTCTATAGGACATTTTAGACTCCTACACGAATCACCTAGTCTTACATTTTCAAATAATATCAACTAACTATAGAGATGTGAATGGTGCGTCTCAGGTCCAAATACATATGCTACAAAAAATGGAAGGTGAATGTAAAGTACCCAGCCATTTATGCTTTGGTTAGTGGACTTACTGCCTATTGCCATGAATATCTTCAATAATGTCCCCAATCTTTTTAGAACCAAACAGAAACAGTACAAGACAGTTATATAAGGAACTGGTATAAAAGTACATCCGAGCCCCTCTTCTCTGGAGAGGGAGCAGCCGTGGAGGTAATGCATGAGTTCTAATCAGTATCATGTCCTCATCTCGGCTGTTGAGCACCCTCATCTGAACCTGAAGAGCTCATAAAAGTTCTTCACACCGTCAGTCAGCCAGCGGAGAAGTCCCTGTGTGGGTAAATGTCATTTGATTATTTCACTTTCGGTTAAACAAATATTGATCTTGGGAAAGCAGAAGTCCAGTCGATCTCTGTCAACAAGTTGTGATTTATGGACTTCTCGGAGCCATGACACACATCGAAGGAATTCAGAGTGTCCGACGGTCAGACAGGGAGAGGATTTTCTAGGCAACGAATTAGAGTGAATGAAGCCGAATGCTACGCCAGGTATGTTTTTGATGACGGAACAATGTTAAAACAGGGGTAAAAGCTTAATAAAGTAAAACCCCAACCCAATTTTTTTGCCTCTGTGAGCTACTTTCACCAAAATGAAACAACCATGAGCTAATGTTCTGAAACGTTTATTTTCTATAGCTTTATTTGGCCGGAACAAAATGTATTTTCTATACATTTATCTAAACATATCATGCAAAACTAATCTAAGACATGCTTCAACATTCAAGTTAATTGCCCATTAACACAACGCAAAACATCTAGCGGGGTTTGGGGGTCCTCCCTGGAGTGATTTCCTGTACTCTGGTGAATTTTAGATGTACAAGTGTATTTTAGAAAGTCACAGCCCATTCACTGTCCTGTACCCTTTACATCTTCACTCTTCCTTCCTACTGCCTCTGCGCTCTGGACTGAAGGCTGCAAACGTTCATTTTCTCAGGACTGCTTAACCTATGCTTTATGTTTTAGGTCAATTCATAACGTTTCTCTTTTGCAAGAACATTCTTCAGTGTGTCGGCTGCATTGGCATCGGTTTGCACTTTAATTCATTCACTCTTTTGCATCGTTCGCCTATGAACATGAGGCAAATAAACGTCAAATAAACAAAGAAAAAGGCTGTATGGACATTCCCCCCGCTGGCTCTAATCCGCCCGCACATGTATCAAAGTCTGCTCTTAAAGCTAACCCTGCCTGCACACTGCGGTGGAGAGAAAACCGGAAAAGGGGGAGGTGGAAAGAGGAGTGATGTAAAATTTGTGCAGGTCTAAGTGGGTAATAACAATAACAGTTAAGCATTAGTGATCAATTTGCAAATGCTGCTACGCCGCACATTGCATCGCTTTTCCACACATCAGACACACTCAGCATTGATATTTGTGAATTAAAAGTCAGATTCTGTGTCTTCGAGAAATCGATTAACGGCTAATTGACAAATAATACGTTTTGGAGGGGCTGGCCAACAATAGCAAATGCTTGAAATGTGTTTAGAGAGTGACAAATCAAACAAGACTGATCATTTGTTTTAGAAATCCCCTTGTGAGCTACTGAATGGAGCCAAAAAGGTACCGGTAGCTTTTTGCGTTATAGGTTGGTCTCTCCTGTTGTCTCAAATGACGACGCTCCCCGTGACAGAACTCATCACCCCCCGCTCTACCTTCAGTCGACTGTAAGTGGTTTTGTCAAGCATGGGCTAATTTAATGTGCCTTTATTGACTGTGACAAACTTTGATATATGTAGTAATGTGGCTGGGCAATTAATCAGATTTTCATTGAGATTCAGTCAGGTGTAATCCTCAATTATATAATGATATTTTTTAATCGAGAGGTCTACATTCAATCCTTTGTCAGTAAAAGCTTGTTGTTTGGGAAAGTTTTTGGACTATTAGTTATTTTTTGTGTGTGTTAAATATCACTGATTAAAAGTCTTGCTTGTGTATGATCATGAAATCTGAAATCTGAAATCTGACCTGAAAATTGAGATAAACCACTATGAGGGAAAAAAAAGAAAACAAATGTTTTCACATATCGCACTGCCCTACGTGGTATTCATGTCAACATTTCACATGATGGATTGTCGATGATATTATTGCTCTTCGAGGGAGGCAGACTTTTTATCACAGACATCGCAGACGGAAAATGATTCTCTGCATGTCCATGATTACCCAGGCTCTTCGTAAAAAAAATTCAATATCTGCACCACCAAAAACACGATTTAGAGATTAAGAAATCATTTGTTATATTTGAGGCAAACCAGTTGAAACGCAGCTCATACTGGCCACCATTTGATAATCTTGTGAATGAAATTTGATTCGTCCTTATTTAACCGCACCCTAACACACCAAATAATGATATACTCTTCCAACCGAGTCTATTTTCAACTTTAAAGCTTCATTCTCACTATCAAAATGTATTTCCTGGATGCAACAACAGTGTTATGGGTTTTAAAGGACAAATAAAATGCAAAATTGGCTTTTTAGAGTTTTTAACCCTGTTCTAACATTGCTCCATCATCAAAAACATAACAGGAGTTGCATTTAGCTTCATTCACGCTAGTTTGATGAATCCTGGTTAGAAAATCCTCTCCCCTCTGACTGTCAAAAACACTCTGAATTTCCTCAATGTGTGACGTGGCTCCAAGACTATTCTGCGCTGTTTTTAAATCCATGAATCACCGCCAGACTCAGCAGCGTTTCTATCTAATCACGATCATTACTTCTTGACTGCTTAACTGCTCAACAGGGCAGAACACGGCTAGCATTAACAAGCAGTATTCAGTTTGCTAATTTACTTTGGCATCTCCCAAGGCTCTGACGAAGTTATATAGTTTTTTTGAAAAACAAGTCATTTTTATTTCTAAAACATGAGATGCCATAGCGCTTACACACGCTAATGTAATTATAGAGCGTTTGTGAAGTCATGTGAGTAGTCACGTCGTTGCAGTGATTGTGTTTAGATGGTAGAAATGAACGAGTCTGGCAACGATTTAAGCACTTAAAACAGCTGAACATTCTCTGATGCGTGACCTCAATTATTGGAAAAAACTCAGAATTCAGCAGGGATTGTTTTTGACGAGGATTTTCTAACCAGGAATTGTCAAACTTGCGTGAATGAAGCTAAATTCAACTCCAGGTATGTTTTTGATGATGGAACATTATTAGAACAGAGTTAAAAGACAATTGTGCATAACATTTGTCGTTTAACATCAGTATTACCCATTGCTACTGAATATGTAGTTACATGCGAACTAGTCGACTAAAGAAATTCTTGGTCGACTAAAGACCTGTCGTATCGACCGATTAATCGACCTATAAGGGCTGTGGCAAAACTATGAAGTATCTTTCTGTATCTGACAAAAACTGCACAAAAAAAAACACAACTAGGAACTAGGAAACAGTGTATTTATATGTTAGAGATATATAAATTAGATTAAACTCATGATTTACTCCAAATTCTTTAGCTAACTCACTCCATATCTTCAATTTTCACAGTTTTTGTCGTATAAATCCTTTTAATCGAAATAAAATAATTGGTCGACCAATAAAAACGTTGGTCGACTAAAACACCATCGACCGATTAATCGACTAAATAACTAAGACTACAGGCCTAATGAGAACCCCTATAGCTCCTCCTTTTCAAGTTTTAATTTAATGCAAAATCCAAATCCAATCCCACATGACGTAAAATTGCATTCCACACATGGTGGCTGATTTGTAGCATCGGTGCATTGGGAATATGCAAGGACTCAGCAAGTGATGTAAGTTATAGGAGCACACCGCAATGTGACACATCAGTGAGCGCCGAGTCACGACGAGCTTCTCTTTGATAGATACACGTTGCATCAGAGTGCATTTCCATAAGATGCAAATGAAAGATGTCTCCGTAAATCAAAGCATATTGTTTCGTTCTCCGTCGTTACAGGAACAGGAATAAGCAGAAGAACATGATGGAGAGAGCCTGCAGACGCATCGACGCAAGTTAGCATTTGGAATAGCATTATCGGCGAGCGTGGATTTGTTACTGTAAATATGCTGACTTGTCCACAAACACCGGAGACACTTTACGGCTGATGTTTGCTGTGGTTGTTGCATTTTAATACAACGTTCACGCCGTAGAACTAGCAAACAATTAAAATAAAACAATAGCTTGGCTCATATTACATTTACATACACATAAAATTGCAGCAATACACAACAAAAATATGCTTCGAGTACACAAACCATTGAACTGAAAACTTATAATGTACTTAGTTAATCATTAATTAGCGGGTCCGACTGCAACTGCCTTACGGTGAACTGGACGACAGGAAGTAGTTTTTTGCGACCTTGAACTAGACTCAAACATTTTCCATCTTGCTCAAATAAAAAAAAAATTACTCTTATAGGATTATACACATAGAAAAACAATTCTAAAAATGTACAAAAACAAACGAATCAAATATATTTTCTTAATTGTATTTGTAGTACACCAGCGCCGTCTAGTGGTCACATAAACTAACTGTAGTAAAATGTTGTCAACCGTTACAGGAAATTTAAAGTCAGAATTCTTTTCCGTAGCGAAGCACTACAAATACAGACGACAATGTTATTGTTCCAGCTATTGAATTGAAAGTATTCACCTTATTCTGACCCGCCCACTTTTGCCGTTTTTTTGCCACAGATACGCACTTTTGTTGTAAACGCACTTCCGTTTGAGAACGAGAACTCCGTTAAAGCTAATGACGAACGAGTCTGAAAATGGCTTTTTAGTCCATGTAGAACTTATTTTCTGTTGCGCTCGTCTGCTCCATGTAAACTAATACAACAGAAACAAGACGGCGACGCATAAGGCAACTTCCGGAATAAGGTGAACAGGAGGAGAACGTGTGTTACAAATTTAAAATACATCTGTAAAACAACAAGAACAAACAAAACACTTGCCATGGCTGATTAATCCCTATTTGTACATACTGTTGTGTTCAATCGTCCCAGCAGGAGAGAATTCCCTGACAGGAAAAATTACAACGTTTGGTTATGAAACGCCCACAGCATGGTGTTAATAACTGTGTCCAGCGTCGACGCCCCCCGCTGCTTTGACGGACACCTCCGCCTTGATGGGTGACCTTTAGTAAATGTCCCGTGGGTCTGAGCGGGGCAATAATTGGACACTGCCCCCGGGGGTCCGAGGCTGCGGGTGGCTCTGCTCTGAAAACACTTAGAGCTAAATCAAACCTACGGCTGCGTGACATTTATATACTGAAGCCGAGGAGAAAGGTGGCGGATGTGAGGGATGGGTCCTGTCATGGCACGGCATCAATAATGAAGTGAGTTTACCAAATGCTCTAGGGTTGAATGAAGAATTAAGAAAAATATTTATTCAGTTTATTCAAAGACATGTTAGATTTTTGGACACATTTCTCCGTGTGACTGTATATAGCAGTGGACAGTGCTGGTGCCGCGATCCAAATAGTAAGGTCTGGCTCCCATTTACTTTCTACTGAAACATTTGCGCCACTTTCTCAGTAACTGCCGCTGTCAGACCCGTCGTTTTAAACTTAAAGTGTTCCCTGTGGGTTTTTTCTTTTTCTTTCAAATGAACAATAATAACCGGCCAATCGGGTGTGACTTTCCCTTGATTTCCGTCCCGCTCGCGTTAGCAGCAGGTTTGATTGACAGCTAATATGGCTCATTATTATGTGTTCGCCCCGTGGAAATCAGCGGCGTGGGCCGGAAGGGGCGTACCTTCTACAACATCGGTCCTGATTGACTCCGCTGTTGCTATGAAGAACGCACACACATTTACAAATATGGAATTCTTCTCTACATTACAGTAGACAGACAGTATGGCATTCCTGCGTCCACTCCTATCTACAGTCTGTGGTGGAGATTCTCTGATGGCTAAAAAGTGCAACAACATTTTTTTTTAATTTACATAAGTTTAAATGATATGAATTCAGAATATTAATTTTAATTTCAACAACTGAACTGAACAACTGAATTGTCAAGATACCTTTTCTTTATGGACCTATTATTTTACTTGTTTAAAGGTGTTTTAGACTTGTTCCAGGTAATTTCTTCTTATTTGAAGTCAAATTGTTTGCCAGTGAGGTTAATTTTCTTATTTTAAGCTAAATTTAATTTATAACCATTCAGAAATTTCTTGAAACCAGTGAAACTGTCTACGCCATATCAGCAATTAAATCTCTTTTAGTCAAAACAAATTAAAATAAGGTTAGTTCCAGTTCATGATATGGATTTGTCTCTTGCAGTGGTCGAATATGGCAGAGTTTTCCTTCTCTGCTTGCTCTTTTATGGTTGTTGTTTGTTTCCCTAATTACTTTTGTTTACCACAATTATCTTTAACATTATCGCTTAAAATACACATTGTCTGTATATGTACTACATTTAACATGACGTGTTGGTGGCAATTTAGGGCATAACAGTGATATCAGCTGCACAGTAAAGTGGTGGTAGTTGTTGAAGTTTTAGTCATTTTCATTCAAGTATTTTAGGCAAAGAACTAAAGGAAGTAGTGTTATTTTACTCCAGTACATTGGTTTATTGGTTGATTCAGTCTGTGTTAGCTCAATACTGACAAAAAGAAAAGAAGGGGCTCAGTGAAAGGTCACCAGAGTTCTGTCAGTGAGGAATAAAGGAGGCACAGGCAGACGTGATGTAAATGTAAAGGTGAGGAGCAGCTACAACAAAAACTCAACAACAATGCAAAGAAGCTGGATAAGTGGGACAAACGCAATAGGGAAGTAGTCATGCAGGGCTTAAATTCCTTTGGCAGCGGGGCAGATATCCAGCTTAAGAGCGAGTCTCCAGTGTAGGTAAAAGTGCCAAATGTGTTTGTTGCCCATGGACATGTTCTACAGCAGCCTGTCTCAGCCCAGCATGTTCTTAGTCAGATGTGCTCACAGCTAATGAGAAGTTGTAGGTTGCCCTAACAATCAATGAGCGAATGAACAGTATCTGTTCTTTATAATTCATTGCTGGACAATGCGTTGATGAGTGTGTAAGTGTGGTGCAGGCCGAAAAGTTCGTGGCCCTTCCACACACCGTGAGCGGCTGATTTACAGGCCACACTCAGAGAGAGTGAGGGAAGTCTACGAGTGGACCAGGGACCAGGAGCGCACAGGGAGTGTGGACCGCTCTGAAACTAAGATCAAGTCCCTTTGTCCCTCTGTCCCTAGACAGACCAAGAGCACCTCTAGTGTAGCATTCCAGCGTTTTTGGGAAAAGAAAAGACTACATCATATGTGAACGGGATGAGAAGAAGATTGTTTATATGCAGACAGCCAGACATGGAAGCGTGTGTCCTGTACCTGCTTTGTAATGGTATGGTTGTAAATTAACATTCACAATAAAATGTTTCTTTTTTTAGACCATAGACTTTATTTGACAGGAAAGTACAGACAATAAACTATTTTAAAAAACGCAAACGTTTTCTTAAATTTTGAAACATGTGTGTTATGTAACAAATTACAGAAAGGGTGAATTATGAAAAAAAAAAGTGTAAATAAACTAACCCAACATGCATACTGTAATTCAAAAGCTGCAGCTCAAATAATTCAGACTCAAAATCAAACCAGATGTTGTTGACTCTAATACTTCAGAGTGGCACAAACCCAACCAAACTAAAAGTCTGTTCTCCAAAGCAGAAATGGAGAGTTTGGAAATGGAAGTTTTTTCATTAAATTTTTATGAAATGACGGTTGACGGTTGTGTTGCTCAAGAAGGCGGTAAACTTCTCTAATAGAAGTCTAACTGTTGCCATTTATGTCTTGCAAGTCGATGGTTCAATTTAATAAGCCAAAAGCTTTATTTACTTCAAATACGGGGCGGCTTCGGCACATACTTTGAGCGGATTACCTGCAGAATGCCTGTCTCACACTATGGTGCAGGTTCACATGGTTCCCGCAGTAACACTTATCTAATTACTTGAAGACTGAAACCAGACTGCTGCGGTGGAAAAATAGACTTCTTGCTGATTATTTCCGCGAACCCACATCTCCCCTTCAGTGCTCCGAGGTCAGTTTAAGTTTAATTTAATGTTGTAAAGAGTTTTCTTCGAGGCGCACTATGTAATATTACTTATTCAATATTCCGGCCTATTCTAAAATGAGCCCCAATTCAAAGTGAAGCTGTTCTTGAACACTTTGGAGCTCAAACAATTGGCTGGACTCTTTTTGAAGCTGAGACTCTGTAGTTTTGATGTCTGGTTTACTAATTATAAGTGTGAACAAGCTCTGCTGCTCAGAGGAATGTCAGATTTTCAATTCTGCCTAGATTTTCTTTGGTAAACATAAGGAGGAGTAAAGCTGGTGTCTGGAGGTTGGTCTGATTGACATTAGTTAGAGCATTTGTTGGGTTTTGACAATTCCTCTTTCAAAACATAAGCTAATTTGACAAAAATAGTTTCAGGAACTTGCAATAAAGTAAAAAAGTTAGGGCAGAATCCATGTAAAAGTCCTGTTATTTTTTTATTTGTATTTTAGCGTAGTAGTTGTTGCTGTTGTCTTGGAACACAAGCTGATCCTGGTTCATCTCAGAACGGTTGATATGACTGAAAGTAAGAGGGTTAAAGCTTTCTTTTATACTTAACATGTCCTGCAGCTTGATGGTTTCATTTAACAGAAGGAGGAAAAAAAGGAATAAATTGAGAAAAAGTCTGACAACCTCGTGGTAAATAGAAAATGAGACCATAACACTTAAAATTAAAGCGAAAATGCCCTATTTTTCCATATAGAATGATGAGTTACTGAGAAAATACATTTTGCATTTCAGATTTACTACTACGTAAAAACGTGTCTACTATTTTAAGCGCCATGGAATTTGCCGTGACTTTGCAACAAGTAGGAAAGCACTCCCTTCTTCTTCCTCAACCGAAGCCAAACTTGATTACTAATTCGAGTTTGATTTGTCACATTATTCCCACTGCCAACTTTAACATGTGCCATAATTCAACATGACTTCCCGTTCTGCTCTTGTGCGTTTCCCGGGGGCTCGATCAGCACCTTTTGACCGTCGTGGCAGGCCTCGCATTCACATTTTGCCAATAACCCCAGGCCTGAATACATTTATCTCACAAGCAGCTGCACATTTATGAGCTATTGAAAAGTCAGCGTCTGCAAAAGCCTATTAGGAGATTAATATGATTGAAAAAAAGTGAGAAATGGCTGTTGGTGTGCTTCCGTCAGATATGATGCAGCAAGGTTTAACAAATTCAAAGAGCAAAAATTGTTTGCAAAATCGAGCGCTACCATTTGATAATTGCATGGAAACAACTGCTCATGACTTTCTCAGACATAGTGTTCATGGTAGAAAATGTACTGTATATTGCTGTATTTCTTGTGTGTATGTCACGGTGTAATAATGGCTGAGAAAAGGGACGAAGTGGAGCCAAAGAAGGAGGTAATTGTGTTTGGATTTACCTTGAGGCTGAGATGAAGGCAAGCTGACTGCAGTGCATTATCAGCACAAATAAAAGATACATGCTGAGAGCTGTTTGAATTAAAGCTGAGTTAAACACAAGTTAAAGAAAAACTTAGTGAATGGCCACTCAGAGCTCTCCTTTTATGCAGTCTAAGCAGCTTCTACAAACGAATACTCCTCCAAACCGCCCCCTAAGGGCTCGTCTGCGCTCCTCGGAGATCCATAGGCCAGTTTGTACTTGGGACGTTTATCCTTGGTGTGAAAGAGGCTGAACAAGTTTTGTCAAATTATATGCACCCACACCATTGTATTGTTTGCATTCACGGTTAATGTCACCATCTTTTTTTTTCTACCCTGTCCGTGTCAGTTGCCTCATCTGCTCCTCCCATCTCCGTGACTTCCTGCCGTTCGTGCTCTATCTCGATTTAGCCTCTATCAGCCAAAGGGTAATTAAACAGGAGGGCCATATGGGAGAAAATGGCATTGGAAATGTTGCCTTTGTCTCGTTGCATTAATCAGCGTGTTGTGATGGGCTGCTGGAGTGGTGCTTGTGCCATCCACTTCATGCGCGTGGACATCTGCAGCTGATTGGAGAGAACGTACATTAACGCTGACATTAGCATTAGCGCAGGCGTACATAATTACGGCATAGTTTTATTGACCGTGTTGTTGTGACGCCAGGGTTCAGAAGTCACCAGTATTTCTCAGACACCTATATGGAACAAAATGTCAACGGGGTTTAATCATTCGATCTGGCGTCTAGTTTAGCTTGTAATAGGTGCAACTGCTCCTTCTTGTGGAGATGAGAGTGTCCTTAAAGGGCCTGTACCTGATTTTTATTGTTTTGAAACGTGAAAAACAGAACTAGTTTATGAGCCTGATTTTTTTGCATGTGATAAAGTAAAATCTGTTTTTCCACAGCACAGATATATTGTAGAAGCATCTATTCGGGTGAAAATGAGTCCTTTCTCTGCATCTATGAATAGTGTTTTTCTACGAAAAGCAGAAAGCATGCTAATGTTTGTTAGCTTTAAACGGGACGGCTCGTGAAACGTGCGTATGAACTCATCGCGGTGAATATTTAGGATGCTGGGACTGCATTCGGTAAGTGAACGATACATGTGACTGATGTGAAGAGTTTAAAACGAACTAGTTCTGTTTTTCACATTTGAAAACAGTAACATTCAGGTAAACCCTTCTAACCACAGCAGCTTTTAATGAGCTGGTAATGGCTGCAGCAATTATCGTTTCGTGCTGTGATTTTCTATCAAGAATCCTAAGTGCTTGTTTGTGGACAGATTCCAGGGGTTTTATTGTTGTCTTGTTTGCTTGTGAGAAACAAGAAATTCCAAAAGTGAAATGAGTTTTGCATTTGAAATCTTTGATAACTAGTCAGTATCAAATCGATATGTCTGCTCATCATTAGTTTGGTCCTGGTTTTAGCCCAGTTTAGTCCTGCTACAGATTTGATTTGGTCCTGGTTTAGTCCTGATTTACTTTGGGTTTAGTTTCAGGCTTCATCAGAAATCGGCTTGCAATGAGAAATGTACTGAAAATAGGTTAAATAAGTTAAATAATCTTTGTCCATTGAGGAAAAGGGATCCAAACAAGTCAAAGCAAGCAAAAAGTCTGATATAATATTCTGAATTCAAGTCATTTAAACTAATCTAGTGCAGTCCGCGGTGCATTTTGAGCGCTTTTATCATCTGAATGAGTCCTGGGGGTTTGTGCGAAAGCTGTAATTGGTGCATTCATTTCTTTCTTCGCTCTTCTCTCATTTTTCAAAATAATCCCAAATTATTGTTGTGCTCTCTATTCTCCCGGTCCTCTTGTCCATGTGGAAGTCTTTCTTGGACACCTGATTCAAGTTGGGACATGACTCTTTGATGCTAATTCTTTCAAAGTCCTACGGTTCAATCAGCCGGCCTCATTACGGGTAATTGCGAGCCAAATGGTGTATTTCATCTTGAGGGCTAATCCGTTAAAAAAAAGGGAAAAAGGGGAAAAAAAAAACCTGGCAGCTGCAAGTCCACCGCCGATTTATAATTGGGCCAATCTTTGAGTTTCTCGTTCTGAAGAGTTTGGAGGCAAAGAAGATCAGTGCTTAAATGTGGCTGCAGAAATACACAGCAATTATGGTTATAAGAATTCTATTGTATAAAATAGGAGTGTGGTGTAATAACTTCTTTTGATGATGAGTTTGATGCATGAGACATATCATTTTGCATATTTTTCTTTACTTAAACTTACTTATGTTTCATTGTTTTATTGAGAAAAAACATTGTATGTGAGTGGGGCCACCTCTCCACAGATCT
The DNA here is from genome assembly GCA_019453435.1 of Rhinogobius similis. Lineage (NCBI taxonomy): Eukaryota > Metazoa > Chordata > Actinopteri > Gobiiformes > Gobiidae > Rhinogobius > Rhinogobius similis. The sequence continues at coordinate 1,192,413 of CM033632.1, read as the reverse complement.
TCCCTGTTAACTTCCGGAATAAGGTGAATAGTTATAGTAATAGTACTGTTCACCCCTCCACACACCTTTCCTAAGCTGAGGCACCCCTATGTTTTATGCTACATTTCGTTTTAAATAAACCTCCCCTGATAAAATATATATTATAAATCAGGCAACGTTATTCTGAGTTCAGCTTTTAAAGCATTTTATTTTGGCCTGCCCTGCTGCATGAGAATTCAGTTTAATTTTAACTGCCCCCTGAAATGCACCATCAAGGCTTAAAATGTATTTATTCAGACTGACTTTTAACACTCAGCAATGTTGTGACATTTTATTTTATACACTTACACACAAGCACTTTGGTCACCTTGACTTTTGCAAAGGGCTTTATTAATAAAGGTTGATTTTAAATTAATTTAAAGGGGACATATCATGCAAAATCTACTTTTTTGGCCCTTAGATACCTTTTATTGTGTACTGTGGGTGTCTGGTAGTGGCTAAAAGTTGAAATTAATCACTTAAGTAGCTGCAGAGATATATTTATATAAATTTTGCAACATATTTCTCAGTTCGTTCGAATATCCGCATTATCTGTTACGTATTTTTATCTATCACGTCACAGCGGAACTACTAAACAAGGTCAAGAGCTTCCGGCAGAGACCGCCATCTTTATTTTCCTCGTAGCGATTTTGTAGTCCAAGCGCAAAGATGTCAAAGGTGCGAGTGGACAAGTTAAAATGCTCTGTTCTTGGTTGTGTTACCAGCACAACTCATTACACCGACCGCCAGCATCTGAACAACTGAGATCGGCTGGTTTCGTTTTATTTTTCGTGGTAATGTACCACCGACAGTGGGGAAAGTTCAGTTTGTGTGCTAAGCACTTCAAAGAGGAGTGCTTCAGTAACCTCCGCCAGTACAACGAGGGATTTGCTCAAAGATTGCATTTGATCGAAGGGTCAGTTCCTTCGGTCTATGGAGATGACGATATAGTGGAGCGGTAAGTCAAGAAACGCTCAAACACTGTTTATTAGACCTATTTTCTATCCAGTCATTCTTTACCTGTGTTCTGGCCATTTGTGAGGGATTAGCATCACACCTGTAGCTGCCCATCTTTTACTCGGCTGTTTTCCAGCTGCTTAGGGCACATGTCTTTATATATACATATAATACATTTATTTTTTAGGTTTTCATAAGGCAGAACTCACATCAGACTGCTCGTAGCTGACGTTAGCATGTCACTAGCGTTAGCATGTCGCTAGCATTAGCGCGCAGCAAGCGTAGCCCGCAGCACCTTAACTACACTGACTGACTTGGCAGTAGCCTTTTTCCCCCGGACTGTTGTTGTAGTAAGATGGTAAAGTGAGGGTCCATTAGACAACCTGCTAATATCTTTCAAACACAGTTAAGCTAACGGAGCGCGTAGCGAATTACATAGTAGTAAACAAACCATTGAGATGCAGCCATTTGAAGTCTTTGCTGCGGAGGATCGTCTTCTTCGATTTCCTCTTGGTCTGTGTCAGACTCTGGCTCATGGCTGGATGTTGATTTGTTCGCTTGTTTCCATTTTTTCGATTGTCATTACTTTTTTTTCTAACTTTGGAGAAGTTTTGGATCCGACAGACGGACTGTGTTTGGGACTACAACAATGGCTGAACGGGGCGGAGTCTGCATGCAATGTGCATGGGAGGGGGAGGGGTGCGAACTAACTCATTTGCATTTAAAGAGACAGTGCCAAAACAAGGCGCTCAAAAGCGCTCCTTACAAAAGGGGTAAAAGAGAGGCATGTAGAAAGACAATTAGGAGGAATTCAGACTGTAGATTGCAGGTACAGTATATTTAGACCCCAGGTAAATGTTTTAAATGTTCAAAAGGTGAAAATAAAAGCATGATATGTCCACTTTAAATCTTGTGTTGTTGCTGTTTTGTCTCGTTTACTTTGGCTATGATTTGAAAATACAATTGCAATACCAAACACAATTGAAGCCCTAATAACCTAAAAACATTTTCTGTATTGTATTGTTAAACGCTACATTCATTTCATGAATCAGTAACTGCCTATATTAATTTGTCTTCATTCAAAAAAATCCATCAAACTCCACAATTGCTTTGCAGTACCCCTTACATGCACCCACTTTGAGAAAGCCTGCTCTACTGTGTCCCTTAAATTGGAAATTTGGGCATTTAAGTTTTTCATCATTGTGTTTACTGCCTTGACCAGTTAATTATAAAGGAGAATATCCCAAAGCAGACTCTCTCCAAACATGAACTGTGCCAATACGAATTTGTATTTCAAGTATTTTTCAGCGTTAGATTTTTTTTCTTTTTACTTCAATCCGAGGTTGAAATGCTGGAACCAATCCATCCAATTTTTTATATTGGTTCCTGGGAAACAACAAACAGCACAGCGTCCAATTACTGTGTGAATATGCTCTTGATGATTACGTGTGAAAATGGCCCTTTTAAATCCAAGCCGGTTTTAGTGGGTTTAGTTTAGTGGTTTTTCAATACGACTGCAATGTTTGTGCTGCCAGAAGAGTGTCCCTCTTACAAGACCAGCGCCTGTTTTTTACTGAAATTCCCGTCCGATATTGCAGTTGTTGGCGTAATCGAAAAGGGAGAGAAGGAGGAATATAAAAACACCACTGAGGACTGTGCTGACTGGAGCTTATCCTCAACAATACACAAACAAAATAGCTAACAATGGATGTCCAGAGTAAGTATTGATCAGTGTTGATCAGGAAACCCACACACACTGATCAATACTTACTCTGGACACCCGAACACCCCACCGCACACACACTTTCACTTGTAAGAACACTATTCGATCGGGCCACTCTCATCTCAGACACAAAAGACAGGAACACATAGAACACGCACTAAGACAATGTCAATATCCAATCTGGGCAATAAATAACGGCAAAAAACAAGTCAAAGACAAGGAAAAACAGGAAAATAAATCATTCAACAGACCTACCATACATCAGAGGCGTAACAGAACCCATCCAGACAACATAATGTAACATAAAATACTCCACTCCAAAACCTTCGACAAAATAGCACAAGAACAAAAATGCAATGCAATAAATGAAATTCAGTGCAAATCATGCGAAAAATCATACATAGGAGAAACAGGACGGGCATTCCCATGTTATGGACTGGGACGGGGCTTAAGTCACCGGATCAGAGAACGACAGGTTCAAACACTGGATCAAGGAGGCGACTGAAATCAGAAAGCGAAGCACTGACATCAACCATGACGACGGAGCCTTCCCTCTGTCCCACACATGGGGCACGCTACTCCAGAGACCACCGGGCGGCAGGAGGCGTGGTCTGTCTGAGTGACCTGCCAGGTCCGTCAGGCTGACCGCGCCTCAAGAAGTAACATCAGCTGATCAGACACACGTCACGCTCGCAGTTAAGAAGCTCAAACATGTCAGGTAAATACATCTCCTATTTAATTGTTTTTAAGAAGAACATAGTGTGGCTATAACAGAAGAAGACATAATGAAAGTTGTTAGAGTGGAGGCTAACCACATTTAATACTTGGCAAAATATTTCAACAACTTAGCGGTTTCAGAAACAGATTGAAATTTACTTCCAGAATCAAGTGGCGGGCTGTCACTATTAAGCTCCTTAACATGATTAAAAGCCTTGTACAACTGTTTGTGTTTTAAAGGTCCCATATTCTGCTATTTTGCCCTTTACACAGTCTATTCTAAGGGCTTTGTTGATAAATTTTAGCGTTGTGCGATATCCATAACATAACAGTTTCTAAAACACACCCATTTCTTGGACTGGCCCCCCGCCTTGCAAAAGCAAACGGCTCACTCTGAGATCTGACCCCGAACAGAGAGCAGGCTGCTCCCCGCCCAACTCGCGGCTCCCCGCCCAACTCGTGCCGAAGCCTAGAGCGGAGATAGTGCGCATGCGCCGTGTGCTCCGGTAAACAGCGATACACAAACACGGGAATAAACATTTTATCCGTCCTGACGATGCGTCGTGCTGAGTCCTGCGTCCTGGATCTGACCTGGAGTTTGACGTGCTCCAGTACCTCGACGACGGACGTTGGCGTTTGGTAAATAACAAGCTAACTCTTCTATCTCTCATATCCATCGTGTAATTACTGTGTAGCATTAGCATTAGCTGTTTTTATTCTTGCGGCTGCGCGCTTCCTGGAGGCGTGGCTTAAACACCGCGTCATCCTTGTGAGGAGCCCCCATCTGCCTGCTCAGCCGAGGGGGGCGGAAAAAACAGTTCTCTAGCGAAAACATGCTGGAATCAATCTAAACAACACTTTGGGCACAACATACGAGGCCCAAATAGCACTGTAGGAAGGTTAAAACCTCTGAAAAGTCGATTTTGTATGATATGGGACCTTTAAGTAATTTACATTGCATTACTCCAAACCCTAACCTACTGTTTAAATATATAATTCTGAAATCTCCGTATCTCTGTTGGACACTGAAAACGTCGACACAGAACCATTGACGGCCCGAGTATTATGTTCATTTCCTTACACTACCTTTCTCTTTCTTGTTATATTGTTATCTGACATTCATTTTTGGACGGCAGCGTCTCTTTTCTGCTGCAGATCTGATCACATCCGCTTTAATAAGGCCGCGGCTGTGAGCGGTGATTTCCAAAAAGGTGTGGAGCTGGATGTGCATAGACCACCTCATCACGAAATCAGATAGGGGCAGGAAGAAGGCTGAGCAGTGATGATTAGTCCTATCTCCACCACTGTCATTATAATTACCATGCCCAGCTTCTTTTCTGAAGGACTGCTGTGTTTTGAGGGTACCACATTATGCACTAAATATATTGGTGTTTTTGCGAAAGGATTAGACATATGTAGCAGAGCGGTCGGTGTAATGTACTGTACACTAACAAATAATCATAAAAAGCCAAACAGCGCCACGTGAGATTGGCTTAGGACCGATTAGAAAGTTCATTGTTGAGTAGATAGAGGCAAGGTTTAAGTTCTCACATGATAACATTCATTACTGTTACATATTAGTGAACTTGAAATAATTTAACCTCTATTTTTTCCATCGTCACAGCTCATATTTTCATAAAATAAAAGTTGTCTCCTTCACAAAGTTGCATCTTGGAGGCTTTACATGGTGGCGATCAGAGGCAACCAAAGTAAAGGCAACGCAACGACGCCTCCAGGAACAGCTCAGTGGCACCTCATGTAAAGATAGATTAGTATTTGGCCCAGATTAACGTCTACTGTAGGCTACGCTTTGACCACAACACGGACATAACGCAGCCCAGACTGAAGCACACAGCTCAGATACAAGGTGGAGCCAATCCACAAACATCCTGGAGCTTGCAACACACATGGACACGTAATAACACAGAGACACCTTGAGCATTTAGAAAGCCTGATTAATGCCACAATAAAGATACAACTTTAAGACAAAACTAGGTTCTCCTTACTACCTGGTGACGAAGCGCAACGAAGGACAGTAATAGGGGACCGGAAGTAGGTGCTTTCACACATAGAAATAGAGGAATTATTCAAAACATTTTAACTACAGACATGTGGAGGATATGTCTTCATCGTGGAACCAGACGCTGACTTGATTCTGAGTTAAACTGCCATATTTGCAGTGATTATAACTTCATCTGTTGGTCTTAGCAAAGCAAAGCTAACGCAATTTAGCATCAGCTGTTTCCTGTTTATCGAGGCACTGCTGTCTGTTTATGTCTTTGTGCAAAATGTGGTGTATGAATAACGACACATGCTGCATCTATTGGCCAACGCAAAACATATCAAAACACTAGACCCTGTAACACACTCAAGTCAAGACACAATATATTATATTTCCAGTGCAACAAAAAGAGACAGTGTAGGTGCAGAGAAGTTAAATAATGCAGAAAAAGCTGCAGATAAACCTGGTTGTGTCTTGTCTTCTCCAGGCTTTTGCCACGTCTCACAGTGTGACAAATTTGGAATTACTTACTAAATGACTTTTTATGAATTGCTGAGATCCGCCTTAAGAAGAAAAAGTATCATTCAGATACGATTTAGACTCGATTTGATGAAAAAGTTATGTTGACGGTGACGTCAGCATCTCATGTAACAGACCCCTGCGAGCCAAGACTCATGGAAACGCACATGCTCCAAAGAGTGGCATGCAACAATCAATCACTTTGCCCTTAACCTTTGTATGTGATTGTTCCAATAAAAAGTAAAAAAGAAAGAAGTTTGTGCATTTTTTAATAGCAGTGTATTTACATAAGAGAGCTGCAGGTGGAGCAAAGTTACTTTGTTCTACTCTGTGCTTGTGACAGGTTGAACTCTCATTTTATTAAAACACAATTAAGATAATTATATTTCAGATTTTGCTTTTTTTTTCCTTCTTCAATTTTTATCCCAATATGGCATTTATTTTTAGGTTTAAATGTTTACTTCCTGGTTGTAAATCATGACATCACACTAGGAAATTCAGACCATGACCGTGACCAAAACTTATCTATTGCCACATAAATTAGTATTTGACAAATAAAAATCCATGGAAACAGCTTTATTTTGTTGAAATTGTGTTTAAAGGCTCAGAAAAATGTGTTTCAAATGAGTAAAAGTCTTGAATGGAGTCTCCCCAGTGTAATGTCATCATGTCATTTTAGAATTCTGCTCTTCCTGTCATTTTCAACATATTTTTTTAAACTTTTCCTCACAAACTAGTACTTGATTAGTGTAAAACTACCATTTATATTTACAACAAAGGCATTATCCCATGAAATAAAGTAAAAAACAAACAAAACCAAACTAGTTAATCATAAAAACCCATCACACACACTTTAGAAGTAGAAGTGTCATATAAAAATCTACTTAAGGGTGCATATGGCAGGTTTTCGTGATGTTCTCATTTTGACTTTTTTTGGTGCGTTAATACCAGTTGTACATGTACATTTTAGTTTTACACCAATCAAGCAGCCGTTTGTGGCGAAAAGTTGACAAATATTCTGAAAATAACAGGAAGTAAACAGACTGGTGACATCACACTGGGACACAAAGTTTAAGCATAATTTACACAAAACAAACCACTTTTTTTCGTCCTTTAAACATTGATTCAACAAAATAAAGGCTTTCGCATGTATTTTTATTCATAAAATTAAGATGAGTTTTGGCCCCATGTACAAGATGGTTGCTAGGTAATTTCCTAGTGCGATGTCATCATTTACAACCAGGAAGAAAAACAAAAAAAACCCCAAAAAATTGCTAAATCGTGCTAAAATTTAGTACTTGAAAATTTTGACTACAAAAATTGAAATATATTTATCTTAACTACATTTTTGTCAGATGAGTCGTCCAACCTGTCAGGGGCACTTTAAGTAAAAGTATCGAAACTTTATTTAACTACGGGGGGAAAAAAGACATCTGACCTTGTTCAAAGTGAAAAACTGCAGCACTGATTACAACATTTACACATCTACATTAAACAACAGACATTTAAAAAGAGCAAAACAGAACTATATTTAAAGGTCCCATATCATGCAAAATCGACTTTTCAGAGGTTTTAACCTTCCTACAGTGCTATTTGGGCCTCGTATGTGTGCCCAAAGTGGTTTTTTGATTGATTCCCGCATGCTTTCACTAGAGAACTGTCTTTTCCGTCCCCCTCGGCTGAGCAGGCAGACGGGGGCTCCTCACTAAGATGACGCGGCTTCACCAGGATGACGCGGTGTTTAAGCCACGCCTCCAGGAAGCGCGCAGCCGCAGAATAAAAACAGCTAATGCTAATGCTACACAGTAATTACACGATGGATACGACAGATCGAAGAGTTAGCTTGTTATTTACCAAACGGCAACGTCCGTCGTCGAGGTACTGGAGCACGTCAAACTCCAGGTCAGATCCAGGACGTAGGACTCAGCACGACGCACCGTCAGGACGATAAAATGTTTATTCCCGTGTTTGTGTATCGCTGTTTACCAGAGCACACGGCGCCTGCACAACATCTCCGCTCTAGGCTACGTCACGGGTTGGGCGGGGGAGACACGCGGGTTGGGCGGGGGAGGCAGCCTGCTCTCTGTTCGGGGGGGGTGGATCTCAGAGTGAGCCGTTTGCTTTTGCAGGAGGGGGGCCAGTCCAAGAAATGGGTGTTTTTTGGAAACTGTTATGTTATGGATATCGCACAACGCAAAATTTTATCAGCAAAGCCCTTAGAATAGACTGTGTAAAGGGCAAAATAGCAGAATATGGGTCCTTTAAAAGCACAGATCATTTTCGCAAATAGAGTTGTGTTTTAAGATCCATCACTCACACTGGCCGACTGTCCTTACGTCAGATTAGTAGTGAACACTTTATGTCAAATTCTTTCAACCGGATTCAGCTTCTTCATCTGACCGCTCCCTTTTATTTCACATGTGCACATTTAGAGCTCCAGCAGTGGTAACCAACTGTAAATCTGTCCCAATCAGTGTACGCTTCTCTTCAAACAATCTCTTCATCAGAACCATCCACAGCCAATCTGTTCTCATTATAGAGCCAGGCACATGGCACTGCCTCTTACAGTCCATCACGCACAATGAGCTTATGTAACCCCGGCTTCTTTTGCATCACAATTCAATCATTTATAGCGCAGTCTCACATCCGATCTGAGAGACTATGAATGAGAGGAATTCCTGTTTACTTTAACTCACAGCAGCAGTAGCAAAGACACCAGACAAACAGGCCCGCCAAACTCAATCTCAGACTGTTTTAAAGGGCTTATTGCTAGGTTTGAGCTGCAAATGTTTGATTGAGATAAGTTGTCTCTCAGAACTCACAACGCAACTGCACAGAGTGATGCAGCTAATCTAATGCTGCTGCTGTTTGTGGTTTTGAATGAGGCGTGTGCAGATGGCAGAGGGGACTTGTGTGTGTGAGACTCTTTTTGCAGGTTTGGTTGTTCTAGTGAGATTAAAGAGTGAAATCTAAGGAAATATTGTCAAGTACTTTTTTGAGCTTTTAACTAATTTATAGCATTATTACCACATCAAAAGCATACCTGAAGTTGTATTTAGCTTAATTCACGTGTGTTTATTTCAGTCCGTTTAGTAAGTCCTCTCCCCCTCTGAGCTTCGCAAAAATAGTTGGTTCCAAAAACAGCGCTCTGAGGTCTTCTGTGCTGCATTGTTCAGAGCATTTCTGCTGTGAAATAGTGTTCATTACAACGGCGTGCCTGTGTTATCATGTCGGGGGCCCTGACAGAAGCACCGCCAAAAACTTCGAGGAAAAGGACGAGCTGCAGCAGCCACGCAGAGAGTAAATAGTTGTCTCCAGCGCTTCTCCTGCAGAAAACTCATTAATAACGTGATCAAACTATTGTCTTTCCTCTCCTCACACAGCCTCGCGCTCTGTCTCTCATATTGTCGGTAATCTGCACATTTTACTCCTATTCAAAACATCACAGAGTTGTTTTATAGCCTTTTTAAGAGCTGTTGTTTAGTGTGTGTTGACGTGTGCTTCTGACGCACATCAAGCTTTGGTGTGCGTTGGTCATTTACCATTGTTTTTAGTCAAATATAAAAATAATAATAAATCCTTATCTAATCTAGTCCCCGTGCTCGCCCCATCAGTGGGATGAGGAGTACGCGCTGCACGGAGCTCCCGCGGGCGAGAGGCGGGGAGCCCTGTGCGGACCAGGATCAGCTGCAGTGCCTCGAACAAATGATTTATTCTTCCTTATTTTATTGTTTCCTATTACACTTTATTCTTGTGTGGTAAAAAAAGCATGTTCTCCATGGTCACCTCTCCTGGCATCGCACTAGGCGCTCCCCACTGTTTGAGAAGGATTGCCTAAAAGAAATAAGATAAATTATTTTGTTTTTACCTTCTTTTAAAAAGTATTTAAGCCATCAGTGTTATATAGAAAGAACAAGTCTTGAACAATCTTTCGTTTTGTTTTTGTTTGCCACTGTAGGAAAAGTTGTTTTCTATTCAACCATCTTTACAATCAGAAAAGGCTTTATTGCCATTAACTAGATGAAAAAAAATGGAAATGTGCTTTGGTGGTTTGGATCAATAAAAAGAGCTTTAAACATTGAGCCAGAATCTTAATAAGGATTACCAAACGCGTAAACGAATATTTTATGCTCATTAGACAGTCTTAAACCAACCCTGGGTTTGTTTTGAGACTCACTATCAACGCAGTAGTAATCTTTCTGTCAGGATTTATTTTAATTGCTACTCTGAGCCGCGTAATTAATGCTCTCTGCAATCTAACACTTTTAAAGCAACTCAGCCTTTTACTGAGATCAACTGGAAAACAAATCTTCTGTCTTAAAAAACAGAAAAGCAATCAACATTAGCAGTACACCAGATTTAGATCAGTGGTCGTTAGTTCTTAAAAAATGACAAAAATGTATCACAACAAACGTGAGTAATTACTTGCATAACACAGCAAAAGCCAGAGCTCATCTTGCAAGTAAGCTATTCTGGACTCCGCAATTGGACAGTTTGATATGGGATTTTGATCTGAACATTAATGCTGACGCTAAATCAACTTGACTTTTATGAGTGTTTAATGTTATCGTGTGTGAAACGATGATCTACCTCTGTTATAGTTCAGTACTTGGTGGAAAAAACAAGTCTTCTTTAATGAAAGGGAGGAGCTGCAAAATGCATTCGAAAGGTCATCCCACGTCGCCATGTGCTCGCTTATAATAATGAAGATGTCTTTTATGCTGCGCGTGTTGCCTTTCTGTGTTCAATAATAATTAGCAGGTGATTAAACGTATCAATATGCACAGAAGAGCACACATAAATTAGCTCGAGACAAATGAATACGCAAGTAAAACTCATTCACGAGTCACTCACTTGTCCAGCAAAGGCAAACAGTTTCTCGGATTATTAAGTTCTTGGTGTGAGGCAAGGACAACAGACAGACGTGTACACAGCAGTAAACTTACATCAAGCGGTCTTAATGCGGTCGCTGAGACGTGTCTATGAGCGAGGGAGGAGTTATTATTGTTTGGTGAGAAAGTGTTCTTTTTTATTTGTCTCTACTTTTTGCAGTTTTGTTTTCACAGTGAGTTTGCGTTTTCTCTCGTCTTGTAACCTAGGGCAGGGAGATTTGGCAAAAATATTAGTATCACGATTTTCTTGGGCCCAGATCATGATTCAGATTTGATCACGATTCATGTTCACTTTGTATTTTTCTATTGTTTTTCAACCTTTTTTTGAATTGCGGCACACTTTTCAAGTTTAAATATGCCACGGCACAGCACTTACCACTAAAACATGAACAAATCAGACCATTTAGTTAAAAATAAATATGCTAAATAATGTCGCTGCCACTGTCTGGTTCTTTAAATTTGGCAATAGTGATTGGTTTTGCGTTCTTTTTCGGTGCTCAGGACAGTTGCTCAGGACACTTACAAAATGGTAAATTAGTCAATTACATCCGCATTTGCGAATCTGTCAACTCAGACTGGACATTTTTCAAGGCACACCTGGCAAAACCTCAAGGTACACTAGTGTTCCCCGGCACACTGGTTGAAAATCAAGGGCCTACATTAAAGCCACACCATTTAGAGCGATTACGATTTATGTTTTAATACTGGGATTCTATTCAAATTCACATTTTAAACACAATTTTGTCACTTTTAGTTTACTTTTAGTCTTGTCACATCTTTGTCACATTCAGTCGCGTTTTTGTCGCTTTCAGTCGCGATTTGGTCACAGTCAGTTGTGTTTGTCATTTTTAAACGCGTCTTCGTCACTTTTAATTGCGTATTTGTCGCTTATACACGCATTTCTGTCGCTTTTAGTCACGTTCAGTTGTGTTGGTCATATTTATACGCATCTTTGTCACTTTTAGTTGCATATTTAGTTACGTCTTTGTCACATTCAGCCGCGTGTTTGTTGCTTTTAGTCACGTTTTGTTCACATTCAGTTCTGTTTGGAATATTGTACGTGTCTTTGTCATTTTTAGTTGCATATTTGTTGCTTTTAGATGCATTTTTGTCACTTGTAGTCACACTTTGGTCACGTTCAGTTGTGTTTGTCATAGTAATATTTATCTTTGTCACTTTTAGTCACTTTTTTGTCATTTTAGTCATGTTTTGGTCATGTTCAGTTGTCATATTTATACACGTCTTTATTACTTTTAGTCGCATTATGATGCACTGAGTTGCGTTTTGGGGCATTGAGTTGTGTTTGTTGTTCGTTGGCACGTTTTTGCAGCAACAAACACATTTTTATCGCTTTTGGTCTCACTTTTGTTGCTTGTTTCAGAACATGTTTGTACAAATCCAAAATACAGTGTTAGCGGTTTTTAATAAAATCAAAGTAAGACATTTTGTTTGTGGAAGAAATTATTGCACTTCAAAAACTGCAGCGCTTGTGATTTGCTAGTTGCATCCATTAAAATTGTGATTTTGCTTGCATTTCGTTGAATTATGCAGCTATAACCTTTAAGAGGTAAATCAAGTCATCTGCTCAGAGGCTTGGGAGGCTAAACAACAGCAGAAAAAAGTGTGTTTGAACAGACAGACACAAAAATAGCAGATTGTCACAGGGACGAGCTCACGATTCGATTTTTATCACCCAGCCCTACTGTAACCTCCGCTAAAAAGTGAGCCAAAAGTGAGCCAGCGCACCCCAGGAGCTTGCCCCACCCACGGCCCCCTTCGACCCCTCAAACGGGCCACTTTGTGCAATGGAAACGCCACAGGACCGCACCGCTCCCGTAGAAATGTGGCTCTAGTCTACCATTTAAAAACATCTCATTTTAAATTTCAAAGTTTTCTGAACAGTGAATCCGTTTGTGCATTATACATTGACTCTTCCCCTCCAAATACCACTACAAACATCTGCAGGGAGATGAGGCCACAGGGCCCCCTAAGAGTCAGCCCTTTTTCTTTTTTATTACAGCTCTTGTTACGACAGAGAATGAACAATGAGAGGATGTATGTAGGTAAAATCGACATATAAGACATATATATGATGATTTTGCAGAAGATAGAAGGAGGCAAATTGATCCTGTAAGATTGAAGAACTGTTACGTGATATTGTACATGAATGATGAAAGAGTAGAAGAGGAGAGACACTTTCTTATTAAGCCTTTAAATGCAACAAGAAAGAGCACTGAAGGGATGGGGTGAGCAGATGAAAGAACTGCTTTTCATTTACTTTATTCAGTCACTTCAAACCTGTTCGAACACTTGAAGAGCAGGACGAGCAGAACGGAAGTATCAGAACTATTCAGATCTCCTATAGGGTTGAACCAGGACACCCGCTGGCTGCAAGAACTGAAGTACTGAGAAAGAGTTAAAGATAAAAAGCAAGTACAGGCGGGAAAGTGACTGATCAAAAAGTGTTCAAAGGGCAGTATAAATAACAGCACCGGAGAGGAAACCGCGTCAAGCCCCATGCCGGCATCTTAGGAGGGCGGAGTTAAATGTCTGGACCGGAACATACAGTTTGTTAGGGGTATATCAGGGGGGTAAAAGGAGCCGAGGATTTGACACAAGCTTCGAGGGATGTCCGTGTAAGTGTGTCACTTGACGTAACGTGCTTGAAGTGCTGCTGGATCCATCTGCAGAAAAAGGAAGATTTGCGTCTGCGTGGGATCATTTTTTATTCTGTCTCAACAACCGCTCTTATGCTGGGTTACAGCTGACGGCAGTTTTGTGCCGTTCAAGATGTGCATCCGAAAGGAAATCCAAGCCATAGAATATGGATAAAGAAATCCGTGAGCACTTTTGACTTTGCTATAATGTCTAATAGTCTAATTTTATCCCCCATAGTCTAAAAACAAGCTAAAGAATGAACAGATATGACAAATAATATATTATATTATCATAAAAACATAAAAAAGAAATATAAAAAAAGAAAACCAATCAAAAATTAAAGCCGCAAAGCGCCCCCCTTGCGGCCACGGAGAACACGCCACCACGAAGAGCCCACCTCTCACCCTCCTGCCTTTCCCGCCTGCATCACCCCTCCCCCACAAACAGCTTCCATATACTACTCCTCCATTCATTGCAATGATACAAGTTCAGACGTTGTCACAGCTGTACGGTTGGAGATAGAGATATGTCCTCATTAATCATTAATTAGTGACATCCAACAGATCAGCGGTGGATGCAAAACAATTTCTCCAGCTAAACTCAGACAAGACGGAAATCATCGTCTTTGGGCCGCAGAAACAGAAAGTGTCAGCGTCACCTCCAGTCTCTCGCTCTAAAACCGACAAATCAAGTTAGAAATCTGGGGGTAATAATGGACTCAGACCTGAACTTTAACAGCCACATCAAATCAATAACATCAACAGCCTTTTACCACCTAAAAAACATTGCCAAAATTAAAGGTATAGTGTCTAAACCAGACTTGGAGAGACTTATCCATGCATTTGTCTCCAGTAGGTTAGACTACTGTAACGACTGCTCACTGGCCTCTCCAAACGAGCTGTAAAACAGCTGCAGTACATCCAGAACGCTGCTGCTCGAGTCCTGACTAGAACCAGGAAGTACCACCACATTAGTCTGTGCTCAGGTCTCTGCACTGGCTTCAGGCTCAGAGAATTGACTTTAAAGCAGCTCTGCTTGTGTTCAAGTCTCACCAAAGCACCAAAGTACATCTCTGACCGGCCTCCTGCTGGTGCCAGAGTCAGGACTAAACATGGACCGGCCTCCTGCTGGTGCCAGAGTCAGGACTAAACATGGACCGGCCTCCTGCTGGTGCCAGAGTCAGGAGTCAGCGCCATCTACAGCCAAGTCAAGAGAACTGCACAGGACTGAAGACACAATCAATGCTCCTGCTTTTAGGTCCAGATCAGAGAAAACATCTGAAACATTCTGAAAACATAGACTTAAAACTGCTATTATATCATAAAGTATAATTATAAACAAAATGAGTCAGATTTCTCAGAATTCAGGCAGAAATGAAACAAGGCACAACTCCAAATAATTTTCTACAATCAAAATTAGAACATGCAGCTTTACTGAGAATAAGAAGGACATTTATGGTCTTTTGTTTTTCACTCTTCTTTTTCACACTTATGAGCTCATTGTTAAAAGGAAGTGTCATCAGCCGGACGAATAAAACTCAACCACAAATTGAAGAAGAGACACAACTTTCAGAAAACTCAGATGAACCGAACTAAACATGAGTTCACTTTACGCTTATTTCTTGTTTTTTGTCTTTCTGCGTCAGTTTGAAGGTAAGACTTTGCTTTTGATACTTATTTTTTGATGTTTTATTTGAGTGGTGAAAAAATAATTCCTGCACATTCTTAAAACATGTATGTCTTGAGCAAATAAAAAGTTTTTCAGTTTATTATTTAACAATGTTATTTGAATATGATTAATCGATAGTGCAGTTAGAATCTACTGCAACTGTAAACATGAGGATTTTAGAAGTAAAAAATAAGTTTCATAGATTCAATCTATTTTGTAAAAAAGTATATTTAAATGAATAGTGTTTTATGTCATTATATTAACTTGACTTTATCATTCACAAAGTTTCTGAGATAAATATTTATTATAGTTTTACATTTGTGAAGTAGCAGTTTGTGAAGAAATTTTGAAAAATAAAACGTTAAAATGACAGGAAGTAGAGCTGAGTTCTACCACGGAATTGACTCGTTCGACAGCTGCTTCTCCCACCGACAAGACATTTCCGGTCCAGTCCTCGGCCACTTTTAAAATCCCGAACAATTCATGGTTGTCTATAATAACACAATAAAAGAATAATCAGTAAATAACATCAATCCAAAGACAGAATAATGATTAACTATTAATTTTTAGAACATAATAACATTCATTTCATTCATTCATTCATTTTCTACTGCTTATTCCCGTTAGGGGTCGCGGGTGACTGGAGCCTATCCCAGTGACTTTGGGCCTTAGGCGGGGTACATTCATTTCATTATTTTTCAATTTGATATCTCTGAATATAACTAAAAAAGAGTTTAGGGGTGGAATCCAAAAAAAAGTTCTATTACATTTTCTAAATTGATGTTTTTGTGCCTAGAATGTTTGATTTGACTGTAACTAAGAGGGTTAAATCCTTTTTTTCATATTTAACATGTCCAGCAGCTGATTGTTTCCTTTTATCAGATTTGGCTAAAAAATAATAAATTAACAAAAAGTCCAGCGTTCTGTCGGTGGGAATAGTACAGGGATATGTGTTTTTTTTTAAATTCACCCTCATTGTCTTACCTTAATCTGACTCTTTATTGGTCAAATCTAATTACAAAGTGCAATTTAAAATGTGCAGCGTGTGGTCAACTAAAGGGTTAAAGTGAACAATATGAAGTAACGTCTGAAAACAAGACTTTTCTGTTGCAGGAGTCTGTTTAGATCACTGTTACCACAGACCTGGAGAAGACGTCACTCTGTCGTGTGACGCAGTAAAACATCAAGGTCCAAAGTGCTCCACAGTGATCTGGGGCCACAACAATGAACATTTAGATTATACAACTGTGGTTTATGAAGGCCAGATCAAGAACAGTCCCAGGACGTCCAGACTGACTCTGGAACCAAACTGTTCTCTCTCAGTTCAGAACGTCATTGAAGGAGATTATGGGAGATACTTCTGTGGACTGTGGGACAATCTAAACAGTACATATGAATCATCAATTTTGATCGACCTGAGCGTCCTCTCAGGTAAGTCGTGTCTCTTGTGTCTCTTTAAGCTTTTTGCACCTTTCTGTACCTAAACTAGACATTATATTATAGTTGAATTGTTAGATTTAAGTATTATAGTTAATAGTTTTTGCTAGATTTGTTTTTTATATTCTGCTTTGCAACATCCACATTTTCCCACTGTGAGACAGTTAAAGGTCTCGTCTCGTCTGAACAGCAGCTTTAAAGGTCAGACATCATGTTTAAAGGTCCCATAACATGCAAAATCGACTTTTCAGAGGTTTTAACCTTCCTACAGTGCTATTTGGGCCTCGTATGTTGTGCCCAAAGTGTTTTTTTGATTGATTCCCGCATGCTTTCGCTAGAGAACTGTCTTGTTTGTCCCCCTCGGCTGAGCAGCAGACGGGGGCTCATCCCATGGATGACGCGGCTTCCCATGGATGACGCGTGTTTAAGCCACGCCTCCGGAAGCGCGCAGCCGCAGAATAAAAACAGCTAATGCTAATGCTACACAGTAATTACACGATGGATACGACAGATCGAAGAGTTAGCTTGTTATTTACCAAACGGCAATGTGCGTCGTCGAGGTACTGGAGCACGTCAAACTCCAGGTCAGATCCAGGACGTAGGACTCAGCACGACGCACCGTCAGGACGGATAAAAGGTTTATTCCCGTGTTTGTGTATCGCTGTTTACCGGAGCACACGGCGCATGCGCACTATCTCCGCTCTAGGCTTCGGCACGAGTTGGGCGGGGGAGGCGCGCGAGTTGGGCGGGGGAGCAGCCTGCTCTCTGTTCGGGGGGGGTCAAATCTCAGAGGGAGCCGTTTGCTTTTGCAAGGAGGGGGGCCAGTCCAAGAAATGGGTGTTTTTTGGAAACTGTTATGTTATGGATATTGTACAACGCAAAATTGTATCAACAAAGCCCTTAGAATAGACTGTGTAAAGGGCAAAATAGCAGAATATGGGACCTTTAACTATTCAGGCTTTTAGTTTTTGTTTGAACTTGAAGTGCACAGGTGGGTCAGGCTTGGAATACTCAAATGAGATTCAAATTGAATAAAAATGGGTGTGGAGTGGTTAGAGCTCTTGCCTCCCAGCGAGGAGATTGCGGGTTCGAATCCAGACCAACATCACAGGAGCTCTCTGGGTGGAGTCTGCATGTCCTCTCCGTGTGACCGTGGGTTCTCTCCAGGTTTGATTCCTCCCACCGTCCAAACACATGCATGTGTAGGTTAACTGGCAGCTCTAGGTTGCCCGTAGTGACTGAATGTGAGAGTGAACGGTTGTCTGTCCATGTCTCTGCGATGACTTGGCCAGTGTCCAGGGTGTAAGTCACAGGCTCCAGTCACACAAGCGGGAGAAAATGAATGAATGAATGAACCAAAACACAACTAATGGAGTTTTATTTTACGTGAAAACTAGGGCTGCAACAAGTTGATTGATTAATCACAACTAATTTATTAAAGGAAAGGTTGTCAACAAATGAAATAATCAAGTAATCTTTAACTGGTCTATTCACCTTATTCCGGAAGTTGTCGTGGGCGCCGCCATCTTGTTTCCGTTGTAGTTTACACGGGGCAGACGAGCTCAACAGAAAAGATGTTCTACTCGGACTAAAAAGCTGTGTTCAGGTCTCAGGAAATCAGTGCGCTGCTGATTTGTTGTTGCTCGAGTTCATTAAACATTTTACACAAATCAACTTTATAGAACATTTTAGCGACAAGACTTTTCCCTCGTTCGGCATTAGCTTCAACAGAGTTTTCATCAAACGGAAGTGCGTTTACAACAGAAGTGCGTATCTGTGGCAAAAAGAGGCAAAAGTGGGCGGAATGTGGTGAATACACAGACTCCAAACATTGCATGTGCTGAAAGAAGAGGTTTTATTACTCAGACAGAGCAAGAATGACACAAAAAACACACAGGAAAATGTCATTTGTGTGTTTTTGATTAAAATACTTGTTCATCTCGAAACATTTTCCACCAGGAGGTCGTCAAACGCCTTCACTTCAGCTTTGTTTGGGTAAAATTTTGTACAATTCTCATATTCAAGGGTCTTTCACTAATCGACTATTTGAAGGAAAAATCATGGTTAGTTGCAGCCCTAGTGAAAACAAAACTAAAAGGCCATTTTATTTTTTCTTTCAGTGAATCCAACTCAATTTAGCTCCGATCAAACCCCTCCTGAACACACCACCTTACAGTGCACTCTGTGGAGTTTCTTCTCTTGTCATCAGGACAGTCTTCGCTGGTTGGACATAAATGGGACGGTCCTGTCTGGAGATGGTGTCACTCAGAAGGACTGTGAGTCCAATCTGACAGTGGAGCTCCAGAGTCCACAGCACAGGACCTTCACCTGTCAGTACCTGGTGAACGGGAGAGTCCAGGTGTCTGCAGAGTACAGCCTGAAGGGGAACTCAGGTCAGAGGGGAAAACAGGTCCATTTCACTGGCCAATGTGTTTGTCACTATCTATTTTGCAGAACATTGCAATATGACCCAGTCGTAATACTGTTTCAGGCCATTAGTCGTTGGGTCTATGGACTCTGTGCTAACACGCTAACAGTTTATTAATTAAATCCACTTCATCCATAGATTTCTCTGGGACAATGTAACTTCAAAGGCCATTTTCTGAAAATTCATTTTTCTTCCGTAGGAACATAGAGATCACCACTTAAAATAGCTCCTACACCAAACTGAACGTTCATGATCTCATCAAGTTTTGGACAAAATGTACAGAAGGATGTGTTGAGTCTAAACCTGATTCAGTTTTAAGTTTTAAGTTGAAAAAAATTAGGCAAATGTTTAGTTCTAGTTCTAGTTTATTCAAAAACTAAATAAGATATCCATATGCCCCTCTGTAAATTTCTTTATAACTAATCAGTCGACAAAATGAACCAAGAAATTTCAGTTTTTTCATTCAATCATTCAATTTTTATTATTCATCTGTCACAAAAATGTTCAACATTGGCCATTTTTACATGCCTTATTTTTTAAATGAAACACATTGAAGTCAACATTTCTTCCTATTCACCTGCAGTGTCTCACCTTAACACACACCCAAACAGGACTTGACTCACACTTGGTATAAACCCGGTGTAACAGGCCGAAGTATACGCCTGTCTACACTAAACCCGGAGTAACAGGCCCAATTAACCCCTGCCCAGAAGAACACTTGATCCTGGCCCGGGCCAAACTAAACCCGGGGTAAGTCTGGAGCAGGAGTTGGTCTGGTCCTTCTCCAGTATCACATGACCAGAGACTGACCCTGTGTTTTTCAGAGGAAACCTCGACTGAATGGACCTCACCAGTGCCTCCAGGAAATCACCGCCATGAATCACCACCTACAGGTTCTTTTACCGTTTAATGTGACACTCAGGCACAACAAACTTAAGTCTATATGACAGGTTTGACTTCCTACATCTTGGGATTTTAAAGTTTTATTCTTCTAAATTTTGTCACAAAAGTATTTTCCACAGGTGCCCTTTCTCCAAACTAAGTCATAATTAGACAAACATGAAAACCTACAGACTTAAAGGTGCAATATATGTAACTTTTCCAGAGGTTGGTCCAACACCTGCTTGTCTCCACGTGACTGCTTTGCCTGGAATGTTCCACAGTATGTCATTAAAGCAGTGTTTTATAACCAGTGCTCCAGGAAACACCAGTGTGCCTTGAAGTATAGCCAGATGTGTCTCTGAAAAAAATGAAATTTGAGCAAACGGTTTCACAATTATTTATTAGAATAATTTACGATATTGGAGTGCCGTGAACAAACTGAACCAAAAAAGAAAGCAAAACAACAACTATTGCCAAATTTCAAGACCCAGATAGTGGCACGCACATTATTCATCACATTTTATACCACATTTTTAACTAAAAGTTTTGATTTGGTCATTTTTACAGGTTTAGTTTTAGTAGGGGTTGTGCTGCGGTATCTTTTCTACCAAAAACATTTCATGCCAACAGTAACATCTCCAGAGACAGAAGTGTGACGGAACCAGAAAAATCCCATAGTGCACCTTTAACGACCCAAACAGAATCAGCTCCATTCAAAGTCATTAAAGGTTAAATGAGCCTGATTTAGTTCTGTTGTGTTTTTAGGCTGGTGGTGGTTCCTGGTGCTGAAGACTGTGGGCTGGACTGCACTGATCAGCACCACTGTGATCGTCTGCATCTGCACCAGGAACAACAGTAACTACTACTACTACTACTACTACTACTACTACTACTACTACTACTACTACTACTACTACTACTACTACTACTACTACTACTACTACTACTACTACTACTATTACTAATACTACTAAATCAAATCAAATCTTATTTGTAAAGTGCTTTTCATACATGAAAACGTAACACAAAGTGCTTTACAGTGCATTAAAAACATTGCCACATTCCCACATTCCACTGAAGCCGTTCCACAAACGAGGGCCGTGTTACTGGAAGGACGCCTCGCCGTGAGTGTGTCCTGACTTTGGGAATGACTAGGAGCCGGCTGCCGGAGGAGCACAGGGGCGCGAGGGGGAGTGCGGGGGCCCGAGGAGGAGCGCAGGGGCCCGAACAGGAGCGCAGAGGCCCGAGGGTTCATATGGTAAAAGCAGTTCTGAGAGATAAGAAGGCCCAAGACCATTAAGACATTTATAAACCAGTAAAAGAACCTTAAAATCGATCCTGAAACACACGGGGAGCCAATGCAGTGATTTTACTACTACTAATACTGCTACTACTACTAGTATTACTACTACTACTGCTGCTACTACTACTACTAGATTTAGACTTTGTTCATGTTTTTTTCTAAATTCTTGTTAAAACTATTGCAGGTTGAAGACGACTTTGTGACTTCCTCAACAGTGAATGAACCGAACACAGCCACGTCTGAGCACAGCGCCATCTACAGCCAAGTCAAGAGAACTGCACAGGACTGAAGACACAATCAATGCTCCTGCTTTTAGGTCCAGATCAGAGAAAACATCTGAAACATTCTGAAAACATAGACTTAAAACTGCTATTTTATCATAAAGTATAATTATAAACAAAATAAAATGAGTTTTCTACAAACTATTACTACAAGCAGAATTAGAACATGCAGCTTTACCGAGAATAAGAAGGACATTTATGGTCTTTTGTTTTTCACTCTTCTTTTTCACACTTATGAGCTCATTGTTAAAAGGAAGTGGCAGCAGCTGGACGAATAAAACTCAACCACAAATTGAAGAAGAGACACAACTTTCAGAAAACTCAGATGAACCGAACTAAACATGAGTTCACTTTACGCTTATTTCTTGTTTTTTGTCTTTCTGCGTCAGTTTGAAGGCAAGACTTTGCTTTTGATCCAATATAACTTATTTTTTTGATAGAAGTTTATATGAGTGGTGAAAAAATAAGATGCCTGCACATTCTTAAAACATGTATGTCTTGAGCAAATAAAATGCTTTTCTCTCAATTATTCAGTGTTATTTGAACATGATTAATCGATAATTGCAATTGCAACAGTTAGAATCTACTGTAACTGTAACTATGAGGATTAGATAAGTTTTATAGATTTAATCTATTTTGTAAAAAAGTTATTTAAATGAATAGTGTTTTATGTCATATTATATTAACTTGACTTTATCATTCAGAAAGTTTCTGCAGTGAATACTTATCATAGTTTTACCTTCGTGAAGTAGTAGTTTGTGAACAAATATTGAAAATAAAACGTTAAAATGACAGGAAGGAGAGCCGAGTTCTACCACGGAATTGACTCGTTCGACAGCTGCTCCTCCCACTGATCAGTAATTTCCGGTCCAGCCCTTGGCTGCTTTTAAAATCCCAAGTGATTCATGGTTGTCTACAATAACACAATAAAAGAATAACTAGCAAATTAAAGCTGCGCAGCGGCGATGGTGGTCCTCACCCCCCGCACGACCGCCTTGTCGATTGTCTGATCACTGCGCACCAATTATGTTTTAGGGTCGTCTTTATGTGTACTATCACCGTGCCAAATTTCATAGGCCTCCTCCAAAATAAATGCATCTCCCTTTCCATAGGCCTCACCCAACAGGTGGCGCTGTAGAGGATGTATTTGAGTTGCATGAAAAATTGTGTTATGGGACATGGATTTTCCTTAAAAGGAGTCACTGTAATAAGTTTGGTGGCTGTTACTCACTGCTTAGTGGCTTTTTGCTCCATCTTAGTTTGAAGAGAGTCAGACTCCCATAGATAACTAGAGGCAAAAGTGTGAAGAACAGGGCATGAGTCCTATTGACTTTTTTGCTTCTTATAAAGAAAATAATCATCTCCCAAGATTTGGTGTCAATCGGACAATCTGGACACTTTTAACTGAACTGTAGGGGGCGCTATAGTTATTAGTGGTCCTGTGCTCCCTGGTCTATTTTGTGTAATATTCAATTGTCCATCATTGGTGGCAATTTGGGCTCTGTAGGCACAGTCCAAGTGCCTCTGAGGGATAAGCACAAAAACAGGAAATGATGGCGATATTTGACAGGAAGTCACGCGTAAACCCTAAGAGTTATCTCCAAAAATTGGATTTTAATCGAATTTCAATGCATCATGCATCCTGATCAGGGGCGTGTATGTTAGACTGATCTAGGCCCAAAAACCTAGGACCCTTTTGCAATGGAAAAAAAAACTTAAAGTGGCGTCTAAAATTCAAATCAATATGGCCACCTTGCCGTTTGTCTGATCACTGTGCACCAATTATGTTTTAGGGTCGTCTTTATGTGTACTATCACTGTGGCAAATTTCATAGGCCTCCTCCAAAATAAATGTGTCTCCCTTTCCATAGGCCTGACCCAACAGGTGGCGCTGTAGAGGCTGTATTTGACTTGCATGAAAAACATGGTTATGAACCATTAATGTCTCTTATATGTAAACATTGTATTAAGTTTGGTGGCTGTTACTCACTGCTTAGTGGGTTTTTGCTGCATCTTTGTGTGAAGACAGTTTGACTCCCATAGAGAATGCATGGAAGCTCTGGAGGGCCCTAGAGGCAAAAGTGTGAAAAATAGGCCATGGGTCTCATTGGCTTTTCTGATCAGGAGGCCATCTAGGAATTGTGTGGAAATTTTCAAAAATAAAAGTCAAAGTAATTGTTTTTCTCCCCATTGTAATTTAGTGCGCTCCTACAGGTGGCGCCGTAGGGTTGATTGTTATTGTGCATACATAAATGGATTCAGCTGCTTGATGTTTACGTGTGTTTCAAATGTCATATCGATCAAAGTAAAAATGTGCGTGCAGGAGCTATTTAAATGATTTCGTGAGTACTCTTTGCGCCCCTGGTGGCCAATGGTAATAAATGCACCATATCACTAATTCAGTTTTTTTCATGGCGCCCTACACTGGACATATTCCCCAAGTTTGGTCAAAATCGGACAATGTTGACTTTTAACTTAATAGACAGGGGGCGCTAGTGAGTACTTTTTTTTTTTTTATGCATTATATTAAGACCATAATTACACACGTTTGACTGAAATTACAGCTCTCTCAGTCTAAGCGTGTAGCCGTGACATGCGTCCGGAAAAACAGGAAATGAAGGCGTTCGTCGATGGCGAGCTGTGGATAAGTGGATAACTATTGAATTTCAATCCGTGTAGATCGCGTATGTGTATACCAGACCCATGTCAGGCCAAAACCCTAGGACTGTTTGGAACTCAAAAAAAAAAAGTAATATGGCCGCCGTGCGCTTGGTCCGAGGGCCGCGCTCCAATGCATGGATGTATTAAATGAACTGGATAAGGTACGCCCCCTCTGACTGTGGTCCCAGATTGATTTGTGGCCGTGCGAGGTACTGCAGCCTCTTGGAACCAGCCTTTTTCTAAAATGTCACATTATAATTGCAGACAGTACTGAATTATTATCGGTATTTAAATAAAATAGAAGGAAATGTTCTTTTCTACCGTTTCTAAAATCACCGAAATTACCGTTTTTATATAAATTGGGGGATTGTAGTCACGTGGCGCCCTAAAGCAAAGATGGCAGCCTCCGTTTCAGGAAGTAAAACAAAGATGTCAGCCTCCATATCAGGAAGTAAAACAAAGATGGCAGCCATCGTTTCAGGAAGTAAAACAAAGATGTCAGCCTTCGTATCAGGAAGTAAATGCGGAAGTAAGAAACTTTTTTGGGGTCATGCGCCAATGAGCACACTCCATAGGGATAAACAGGACGGCCATCTTGGATTCATCTTCCAGGTTTTATTATAGTTCTATGCTCCAATGTCATGTTTTACTCGGTTCACTGTTCTCTATCACTGTTCCGAGTTTCGTGCTCGTTGGCCTATTTTTGCATGTCCCATTTCCCATAAGGTCCAATTCGGGCCGGTGCTGTTCGGTCGGGTCAGACGCTCTCGAGACGCGCAAATTATCAAATTTTTCACCGGGCCGATTGCGACAACACCCCAATGTGGGACTTTTCGTGCATGTTCACTGGGTCAAAAAGGCCCGCCAATAGTAAGAAAAAAATAATAATAAGCAAGAAACCGACGAAGAACAATGACCTGAATGAACTGTTCAAAGACTGAACAGAGGAAATAAGTGACATTTATACGCCACCATTTGTACAAAATAGAAACGTGCCGCCATAGTCTCTATGGGAAACACTGTACACTGTATTGGTAGATGTTTAATATTGTGCACTTTCTCTGTAAAATAAATGTATACGACCCCATGCGTGAAAAAAATGTTGGTTCACCAGAGGTAGTTATTTACTGTTGGATAGGAATGTGAAGATTAACGCGTTTTTTTTTTTTGATTATTTGCAGCCACAGTAGGTTTTTCATGTGCTTTTTAGAAGACACGGTAAACTGCAGAAACGACTCACACGAAGTACAGCGTGACTCGGACTTGTGCGTCTGTGTGTGCGGTGAACGCAGCCAGCCCCCAAAAAATGAATAAAGTCTGCAGTGTGGGGTCATTTTGGGAGTCCTAAAGATGATGAGGGTGTTGTAAAAGCTGACAGATATCCAATTTGCAAAACCTGTTGTGGAAAGTTGCAGCTAAAGGTGCACAATCCAACACAATCCAGCGTCTTCGGGTCACTCATCTGTCACATTAAAGGAAAAAAAAGTGTCCAAATCTCAAATAAAGTGGTCCAGAAAGCATTACGAGGTTTACTGTGAAAGAATAACGTGCTATAAACGCACAACTGATGTAAACAGCGATCCAAAAGTAAAAGTTTTGCGTGCTGCTCGGGAGAGACCAGCCATTCCCACTTCTTTCAATTTTGAAAGAAAGTGTGTATGGGCATGATCGCTAAACCCCCTACTTCCTCTATTTTGCGGCAACCAAGCCAGAGCGTGAGAGAAAAAATTAATATTACGTGTCGTGATTACAAGCAATAACAAACAAGATGGCGTCCACGACACAGAAAATGTTCGGGGCTTCTCTGTTTTAAAAGACCAGGACGTTAAAACCACAGCCAGAGGACAGCCACAGCTCTCTGCTGCCTTTCATAAACCGTACTTTGTGGTGCTGTCGTCACGTTTGCTGTACGTCTGATTGACGCATGTTTGTCCCGCCCCGCTGAAGTCAAATTATGTGACGCCATCTCCAGAATAATGACAGTATGGAATACATGGAGATTAGAATGGAGGCCAGGCAACACGAGACCAGAAATATAGAACTATATCTGAGTACTTTTTTATTTCAGTCATTGTCAAGAACACGCGCCCCTTTATTGACTTCTGTCGTTCACTGATCACAGTGGTCAGTATTTTAATAATATTGAACTTCATAATGATAAACATTCATTGCTTTAAATTATTTGACTAAACGGAGTACAATTATAATTCAATCATTAAAAAGTGTCTGTTTTGTTATAACAATATGTGAAATTAAATTAAATATTTGATTAAAAAAGTTAAATATGAATATTTTAAAGTTTAAGTGTTAATAAAATATTTTAAGAAGATAAAAAAAAAGTGCTTCATTTCCTTTCATTACACTGATCGTAAATTCGTGGTTTATACCCTCATAATAATCATGACTCTTAAATTATACATGACATCCCTGCTCTCAGCACCAGGTGGTGACAGGCCACGTCACAGCTACAGCTGCAGGAAAAAGGTGCCAGTCTGCACCAAAAGACTCTCCTACCCACAATCCCACAGCAGTTTGGGGACGGTGTGAGCATGCACTGGACGGACCAAGGATTAGACAGCCACCTGCCACTCCCCTGTCACCTCGTCTTGTCTTTAATGACAACGCTGCACATAACGTATCCAAAGTCTGAATAATCTGGCAGTTGGGGAGGATCATTCTAGTTCTCAGATCCACCTCCCTTTTGTGGCCCTCTCTATCATCTGTCACTGATCTGAACGCTTCATCTGAAGAGAAAATAACAGGTTTGTAATTGTGAGGGTGTCCAAATGTCTATTACTCTTTTGTTCTCACGTCCACAGCTCAGACCACATGTCCACAAAGCTCAAGGATCTAACAATCTAAATGCCAATGAATTTCAATTATAGCAGTGTCACAAGGGCTGGGTCCTCACATCACGCATTTAGTGTCGCAAATCAAATCCAATTATTTTTGTAAAAATCACAACAGTCATTTTAATAGACTAGGGTTAAGGGTGATTTAAATGTCACCACATGTCGTCCAGACCATCCTGACTTCATGTAGATCAGAGGTGTCAAACTCATTTGGGGCCGAGGGTCAGATTTCACCGCTCAGAGTGGGTCTCGGGCCGAACATTACGTAAAATGTATACAAAATCACAACTTGTTTCCGTAGTATTAGTTTACATATTCCAGAAAATCGGTGCGTTGTTGACTTGTTGGTGCTCGTGTACTTTAAACATTTTACACAAATCAATCTACTTTATACAACATTTTAGCAGAGAGACTTTTGCCTCGTTCACCATTAGCTTTAACGGAGTTCTCGTCAAACGAAAGTGCGTTTACAACAGAAGCGCGTATCTGTGGCTAAAAGAGGCAAAAGTGGGCGGGGCGGAATAAGGTGAACAGTTTAAACAGCTTAAGCTTAGTGGTAAAGTCTTCAGGTAGTGATTGAAATGAGTGCATCCTGATATTATTCACACAGTGTCAAACTCTTCAGTCACATGAAAGTGCACTGTCAGAGCTCCCAGCAGCGTCACTTTGTCACATTAATGCTTTGTTACAGTCTGCAGTGAGACCTGACCCGTGTTCTACCTGTAGCTCCTGATCTGGCCTGGTTTTCCTCACAGAGATGTCATAACAGATGTTCGTTTTCTTGTTGTTAGCTCCACTTTTAACGCAGATCTACCGTTCACTAAACAGTCTCCGCTCTTCCATGTGTTTCAGACCACACAGACGTCTTTGCTGAAAGCAAGTGCGCAAAGTTTGTTGCACAAATCAGCTCTGAGGAGACCAGAGACAGCAGCACGGCAGCGCAGGGGCGGGAGCTACTGCAAAGGCCTCTGGGACTCGTAGTTCTGCCAGTAAATATATTGATCGGGAATCAATAAATGTAAATTAGAAATGTTTTGCCCGGATTAAAATGCCTGGGGTGCCAGACTCGACCCATGGGCCACATCTCTGACACCCCTGATCTAGATAGAAAATTAAAATCTGTCAATTGTGTCACTGTTTTTAGAAACCAAAGCCTTGGAGGTTAATTTCACAATCCATTCTTGTTTTGCGCTCTAATCTAAACCTTTAATCAAGTCTTTAATCAAAAAATATTGGTCAAAGGAGACACATTATGTAACATATTACGACTTTTATGAGATTTGAAACGTGTTATAACAGTGTTTTTTCCTCATCCATAGCTTTGACAAAGTGGTATTTGGAGTGATTCATGCATGTTTGAGTAATCCTTTTGTTTTCCACTTGAGGCTTGAGCCCACTTTCCTGTAGGGCCGGGCACCGTTATTCAGTTCCAAGAAGGAACTGATCAAAAAGGTCTGGGAGGGAACCAGAACCGAAAGAACAGCCAATGGTTCCTTGGCTTTAAATATCTGTCACAGCGCAGACCGTGACTCATTTTGAACAGGAAGTTGATGTACCAATTTCTAATATTAAAGTACGTATAACAGGTTTTCATGATTTTCAAGTTTTTACTTTGTTTGATTGGTTAATACCTGTTTTGAATATATGCAGTAGTTTTAAATCAATCGAGTGCCAGTTTATGGAGAGAAATACAAAGAAAAAAAAAAAACATGTTGAAAATTAAAGTAAGTAGAGCAGAGTTCCATCCAAAATGTATACGTGACAGATACATTTTTGCAGCAAGGTGTTATAATATATTTTTTATGTCAAAGAATACTTTTCTGTGTTGTACTTTTCTGAGTGTTAGCTGGTGTACAACATGATTGCTACATAATATTTAAAGAATTACCGTAATAACGTCCTGATTTTTACCAAAAAGTAAAATTTTCAATCTAAAAAATTGCTGAACTGGGATACTTTTTTATTTTTTTTTAACCAGAATCTAGATTGTAAATATATTAATTGAGTTTTAGTCAAATTAGTACTACAATCTGTCATAGGCACTTTAAAAGTTTTGAACAACCCAGCGGTTTACAATAATTACATTTCAATTAATGATCTACTTATGTTAAAGTTAATAACCCGCCCACTAAAAGGCATAAAATGTCTTCTTTAATTATTATTTGAAAGATGGAGGAAACGGCTCTTGCTTCAGGATTTACTTTTCAGAAGTATGTGGAGAGGTTGTTTGAGTTTAGCTTGGAGCAGGATGAGACTGCATTAGAAGAGTTTTCATAAAGTCTACATCTTAACAACTGAAACATGTTGGAGTTCTATAGTGGCTTTAGGCGCCCGAAGCCCTTCTTATAATTTGGCGCATTATCCCATCATTGCTCACATTCAAATGATGCTGTGGAACTGACTGACAAAACCTGCCTGATGCCTGTGGTCTCTTCTTCAGCCCAGGGGCCTCGGGCTGGAGGGAGCCCAGGGCAGTCGAGGTCCCTCAAAGGCCACTGAAGGTTGAAGGGTTTTGCTCAGGGGGAAAACTACAATAAATCTCCAACAAATGAGTTATGGATATGACAGCTGGTGAGGTTTTGGTATAAGAAATTCCAAACTTTGTATTGTAGTAGAGTTAAACTAGTTTTTACTCTAAGCCAGGGGTGTCCAAACTTTTTCCATCGAGGGCCACATATTGAAATATAGACCAAGCGGAGGGTCACAAATCAATCGCGAAACGTTAAAAAAAGCTGCATTTATCTGATGTTTTAAGCTCCACCACATCTACATTCAGTCTCATTGCCTTAATATCAGGTCTGTGTTGCACCAAAATGTTAGTTATTTAGGTTGGAATTGTAGAAAATCTGAAATGTGCTGTAAATAGTACTTATCAGGACAGTGTGGGCCAATTCACCAGGAAGCCTAAGGGCCAAGAAAAATTGGTCTGAGGGCCGCATTTGGCCCCCGGGCCTGAGTTTGGACATGCCTGCTCTAAGCACATGCTTTAAGGTGGAGACACTACAGGCAAAACTCATTTTTTTTCCAATATTTTCAAAGCTTTTTTGGTCAGTTTGCTCTCCCAACATTTCGGCTTTCATGTGGAAACAACAAACTTGTCCAATCTGCTCCTAAACATCTTTTATTATTTCATTTAATCCACATCATCCATTAATTGTAAATTGAAAGGCTGTTTTCTTAAAATGCATATGGACATAAAGATCACCGCTTAAAGTAGCTCTCACACACACCAAACTGTACAGTCTTGGACTCAACAAGATTTTGACGAAACATACAGAAGGATTTCTTGATATCTAATTCTAATAATAAAAAAACAGGGAAAATTTGACTTTTTAGGACAATTTTCAGACAGAGCTAGTTTACTTAAAAAAGTAAATAAGAAATTCAGAATCCTCTCTGTAATTTTTTTGTAACTAATATGTGTGCAAAATGAACCAAGAAATTGAAACCTGGTTCTGTCCATCTTTCAGATTTAAATGTCCCAAATATGAGCAAATTATGTCATTTTTACACATAAAATGCCTTATTTCTACATGAAAACATGACATGATAAAAAACTTGTAATATATATTTTTTCTTACATTTATGTGAGTAAACTACAGGAGAAGTTTCAAATGAATAGCTTTAAATAAAAGATTTTTTCCTATTCACCTGCAGTGACTCACCTTAAATATATAATAAAATCAGTGTGCTGTCTGCGTCTTGTTATAAAGCCTTTAATTTAGACCCAAAACTAAGAATTATTCATGTGGAGTCGTGCAGCCTAATTGCATACAAAGTTATGTGAAGAATGTTGAATGAAAACAAGAGAAATAAGTGTAGCGTAGAATAAAAGCCAGAGCGAGCCACCCCGCTTTAGATTCTAGTACCACTCATGGTCTGCTTTGGATAAATTAAATGAGTCGGTACAGATCAAGCATGCATTTTTTGTAGTATTATTACCCTTTAAACATGCTCTTGGGTATTTTAAGTTTGGCATCTCATGTTTTAGACCAAAAAAATGACTCAAAAACTTCTAAAAACAAAATGAACATCTGTATCTGCTGCACTTAACTGAGTGAACTATGTGAAGAAATAAGAGCAGCCAAGCAGTTGCAGCGTTTAGACGGCAGAAATGAATCAAGCAACAATTTAAAGAATTAAAACAGCAGAAGATTCTTGGATAAATGACGGCAGTTATCGGAAAAATGTAATTCACAGAGGGAGTTCAGCAGGCAGTGTTTCTGACAGTCAGAGGGGAGAGGATTTTCTAAGCAGGATTCGTCAAACGAGCGTGAATGAAGCTAAATGCAACTCCAGGTATGTTTTTGATGACGGAACAATGTTAGAACAGGGTTAAAAGCTCTAAAAAGTCAATCTTGCATAATATTTGTCGAGCGGAGACCTTTTCAAACCATTACACTCTTTCAATTCTTAATAATTTGTCATAATTTGCAAACCAATGTCTTATGCCAAATGAATGCAGCCGTTTCATTTCTTTCACACCTTGTTAATAAAGGTTAGCAAACTCTTTCTACCCGGAGCTGTGACTTGTATTTGTGCTTGTATAATGAGTTGTGAATCACCGGCTGCTTCCAGCTCAGCCCCAGTCTCCTCTGAATACCCCCTTTCTATTTAAAACCATTTCTCTTCCCGGCTGTGTGTTTTGCTCCGGTTTGTTCAGTGTGGCGTACGGGGTTTACTGCATTTCAGTTTTGGCATTTCCAAAAAAATGCATCGCTGAATCTGAGTGTCTAAAAATGCTTGAAAATGAGACACAGAAAACCAAACGTCACCGTCTGTCTGTAGTGCACAAACCGTTGTAACTTTTTTTCTTTTGTGTCAGTTCTAAATCACAAACTGGTCTAATATTCCACTTGGATTAGTTGTCTGCCACTGTCTCAAGGTCAAGGGCTTAAGGTTCCTCTATTTGTCTCCCTTGGGATACATTTAGTTGATCGATCGGGCCACCTACACAAGACAAATGGACACAATAACAGAATACACAGTCCGGGAGTCAGCACGGACATATCTTAAAAAAACAAGTCTACAGATGACATGACCTGGTATAAGATGTATAAAGAGTTGGAAATAAATATCATAATTTGCCACAAACGGCCCAAAGTCCGTGAGGAACTTCTGATTATCTGCTAGATTTCATTTTGACCACACCCACCTAACCCTAACCCCCCAAACCCCTTTCATTAGACATGAAAAAGACACAAGACTAACATTTCTCAGATAATATTTAGTATATCATCAACTGTGCCAAGTTTGAACCAACTCCATGAGGGCTAACTTGAAGGGAATATTAATTCTACTGAAGCATTCGATTCGTTTGAGACAAGCTAGCTTAAGTGTTAGCTTAATTTCAAGCTAACAAATTGAATTGGAGAGGTTTTTACATATGGAACGGTAAAGCCATGCCGTAGGGTCACAATGTCGCTGTTTGTGAAGGGGATTAGACCACGGGAAGCAATTTTTTAATATTTTTTTTCTATAAATTGTCCAATATTTGGAAACTGATATCAATAAACCCTTATACTGTTATATTACTGTATTCCTCATTATGTCAGGTTGCTTTGTTCCAGATTTCATGACTGTATGTGACTATAGCACCACTTTTCACTCACTCGCAAAATTCCGTCTGACATTTAGTTAAAAAAAAGAGGTTTTGGGGGTCCTGGGACTGATTGGGGCCGAGTTGAAACAAAAGACTTGAACTTGTAATGGCCCGAGGTTTACACTAATGATAAATAATAGTAAGGTAAGATGTTTAATAGCTTTACTACAACAGGAGTGACTGAAGCCTTGTACGCCAACAGTGGGACCTGTGTCTCTGAATCTCCTCAAGGTCACAAAGGTCACACAAACTATTCGGCCATTCAGCAGAAAGCACAGTTTTAAGATGCCTCACCAGCATTACGGCTGTGCAGAGTTAAACTTGACGTCATATTTCACCCGTAGTCTCAGGAGACTCTCCACAGCTGAACATGATGACCAGGGTCTCATTTATAAAGCGCACGTACGTTCACAAATATTACTACAAGTCCTACGTGACTATAGTTTGGACTAGGGCTGTAGTCGACTAAAGAAATTCTTGGTCGACTAAAAACCTGCCCCATCGACCGATTAGTCGACTAAAAGGGGGTGTGGCCAAAATACATCAAAAGTGTCTTCATGTATCTGACCCAAACTGCACAGGAGTTAATGCAAAAATAACAAATTATACAGAAAAGTACTAGTAAACAGTGTATTTATATGTTAGAGTTTCAGATTTACTCTTAAGCTAACTCACTCCAAATCTTGTTTTTGCCACATAAATTTGTTGAGTGCAAACAAAATAATTAGTCGACTAATAAAAATGTTAGTCGACTAAGACACCATCGACCGATTAATCGACTAAACGACTAAAGGATTACAGCCCTAGTTTGGACCTACACTTTTGGTAAGAATTCCACATAAACTTTTATAAATCATACCACAGCTGCATCTGCATAGAGTCTATCTCAGCGTTTCCCAACCAGGGGTATGGGGACCCCAACAGGTACGTAGGAATTACCAGGGGGTACTTGGAAGGGTTTCAGGTTTCAAATGAAGATGAAATGTCCTTTTATCTGAATTTTAAAAATCTGAATTTAGTTGTAAATGTAGTATATTGGACCATAAATACAATTAAAACTAAAAATATATAATAATATATATAATAACATTGACTATATTTGAGAAATATCTCCATAGACTGGACCCTCCACCAAA
This sequence comes from Rhinogobius similis, assembly GCA_019453435.1. Lineage (NCBI taxonomy): Eukaryota > Metazoa > Chordata > Actinopteri > Gobiiformes > Gobiidae > Rhinogobius > Rhinogobius similis. The sequence continues at coordinate 1,158,678 of CM033632.1, read as the reverse complement.
ATGCACCTTCAAAATACACAAGTAGGCCTGGAAGAAAATGTACTTTTTGTGTCATGTGTAGTCATAAAGTATCTAACTGTGTCTTGGATTAACAAACTTTTGAAAGACTGTGGGACTAGCAGCAGGAAAGCTTATTAAAACTGCACTTGTCTCTGCAGTGCACACCATCTTGCTGCTAACAAACTGACATTCGTGCAGTCTCCCACCACAGATTATGATAGTCTCTGTTGGACTCCGTTTCCCACGATGCAACAACTGTTTCATTCCAGCTGTCTGTGTGCCTGTCGCGCCAGTAGAAACACAGAGCTCAATACAGAAGGGATTTAAATCGGATTAATTATTCTGTCAGGGAACAGATTTCTCTATGAAGGATCAGACTGTTATTGTCTTACTTTTACGTTTTGGACAAATCACTCCCCAAGCAAAATTAATCTCTGTAATAATGTTGCTGGCCAGTCAAGAATACAAACTTAAACAATATTTTACAAAGATGTATGGCCTGTAACCCCATTGGTAATTGACAGGTGGCTAACAATCGGAGAGATGCATGGCTTGCAAAACAAAAAAAAAAGCTGAATTATAAGTTTAAAAAAAAGTATCAAAACAACACAGAGCACTGAGAAACAGCATGGATTTCTACAGGATCAACAAACAAAGCACTTATCTGAGGTAAAAGAAGTTGTTCAAGGCGAGGTGAGAATATTCATAAGGAGACATGTGTGCTACAAATAAGCGGCTGTGATCGGATCATCCCAAAATGGTACGTTTGACTGATGTTTACAGTATGTTTGGTCCCAGATCCTCCTGCATTCGAACAGAAAGCAGGAGAAACTGTCTCACCAGCATGTAATTAGGACCCGACCGATGAGGATTTCGTTTCTGAGCTGATACTGATGTTGAAGTTAATGAGCCCGGAAATGCTTAATTGGCCTTTACTTTGGTTTTATGTTGTTTTTTAGCATGAGCAACCAATGTGGTTAATGGATGAACATTCTACATGGTTCTTTTAGCTTTATGTTGTTTATCTGCATCTTTTTGCCCTGGTTAAAAAACAATGCAATGAAAGAAAAAAAATATATAATTTGTATAGTCTCTCTGCAACAGAAGACTGACAATAAACCAAAAGGGCCTTATAAATTCTGTAAAAAAAAAAAAAAACTCTAAACAGTGTGTGATGGGGTGCACGGTGGCAGAGCGGCTAGAGCGTCTGCCTCCCAATAAGGAGATCGTGGGTTCGAATCCCGGACCACCCCAACATCGTGGTATTGAATTCCGAATCACCCTAACATCACACGATCTCTCTGGGTGGAGTCTGCATGTCCTCCCCGTGTTACGGTGGGTTCTCTCTGGGTTCTCCGGCTCCTCCCACCGTCCAAAGACATGACTGTGTAGGTTAATTGAGAACTCTAAATTGTCCCTAGTGAATGAATGTGAGAGTGAATGGTTGTCTGTCCTTGTCTCTGTCTCTCTGTGTTAGCCCTGTGACCAGTTGGCCACTGTCCAGGGTGTACCCCGCCCAAGGCCCAAAGTCACTGGGATAGGCTCCAGTCACCCGCGACCCCTAACGGGAATAAGCGGTAGAAAATGAATGAATGAATGAATAAACAGTGTGTGATTCTACTGTTACCCCTGAACTTTGACCCAGGCTACCTCCATTCATTGTTGATAAAGCTGCTAACTCTGTCAAAGCTGTATATATCAAACATCATTGCATGGATCGTAAAATAAACTTCGTGGAGCTGAAGTTGGCTGGACAACATTGATTATATGGTGTTAAATGTCTGCTTTGGGCAATTGCAATTTGCCTGTTTTTACCTGGTAATCAATAATAAATGTGTGTGAACTGTCAAACAAACTCGGCACCTAGATTCAGGAGGTTCTGGGCTTTTAATCAAGGTGTGGCATACGTTGAAGTGGGTGAAAATGTGTGTGCTGAATGAGGCCAGTTACTTACGATCATCTAAATGCAAGTAACATTCATCTTTTTCATGTGTACGTTACAGTGTTGATTCACTCAGTTGCAGTTCCTCAGTGGTAGTAAACAACAGCTCTCTCACTGGTGGGACTGATAAGAGCTTTTCTTTAGACTTTTTCAGGACATACTAATGCGTTTTTGTTTTTCTTTTCATTGAATATTTTGCCATTATTTTGCAGAAACAAAGGGAATAGACAAACAGATGAGGGCAAACTGGTCCCGCTTCTCAAAACTTCTCCAAGCTAAACATATAAAACATTCAGTAACGCTCACTCATTTTTTGTCTGTTAAAATCCAGTCTGGATAGGGCTCAGGAAAGGGCTGCCTGAGATCACAGCCCCAAATTTGTAGATGCACTACAGCCATGTGTCTATAGGACGGGGGCGGAGGTCCAAGGTGTTTCCACTGAACAAAAGTGAACTGCACCGCCCCGTGTGAGGAGTACGAAGGGGGTCCAGTTTAGAGAGAGATGACCGGACAAGAGAGAACACAGACTCTGGTGAGAACAAAAGTGTAACATTTTGAATTAGTCATTGTAATCTGTATTTGTATTGTATTGTTTTGAGTAATTTGTATGAGTGTATGAGTGTTCTGCTGCTGCAAACTAAACTAAACTAAACTGAAAATACACTCACTTCCTTTCCTTTTTATTGAAATAGGGAAGTACAATCACACACAAAAACATTCCATGTCGCCAAATATAAAAAAGACAGCTAAGGTTTCTCAGAAGAGTTGTCTTTGAGTTAGCTTCAGGAAACGTTGCAAGGCTGGCTTACCGCGCAGAGACTGCAGGGGGGGCGGCGAAAATACATTCGCAACCACCACACGGACTTACAAAGACTTTTGATAAGTTAAAAATGTTTTAAAAATGTAATCTTAGTTCTACTTTAAATCCAGCGAAGCAAATAGTAAGATGTTGCTCCAGTAGAACAAATGGTGTTGGTCAGCAGCAGTTGTGCCCCAGTGACTCATGTTCCAGTACATTTCATTAGCACAAATACTTCACACTGAGACAGCATGGACGTCAGAGCACCCACTGCCTGCACCGAGGTCGGTACAGCTTGTGAGAAGAACATGTACAACTCAAACTACATCATAATTATGTTTTGCTCCTGAAAAAAACACGGAGGATTTGGCTTCATTCACAGTAAATCCATTCGGTGGTGGTCATCTCCCGAACAGTCTGTTGTTGCTTGAGCTGACATAAAATACCTGTGCAACAATGTCCAAAAGAATTGCAAAGAGACAGAATAATGCATTGAATCTTTTCTTTAACAGCTTTTCAGATGAAAAACTGTCAAACTTGTCCAAAAAGTAGTGATAAAAAGTCTAAAGTAGAACTGGGGGTATGGACAATGTAAACAGAAGTTCTATAAAGATTCGTTTTTTGTGTATTTTTCCACAAACTCAGAATCACAATTACACAATCACACCCATGTTTTCACATTTTTAAGGCACATTTTGATCCTTGTACACTTTAAATAGCCTGTACCGAATTCCTTCTGATCTCAAACAGTGGCACTGGAAGGAGATGGGATTTAAAGCGAACATATGCATTCATTGAATTGATATATGGCCTGTTTGAGTAGGGTACGTTAGAGAAAAAAAACTAAAACTCCCATGTAAGCCATGTAACTGACTTGCTCATAAATGCATACAGTTGTTATGAAATTTGACAGCTTTACGAGTATAAAACTGCGCTGGAGAGCTCTTGATTTCTACATTTATGTAACTATACTAGGGAAAATTGACTGTTTTCTAAGGCTCAGAACAAGTCGACCTTATAAACAGGGCTCATGAAGCAAGCACGAATGAAGAATAATATAACGTCAGGTATGTTTTTAATGAAGAACGTAACATGGTTAAAAGCACAAGTGGATTTTGCACATGTGCCTTTTACTGGAGGAGGGAAAGGAGGAAGAAGTTATATTGCGTATCAGTCTGGAGGTCAATAGACGATTTCTCACCGTGACCCTGGGCTGCATTTGTCATAAACAGTGCTAACTTGGCTCACGACAGATTGACATGTGCAGCACTCTGAAATGAGAGTGATACCGGCTGCAGGCTCAAACCCAACAGCGGGACACCGTTGTGATGGATTCTCAAGAGTGTGTGAAGTCTGGCGGGGTAAGCAGTTTGCAAGGGAGTTAATCAAACAGGGTTTATGCAGGTTTTAGCTTTTAATGCCGCCTTTCAAGATTTTTACTGCAATAATCAACATCAAAACAAGACATTTACACTTTTATCATGTCAAAACTAGTGGCTTGAAACCATTCCATCAGGCAGCAGAATAACGCAAATATAAAAAAAACTACTTTATAATATTCAAAAACCTAGATGATTTGATCTAGATTCAATAAATCCAGTACATCCGGGATTCAAAATATATTTGCCATGGGCACTCACTTCTGAGACTCTGGGCAGACACAGACCGCGATAATTACTTGCTCTTATTTTTATTACGTTTATAGTTCTTGTTCTGCTGAATTAATTTCTTTTGATTTAATACGTTTTAATGCTTTTTAATGCCTCACGGAAACCCAGTCAAAAATATGGCCTTTACCCGCCCTGTATTGTGTGCAAATCTAGCATTACGGGTTTGATCTGCGAAGATACGACCTCAGTAAGAGCGCATTAAAAACACCTGTAATTGCTAGCAGGATGGATACGTTTACTGCGGGACATCCCAGTAATAACATGGAAAGTTACACTGGCGTTGGTACTGAGACGTCAGCATCAAACAGAAAAGCACTACAGTTGACCCTTCCCGACAAATTGCAATTGATTTGAGTTGTTCTGCATCGCGTCGAACATAAATGGCTGCTATTAACATAAACTCAAACCCTTGACTTCCCGTGTGGATAATCTGTTTCAAAAAGTTTCACGGGAACATTGGCCACCAACTGTGAAAAATGCAATCAGAATCAAATGGCTGTACGTCCTCTGATTTGGGTTGGATTTACATAATTTTTATTCCATTATTAGAGCGTTAATGCTTGTTTTCCTCATTGATTTGCAGCGCTGTGGGGTTTGGGATGTGGATGTGGCGCCGGAGATCTTTTGTAAATCTAAGTTGGGTACAGCCGGTTTAGAATACGCGGCTGTTTTCGACTTTATTGATGCTCTTTCACATGATTCTGCTGCTTATTTGCTTTCACTGCAGTGCCAAACGCTTCAGGTACTTGACAAAAGGCAATTAGCCCCGCATGTAGTTTTTCTGTTTGAAGAAAAAGCTGTAATTGTCCACGCAGTCTCTACTCCTAACAGTTTGACAAGTGGAAAGCGTTTCCTATTCACGATATGCTAATGTTCTCATTTGAATTATAATGTTTTGCCGAATTGTGTGTTGTGAAAAAGGACATGGTACCATCTCAAACGCAGAGTGACAGTTTTCCGCGGGCGACAGGTTCACTTTGCTCAATTTTGGTGTCTTTTATGTTAAACATATGGTAGAGAAGGTTTTCAACATAGCAGAGCTGTCACTAACATTTATTTTAGTAGTCGATTAGTCAGCGATTATTTCTATTGCATATTTAAACTTTTTAAATACATTATCAGCCAGCTAAAGATTAACATATGGTGAGTGAAAGCTTCTAGATAGAGAATATTTATGAATAATGTATAATATTGATGAAAATCAGCAATAATCTCATCTTTTCATCATTTTCATCATGATATAAAAGAGAAAATTAGCGAGAATGGTATAACTGACGATATAAATGACTCTAGACTAAATACTTAACAATGGCACCAATATCTGACATGTTTAAAGGTGCTTTAAGTAAAATCAGTTCTGCCTCAGCACAGATATGTTGTAAAAGCATCTATTTAGGTTAAAATGATACCGTTGTGGGCTGTCTGTATGCAATTATAGAGCATAGAACCTTTAAGGATATTTAAATTTGTAAATTTGTATTTGATTGTTATAATTTTTCTTCCACTCCTCGCCTCAGCATTGATTTTTAATGCGTCTCTAACCGTTAGCGTTCACAATTTTCTGCAATATCAGATTCACTTCACTACTATGAGGAAAATCTGCTGCAGTGAACGCGGAATTATATCACGATGTTCCAGATTCCGAAAGCAAATGACGATATATCATGAACGATATGATACGGACCAGCTCTAATTCTGTATTAATATTACGGTCTTACGGTGTTAAAAAATATCTCTGGACATGTGTTAAGAGTCTGTAAAATTCAGTTAACGATTCATCGATTATGAGTTTTAATGTTGATTATTTTTCGAGGTCGATTAGTCGCGGTTAATCCTTGCCACCCTACAGTTTCCTTAATTTCACCGTGCACAGACAGCGCTTCTGCCGTTATCTGAAAAGCTTGACGTGCAAAAGCTCAAATCATCCTCCCCCGTTAATTATAAATGTAAAGAAGAAAAATAAAACCCTATTTGATCTTAAAATGGTTCTTGTATGTATGGGCAGAAAATGAATGCATGACCTCTGCATTCAGCTAAGTCTCAAGTTTTATTTAAACTTAAACTCTTCTCATAGATAGGGCATCATCTGCATATGTTCTCACCCTAATGGCTTTTATCACCTAAAATTACTCCAGAAAGTTGGCAGACCTACTTTTAATCTCTCCCTTACTTTCATTTGAAAAGCTTCCATATTTATAGTCTCATATGAGTTTAAATGTTCAGCCAAAACAGTTATCATTTATGCTGTCAGTCATTTCGCGTTTTCAAGGATTTTGAGCTACTGCCAGCTTCAGATAAGAATTAAAAAATGACGAAAACCTAAACGCAGCACAGAAAGAAATCTGGGTTATTTTTTTCAGCCTTGGTCTGACAGAAAATCTAGTTTGCTCGGTCAAAAGTTAGAATACTTATCTCTAAAATGTCTGTTTTCTCGTACTTCGACAGTTTTGATGGATGAATGTGAATTCCTGGTTGGAAATGTGCTGAAAATGTGACCATAGAATTAGTAAACGCTGCAGAATGCTAATCAAATGCTGAATGTCTATGTGACCTAGAAACTCCATAATAGTTCCCGACCACGCTTTTGTAATTTATAAAAAGATTTGAGAAATACAAATATCTGAAAATGCCTTTCTTTTCAGGTCTTGTATCACAACATTTAACATTTAATACAGAAAATGATGCCTTAGCTTGCTCACAGTAGTGCACAACTTCAGTGACTATTTTGTAAGTGATTCTTGCTCCACAAACTTGCAAACCAAGTTTGGACTTTTCTGGAGTTACAGGCTGGATTTGTGAAACAGCTCATGTTGTTTGAACTAATGCCCCGGGACTAAACAGAGATTACTTGGAAGGAAAAGAACACACTGGCACAAATGTGTCCCCAGTCTCACAGAGGAGGGATTTGGCTTCATCTGAGCAGGACAGAATTGAAGTGAAGAAACTGACGAAGTTGCAGTGCAAATGCATTATTACTCTGCATTTGTTATACTGTCCCAAGAGTGTAGCAGAGTTTGTGTTACTTTTGTTGTGAACAAATGTATATTTCTCCCATTTTTATATGGTATTATAGCAAACCTGCAGTAATGATAAAAAGTTGTTCTGGTCTTTTATTACTCCTGTTACTGCATCGTTATTTTATGAAGTTCCTGTCACTACGTGATTGGATAAAATAAGGGGGTTGGGCCTGGCGTGCGGGGGCAGCAGCGTGGTGGTGGGGGTTCTGGGAGAGAAGAAGAAGAGGTAATGCTTAGGCTGAGACAGCCATGTCTTTTTCTTTAGCTATGCTTGTATGATCATTGCCGAGGTTATGGCCGACAGTAACTGGATCTGATCTGATAATAAAGCAACAGTCTTTGAACAGCTCTCTCTCTCATCCATTAACTCCAGTGAGACACAACACTGGTGTCAGAAGTAAAAGTTCATAGGTCTCCTGTTCATCTCCATTAGCCCCTCTGGATCATGTCTGCGCACTGGCGCTCGTCCTTAAGTGAAAGAGGAGGTGACGGACAAGGATTATGGTGAATTCTGGGGGCTTGAGATGGACCATAGTCATACATTTGAGCATGCGGCTTGCATAAGACAGACAACCATGAAGCTACTTGCGGACGCAAGCTTCAGCAACAGGTGCTTTTCGGACCCGCGAATGCCCACCATGAGTGTGGAGCCAAATGTAAACAAATATGGCGATGCCCGGGATGAACAGCTACAAGTGAAAACTGTGTGTGAAAACCAAAATATTCTGGAAAAGTGGATTGTTGACCTGTTGTCTAGAGCTGCTGGCTGGTCTGTGGAAGTTAAGATGCCCCAGCTTGCTCTGTGCCTTACTGATGATGCCCTGTCATGTTTATTATTGCTAAACCCAGCTGAGAGAGATGACTATGGGGCTTTGGTTGGAACTCAGCAGAGGCGTTTTGGACAATGTAACCGGCCGGATGTCCTTCGCTCAGAACTGGAAAGCAGACATTGACTGCAGGGGAGCCGCTCAGAATTTTGGCTAATGATATCGAAATGCTGACAAGAAGAGCATATGCTCACATGCCCACAGGAGTGCAGAGTGAGCTTGCCAGGGACCAGTTCATTCGAGCCTTGACCCCCAGAGAGCTGCAAGTGCAGACACTGTGAGACAGACAACTGGCACACCCCAGTACCCTGCAGGAGGCACTGGAGCTCGCCTCGGAGAGAGAGAGACGTGGGAGCAGCTGCTGAGAGAAGCCCTTTAGTGAGGACTGCTGCGCATGATGGACGAGGTCAAGAGAAGCCGGCCTGGGTTGATGAGCTGACGGAATTGATCCATGCGGTGTCCCTGCAACCACCACGTCGTGGTACTCGCCCTCGCTGTGGTCCACCTGTGTGCTAGACGTGTGGGCAGTCTGGCCATATCAGTGTACAATGATCTCAGAACACTGGTGGTCAGGGAAACGCAGGGATTGCCTCAGAGAGTGTGGAAAGAACCAGCCGATGAGGAAGAAAGGTGGCAGATTGTTGTCCCCAGAGTTCTCAAGAGACTCCATTCTTGGGGCTTGTCATGGAACTACTAGAGCAGGACACTTTAGAGTCTCAAAAACCCTCCATAGAGTCCAACAAGGTTTAACTGGGGCCAGCTTAGGAAGGACATAGCGGACTTGCGCTGTGACCTCTGTACTCCTCCTAGTAGTAGTCCTCCTACATTCCAGCAGTCCAGCAGTTCCACCAGACCCAGAATACGCTAGGAGGCTCCAGGACCATATCGAGACTGCTCAAACTTTTGCACTTAACCAGCTACAGAAGGCGGGGATATGGCCGAAAAGAAATTATGACATCAAGCCAAAGGAAAGGACTTTAAGGCCAGGGACCTGGTGTGGGTGTTTAGCCCCAAAAGAAAGAAGGGGCGGTGCCCATAACTGGACTGTCACTGAGTGGGGCCTTGCGAGGTACTTGAGAGGCTTTGGGAGGTTGTGTATAGGGTGCAGGTGCCACCTAGGGGTAGAAGGGTGGCACTTCACAGAGATAGGTTGGCCCCACACAGAGGCGATGTTCGCACCCCACAATGGCCTAAACCTTCTACACCCCAGAGGGACAAAGAAAACACACCCGAGGTTTTATTGACTGTTTCCCCCACCCGTTCCCCACTATCTCTCCCTGCCCAGCAACGTGTTCCTGGGCTGTGGCTGTGGCTTGCTGGCAGTCACTCTGTGGCCAGTCACTGGGCACAGAGGCAAGGAAGGACCCCAGGTCACCTCAGAGACTTTTTATGTGGTCCTTTGGGGTGAGGGATTTAGTGAGGGGAGGGCAGAGTAGCAAACCCGCAGTAATGCTAAAAAGTTGTTGTGGTCATTTATTACTCCTGTTATTGCATTGTTATGCAATAACAATGCATAACAATGCAATGTTTGTTTTGTTTTTGGTTGCTGTTGTTTTTTTTTTTTTTTTGTAATATCTCTAACAGACTTTGAGTGCTCTCTGGTAATTATGTACAAGAACACAGACTGCGAATGGAGCATAAATAAGCCTATATCGAGTTGAGCCTCCCCTCTTGGACCCTCACCCAGTTTGACAGCCACTGCTTTAAACCAACGTTCACTTTCAATTAATAGATAATAACATTTGAACATTTTAGTGCCAATACTTTCATTATCAAGTCATAGATTTACGTGGGAGGCCTAAGTTATTTATTAATTACAGGCTGCACAGATCCACAGCTCCTTGTAACAAAAAGGCGACACAGAGCCATGAAGACTGCTTCACAGTCGAGCATAAAATCATGGCAGATGTGCTACACAGCTCTGCCTCTCACCTGAGCACCAATCAGAAAGTGTGTGGTGTTTGCTGTGCTGTGGACGTGCATAGCGGTCAAGAAGTTTCTTTGCATCAGAGCGCAATTTTACTTGGCATATGCCCTGTTGACCATCATTAAATGTGTGGGGACTTTATTTTCACATGTAGAGGTTCAGTATTTCCGTTTCTCAGACGTGTGTGTCGATGTGGAGGGCGACCAATGTCCTTCATAAGCAGATGGCCAGACAGCAGTGTCAAATTTTTCTTTTTTGTCCCTTCACTCTGTATTTGGTGTGTTCTATTTGGTGTGTCACATGGGTCCAGAAGTAATTTTTGCGTAGGTGAAATAAGCCCATGTACAGGCCTTACGGGCAAATTACAAACGGCTGGATCAAAATGAATCCCGGGGTAAGATCTGTGCTCACTACTTGGAAATACCTAATCAAAATGTACAAACTAAACAAAGATGTTAAAATCTTAAGATGTTGGCTTATGACCAAAGGTTTGCACCAAATCACAACAACCTGAGAATTAGATCTGGATAACAAAAGGTAACGTTTTTACCAGATTGTGAAAGAAAAGGTAATTTTGTTTTGATAGATGAAGAATAAGAATATATATACTTTTGTTTGTTGTTTGTTTGTCAGTTATATAATGCCATGTCAAAGTGCCCACTATTCACAAGGCAATACTAACTGCAAGAGAAACTGTGGTTGCCGAGTGTTTCAGAAATACTGGACTAAGATCAACAAAGATGATGATGATGATTTTTATTTATAGAGCACTTTTCCACCTAATAGGCCCCCAAAGCACACCAGACTGTCTTTGACATCGCCATCCTACTTGATTTCAGAACTATGTATTTGGGTCTCAAAACAACAGCCTTGGACACAAAAAATGGATACCTTTGGAACATACTTATGGTGGAGGGAAGAAGGCCATCACAAAGAAATGGATGACACAAACTGGAGCAACAATCAAGGACTGGACTAACCTTACAATTGGCATACATAAAATGGAAAAAAAAAATCAAAATCACATTTGGACTTAATTTGAAAACTGACAAATTTGGAAGCCTTTGGATCAAATGGGCAGACAATGTGAATTTATTAATGTCTTGTGCTGTCTTCTTTGCGCGGTTAGGCTTAGTCTGTTTTTTTCCTCTTCTTCTCTTTCTGGTCGCGTACGTTTTTCTGGATTTTTTCTGTTCTGTGTTATACTTAAAAACTGAAAAAGTAGACAACGATATTACTTTTTGCAAGTTAATAGAGGCATATGGAGCTCCCACACGTGACATCACGATATCCCGGCATGCATTGTGCAGCGATGGCAGCGGAGGTTTTGCATTTTAACTTGTGATGATCCAAGTTCATCAAAGTTTCAAAGATTGTAGATTATTTTTGTGCACCGGGATGGACATATGACCAAGGACAGAAGGAAGATGAAAGAGAGCATTTTACCAAATTTACAAAGCTATGGATTAACGAGAGAAGTGGATTTATTCAACTGAACTGGACTAGTAGTGAGTCAAGCCTCTCATTAATGAAGACATAGATGTACTTCTTCTTTGGGTTTAATTTGGGGAAAGATATAACCATGGTCTCATAACAATTCAAAATCTTTATTTAGATTGGGAATTGGCGATTGTATTAATCACTGATGTGTTTGCATAACTGGTTAATAAAATCACTAAGTAGAACAAAACCAATGATTTTCGGATGTTTATTACATAGAAATGAGTTAATTGGCCTTCTGTCTTTTCCAAAACTTAACGTTACAGTTATGAGGTTTTAATAAAGTATATTTGTCACAAACATCTCCAGGGACACTTTTTGAAGATATTAGAAGTTGGAAAGTGAATCGGATGCCCAGATTCTGAAGATTTGGGGCACAATCAATGCAATCTCAACTCTTTAAAAGCACATGTGGATAATTTCAATCTGTTTCTTTAATATGTATGTGCTTGCATTTATAAGCGCTCTTGCATGATTCAAATATAGTAACTTGTCATGTATGCATTATGTCCCAGACTGTACTGTCTGTCAAAATTCTGGGAAATCACTGTTGTGTTATTTGTTTAGCCTTACATTTCAGACGTTCAAAGTATAGTAAGGGACCAGATGTCCATTTAGACTGCCACGTATATTGCATTATATCATATTTGTTTTTCAATTGACGTCAAAGGAATGGTATAAATATGCTTCACATGTTAAACGCATTCAGACTCTTCTGCTTGTATCCAAACTTCAATAAAATCTCCAAGAATCCAGAATCAGAAACGGTTTATTGCCATTGTCAGTGATCAAAAATTCACAAACATAGGAACTTGCTTCGGCGTAGGTGCAACATAAAACAATGAATAAAATATAATAAAATATATTAAAAATGCAAGCATAAAATTAAGAATAAAATAGACTAAGATAGATAGACTAGGACTATATACAGAATGTTCAGTTGGCAGATGCAGGTGCAATTGTGCAAATGTGGTAGTCGTCGATGTAATGTGGTAGTCGTCGATGTAAACCAAATGTGGTAGTGCAAATAGACAGTTCTTATATAATATATTGTTAAAGTGGCAGGTGTTACAGAGTGTTCATGAGTCCAACGGCAGAGGGAAAGAAACTGTTCTTGTGCTGGGAGGTTCTGGTCTGGATGGACCGTAGCCTCCTGCCCGAGGGGAGGGGCTCAAATAGTCCATGTCCAGGTGAGAAGGGTCAGCTGTGATCTGAGCACACCAGAGCACATCATCTCCAGTCTCTTCTTCCAGAGAACCACATCCACACACATTTTTTTTCATGTAAACGTCGCTAATGTTTAATCTGATTCACTTTTAAGATGTTTTGTTATTTACGGTAGCCTCGTTGCCATTCATCACTGTCACCGTTGTTTCTTGCCTTCCTTAATGGCGCCCCCGACAAAATTAGCCACGTGGTGCTGGAGCTCTACTGCTTTTTCATTCGGAAGTAGGTCCACGCTCTTGACATTTGCACTGCCTGAATGTAAATGGGCGGTCAATTACCTTTTCATTCACAAAATACTGAATTAACTCAATGTTCAAAGTGCCATTCAGCAAACTACTGCAAGCCTGATAGAGACATGGAGTGAGCAGACTATTTTCAGACACTAATCTGATAGAGGGACATACATAATTAGTGAAAGGGGAAGAGAAAGCATTGCCCCACTACACAGAGGCTGCTAATCTATGAGGATGCTAACTGGTTCCTGAGCATCATGCAGCGCCTCTATATTAGCGTGTACAGGCAGATAATGAGGAGACATCGGAGATTGATTAGCCTCGAATGTATTGTGCAAGTGTAATGAGAGGGGTAATTGCACTGGAGTAGGGGTCATCAGGAGAGGCCGTGTAATATGTTCTATACAAGTTGAGAGCAAAAGGAAGAGGAGATAACATGTGGAGAAAACGCTAATCCTAGAGAGTATTCCACATAAGCCATGTTTCAACTGGCCCTGATCCTTCCCAGACCGGCGGTTCACTTTAGAGCGCTTTGCAATGCGAAGAATGGATTTCCGCAGTAAGGGTACCTGAATTATACTTTTTTATGCAATTCACAACAAAAGGACGGTTAGTAATTCCAAGTTTGTAGCACTGTTTAGTGGTGTAAAGTGTTCTGCAAACAAGGGTTACAGTAAGGGCAATCATGAAACAACTTCAGATTTATCATCATCTGTTTCTGCATTTATTTCACACATTTGCACCGTGTTTTAAAGTTTATCTGATGCATTGGGTTTGGCTGATATTAGATGAGTTCTGCTCTGGAAATAGATTTGGGTAATATATTGATTTTAGATTTGTGTAATAGTGTGTATGTTGTTTTGAAGAAATGCAAAAGATCAAGATCACGAATATTGTTTAAAGTAAAAATGAAAATAAAGTTGTTTTCTGTTGTAAAGAATATATGGTGATATTCCTGCCCTTTTGTGATTCATTTTACAGCCATTTCACATTTGCCTGATGATCAAAACACAACTAATAATTTAAAAGCCTGCTTTAACATATTTCTGTTGGATTGACATAATATTGAATGACTATTGTTATCCGGATAATCCTTTAAAAAAAAAAACAAAAAAAAAACGATGAATCGATGAATGAGGAAACAGCTGATGCTAACTTGTGCTAGCTTTTGATACTTTTTTCCCTCTCTCAGACCAATGTTTTTGTGTTTGTCTGTTGTCATATTTTGACACGGCTGGCACAGTTTTTAACGCAGGATGGCAGTTAAGTTCCGGAAAATAATCCGAATCAGAAAAAAATGTCTTGCCTTTGTAAGTGAGCAAAATTCACATAAGGATAAAAGAATAAGAAGCAAAAACATAAAAGCCTCCTCTGGTAGAATATTGCAGCAATAATCTTATATATGGGACTGTTTTCTTCCTGTATTTCTTCCTACAAAAACCCTTTCACATAATCGTAACACCAGTATCAATCTATTTGACCAAAGAGTTTAAAGGTCCCATAACATGCAAAATCGACTTTTCAGAGGTTTTAACCTTCCTACAGTGCTAGTTGGGCCTCGTATGTTGTGCCCAAAGTGGTTTTTTGATTGATTCCCACATGCTTTCACTAGAGAACTGTCTTTTCCGTCCCCCTCGGCTGAGCAGCAGACGGGGGCTCATCCCATGGATGACGCGGCTTCACCAGGATGACGCGGTGTTTAAGCCACGCCTCCAGGAAGCGCGCAGCCGCAAGAATAAAAACAGCTAATGCTAATGCTACATAGTAGCATTACAACATGCTGTTCACATGTTTCTCTTTCTCTCCACTTCCCCCGGGGAGTGGAGACTGTTTCAGACACTGCGGCGGCTGCTCCAGTGACGACCCCCCCACCCCCATCTGTCTGGAGGATCGATCTCTACACTGGACGATCTATGCGCCACCCGCCTGGAGGAAATCCCCCAACCCTGGATTAGCCACACCTCGTCTGCCTGGACGAACTCCATCTACTTAGATGAACTGTTCCTCATCTCCTGCTGGAGGATCTCTCTACACTGGTGGACTGCTCCTCGTCCGCCTGGAGGAACTCTTTAAAGCCACCTCCCTCTTGAGTGGTTCTGGCTCCACAGTCCAAGTGGATGCGTCAGTCCTAGTTCATCTGCAGCCTGTCCGTCCGTGGGAGTAGGATCTCTCCTTCACTGTGGTTCTCCCCGAGGTTTCTACTTTTTCCCATGGGGTTTTTTGTAGTTTTTCCTCGCCGCGAAGGAGGGTCAAAGGACAGGGGCATTCTGGGACAGTTATCTGAACTGCTTTTACCTGTGGCCCATCGAGGCAACTGTTGTTGTGATTTTGGGCATTATAAAAATAAATTGATTTGATTTGATTTGATTAGTAATTACACGATGGATACCAGAGATAGAAGAGTTAGCTTGTTATTTACCAAACGGCAACGTCCGTCGTCGAGGTACTGGAGCACGTCAAACTCCAGGTCAGATCCAGGACGTAGGACTCAGCACGACGCACCGTCAGGACGGATAAAAGGTTTATTCCTGTGTTTGTGCATCGCTGTTTACCGGAGCACACGGCGCATGCTGTAATAGCCGAAATTGGGGTTTCACTCATTCTACATTGCTAAGGTTAACTTTAACTTTAACTTAGTCGTATCTGGTGTTTGTTCCGCCTGGCCGGAGCCCATCTGACCCAGTTCGCTTATTTAGATAAATGTCATCTATGTCATAAGTTAACCTTCCTCCTTGTTTTCATGTACTATGCTTTGACTATTATTGTATGTTGTGTCCTCATGATGTGTTATCTCTGAGTATAAAGCGCTTATACTCTGAATGTGTTGTACGCGTCGTGCAGGGAGAGATTACTCTGTAAAGGGACAGACGTTATTCACTCTGGTACCAGTGAATAAACAACTCATTGATCAGACTCATTCTCTCTGCATTTTTATTGTTTAACTTGTTTTAAAGAAATCCACAACTGCAATTCTCCCATAACAGTTGGCGTCAACGAACAGCGGCCTTCGCCCGGTCTGGGTTCTCTCCCGGCGTGAGTCAGCGTCAGGCCACCTGGATCTTCCAGCCTCTAACCTCATCTGCTTTCTGAGACGGAGGGCTGTCTCACGGGGACGAGGACCACCGGCGCAAGGTTTCCGAACCAAACATCCTACTTTGTTGTGGTGAGTGAGTCTGCATCTTTAAGTTTTTATTAGATGCATAGGCGTTTAGAGCCCTAAAATAGTCCTATCACAATCTAATAAAATTAAAGGGGGAAATTTAGTTTGATTTTAAAATTAATTGCAATTTGAAAACTTCTAGGAGTAATACTAAATAGTTACTAAGCATTCCTTCTGTTTGTCTGCCGATTGCTTGATATAGCTCTGCTAAAGATATTTGATTAAATATCTGAAGGGGTAGGAATCCTCCTTGGACCAGACTGGACAGGTAGACCTTCTTGGGGGTCAGGCTGTCGGGAAGTCCAGACGCTGAAAGTGAGTCTGGCTCACTTTTTCCACTTAACTGAGCAAGAAATCTTGATTTAAGAGTGAGCTCTGTTTAAGTTTGTGTCACATCTTAAAGAAAACGAGAGGTTGGGTTAAGAGTATAATCTATTGCAAGAACTTTGACCTTTAAAGGGAAGATAAGTGAGCATAGATCTCTTCGGGGAACCTTTAAAAGAGTTTTTAGCCAAAGCAGGCTAAAAATACCTCAGAGTACTTAATTTATTGAATTGAATACACTAATATTGTTATTAAGTGACACATTAACCTGGGAATTTAAAAGAGCCCAGCTTAGGAAAAGTGGAGAAAGCTCTTGGGGAGTTTTCGGACGGAGGTAAAACGTCTTAAAAGATACACGCTACGAGACGCAAGCGTAAAGCGGTGAAAGGTGCGCACTACCATTTTTATCTGGGAGATAAGAAATCTGGGAGATATTAAATATCTGGGAGATAAAATATCTGGGAGATAAAATGGGATCAAACCAGTCAGTGGTGGAGGAGGAAGCTCCTACTAGCCCTCTAATTCAAGCCATGACAGACAAACACGGCAAGGAATGTATTCAATTATTAACTGTGTGGTCCAAGAAATATAGCTTTCCTGAAGAAGGATCACTGAGCACTGATTTCTAAGAAAAATTAAAGCAAATTAAAGTTAAAAGACTTATTATAACGTAAGCATTGATAACGTTAAAGAAGGAGACCTGAAAAGAGAAAATAATAATAATATATATATATATTTTTTAAAATTGAAGGAATAGAAATTAAGCAACAGTAAAGAATTACTCTGCACACATTTGCACTCACACGTCACTCATTATCTTTGTTTTTGTTTCTGTTACAACCTCCCTCTGACTGCTGCGAGCGCCGGGCTCCAAACCACTGCACGAGGGTCAACACGCTCTGTCCAGCCTTGTGGACCAGACCCTGTGGACCGGACTCTGGAGAAGATCAAGCTTAATAAGACCCACACCATTGCCACACCATTCCTCCACCAACGACCCGGATGCCCTCTTGTGCTACAAGCTGCACTAAGCTGGGCACAAATGAAACGGACTGCCATTATCTCAATGACATCGCCCAAACAAATCATTGCATATTGGACAATAAAGCTAACACGGGTGGATGAGTGCCACCTCAAAGAAGATTTAGTTCAAAGACAATGACTGATGTTGCAAAAGAAAGTTGCTGAGAAAGTCACATCTGAGAGACATTGTTTACAAAGCCACTATCAGGACCCAAAGAAAACAAAGCTGGCAAAGGAGAATCGGCCAAAACAAAACCACTATGGAGTTTTGATTCGTACTTTGCGAAATTTCACACAATATGGACCTAACTGTGGAGGTGCTCCTGCAGGGCATGGACGTGGGAGAAGATAAACATCTGAAGTTACTGCTTAAAGGCAGTGAAGAGGACACTGAGCAGAGTCTGGGCCTTCAGCGTGACCCTCTGACAGCAGCAGTGGTGGAGCAGAGCCCGGCCGTGCAGCAGACAGACAAAAAGGAGAGGTAACACCACACGGCATTTAGAACTTTAAAAGCTTTTTTTTTTTTTTTTTAATGGAGAATGCATTTCCTGAAAATTAGTCACGTCATCAGCAGCACATACACAGCACATGCTCTCGCAACGAAGAAATGCTTTGCACTGATTCACTTTAAGAATAGCACACGATGCATTTTGATATGTCTGATCGTCTTATCGTGAAAAGTTTTTGGTCTCTCGTGATAAACGCCAGTTCAAACCTGCTTACAGCTTAGACTGAGTGACATAATGAATATAGAGCTACATCTAAGAAGAAATAATAGCTATATTAAAAGAGAAATATAGAGCTTTGTTTTGCAACTGAATATTGTTTGGTTTGTTTGAGTATGTTTTTTTTTTATGGCCAAGATTTTTTTTGCGCACATTTTGTTTTGACAAGAAGTTTAGGCGGAAACCCTGCAGGACTTTAATAGGATCTGATTTTGCTCCTGTTTTTCGATTTTGGATTTTTTGTTGAAATGAGCTCATCTTTTTTTCCCCTGTAACAAACAGTGGTTTTATGGAAATTTTAATGGATTTGATGTTTCGAAAGAGTTAAAACCTCCCAAATTTACATTTTGGAGGTTCCAAATTGTCTAACATAACATTTTGATTGCAAGAATTAGGTTGATACTGTTTTCTTTTTTTTTCCTTCACGGGACTCAGAGGTCCCGGCCAGTTTTAGTCATGTGCCTGTGAACTAGAAAAAACCTGACTCCTCACAGGCCACAGACAAAACAGAGATAAAGGTGGCAGCTGTGAGAGAGGTCATCACAGCAGATTCAAACACAATACTGACATTGGAGTATTTAAAGTATTGAAAAAAAAGAGACATAGTAAATTTACAATTATGTTACTATTGCATGCACAACTAATATTTTCTTGTGTGAGCGCTCTTATTTCCTGTACAGGCTCCTGCTGTCGATCCTTGACCCGTTCCTTTTCACGCCTGCTCTGCCTCCGCCTCTGACCATCGACTGGACCCAGCTGAGGCCACAACGGGAAGTACTGATTATTTAAAGCTTAATCTTAAGTACGGCCAGCCATGGAGCTGGTTTACCTAAATAGTATTTAAACTTATTACATGTTCTAGAGTCGTTTTAAGTTGAACTATTTTACAAAATTCATGCAAGCTCTTGGAATATATTTCACATAAGCAAATTTAACATTTTAGATGATTAAATAGCTTAATTAATTAAAACAGATAAATAGATAAAAGAAATTGAGATCTGCCAAATGCTGAATAAGAAACAAAGATGAGGACATGGTTTTAAAATAAGACATCCCAAATAAATTAATGCCTTTACTTTGTTTGTTAAAAAAGCTAATCTATAACTTATAAAAGAGGTAGGAACATCCTCTTTCAAAAATTGTTTGCAAAATAAAACATTAAAATGGCATCGTTTACCAGGCCCTCAATGTCATTTCATATATTTATTTATTTCAAACTAAGATTGCAGATCCCAAAGTGTTTTCTGTGTGGTTGGTGCTTTAGCGCATGATGGTGATTTTTGTGTTCCTTCTGAGACTTTTGCAGAGAAAACTGAGGTGCCACACGGCGACAGAGATCAAATGTGGATGGAGAAGGTCCAGGTCACAGCTGCTCGGAGGGCGGGGCAGACGGAGGGATGAGGAGGTCAAGGAGCAGCGGGAGGACATCGCGAACGTTCGGCTGACGCAAAGGACACAATTGAAAACTGCAAGGAGTATCACCCAAAACCAGGTGGACGTAAAAAACATACACAGGTCAGTTATAGATGTGGACATTGGTGGTGTTGAATTTTAAAAAATAAAGAATTGGGGGACATGCAAATAGGGAAAAATGAACCAATAAACTCAACAGCGTGTCTATAACAAAAAGCAATATCAAAATGATAACATGCTAGGAAAACTCAGCTGGTGTAAACTCAATTTTGGAGAGCTCCTTAGATTATTACAGATTGAGAGTAGGGTTGATGAAAAGTCATCAAGTCTAAAGGATTTATTACACTTGTTGCAACAAGAGAGAACTAACAATTTTGATTTTGAAACATGGTCTATGTTCTGGGGAATGTGATCACAGACAGGACACTTCCTGTACCCACACAGTCACAAAAATGTGTTTTAATATGACGTCATTTTAAAGGTTGTGCACAACTCAAACTATGAACATGTGACATTTTTGGACTTGACGAGTAAAGCTCTTGGACTAAAGAAGCTTCACTAACGTCTGTTTGTGTGAATGTGTATGAATGAATTAACCACTTTCTACTTTGCTGTGTTTATGGACTTACGACTTTTCTGAAGTTTTTATAGATTTCTTTTGGCATAACTAAGACAAAGGTTATTTTAATCTCAAATTTACAGGTTTCAGCAGATGACCCAAAGGAGCACATACAACCACAGTGGATCTGTGTGTACAGTGGAACAAACAATTATAAAGTAATACTTTAAATGTGTGTCTAATTTGGATTATTTTTCTTCTCAGGTTGGTAATGATAATTTTTTTTGCGGAGACTGACACAGTACAGGTGGCATTTATGCACGGAGGACCTGAGCCCTCCGAAACAGGGCTGGTGTAACAGTCTGTGTGTTATTTGTGATGTTTCCTATTTACCAGAAACAACTATGGACCAAGAAGATAAACCAGTCGAAGCTGGTTGATTGTAATTCATGAAATTATTCCTCCACAGGTTTCCTGGCAGAAGATGAAAATATATGTTTGTTTTTTGTTTTTCAAAAAAGGCTATGATATAATTAGACAAAATTTTAGAATATATATTTTCATTAACGCTACGACAGACATTCAGATGTGATCTCTGATTTGAATTTGATTCAGAACAGGCCCATTGAAATAATATACATATAACTCGAATTATAATACTAAGGGATGAGTGTGGCAATTAATATTTAAAATAAAATATTGTTAAAAGAATAGTAATAGGAAAAGAGAAAACTAGACAAGAGAAGGTTTTTTTAACGCACATTTTCCATATTTGGTCTATTGATATGAATTAAGTTTTGTGTTTAGTTCGTCTGCTCTGAGCCTTTAATTAAGTCGCCTGTAGCTGGTGCACTTATGGCTCTGCCCAGCCACACACTCAGGCCAACTTAGCTTTTGTTTGACCTGGTGGGGCCAGGTAGTCACGTTTTAAGCTTTTATTTTGCTCAGATTTAGCTGGGGATGGGTTTGTCCTTAGGTTGGTAGTGGTGTTGGTACTGGCTCCTCCGGCCCTGTACAGGGTTGGCCCGGTGTCACATCATCTGTTTGTTCTTTTCGCCGCCCATCAGGTCCACCTTTCTGTTCATTCCTTTGTTTTATATTATTTTCTCCTTTTGGGAAAGGGAGGGCAGAATTTAACTAGCGGCACTCACAGGAAAAAAAAAAGGGGGGAGTGCACTTTGTTTTTGTTTCTGTACAGGTCAAAACACGGCTGAAGCTGCAGAGCTGGAGCTAGACCTGGTTTTGAACATAGGAGGCAACGCTGATTGACACCCGACATCGCTGTGGGACAGCCGAGGGGGCACATGGATCCATGCTTCACACTGTGGCAATGGACCCAACGCTCACGAAACAAAACAACTTCCTGAGCCGCACGGAGCGTGTGGGGAGACAGCTCCCACCGCTGGAACCACATCTGCTCTTCCCCTGGAAGGGGGGAGGAGAGAACTCAGAGAGTAAGCAACCCACTGCTGGAGGACCAGGGTGAGCTTATGGTGAAGAAATTGAATCTCCAGATTTAGATTTTCATGTGTGCCTTATTTCTGACAATTTTGATAATATGGTTAAGTTTGATGCCTGGTTTCATTTACTCAAATAAACATGGCGTGAAACGAAGCACCTGTAGTCTGACTTCTGACGAGACGGCCTGGTTAGAAGCATTGACTAAGTCTTACAACCACTCAACTGTCCACACTTTAGATTACTGGTATCAATATGTAAAGAGTCATAATTGATCTGATCGTCTTCTGTACATGTTTGCCCATAGCTACAGCAGCAGCATAGAATCTTGCCACACATTGGACCCTGTTTAAAGTTCCCGACAATGCCGGTCGTGAACCTTGATTTGGGCCGGTTCACATCAAGCCCGGTTCTAAGTTTTTTTAATTTGTTGCTGACATTTATTGTTCTGTGAATATGTTTTTCTGTGTGGATATCAGATGTGTGGATGTCTTCCGGTGGGTTGGGCTGGATGTGCGGCCGTGGTCCCCTGGGAGCATTCATACATCATATTTCCACACCCACACTCTGATCACAGACTTAGAACCATAAATTGGCTCCACATGACCTGATTTGGGGATCTGTTGTGCCAGACGACCACAACCTCTGGACTTCAGGTCAAAAGGTCATGCTGGCCCTATTCCCCAGCATGGGGGATAGGCAAGTTAATGTTAAGGGTTTAAACTCTCAGTTAAGTGTTCTCATCATTTGTTAATAACACTCTCTCTGTTTTAGCCTCTACGAGGGAGGAGTTAACATGCCTTACGCTCTGTGGCTCCTCAAAATCGCCTGGTGTTAGATCAGATCATCACTAGCCAAGGGGGGGGTCTGTCAGACCTTGGGGAGCACCTGTTGGACCTACAGACCTGCTAATGATAAAGGGGGTGGCGATAGCACGGGCATAGCTAATCTCACTAAATTACGAGACCTGATGGAGGGTGAGACTGCGAAGGGCTAGTCGCTGTTCACTCTCGATTGGTTTCTCTCATCCTGGAAAGAGTTGTTGATAAATATTGCATTCTTCTTTATCTTAGTTTCCTGTCTTATTCCCTGCATTCTTAGAATGGTGAATAGTCTAGTTTCTTCCCAGTTTTTGTTTCTGCAGAACCGAGCAGAGGCCATGAGCCTGACAGTTAACTGGGACTTGTCTAGTGAATTTGACCTGGACTTGGACAGAACTGGACTATGAGGCTTGGGTTGTTTTCAACATGTTTATTTGAAGGCATCTTTACATTTAGGTGTTTTTAAGTTTTGACTACAGGTTGATTAACTTGACTGTTTGACAGATGAATGAATAAAGATATGTTATTCTAATGATTTAATTGATTACAGATTTTTGGGTGTAACAGTAAAATGCTTTTATCTGTGACATGGGGTGGACTGTAATAGCCGAAATTGGGGTTTCACTCATTCTACATTGCTAAGGTTAACTTTAACTTTAACTTAGTCGTATCTGGTGTTTGTTCACCTGGCGGAGCCCATCTGACAGTTCGCTTATTTAGATAAATGTCATCTATGTCATAAGTTAACCTTCCTCCTTGTTTTCATGTACTATGCTTTGACTATTATTGTATATGTTGTGTCCTCATGATGTGTTATCTCTGAGTATAAAGCGCTTATACTCTGAATGTGTTGTGCAGCGTCGTGCAGGAGAGAGATTACTGTAAAGGGACAGACGTTATTCACTCTGGTACCAGTGAATAAACAACTCATTGATCAGACTCATTCTCTCTGCATTTTTATTGTTTAACTTGTTTTAAAGAAATCCACAACTGCAATTCTCCCATAACAATGCGCACTATCTCCGCTCTAGGCTTCGGCACGAGTTGGGCGGGGGAGGCAGCCTGTTCTCTGTTCGGGGGGTCAGATCTCAGAGTGAGCCGTTTGCTTTTGCAAGGAGGGGGGCCAGTCCAAGAAATGGGTGTTTTTTGGAAACTGTTATGTTATGGATATTGCACAACGCAAAAATTTATCAACAAAGCCCTGAGAATAGACTGTGTAAAGGAGAAAATAGCAGAATATGGGACCTTTAATTTATTATTAAATTAATTTCGGTAACTCTGGATGTTTTTACTTCCTCAATCAGGTCACACTTTGACAAGTTTTGATTGCTTGATTGCTCTCCAGAAGAATTACACAGCACATGGTCTTTCTTCCGGTAGAGGAAGGACGACAGCGCCCTCTGCAGTCCGACTTTTTCAGAATCCGAAGTGCGAGAGAGCAAGACCGCTCCTTCGTCTCGGTATCAAGCTATTCGATATGAATTTTTCAGCAGGTCAGTGAGATTTGAAACACGGAAACAAATTGCAACACCCATTTTGCACATATTTCCATTAACTTCATAATGAGAATGTGATAGAAGCCGGTGTTTTCTGCAAGCAAGTGTCATTAACATTGGTACAGAAACAGAACATTCAGGGTTCAGCAATTCCCCCGAGACTTGCGTAATGAGGTACATGCAGTGCACTCCACTCACTACTATAAGACGTGCACCAGGGACCGCTCTAAACTAACAGGGAAAGAAGCAGCCAAGCAGAGAAATGGTCCAACGCGGCTCCAAGATTTATAACCAGCTCCTCCAGGGATCAGCTGCTAATATTAAAGATGTATGCCGAGAAACGGGCCTGATCGAGGCTGTTTGTCATAACAGGAAGCTTTGAATTTAATCCCCAGGTAATATTTTTTCCCGAAAACACGAATTTATTGCTCATACATTTCAGGATTTTCGCTTCGTCTCTTCTCTCACTCGGCTGTTGAACCATGACAGAGGAAGTGATAGTCGCAGACACTTCTTTCCACATGGTCCTTCTCCAATAATGTCTCTGGTTAAACTTGTAAGTGTGGGAAGTTGCTTGAAGTCGCTTTATTATGATTCTCGTTCATGGAATTGGATTGTAAAATGTTTAGGCAATAACATTCAATCTCTTTTTTCACAGCAGTATCTCAGTTGATAGAGTGATTGTCCTCTGATCCAAAGGTTGGCAGTTCGAATCTTGCACCTGATAGAAAAAAAAGAAAGAAAAAAAAAGCTCTTACGGATGAATGATGTTGTTGTTTCCTTGGGCAAGACACTTAGCCTGCCCTATGAATGGGTGAGTGGTTCTTTGAGAGCCTTGCAAATAGAAAAGAGCTAAAAAAGAAGGTAAAAAAGCGGTTAAAACATCTTTTTTTTTGCCATTTGCCAATTGCTGCATGAACAATTCACTGTAAATGGTGTTTTCCTGAGTTGTAAGAAATAGACGGCAATTTGGCTGACAAACTCATAAACTCCATGAAAATCTGGCGTTCCACAAACCGACCAAAAAAATCAAACTATTTTCACCACTGTTGGTTGGAAAACATGGTTAAATATTCAAATCTCTGAATAATCTACAAATTCATTCGTAGTCTATTATGTCCTCCACTCAGTTAATCAGCATCAGAAGCATCAGCCACAGCAGAACCAGACGAGCAGCGAGGTAAAGTCAAACAGAACCTCACGCCTGCAACTATAAGAAACGCAAACACATATCACACTTTTAAAATGCAGTTAAAACAATGACGAACCAAAACTGTGACCCCTGATTATATCTGCTGCTCCCTGCTGACCTCCTAAGCTGTCTCTGTCCGAAAAGCCCATACAAGGAGCTTTGACTATAACTCTCCAGCCTTAAACTCCTTTACCTCTGGAGCTATTCATGGGGTCAACCTTAAGTGTCCTAGGCATTTAAAGCTTCAACTGGGTTTTGAGAATGACCAGTGTCAGAAACAAAAAAGGAATGGCCCTACAGTTGTTTATTTAAAACTACAATACCCACAAGCGTACTACAATAACCTCAGTCTCCTCGATTGCTCTGATTTTAATGAGAATTTCAACACAAAATGCGGAGAAACAACACATTTGCTCATGAAGCTGCTGCTGTTGAATAAAAAGCTTTGTAATAAATAGAATACAGACTGTGCCTCACTGAACCAGGCGCCACTCTATGAGCAAATGCCCAGAACAGGTCAGAATAAATGTTCAATATAGACTCACCAGCAGCAAATAGCACCCGCCTCTGTTTGAGAACGAGCAAATATTCCATTAAATGACGTCCAGCAGCAGCAGCAGCAGCAGCAGCAGCAGCAGCAGCAGCAGCAGCAGCAGCAGCAGCAGCAGCAGCAGCAGCAGCATTTGCTCTGCACGGCGCTCTCAGTAGATTGTATGCAAATTAGATGCTGCTTTGGGTTTCATTTCTTTAGACATAAACAAATGCTGCAATGTGAGGTACAAGTAAAGTGAATGAAAAAAATAAAATAAACGCATATACAGATAATTGTATTTTATAAAGTCTGAGGCAGTCCAACTTTGTCACAAACTCATCGTGGAGCAGGGGTGTCGCACTGGGGGGTAAAGTGTGCAGGTTTCCCCGGGGCCCAGGGCAGCGAAGGGCCCTCAAAAACGTGATGTTTTTTGCTCTGTTGCATTTTTCTACGCTTTCATTTATTTTTGTTGTAATAAAATGCAATGGAGTTGAATAAAGTCCTTAAAAGACGAGATACAATTATCTAAGGCCACCATCAACCCTTTAAAAAAAGAGGAAAATTGTCACATATAAGCCAAGTTGTTCACAAATAAAACTAGTGATTGTAATTTGCAGTAAGTGTCATTTCTTACAGTACTAATACGTTTCAAAATGTTTGTTAAATTGGGATGTAATCACTGCAGAGGCAAACCATGCTGGATCAGAATTTGGTGCTACGTCCCTGTCGCGGAGAGATCGGTTGTGTCCAGAAACTGTCTGGGCGATCTGCGTAGTGGATTGTGGGACGCCTCAAAGCTCCTTGGGCTGGTTTGGAAGCTCCCGAGGTTCCTATGCTAAAGGAAGCTAAAGAAAGGAAGCATGCAGGCTCCTTTTCCTAACTGCTTCCTAACTCAGCAGAATATTCAGACATATTCAGACACACTTCTCATGGCGGACAGTTTTGGCTGTAAGTCTATATGACGGGTTAGATTACACATTTGACTAAAACTTTGTGAATGAGACTGGATTTTAATAAACAGTTTTCGTAATATATTATCTATAACGTTACTTCCTGGTTGGACATGGGCAGCAAATATGACAAAGGTAGAGGTAATTCCACAACTGTTACCTAGCAACCATTTTGAAAACAATGACCAATTTCTATAGAAATGACAATAGGTATGATTTGACAAATAATAATACCTGATAACACTTACATTTTGTTGAATGACTGCTTAAACTGTCCAAAAAGTGTCAGTTGTGTGTAAAATGTCTGTATTTAAAATGGCATGTCACTTTTTGATGACATCACTTCCAGTAATTTTAAACTTTTATTTATCAAACTTCCTTCTGGAACTGCCACTTAAAAAATGTAAAACTACTCAAATATTTTCCAAAGGTGCTATCCCATCAAACTTAGCCATAATTTGAATATAATGAGAACCAAGTCATGTAGACTTTAAGGATCGTAGAGGTACCTTGCCAGCCCCTGTGGCCCTGTGTGTCATCCACACGCAGCAGGCGTTTCAGAGCTCTTTTTGAAACCAGGTCCCAGAGTGTAAAGATTTCAAAACACTGTTTACGTATCTTCGTAGTTACAGCAAAACCGCCTCTTTTTTGATAATGATATCACACCCCAGCAGGGCATCTGTTCTACATAATTTACTGACCTTTATATGATGTTTACTGCAGAATCCTCGCTCCTCCACAGCTCCACAAGCCACAGGTGACACCGAGAAATAAATAAAGAAATCCAACACAGAGTTTGTCTCCATCAAGTCTGTTTGGAATCTTTGTCATTATATTCCAGATCTGAAGCATGAGTCACTCTGTCTCTTCTGTAGATTTTACATCCAGCTGTACATTCAGAATCTTTGCTTAGTTTGAAATAAAAACTCTGCAAAGTTTCTATTTACATTTTGCTACTTTTCTGTGCATGCTCTGTGTGCTCTCCTCTTTTTTCTTTCTTTTTTTTTTTTAAAATGTATCCTCCTCTTTCAGTTGCCACCTTCTGTGGCAGCATCACAGCACCACAGCCTGGAGTATGTATTACAGCAGTTTTGAGCGCTCCTTGTGGATGTACACATTTACTAAACCAACCCCATCTTTTTGCAGTTCGTATTGAAAACTCTAGCTGTTTTGGCTCCGGGGCCTGTGCTCGTGTGTGACTGTCTTTGTTGTACTGATGTGGCTCTCTGTTGGAATGCAGTTTTATGATTGATGTGCCTCTGTCATGTTATGGAAATAGCGTAAATATTTTCTGGTGTGACCGTGTAATTACCTCGTACTTCTGTTTCTAGGCCGACATTAACACCTGTCATAGGACTACGGATGAACAAACCTTTAGGCTAATTCTACATATTTACAGAAATGTTAATTAAATTGCACTAAAGTAAATAAAGAAATAATGTATACAAAATGCAAATGCTGTTTATGCTTACATTTTGTGTATTAATTCTTCCGCTGACTATTGTAAATGACATCCAAAACTCAGTTAGTGCCATGGGAAACAGCAGAGATAAAAATTGTATTTATTTATTTTTCTAAAACATAAGATGCCAAACTAAAAGGTACTCAAGAGCATGTTTAAAGGCTAATAACCAAAAATGAACCTTTGTATTTATCCTTTGAAATGATTTCTTACATGGAGAAGGAGATTGAGCTAAAATATTGCCTCAAGCTCCACAGCAGCATTCAGCATTATTGTCTTACATCTTTTAATGAGAATCATTAAAAACAAGTACAATAGGTGTGTGAATGAGAGTGTGTTTGTGAGAGTGAGTGCAGGACAACAGATGAAACTAGCCCATGGCCAGCTCTGGTGTTGCATATTCATTAACATTGACTGTCCTGACCAAACAAACAAATACATAAATGTGGAAACAACTGCCTGTGCTACACCGCGCACTTGTTTCTCTGTCACAGTTCATCGTCAGAGTGAGAGACAGACAGGGCCAACAGTTCTCTCTGAAACTTTACTCATGGTTCAAAATTGGTTACAGGCCCTTTAAATACATTTCTCAAGCTTTGATGATTCATAAAATGAAGTTAATTTTGTTTACCAGAAATGGGGACAGATAGCACCAGACTGCCCTCACTCTCACAGAGGACTCACATTATGGCTCAAACACATCTCTCCCAGAGCAGGAACAATCATGGAGAGATACGGGAAAGTCAACAAAGTCAGGTCACTTTTATCCATCAAGATGAGATAATCAACTTTACACATTGAATTCAGACTAACACAAATGGATATCTAGACCAATGTTTTCCAACCAGGGGTACGGGGACCCTAGGGGGTACTTGAGGAGTTACTAGGGGGTACTTGGAATGTATCTGTACATCACACATCTGTAAAAATGTGTAATTAGTTGTAAATTTAGCATCTCTTTGGAGTATTTTGGACCAGAAATTAAAACAATACATATAATAGTAATAATTGACTACATTTGACTAGTAAACTAATTTATTTGCCTGAAACTCAAATTAAGAGGTGTGAAACAAAACTTAGGGGGTACTCAAGACGAAAAAGGTTGGGAACCACTGATCTAGACCACAGCAACTTCCTGAGAGTGTTTCTGCTGGATCATGACTGGTTTTGTGAGTTTGGAGCTGAAATTCAACCCAAATTTCCATAGACTGCAGCGCCTTTCAACCTTCTCTGAGTCGTAGCAAATGGTGCATTACGCAAGCATTCTGGACAAAGTATGCTCCCCTAATATATGTTTTAATTTGGATAATCTACAAGAAAACGACACTTGACGAGAATGTTTCTTCGTCAACGCATATCACGTAACAGTTTAAATGTTGCGTGTGCATTTTGACCGTTTTGCCCGGGGTCCAGATGGCGACGATTAGAGAGCGATGTCAGCTGTCTGTCACATGATGATCGCAGCTGAAATAGATAAAAGCGAAATGACGGATGCAGCAGCAGCGATCTAACTTTATCCGCCTGGCACACCTGCAAGCTTTAGGTGAATCTCTGCGTAACCCCAAGAGGACAAACTTTTAATGAGACTGTGAACTTGCGAACTGGAGGAACTCGGCTTGTTATGCACAAATCCAACATTACTGTAGCACCCTGGCAGTCCTGTTTTTCAGTGTTTACACAGCTAACAACTGGATTAACCTGCAGTGCCAGCCAAGCTCCTGTTTATCCTTAAGGAAGACATGTATTGCTTTTGTCTGCTATTTAGTCGCAATCTATGGCACACATGGATCATTATTTTATATTTGGGGGATTTTAAATTGCGATATTAATGTAAAAAGACTTAAAAGGAGCAATGGCGTCTCGGTGAAAACAATCTGGAGTGTGTGCGTGTGATAGGTTTTTATGCTTTCTAATTCTGACTTTAGTTGTTGTATTAGTACCTGATGTAAACATAAATTATAGTTTCACACCAATCAGGTCGCTGTTTGTGGAGAAAAGTTTAAAAATCTGGTTGAACATTACAGGAAGTAAAGAAATTGATGACAGGGAGACAAAGGTTATGCATAATTTACACGAAAGAAACTGTTTTTTTCAACAAAAATTCAACAAATTAAAAGGTGTTCACATATATATGTTTCTTTGTCAAATAAAAAAAAAAAAAATCAGTTTTGGTGCGACTGTACAGGATGGTTTCTTGGTAATTTCCCACTGTGATGTCACAATTTACAACCAGGAATTTGTAAAGATTTTAGCAGAATTTTAAATATATTTATCTTACCTGCATTTTAGTTACATGAGTGGTCCAACCTGTCATTTTAAACGATCTGCTTTATTTGGCTACAACTTAAAGTTTCAGCAATTTATGCTTTGCTCTAAAACAATATTGAATTATTTTATTGATATTATTTTAATTTCATTCAAATTTGTTTCTTCATGCTAGCCTTATTTATTAGCTTTCTTATTTTTGTCCACTCGTGGACTTGATTCACAGTGTCTCCCAGCAACGCCCTAGGAATTTGGAGCCCAAGGCAAAAATTAAGTACAGGCCCCTGCTCATCAAGTCTGACTCGCTATAACTTTTCTGCCGTGTCTTTTCTTGAAAGGAAGTTTGTTTTTTAATGTTTTTTTTTTATTTATTTTTTTATGTGTAGTGGCCGGACAGGCGCAAGAATTTAGGATGGTAAGTGAACTACTGGAAAATTCTAATTCATATGTGCGGGAGCTTACATGTTCAGGAGCTTACATGTTCAGTAGTTTACATGTGCAAGAGCTTACATGTTCAGTAGTTTACATGTGCAAGAGCTTACATGTTCAGTAGTTTACATGTGCAAGAGCTTACATGTTCAGTAGTTTACATGTGCAAGAGCTTACATGTTCAGTAGTTTACATGTGCAAGAGCTTACATGTTCAGTAGTTTACATGTGCAAGAGCTTACATAAATTCAGTAGTTTACATGTGCTGGAGCTTACATGTTCAGTAGTTTACATGTGCAAGAGCTTACATGTTCAGTAGTTTACATGTGCAAGAGCTTACATGTTCAGTAGTTTACATGTGCAAGAGCTTACATGTTCAGTAGTTTACATGTGCAAGAGCTTACATGTTCAGTAGTTTACATGTGCAAGAGCTTACATGTTCAGTAGTTTACATGTGCAAGAGCTTACATGTTCAGTAGTTTACATGTGCAAGAGCTTACATGTTCAGTAGTTTACATGTGCGGGAGCTTACATGTTCAGTAGTTTACATGTGCAAGAGCTTACATGTTCAGTAGTTTACATGTGCGGGAGCTTACATGTTCAGTAGTTTACATGTGCGGGAGCTTACATGTTCAGTAGTTTACATGTGCGGGAGCTTACATGTTCAGTAGTTTACATGTGCGGGAGCTTACATGTGCAGGAGTTTACATGTGCAGGAGCTTACATGTGCAGGAGTTTACATGTGCGGGAGCTTACATGTTCAGTAGTTTACATGTGCGGGAGCTTACATGTGCAGGAGTTTACATGTGCAGGAGCTTACATGTTCAGTAGTTTACATGTGCAGGAGCTTACATGTTCAGTAGTTTACATGTGCAGGAGCTTACATGTGCAGGAGCTTGCATGTTCAGTAGTTTACATGTTCAGGAGCTTACATGTTCAGTAGTTTACATGTGCAAGAGCTTACATGTTCAGTAGTTTACATGTGCAAGAGCTTACATGTTCAGTAGTTTACATGTGCAAGAGCTTACATGTTCAGTAGTTTACATGTGCTGGAGCTTACATGTTCAGTAGTTTACATGTGCAAGAGCTTACATGTTCAGTAGTTTACATGTGCAAGAGCTTACATGTTCAGTAGTTTACATGTGCAAGAGCTTACATGTTCAGTAGTTTACATGTGCGGGAGCTTACATGTTCAGTAGTTTACATGTGCAAGAGCTTACATGTTCAGTAGTTTACATGTGCAAGAGCTTACATGTTCAGTAGTTTACATGTGCGGGAGCTTACATGTTCAGTAGTTTACATGTGCGGGAGCTTACATGTTCAGTAGTTTACATGTGCGGGAGCTTACATGTGCAGGAGTTTACATGTGCAGGAGCTTACATGTGCAGGAGTTTACATGTGCGGGAGCTTACATGTTCAGTAGTTTACATGTGCAGGAGCTTACATGTGCAGGAGCTTACATGTTCAGTAGTTTACATGTGCAGGAGCTTACATGTTCAGTAGTTTACATGTGCAGGAGCTTACATGTGCAGGAGCTTACATGTTCAGTAGTTTACATGTGCAGGAGCTTACATGTTCAGTAGTTTACATGTGCAAGAGCTACATGTTCAGTAGTTTACAAAATGTGGGAGCACACATGTTCAGTTTATATTAAATTAGTAGCTTACATGTGCAGGAGCTTACATGTTCAGTAGTTTACATGTGTGAGAGTTTACATGTGCAGGAGTTTACATGTGCAGGAGCTTACATGTTCAGTAGTTTACATGTGCGGGAGCTTACATGTTCAGTAGTTTACATGTGCAGGAGCTTACATGTTCAGTAGTTTACATGTGCAGGAGCTTACATGTTCAGTAGTTTACATGTGCAGGAGTTTACATGTGCGGGAGTTTACATGTGCAGGAGCTTACATGTTCAGTAGTTTACATGTGCAGGAGTTTACATGTGCAGGAGCTTACATGTGCAGTAGTTTACATGTGCGGGAGCTTACATGTGCAGGAGTTTACATGTGCAGGAGCTTACATGTGCAGGAGTTTACATGTGCAGGAGCTTACATGTTCAGTAGTTTACATGTGCAGGAGCTTACATGTTCAGTAGTTTACATGTGCAGGAGCTTACATGTGCAGGAGTTTACATGTGCAGGAGCTTACATGTTCAGTAGTTTACATGTGCGGGAGCTTACATGTGCAGGAGTTTACATGTGCAGGAGCTTACATGTTCAGTAGTTTACAAGTGTGAGAGTTTACATGTGCAGGAGTTTACATGTGCAGGAGCTTACATGTTCAGTAGTTTACATGTACAGGAGCTTACATGTTCAGTAGTTTACATGTGCGGGAGCTTACATGTTCAGGAGATTACATGTTCAGTAGTTTACATGTGCAAGAGCTTACATGTTCAGTAGTTTACATGTTCAGGAGCTTATATGTTCAGTAGTTTACATGTGCAGGAGCTTACATGTTCAGTAGTTTACATGTGCAGGAGCTTATATGTTCAGTAGTTTACATGTGCAGGAGCTTATATGTTCAGTAGTTTACATGTGCAGGAGCTTACATGTTCAGTAGTTTACATGTTCAGTAGTTTACATGTTCAGTAGTTTACATGTTCAGTAGTTTACATGTTCAGGAGCTTACATGTGCAAAAGCTTACATGTTCTAACAGCTTTAAACAAGGGGTTTGGAGGTCCTTCCCCAAAAATATTTAAGAAATCAGAGCATATTTCCTGGTTGTTGGTGCATTTTAACACATGTTCCGGCTGATTTAAATGGTTTGCATTTGTAATTTTATAATGTTATATTTTACTTTTTAGCTTTATTCAGGGTGGCTTGGGCTGAATTAAATCAGTTGACAATCCCCAACTATGTTGCAGATCTTTTTCTTCTTTAAAGTTTGTTTGTTTGTTTATTTGGTCAGGACGACACATGTTAATGAACATGCAACCCCGGAATTAGCCATGCTAGCTTTCATCACAAACACACTCATTCACACACCTATTGTACATGTTTTTAGTGGTAGGGGAAACCGGAGCACCTGGAGGAAACCGGAGCAGACATGGGGAGAACATGCAAAAGAGCTTCTTGCCGTGAAATGCAGCACTACTGTGCCACCTTTACTGCAATGTTGAGAGAAAATCAACTGTTTTAGAACCTTGCCTATGATCAGGAAGGGCATCTTATTTGGGCCCCTTCATGTTGAAGGCACAAAAGCAGCAATTTTTGTTGTATGATACATGCAGTTAATGTTAAAAATACAGTCGAGTCCATGTACCGTAGCTTGCCATTTGATCTTTGCATTTTCTAAAGGTGACTGTGTGGGATTGCACGCACACCATTAGAGCCTGGCGCTCGACAAAGCAAAGGCAGAAACACCCAACGGAGTGTTTTTGGCCATAATGAGATCCACTGCTGGCTTTGTGACGATCTGCTGCTATTCCCTGGTGAGAAAAAGGGCCAGGGTCATAGAATAAAGGATAACGTTCTATAAAAATGGTGGTGTTTGTACACTCCTGAAAGAGGGTTTCAGTAGAGATGATGCGGCTCAGATTTGGTGGTGTGCCAATACAGTTACACAACAATAAATGATTTGAATTGAATGAACTACAGCCATTTTGTTCATGTAATACAGCAAAATGTAAAAGCGCCTATTTGAGTGAAAGTGAGACCATTGTGCGCTCTTTGCATCTAATTGTAGAGCATGCTGGTATGGTAGTTGTCATTAACTTTACTGTGACGGTACAACTCACTGTGATCTTTGAAAGTCGTGAAAAGCGCTTGTAAAGTCATTGCAGTGATATATATTTATGACGCTCACAGGCATTAGGTAAGAGAGCATACATAGACTGCTGCAAAGACTGAACTAGTTCTGTTTTTCAGGTTTTTAAGACCGTTAAAACCAGGTACAGCGTTTAACAGCACTATACAGGATTAAAGCAGTTTTGACTTGATTTGCAAACTTTTAAAGGGTCCACAGTGTGCTAAATCGACTCTTGTGAGCTTTTAACCTTCTGTTAGCGTTGCTTGTGCATCAAAACAACTCTTTAATCTGTGCATTTATTAGCTTTAATCGTTTGAAACAGGGGTGTTCTGAGAGAAAGTCAATTCAAGAGACATGCCCACGGCGGAAGCTTTGAACACATTATTTGAAGCTATTTTTCCCAAATTTGCTGATACCACAAGCTCTTAACTATACTGTGATGAATGTTGTATTCACTTATTAAAACAGTGGCACCCAATTTTTTTTTTTTGTTGTAAATGAGTACAGTTTGTGTATCGTGTAAAAGCAGCACTTAATGACACAATTTAAACCACTATGTGTTGTCTGCAAAAAAAAAAATAAAGCATTTTATCCCGGAAAAGTGCCGAAAGCAGCGCTCTGATTGGCTGTGCTCAGGAGGACCACACCACTTTCACTTCGCCGTCTGAAAAAAGCTGTTCTGAGGCATGAATGTGTCTTAAAATCAATGCACGTGAATATTTAGTGCCAAAGAGCTAGGAACTTGCCAGATACATTTTCACACTTGCTTTCGGTGTCGCTGTGTGAAAACCAGGCCCCCCAGCTTTAACCCCGTCTTGTTTTGCACTCTCTCAGCTTCTCTCTCACGTCCCTGCTGTAAAAAATAGAACCATACCTCTGGAGCAATGGTGTACCCGGCAAAAATAAATCAATCGATACAAAATCCATACAGAGACTAAATGAATTCACCTGTTATTCCATTGAAGAAGAATTACAAAACATCTGCCACTGGAACTATAGTTTGTCAAGTGCAATTTCTTCTAAAAGTGACAGACAAGCCCCAGAAAAACCTCCGACTTGGAGAAAACGATGAACAGATGGAACGTAAAGGTCTCGACTGTTATGGAAATGGTTATTTTGGACTCAAAAGGCCAAAGACGTTTTAGCATTCAGCTCCTATCGTCACGGAACAAGCTTTTACCGACGCCAACCTCTTCCCGAGCCGTGGGTTTTCACTGCGGCTGACAATGTTAAAAGTATTATTTTGACATCCAGCTCAGCAAGGGTTATACGCCTTACGAGTGTTGGTCTCGACGGCTAATTTTCCACTTTGCACCCCGCTGTCTTTGCACAGATAAATGACTGCAGACTGGTTATCTGTAAAAGAGTTAAAGGGAGATGAAAAAAATGTTTAGCGCTTGGAGAATTTGCAGGGGAGATAGCGTCGATGTCCGCAGGCTGCCAGTGACGCATAAAAGCACAAAGTCGAAAGCAAAGATATGAAGGCGTTTTGGAACTGTCTCAAAAGATAGGCTTACACATGGGTAAAGTTAATTTTAGTTTTATAATTCCTAATGTTGATTATGCTTCCCCGATTCGACCTTTTTCCTTGCACAGATGCTTTGACACGTGCAGAGACATAATTATATTTTTCATTATGGCACCTTAATTGGTTTAATTATATGTTCAGCTTGCAACATTAAACTTTATATTCCCTTTAACTGTATTGTGTAATGAGCCTTTATGATAAGAGAGTTAAAAGCTTTATCAAGTCAATTTTGTATGATGTAGGACGAGACGCCTTTCATGAGCTTTCACAAAGGCTTGCCCTCACCTTTAGCGTACTCTGGTTGAATTTGGAGTGATTCATTCATGTCTGAGTAATCCTGTGTCGACCTGCATCAGAGGCTTGAGTAATCCATTCATGAAATTCACAATGACTTCTTTTGATGCACTTCTGTTTGTTCGTTTTTAAGGCAAAGTAGGTTGTGTTTATCTTGACATGTTTCGGTGAGCAGCTGTCGCTGTCGTCGGAAGCATGCGACTGCTTTGTCACTTACAAAGGCTTGAATTCAGAGAATTCCGTTTGCACCTAAATCCACACACACTCTTGCAAATTGTTTTAAAAATGCAAGACTCTGTGTCATAAGAAGGGTTTTGAGTTGTAAAAAGCCACATTTCAACTGGCCCTAGTGCTCCAGACCGGTTTTGATTCAGTCTGTTTCCATACCCAAGCATAACACATTTTCCTACAGAATAAAAATCAAAATTGTGGCCGAATTATGTTTTTTCTTCATATGGCCGATGTCAGCAATTCATAAAAAGATTGTGGCGCTGTGAGACGTGGCTAAAGCTAAAGTAAACAAGATACGTCTGTTTTACTGTCAACCTTTCCTGCATTTATTCAGTTTCTCTGTGCATCTATATCTTCTATCTATATATGTTCACTTCTCTTTATGAAATGTGTCAGGTTTGGATTGCGTTAGATGCATTATACACTGGAAATCTCACGTGCAACAGCTCTGTTTCCTTCTTCGGCTACACATCGACATTCTTGACTCATTGTTTTTAACTTATAAGCTGCATCATATGCATTTCTTCGTGTGTTTTCCGTGATGATGGTGTGCGTGTGATGCAACCTGACTGTTCAAACCACAATCAAACTAGTGTATTCTCATCTCTCACTCACTCTCTCTTTCTCCGGTCTGTCGAACTCTTACGCTTCCTGCTAGAGCGCCCCTAGAGGCTGTTCCCATATAAAATGCATAAATTAGCCGCATCGCTGTATAAGCCGCAGGGTTGAAATCATGAGAAAAAAGTAGCGGCTTATAGTCCGAATTTTACGGTAACTAATGATGAAGAATCATCAGTATAACATGGTGAAAAGCTCATAAAGTCAATTTAACATAATACGTCCCCTTTAAGGTGAAATTAAAGGGGACTGTTTTAAGTTAACCTATTTGCACTTGAAGTCAGTATGGATTGATTAATGCGGTTTTGTATGTTTATACAAATGAGCTGCTGCAACAGAATTATCAGTCTATAAATATTCAACATGACTCACCCAATCTATTTGAAGAATCCCAATTATGTATAAAGAAAAAACTATGCCTTTAGTCAACATAAAAAATAAGAGTATTATAGAGGTCACAGTTCTTTCAGCAGAGCAAGTCTTAAAGAAATTGAAATTCCATTTGAAGATATTTAATCATTTCTGCATTGACCCGACACGTTTGAAGAATTTATTTTCAAATATGAAGTATTTTCTATCATTATGAACTTGGCTTTATTTGAATCGCTGCTGTCAGGGATTAGCGAATATAGATTATAATAGCGAGCATTTTTAGACTGCTGCAAATTATGATTCATTT
Organism: Rhinogobius similis; assembly: GCA_019453435.1. Taxonomy (NCBI): domain Eukaryota; kingdom Metazoa; phylum Chordata; class Actinopteri; order Gobiiformes; family Gobiidae; genus Rhinogobius; species Rhinogobius similis. Next base: position 1,120,631 of record CM033632.1, on the reverse strand, counting down.
TCAACGAGACGAGAAAAACGGATACAAATTGCTGCTGAAGTCTGAGTGATTTTTTGAAGCGATCTGTCATTCTAAGCAGCAGATTATTAGTCCTTCCACTGTTGTTTTGGCCTCAGGGAGGGTCAGGTGCGGCTGCAAAGTTATTTTCCCAGAAGCAAAAACTGTCACTGTCGCAATTCTTTTTTCTCTGACGATTTGATTGAAGTATGTGCAAGTACAAAAAAAAAAAAAAGTCTGACAGTATAATGTAGCCTTGAATAACTTTTGGGAAATCTGTTTCTTGGTTTATCATGTAAAAGAATGAAAATTAAGTTTGTTTTAAATAATTAAGTAGAAAATTATATTACATTTGCATAACTTATTCTTAGTTTGTCACATTGTGTAACCTAAAATAAGAATGGAAATCAAGTTTACTTCATCAAAATAAGTATGAATATGTAGCAAAAGAAGAAACAAACAGAATAGAAAGAAATAAAATCCTAACTTTGGTCATCTTGCATTCCTTTGGCTTTTTATACAACTTTTGAAAGCCTCATTTTTGGTCTTTAATGTTTTGTAAATCAAAACAAATTATTTCGCCTACATTACATGCACTCTGAGTTTGGGCGCAACAACTGCAATCAGAGTCTGCTGCTGCACTGAAGAGTCATCACCTGAACTATTTGAGCGTTGAAATGATCAGGATGAGCCCAGTGAAGGTAAAAGTACATTCAAAAAGAGTTGTTGAAAGCTGAGTTGAGTTGTATTGATACTCTTGTCAATGCCTCACTAAGTGTTTCATTTGCATCTCTATGTAATCCTGTGGTAAAAAAAAAAAAAGTGTCACATTGTTGTAAACCAAGTGTTTTGACTCAGTGACTCAAGTAACATTACTCACATTAACAAATCTAAGTAAAGTATTAGACATTGAAGTACCTGTTTAAAATAGATTTTAAAAATAAAAAGTTGAAGTATTTCACACAAATTTTGAGAACTATTAAAGCAGAACGTTTGTTACAGGATAAATCCGAAAAGAAGCAGTTATTTACAGTCAACATTAGCCAAATTGTTAAGAGTTAATTCAGCTGGAACGCTCTGAGGTTGGAACTCATATCATACAAGTGGGAAATACACTGCGTTCCAAATTATTATGCAAATTGTGTTTAAGTGTCATAAAAGGTAATTATTTTTTTTCCCCCAGTGAAACTCATGGATGATATTGTGTCTCAGGGCTCTTTGGGTCAGAGAAATCAATCTCAGACTCCTGTGCCAATTAGTTTGCCAGGTAAGTCCATTTAAAGGTCCCATAACATGCAAAATCGACTTTTCAGAGGTTTTAACCTTCCTACAGTGCTATTTGGGCCTCGTATGTGTGCCCAAAGTGGTTTTTTGATTGATTCCCGCATGTTTTCACTAGAGAACTGTCTTTTTTGTCCCCCTCGGCTGAGCAGGCAGACGGGGGCTCATCCCATGGATGACGCGGCTTCCCATGGATGACACGGTGTTTAAGCCATGCCTCCGGGAAGCGCGCAGCCGCAGAATAAAAACAGCTAATGCTAATGCTACACAGTAATTACACGATGGATACGACAGATCGAAGAGTTAGCTTGTTATTTACCAAACGGCAACGTCCGTCGTCGAGGTACTGGAGCACGTCAAACTCCAGGTCAGATCCAGGACGTAGGACTCAGCACGACGCACCGTCAGGATGGATAAAAGGTTTATTCAGTGTTTGTGTATCGCTGTTTACCGGAGCACATGGTGCATGCGCTCTATCTCCGCTCTAGGCTTCGGCACAGGTTGGGCGGGGGAGGCGCGCGGGTTGGGCGGGGGAGGCAGCCTGCTCTCTGTTCGGGGGGGTCAGATCTTAGAGTGAGCCGTTTGCTTTTACAAGGAGGGGGGCCAGTCCAAGAGATGGGTGTTTTTTGGAAACTGTTATGTTATGGATATCGCACAACGCAAAATTTTATCAACAAAGCCCTTAGAATAGACTGTGTAAAAGGGAAAATAGCAGAATATGGGACCTTTAAAGGAAAAACTAGTTAAGAAGGATGTTCCACATTATTAAGCAGAAAGAAAAAGGATCTCTCTAGTGCCAAAAAGCATAAAATAGTTGAATGTCTTGGAAAACCCTAGATATTTCACAAAAACGTAATCACCGTACTAATAAGAGATTTGTAGCTGATTCAGAGCACACATGGATTCGTGCAGATAAAGACACAACGAGGACGGTTTCTGTCAGATAAATACTTCGGATTAAGAGAGCAGCTGCTAAAATGCCATTACAAACAGCACACAGGTATTTGAAGCTGCTGGTGCCTCTGGATGTAGATCCTCCAGAGGCTGCAGTTTTGTATAAACCTTCTGTTGGGCCACCCTTAACCAGCGCTCACAAGCAGAAACAGTCCAGTGGCCCAGAAATACACGAAGACTCGTGTTCAAACAGTCTTGTTCACTGATGAGTGCCGTGCAGCCCTGGATGGTCCAGAGGTGGATGATCGGTGAACGGCCACCATGTCCCAACAAGGCTGCAGTCAGCAAGGAGGGGGCGGAGTCATGTTTTGGGCTGGAATCATGGAAAAATGACTTCTGTAAAGTATGTGGAGTTTCTGACTGACCACTTTCTTCCATGGTACAAGACGAACAAAGAAGAACCGTGCTTTCCGTAACAAAATCATTTTCATGCAGACAATGCACATCTCATGCTGCAAGGAACGCCTCTGCATCATTGGCTGCTCTGGGCATAAAAGAAGAGAAACTCAAGGTGTGGCCCCCATCCTCCCCCGACCTCACCCCTATTGAGAACCTTTGGAACCTGAAGCCAAAGATCTATGAGGGCGGGGGGCAGTTCACCTCCAAACAGCAGCTCTGGAGGCTGTTCTGATCTTGCAAAGAAATTCAAGCAGAAACTCTCCACAAACTCACAAGTTCAGTGGATACAAGAATTGTGAAGCACCTATCAAACAAGGGCTCCTATGTTAAAGTGTAATCTGACCGGTTCAGATGTTTTGATTGAAATAGCTTTTGATTTCAGAAAATATGACCTGCTAATGCAAATGACCATTTTCAGTTTTTTACAACAATAACATGGTTTGAAACTGTTGTGCAGAATCATTTGGAACAGTGCATTTTAGGTTTTATATTTTTGGGAGGTTTGTTCAATAACATTCGAATGTTACTCTAAAGGCCGATGACCTGAAAATTATGATGACTGTCATTTATATTGATTAGATGGCAAAATCAGAGAAAATTTTAATTTGCATAATCATTTGGAACGTGGTGTAACTGACTTCCCATTTGCCTGCAAGAGCCCATCGATGTATAAATATATTTTAGTTTGCTCAAAATCCAGCGTTTCACTCAAAACCATAAACGTGCAAAAAAATACTTAACCCCTCGGCCATTTCAGGCCATCTCAAAACATAGAAATGTACTTTTAGGACCAATAAAAATATAGTGGAGTAGGAAGTAAAAATACCTGCTCTAAACTTTAAAGTAAAAAGTAAACGTAAAACTTTTTACAGTACACTGCTTATATTTTTGTACTTTGTTATTTTCCACCACGGGAAAAAACATTTATTCATTATTAATAACAAGACACATTACTTTTTACATGCACGTTTTGGAATATAATTAAATGGGCTGTACCAATCAAATGAAAGTGACATGTCATTATTCATATGGTACAATTTTTTTTTTTTTTACCGTCAAAAGTCTGGCTGAAATAGATGAGGAAAGATTTTACCAAAAAGGTGAAAAGCGTGTTCAGTGGACCACAGACAAAAGTAGAGGGCTTGAGTGAAACTTGTTCTTACCCAATAGTCTCCCCTTGGTACTTGTCACTCAGGTTTGATGGTATGTTCACTGTTTACTGCTCTCTTTTCTTCTTCTTCTTCAAAAGACCCAGTGGGCGGGCACTGACAGCGAAAGTCTAACATACCTGGCAAGTTAAGATGCCAGAAAGGAACAGAGAAATGTAAAAATGTTAATGAAAAGAACGTGGCAAACAAAATGTAATCAAATTGTGCTTCATATCATTTACAAAAGCGCCCTGCAAGTCTGACATGTAAGAAATTAAAGACTTAATTTTTCTACAAAACAGAGTACCATGGACTTTTTAGGCACTTTTTAACGTTTTTCAACTGTAAGTTTATCATCAGCACAGTCATGTTCACTATTTGCGAAGTCCACTCGCTTTTTCTTGTTCTAAAAAATGAAATACTTTTGTAGGTTAAAGGTGTCCTCTACATGTTAATGTTATTGCACATCCAGGAATATTCCACATACTGCAAATAAACATATCTCTCTAAGGAGACAAGCAGGTGACGCCACCAAGTCAAGGATTATTTGAAAAATGTAGAAATGCAACATGCACTTGTTTTCACACCCGAAGGTCAATGAACAAAATGTGCATATTTTCAAAAATCGAATAAGCAGAAAGAATAACAAAAGTACATACTGTATGAAGGCATTTCAGTCATGGTGTGCTGCAGTAACACTGCAGCGCGAAACGGAGACGGGACAACAAAATACATTACATTTGCTTGGACAGATAATACGTTTATTGACCAGCCAAATGAGATGCAAAGAGAGGACGCTGGGTGGAAATTATGCAGGCAGTGTCAGTTTTCACTTTCTTGTCTCATGAAAATGTATCCATGAAGATTGCCAGGTTTTGATGCCACTTTACAGAACATTCCAGATAAAACAACATCCCATTGGATAACTCTTGGCAGTGATTTCAAAATAAATGATCGTCAGGCAAACGTAATTCAGATTAAAAAACAAAACCAAAAAAAATGTGTCCGCTGCCCCAGTAGCTTTTATTGCATTTGTGAACACACGCCACAACAGATGGTGCTCACAGGAGCAGCTCCTTGTGCCCACCTTTGGACAGAGGTCACTCTCCCACACCTACACCAGACTCTGAAATGATGAAGTCAAGCAGCTGATGCCCATTTTAAAAACACAGACTTTTTTTGGTGAAGTCTCTGACTGTAAACCAGTTTTTAACTGAGCGAGTGCTGATTGTTTTTATTGATCCTGTATTTTTAAATGGAAAGAAATGTGTTTGTCTGTTTTGTTTTACTCTTCTCCTCAAGAACCATTACATAAAACACATTCTTGCTGTCAACTTTCAACTATTTCACTTATTTTGACCGCCTTTTACTAAAGCTTTACTCTTGCTCTCAGAAACCAGTCTGATGACTCTGTGACGTCCAGGCTGGTGTCTCTGGTTTTTGGGTGGAGTGGCCAAGTTTGACAATGTGGTCAAACAGGATGTGTGGGTGTGGCCTCCAGCCTGCAGGGGGAGTAGAGGGGGATATAAGGCCTGTGCATTGCTGGTTTTGGCACAGTCCTCCTCGACGACGAGCTCTGATCTTCTCTGACCTCCTCAAGCCTCCAGAGACCTCATCATGTTCACCACCCACTCCATCAGCACTTCCTTAGCACGTAGCTCTGGTCTGGGCTCCGGCCGCCGTAACACTGGGCTCTCCTCTGGCAGTGTGTATGGAGGAGCAGGAGGGTCAGGTGTGCGCATCTCCAAATCCAGCGCTGGAGCTCTGGGTGCCGGCTTCCAGCTGTCCGACGCTCTGGATGTGACTGTCAACGAGAAGGCCACGATGCAGAACCTGAACGACCGCCTGGCCACATACCTCGACAAGGTGCGAAGATACATTACTACTTTTGGGATTACCTCGTTGTATTTACTTATTAGTAGACTCAATGACGTCTTTCACTTTTCACACAGGTGCGCAGTCTGGAGAAGGCCAACGCTGAGCTGGAGATGAAGATAAGGAAATTCCTAGACGGCAAGACCAGCATTCACCTCCACGACAGCTCGGCCCACAGAGCGACTATTGCAGGCCTGCAGGACAAGGTACACCCAAACAAATACATATTCATACCATTTACACAAGTATTCTGGGGGATGAGAACAGGGAGAGTTTCGGTTTAGAATCCCATTTATGGCCGACGGTTTCTGGACTCAGACTTTTTTTCTTGATTGTTGAATAAAATATACTGTATGTGTAGAAGCAGACATAATTTATGCGTATTTTCCATGTCACTAACAGCTTATTCTATGGACTTCCCACCACTCGCCTTCAAAAACTACAATACATTCACGCCCGCCTTCTCACTCATACTGCCCGCCTTCTCACTCACACTCGGTCCAGAGAACACATCACCCCCGTCCTCCAGCAGCTACACTGGCTTCCCGTTCAATATCGTATCCAATACAAGCTCCTCCTCCTCACGTACAAGTCCCTCCATAACCTGGCCCCTTCCTACCTCACCGACCTACTCCAACCGTACTGTCCCACCCGCCGCCTCCGCTCTGCTGACACCAACCTCCTCACTCCCATCACCCGCACTAAGCACCGGCCCTTGGGGGACCGAGCCTTCGCCGCTGCTGCCCCCACCCTCTGGAACTCACTTGCACAACCATCAGGAACTCACTACAGACATTCAAATCACTCCTTAAGACCCACCTGTTCAAACTGGCTTTTGTGTAAATTTATGTTGTTTTGTCTGTTTATATAAAGCGTCTTTGAGTGTCCAAAAAAGCGCTATAAAAGTTTGATGAATTATTATTATTATTATTATTTTCAGATTGGTGATGCTGCCCGTGTGAACGCTGCTCTGTTCTTGGCTGTGGACAACGCCAAACTGGCAGCTGATGATTTCAGAGTCAAGTGAGTAATGGTTCATCAACTTTTCACAGTATAATATTAGAACAAAAATAAAAAACTTACATTTGGAGTAAAATCAGTTTACGCCTAGTTTTTTGACATGTTTCTGTCCTGTTGGTCCTGTTGTAGGTATGAGAACGAGCTGTCCATGCGTCAGTCAGTGGAGGCAGACATTGCAGGGCTGAAGAGGGTCCTGGATGAGCTGACCATGGCTCGCTCTGATCTGGAGATGCAAGTGGAGGGTCTGAAGGAAGACCTCATCCACATGAAGAAGCAGCATGAGGAGGTGAGACCAAATCATTTACTACAATCTTCACTCTTCTTTTTAGTCCTTCCCAATAAAGGAAGGACTGGATTTGGTGTAACACTGAACTCTTTTTTTACAGGACCTGCTGGGACTGCGATCTAATATGGGAGGATCTGTGAACGTGGAGGTGGACGCTGCTCCTCAGCAGGACCTCAGCATTGTCCTGGCTGGTATCAGAGAGCACTACGAGGGCGTCGCCGACAAGAACCGCAGAGACCTGGAGGCCTGGTTCCAGACCAAGGTAACTGCTTCAATCACACATTACAATGAACATGAATAGGGTGTAAAACAGGGATTGTTTGGGAGCGGTAAATCTTTAAGCCATCACATTTTGACAGTTGCAGTAAATAAATGAATGCTTAAATGGAGTTAAAAGTTGTTCCTCTCCTGCAGAGCGCCGAGCTGAACAAAGATGTGGCCGTGAGCACAGAGTCTCTGAAGACCAGCCGCTCTGAGATCACCCAACTGCGTAACACCCTGCAGTCCCTGCAGATCAAACTGCAGGCTCAGCTCAGCAAGGTATGGACGTGGACCAGACCCACTCCCTCTAAAAGTTTTTAGTATTAGCAATATGTAGTTAGCGTTAGCCGCCATGCCTAAATCCTTTCTAAATACTTGTTTGTAGAAAGAAGCTCTGGAGGAAAACCTGGCTGATGTGAACAGATCCTACGCGATGATGCTGGCTGGCTTCCAACAGCAGGTGACATCACTAGAGGAGCAACTGAGCGCGCTCAGAGCTGACTTGGCCAATCAGAGTGAGAAGTACCGCATCCTGCTGGACATTAAGACCAGACTGGAGCTGGAGATCGCAGAATACCGCCGCCTGCTGGATGGAGAGGTTGAAAAGTGAGTTCTGCTTACTCCAAAACTATTCACACAATTTCAGTAGATCGACAGGGAATTGTTTTATTTGAAGATGCGGATAGACGAAGGGGAAGACAAGGCGCTGTAGATGGTGATTTTAACATGAGTTTTCTCTGTTACTTCAGGAAAGCAGTCACCACAACCACCACCAAAACCAAAGTGATCACCATTGTCCAGGAAGTGGATGAACATGGAAACGTAATTTCGTAATGAGGAACCACCCCAGCCAATCAGAGCTCATGAAACGAGAGGGCTGTGACCAATCAGATGTCAAGAAACAACAGAAGCATTTTTATGTCCTTTGAAGTAGTGTGGTCATCAATCAAAAATAATAAAAAATAATAAAAACTTAAGCTTTAGAGTGTTTTTCTTTATTTCATATTGTCTGTGGGTGAAAACATCAGTTAACGACTGGATGGAAACAACAGTTAGCTGTAGGACCAGAGTGTTTAGAAAATGACTGAAGTAGTTCTTTCAATTGCACAGCAGGAGTTGGAGCTTAAAGGCCAGTGCTTATAAAATGGCTTAGAAACAACTCCTGGGATATTTTAAATAACTAATAATAATATCTGCAAGTTACTGACAAAATGAGAGCCCTAACGTTACACTGTATGGGGAGAGGAAAGACAATGGTTTGGGCAGGTTGTTTTGAGTTTGTGAGAGACAGAAGTTTTCAGTCAGAGTGAAAGGGGCCTGTGTTTTCAGCCACTGTGCTCAGACCAAGTTGTTTTTAGAAACGAAAAAGGCCTGTGAATGAAAAAGAGGAGAGAAAATGTTTCATGGGATAACGTGGAACATTCTAGGCAATGCAGTAATATATTTATGGTCACAAGCAAGTGGTATACTCCTCAGCAGAAAGGGTACCCTGTAAGCCCCACAAACGTAATAAAACGTAATGTAATAAACCCCCAGACGTAATAATTTCCCACAAACTTAACAGCAATTTCCCACCACAAACGTAACAATCAAATTAGACAAACGTGATAGGTATTACGTTACATTTTAGTTTACGTTTGTGGAGATTATTACATTTGTGGGGACCTAATTTTTGGGGCTTACATGCCCTAACCCTGATATATGAGAACTTACAACTGGGAGACGAGTTATTATTATTCACCTATGAAAAGGACTGCATGTGTTAATTGGATCATGGATTTATTTGTCCAGCTCTGACATTAATTTCTGCACTTGTTTGAAGATCTTAACCAGAACAGACTTGACTTGAGCTGAAAATTAGAAGGAAACAAATGCTACTTGGATGTTGTAAAGCCCAAGACAATCGATAATGATGTTACTTCATTACATTTCAATACTTAAACTACACTGAAGGCGTGTTCGTTTATCCGAAGAACGAGAATGAGGCAAAAATCAATTAAATCCAAAAAGTGTATTAACCCTAACAAAGGAATCTAATACAGAGCGCTCTGGGTCGGAACTTTATCCCCGAAAGGCTACGTACTACATGGGTCTTACAACAGGAGCTCTGAACACCCACCTATCCCTGGACCCAGGTATTTAAAAACACATTTATGAATATGCAACTAATAGGTTGTCCCTTCTCCCGGGATATCCGAGTCTCCATCTCCATGGTGACGACAGCGTTATCTTGTCCTGGAGTTTCTCTGCACAGAGGAAATACATACATCCCATCCCCCTAAGAACACACTCACACACATTCCAAGGAACTGATAAAGACCTGAGAGTAACTTTAAATGCAAACTGTGAATACAATATAACGTAAAGTCTATGAATGAAGCAGTGATTAAAACTGAACTTGTATTATCTTCACATGTGCGTGTAGATTCTAAACCTCGCCATAAGTATAAAACAAATTATAAATGAGTAATACAGAGAGGTAGTGTATAAAACATATATTTCCCTTCAACACATTATCCATTTGTTCCTTTTGGAGAAAATGCGTGACTTAACTAACCCTACTCCGTGTCCTGTCTGTCTGTCACAACTCAGTGTCTTTGACTCTCAAATAATCTGTCAAGCCACTAATACAAATGCACTTGTTCTCCTCTTCTTCGTTGTCTTTTAAAGCAACCATCCCACACTTCACTTCTACAGAAGCAGCAAACTCATTAGAATGTTCTGATACGGATTTATTTTCAATTTTTCAACCAATACCCGGTATCTGTCGTGCAACTGTGACCGATAACCGATATTTGCCGATATCAATATTTAGTTACGTAAAAAGCCACACAAATCTATGACAAATCACAAATGATTGGGTCACAAAAAGAATGACAGAATGTATGCATTTGTTGTTAGAATAATAATACTGACAAACGTTTAGCCTAAATGCTCTTCTATTTCCATTTTTATTCATTAGTCTGTTCAAAAAGACAAAATTTAATGCACTGAGGACAAACTGAGGAATGAATCCTGCACTGCGTTTAGGATAACTGACCTACTCCAATTTAAATCTATTTTTCAAAATGCATGTAAATCCGGGAAGTTTGACTGATGAGTCTGATGAGGTTTGATTTGCGTGTGTCGTCGTATCCCTGCTGCGTGTGACCAGTGCAGTCCGATCACACGAGGAGCCTTTAAAGATAAGTAAACGTAAATCTACGCATACTTCCATTACGTGAATGTCCTTATATTCCCCCAGACTCTGCAAGTTGCAAGTTTAAAAAGCTATAGCCGAATTACAAGGTGTCCTAAATGTGTCATAACTGCAGCTCGCACTTAATCGGCTCTTTGACCTGCTGCAGACTGGAACAAATGTGGTCTGACAAGTTTGAAAGGAAAAGACCAACTGAATCGAAAATCTCTGCACGTAATGTAAACGCAGTGACGATTGTACACAGTGGCGGACCGTTAGGCAACAGGCCACAATTGCTTTGGGCCCCCAAATTGAAGGGGCTCCCAATTAGATGCCCCCGATCATCACAGACACAAGAAAACAGTTTTCTCTTTTTCTAAAGTAAGTAAAGTAGTGCAGAATACTTTTAGACAAGACATAATAAAACTAAATAGTAAATAAAACTATAAAATGATCACATTTCTTATGAAAGGCATGCAGGCATCAGGTATGTGTTAATATGCACAAACAAACAAGAAATATAGTCTGATTTCTTAATTATTCTTCTGGGGAACGACCCTCAAATCCCCGTTTAAACCTGTTTTGAACATTTAAGCTTTAAAATGTAAACAAAACAAAACAAAGGCTTCCTCCAAGAACAATTCAAGAGACACAACAGAAAAGTTATAGAAAATCACACTTGATGATGAGGGGCCTGTACTTAATTTTGCCTTGGGCCCCCAAACTCCTAAGTCCGCCACTGATGGTACACACTGGGCACCAATTATCGGCAGTTTTACGCCCCGATATTGCAGAAAATTTAATGATAATGGCCAATACCAATACTGGAACCAACATATCGCTTATCCCTACTCAAACTTCACCAATGCAATGGTTCTACAGACATTTTTAGCCATTTCACTCTCCATTAAGTAAGCTATTATTGCATTTTACATATTTGTTTATGTCTAGATCTGTCTATTATTATGTCTTATTGTTGAAAGGATTTAGGTAAAAAACTAAAAGAGACAGAAATCTAAACTTGTCCTTTAAGTGCTTTCGTAGTTTGCCAATATTCCAGCTGGTAATATAATTCTAAATGTACCGCGCCACTTGAAGAAACTCAAAGACTTTTCTCGGCTTGTAACAGTCACCTGGGGAAATGATTGACCCTGTTCTAACACCCCTTTACATCAAATCATCATCTACTGCTAATCATTTTTACGCGTATTAGTTCATTATATTAGGGTTTGAAATGAAATGCGAGGGAAGAAAAGTGTCCCCGCGATTATACCTCGAAGGGTTACCGTAATGTTCACTTGAGACGTAATAAAGCTAATTGTAATAGTTTCTGGGATGAGGTTATGTCTGGTTCAGAGCTGTCTGCCTTGTACATGAGTTACAAGAAGAGAAAAACAGCCCCCAGCTCTGGATAAGTGCGCGTCGAGTAATGAGCTGGCTGATACACAGGCGATCAAACATTTTGTGACGAGACTGCAATGGAGAGTTAAAGGACGTATTACGCAAAATTGAATGAGCTTTTAACCTCGTTTCGTCATCATTCGTTTACTCAGAGTTGTATTTTGATTGATTCTCGAGTAATCCTGTGTTGTCCTGCAACCGAGGCTCGAACGCTAAGCAAATTCCTGTTTTCACCTACCCCCTGTCCCTGCCCACATCCCTGTACTTAGTTGCAATTGGCTCTGTGCGCAACGGCGTGCTGAATCCTTCTAGTCGACGCAACAACTCCTAAACTGACCAGCCAAGACCAGACGCTTTAGCAATACTTTTCGAACTCGTCAGTACTTAAAAGTTGTTTTGGTCTGAATTCGGAACATATCCTGTCCCCAGTTTCAAACGAGCGTGACTGACAGGCGGATTTACCAGAGATAAGCATGGTACATTTGTGACCAAGCAAACAAGGCGGCTTGTGAGGGAAAAAGCAAACGAAAATAACGCAAAGGGCTGAGAAACGGCGCGGATTGCTGCAGAATGAACAAGCGAAGCAATCATTCTGTAAATGAGGTAGTTATACGTTTTGTTCTGAATGTTAAGAGAATATTCAAAAGGAGAGCGTGAAACAAATGTGGCTGGAGTGTTTATGATTCCACTCTATGGGCCGATTCCAGACCGTTCTGCGTTTGGACAGAATGTGGAAGGCACTGGCTGCACTAAAAACGATATTACGCAGCGGACAGCGAGCTACGGGTGGATGTGACTGACTATTTACAAATGAGGGCAATACAACGGTGAAGTATTTTAACTTCACAAATGAAATGTTCCCCAGGTTTCCAGCTGGTTAGAAGGGTGTCCCAGATTGAGTTGACAAGATTCATGCTCAGATTTATAGATTTAAATACCCCACTTGTAATAATAAAAGCGTACAAAAAAAATAAGTAAATAAATCCTGCAGACTAGAGGCCACACCCACATATCCTGTTTGTCAGCATCGGTCACTCCAGCCAAAATCAGAGCCACCAGTCTGGACCTCAGAGTCATCAAACTGGTTTCTGAGAGCAAGAGTAATAATAGTAATTTAAAATTACACTAAAAATAAGTGGAATTGAAAGAATTGATCTTGTCTGAGCCTCTCATATGCAGGAATGGTTTCAGTTGGTATATGAATGATATGAATCAATTATAACTCAATGAATCACTACAGAGGGATGTTTAATTCACAGTGTCTTTCATCAGCAATATAGATGATAAAGACGATGTTCTTTTTGGTGAATGTCTACAGTAGTGGGTATAGAGAAAAGTGGTAGTTTAACTGGTCTTAAAAAGGAAAATGAGATCAATCAATCGATGAAATAACTTTATTCTCGCTTTTAAATAAGAAGACAAATTAGAATAAAGGCAGTGAAAACCATTCATTTCCATGAACCTGCCACACACAGCTTACGCCATGAGAGTAACTTGCTGAATTTAGACAACGCGCTGCAGCTGAAAACACATTTTTATTCCACTTCTGCTGTAAGTACAGACAGATCTCTGCGGAGTGATAAACAGAAGCACTACTGGGAACTTCAAGGAGAGGAGTGAGAGCTGTGGCAGAGACAGAAGGCACAGAAATGTGTTGTCACATCTCAGAACTTTCAGTTAGCCAAATGTAAAAGCAATGGAGATTTTTAGATGATACTACTAAACATAACTTTCATTCAAAAGTATTTTGACTATTTGGAGGGATAAATGTATTTATTTAACAGTTGGAACCCAGCAGTTTATACCACAAAGATTATTTTGTTATTTTCTTTATATATATATAAAGAAAATTATATTATTATCTTTATATATATATATATATATATATATATATATATATATATATATATATATATATATATATATATATATATATATATATATTACATTATACATTATATTACATTGTTTTTAGAATTGTGAGTTCCTCTCTGTAAGATTCCTTCTCACTGTCCTCTCCCTGGGTCATTTCAAAAAGAGTGAAAACATCAAACTTGAGTGACAAGCATCAAGTACCAAGATTATTTAAGAGTCTCACTCTCACTTTGGAATGAAATTAGCATAAATATAAACCCCGAACAGTTTCAACCCCAGGACAATTTGTATTCTAGGGCTGTAGTCGACTAAAGGGGGTGTTACAAAAATATATAAAACTGGAAAGTTTTCCATGTATCTAAACCAAACTGCACTCAAAAGAACAACTACTATAGAGAAGTTCATGCAAAAACAACTATTTATACAGAAAAATACAAGGAGACAGTGTATTTTTATACGTTACGACTCCAAAATCTTCCGTTGACTTAGTTCATATCTTCTCGTTTTTGTCATATAAATAACTTTGTAATAATTTTGTATAAATAAAATGATCTGGATCATCTGAGATACCATCGACTGACTAATCGACTAAACAACTAAAGGACTACAGCCCTTTTGTATTCACATCTCACTGACCTTTTCCAATTTAGGAATGACTTGGAAGTCGTTTACTTTTTGGCTTATGTTTTGACTGAACTTGCTGTGTCTAAATGCACTTTTTCTCTCGTCAAGAACAATTACAAAAAAGTTTCCTCTGTTATGTCTCAGTATTTGTGTGCACATGTATGTCTGGAATGTTTCACAGTATAGCATTAAACAAACAAGTGATGCCAGTATTTCTAGAAAAAATAAAAACATCTGAAATTTAATAAATGCATTCAGAATATTCCATAGTGTATATTTAAAGGTAGCATTTCTTTTTTACTTATTAACTCTTTAGATTTAGCTGTTATTGGCTGTTAAAGGGCCTGTACCTGATTTATATTTATCCTATTAAGATTAAGACTTTTGCGTTATTTGGTAGAAGCAGCTAAATAAGAAACACATTGTAAAATACAATCTGTGAAAATTGTCAGTGCATTTTGTTAGGATAGATAGATAAAGTAACAAATCAGGCACTTTGTCCACTGTGGATCATGGGAAAATAACTGTTTCAAGCGCACCAAAAGAGCTAATTGAAAGAAGAGTAAGAGGAACTACATGGCAACAACTACATGAGACTATTCCAGACAGTCCTTTCTGAGTCATGGAGCAATATCGAGTGAAAGGAAGGTGGACGGTTCAAACACGTTCCTGTCATGGTTCACCATCAGGTACAGACATAGGCCGTACATATCAGTGGACTATGGGATCGTGACGTCACCCATTGCGTAGGGCTCCAGCCAAATGAAGCCAATGACGGCTAGCAGTTATAGCGGCTAAAGTGGAGCCAGACTCCATATTTGGAAATCCGAGTACGTAACGTGGTAACTACACGCATTAATCAGGAGCGCGGTTGTTAACGGTTAATGGTTAATGGAGGAGACGGCGGCAACGTGCGGCGCTAGCTGTCAATCAAACCTGTTGCTAACACGAGCGAAACCGCCCCTGGAAAAGGAAGCACCTGATTGCTCAGTTATTATTATTACCAGGTGCTTTTAAATGGTTTTAAACACAATACTTCATAGATGAATTATGCTTTTTGAAATGTTATATAACTATTTATGCTTTTAATCTATTAACTGTAACTTATATTATGAACTCTTAGTATTATTAAACTGAATTATTGTTACTGCATTCACATTTCTTTGTAGGTTACATATATGTTCCAGCTTGACATGCATTTTGAGAAACAGTTTAAAAGTGGACAAGGCCAGTTATCAAATCATCCTGGCGTGCATTTGAACGTCGCAATACACAGAAAAGAGGGAGGCTGCGGTTGTCAGTGTCTCTGTGCTTTTGTGTGTGTATGCAGAGGGGAGTCGGGGAGATCCTGGGGGTTGAGTGAAGCCCTTGGGGAGAGCGCTGGATGAAAGGCCCTGCTCTGATGATGAAGGCAGAGAGTGAGATCACAGACAGACAGCACGGGGGTGAGGTTAGGACAGGGCCCGGGTCTCAAATCGTTACAGAAAAATGTGTCAAATGAACCAGCAGCATTTGATGTGTTGGCAGAGGGGTTTGGGGGTCTGTGTACCCTCACAGAATCTTTGGGTTTCATATAAACACAAGTTGCTATTCTTTAGGGGCTGTTGACTGTGACAGCACGGGCACAACTGTGACTTAGACAAAAAAAACTGCAGAAACGGGGACATTGTCTGATCATCCTAATGAAGTAAAACAACATACTTGCTGTTGGGAGGTGTGAGTTGTTGTTTTGTTCCCGTCCTGCAGTATGACTTGCCTGGGATCCAGAGTACACGCTTCTAGAATTTGTTGTGAAGAGTGTGAGTCTGGTCACCCCGCCCTCTAACATGCATCTAGTCAATTCCAAAACGTACCGTGCAATCAGATGCATTTATTTCTGTGACGCGTGTGAAACGAAACAGTTCATCGGTCATCTATGTTTTAGAACTAAATCAAACGTCTCTCAGCTCAAATTAGTTTTGTGCTTCACTCTTTGTTTCCGCAGAAATTTGCGATGTTTTTCCATCCATATGATATTTTTTGCCTCTCTTTCTCCCTGGTAAGCAGTCACGTTTGTTTTGATACAAACAGGCCGTGCGTGTCCCTGATTGGCTAATCTCCGGACCATCTGAACTGCAGAGATTACGGAGCGACCAGACTGATTTAGATCTGTATGGAAATACAGAGAGGTATCATTCTGGATTTTTCAGGCAACAGTAGGACACGCTGTAGTAGCAAAACATATACAATTATTTTAAAAAGAAGATCAGTTCTCCAGTAGGATTGAGGCACTTTAAAGGGTGGCTGTAGCTCAGTTGGCAGAGTGGTCGTCTTCTGATTCAAAGGTCGGTGGTTTGAATCTGGCTCTCGACACAAAACATCGCTGGTTGAGCGCTCAGATCCACTGACCCACAGGTTGGCGGTGCGATTCCAGGTCCCTCAGGAGAATACTGTCTTTGGGGCAGACACTTTAAGTGCCTGTGACAGGTTGGACAGCTCGTTTCACTTAAACGCAGTTTAGATTCAAACAAAAAATATTTCAAATTGTGCTAAAATTCTGTACAAATGTTATCCCGGTTCAGCAGTGTTTTAGGTTTTTTGTTTTATGTCTTCTGTTATAAATGATGACATCACACTAGGAAATTACCAAGAAACCACACTGAACACTGGGCCAAATTCATCTAATGTCACACTTTTTGTTTAAAATGTTCAAATAGAAATACATGTGAGCACCTTTATTTGTTGAATTGCAGTTTAAAAGGTCAAAAAAGAGGTCTCTTTTGTGTAAATTATGCATAACATTTGTCTCCTAGTGTGGTGTCATCCATTTGTTTACTTCCTGTAACTTTCAATAGGTTTTTCAACTTTTCTCCACAAATGGCTACTTAACTGGTGTAAAACTATAATG
Source organism: Rhinogobius similis (assembly GCA_019453435.1). Lineage (NCBI taxonomy): Eukaryota > Metazoa > Chordata > Actinopteri > Gobiiformes > Gobiidae > Rhinogobius > Rhinogobius similis. The sequence continues at coordinate 1,103,445 of CM033632.1, read as the reverse complement.
TTATTCAAAAATAATAATAGAACAATCATTTCTTTTGATTTGTGTCTTAAACCCTGAACCCCAGAGTTTGTCCTGGTGTATAAATAACAAATGACCTCCTTCTGGCTCTTGTGTAACTGCCTTTTTAAATATGTTTTATTTTCACGTCCCACCACACGACAAACTTCTCTTATCTTTTTAAATTTTGGGTAGAAATAAATGTGCAGTTTTACTTAACAATGTATACTTATCTTTATGCAACACCTTTATCAACTGTCTCTGACACAAGTAACTCATTCTAGAACTTTTTGAAGAAATGTTTTACAGTCACACTGCAGGACATTTTATTTTGTTGTTAAAAATACAAAGAAACTAAAGAGAACTCCAAAACTATGTGTACTTTAAAGACAATGTTGAGTTGAAATTTTTGGGGGAAAAAAATATTACTATTATTACACAAATATTTATGTCAGGTACTCCTGTGCAAAATATGACAGGATGCACCTATTAAAAAAAAAAAAAATTAAACTAATAGACGTAGTAACCCATTCAGTCAGAATGTCCAGTGGGCAGATTCAGCAAAAATTGATTTGGTTCTGAAAATCGGCTCTTGGAGACAAACAGAGTAGAGTCATTTTTTTCTGTCAGACAGTTTAAAACATTATTGTTTTGAAACCCTTGAGCAATTAAAACCTGACAAATGCCATGCTCGTGACAGAGGCTGGTACGACATCACTTCACCGCCTCTTGAGTTTCATTGAGATGGAGCCATTAAAATCATTTTTTATTAAATTAGCAAATAGAGTGTATTGACCCTTTGCATGTGACGTCACGGAACGCCCACTTTGCCATGACGGACGGCGGAAGCGCTGTTTGTGCGAGGTAAAATGATCGAAATTTGCCGTAAACCTAACTATTAGTAAGCTAACATTGATCAATTTTACACGTAAAATGGTGATATCCTGTTGTGCGGTTGGCTGCACTAACAGGCAAAGCCGTAAACCTAATGTAGCCTATTATCGTATACCTGTTGATGAAGACAGAAGACGGCGATGGGTAGCAGCAAAAAATCGAAAGAACTGGAAGCCCTCCAAGTACTCACGGATTTGCAGTGAGCACTTTTTACAAGTCAATGCCAATGTTACAAGTGTATGACATTTTACACCAAAACATATCTGAATATGTGAAACAGTCAAAGTTATGCGGGGCACGGCGTTAGTTATCCAGCCAAGAAATTAACTTGTATGTATGCATGTATGTATATAGACTCAAGCCTGCAAAATGAATAATACATATTACACCCACAGAATTATTATTTGTGAATAAAATATTATGATTATGATTATGATGATATTGACACAGAGAGACAGAGACATTGACAGGCAACCATTCACTCTCACATTCATTCACTAGGGGCAATTTAGAGTTACCAATTAACCTACACAGTCATGTCTTTGGACGGTGGGAGAACCCGGAGAGAACCCACGGTTGGCCACTGTCCAGGGTGTACCCCGCCTAAGGCCAAAAGTCACTGGGATAGGCTCCAGTCACCCGCGACCCCTAACGGGAACAAGCGGTAGAAAATGAATGATATTGACGTTTTGATTAAATCGGTGAGCACGGCAGGAGGAAACAAGTAAGGGTCCGTTTCTAAGGTAGCGATCTTCACTTTCTCAAAATACCACGCTTTGTGAGCGCGTAAAAGATGTCCTGCTTCCACTGACAACTGAACTGAACATGAAGTAGCCATCGCTTAAGTGACAAAAATAATTGCAATCACTGTGAGTTTGTTACTTTTGCGCTCCCCGTAATTCTGCGCTCGCATACTCTTGCCGTCCATTATGGGGCACCCACGTGATCGTGTGACGTAGGTGCAAAGGGTCAATAGTGGAAGAATACTGCTTGGCCCATAAAAACAGATCAGATTCATGTTTTAGGTTATATTTTTTCTATTGGATATTTCTTATTAAATGTCATTTTAACACACACATGAAAACTAGCTCCAAAGTTATATTTTGAGGTAACTCAGTGCCCAGTGGTAAAAAGTCAATCTGGACACTTTGTGTAAAATATTTTTTGTGTATTTTAGAATATATATTTTTAAAGGAATCATGCAGCTTGCTCTCTTACTGTTTTAAAGGTGCTGCATCCGAGTTTTACTGTATTGAAACGCAAAAAACAGAAGGGGTTTATGTACAAGTCATTGAATTTCATTTAATATTCACCAACATAAGTTTATAAATACTTTTCACGAGCCTCTGAGTTTTGCTGTCGCAGTAAAGCTAGCAAGCATCAGAATAACAGAATCACTTCCTGCTTCACGGAGAATAAAACTCTATAAATAGAAGCACTGTGGTCATTTTCATCTGAATAGATGCTTTTACAATATATCTGTACTGGGGCAACACAGTTTTTACTTTATTACATGCAAAAGAAATAAGGTTCATGAACTAGTTCTGTCTTAACAGGGTGGCAGTGCCTTCTCCTGCAGATAGAGGACACATACAAGTGTTTCTCCTTCTCAGTTTATGGACCGGCCAAGTCTCACCTGACAGCAGCTCAGAACCCTCAGAATTCCAGGCCCACAGGCTGCAGAGGCTGCACTAGCACTCATTCATGGTCACAGACAATGCAGGTTATGTAGTGACCATCCACATCTGACAGAGGACAACTAGATTTCAGCTTTGAAACTGGAAACCCACTCAAGAGACTTGTGAGGCTCATTCGTCTTTCTGATTAGACCATCACCTTTGTAATTAAGACTAAAACAACACTATTGTTGTCAGCAAAAGTTACATTTGAGGTTAAGAACATGCGCCTCAAATCTGGGGACACAATTTAATGAAGTTTAAAATCCAAACTTACATACAGTTCCTGTGTTTTTGCACACTTGAATACAATGGTGGTGTCGTTTGCTTAGCCATTCTGTAATTGCTATACAATGATAACATTATTATACTGAAATGTTTGCATTTGCATTTCAAAAGCATAATCCGGTTTGGTCAGGTTGTCTCCTCATGAACACACATAAGATGTACGCTTGAGTTCAAAGAATGTTTAAAAGCCTGTGAAATGGGATAAGTGAAGGAGGAGTGCACATCCTGGAACACAGATCTGTGTTTGATCCCAGGCATTTTGAGGCAGAAAAATATAAATCTTTGTGGATTGGAAAAAAGAGAGGGCTGAGTGTTTACTGTATTTGCCCACCAACCCCAAGGTCACAGGTTCTATCCAATCACTGAGACCAGGTCATACCGTGGTTGGATCCTGGGACAAGACGCTTCATCCACTTGTCTGTTTGAATGTGGTGTGACTGATGGAGTTCAGAGGTGATGCAACAGGCAACGTATTTGGTCTGGTCAACCCCTGTTTCAAAAATAAATAAATAAATAACACAAATCCAGGGGGTTTAGTATAAAACAGGCAGAGTGGCCAGAGCTTCTGCCTCTCAACAAAGAGATGGTTGGAATCCCGGACCAGACCAACATCACACAATCATGTGTAGCTTAATTGGTAACTCTAAATTGCCCGTAGTGAATGAATGTGAGAGTGAATGGTTGTCTGTCAATGTCTCTGTCTCTGTGTCAGCCTGTGACGAGTTGACCACTGTCCAGGGTGTACCCCGCCCATTTACATGTACATAAGAAGAGTTCATTTGCAAAAACAGATAAGTGCCACTTTAAAAAGTCATCGAAGGCCTGCAGTCAAGTCTTTGTATAATCACATTTTCAAAAGCAAAATGTTTTTTACCACTATCAAAATTTTATTCCACCCCTTTTTGACAAAATACAATACACATTATTTCAATCAGTTAAATATGTAGATGATCGTGACAAAAATTAAAATACTTTTCGACAGTTTTTCAAAACGGATTTATCTGTTTTTGCCGTTGAACTTCATGTGGGATCACTCAATAACACCAGAAAAGTGATTGTCTGAAAAGCGCTGCAGACCACAGAGGTGGTCTTCCCCGTGCACTTCCCCCGGACCCTCGCCCGCACTGCTCCGAGGTCAGTGTAAATGCACACTTTAGTCTTGCAGTCTTGCATTAGGTCAGTGCTTTTCAAATAGTGTAATTGCCCAAAACAATAAAATATGGAGGAATAAATCAATTGTTCGAGGCACTACAGCTGATCCTCGTCCACAGGAGCGGGCAGGCCACCAAACGCACACTGCAGCTCGTTGATGCACTTCTAGCATCAAGGCTCTTAAAAAGGCTCTTAAACAACTCTGAGACATTTTGAATATGAGTAAAATGTGCAGATTACCGACAATATGAGAGACAGAGCACGAGGCTGTGTGAGGAGAGAAAGACAGTGTTTTGAGCAAGTTATTAATGAGTTTAGCGCGTGACAAGAGTTTGACAAGAGAGTCTGCGCAGGAGACGAGCATTCACTCTCTGCGGCTGCTGCAGCTCTCGTCCTTTTCCTCTAAGTTTTAAGCGGTGTTTCTGTCGGTCACAGGACAGAGATCTGTCTGTACTCACCAGAGAAGTGCAAAAAGCATGCATGTGTTTTCAGCCGCAGTGCTGCGTCCCAATTCAAATATTTTCTTCTTCCTTGTGGGGGCGCAACAAAAAATAATTGAGAAGCCCTGCATTGGGTGTACAGCCACCGTAAGAGCTGTTTGACTTGAATAAAAGTGAGTGAGTCTACAACTAACAAAATTAAATGATTTGAACATTCTTACAATGTTTCAGATATGATTTTGTTTTTCACATTTTTGTGTCAATCCTCTGAAATTACTACATTTACTGCAAATGATCAGATGTTGTGTCCAGACAGTCACACTTATGGGATTAGTACAATTACCACTTTGCACTTCAACTTGAGTATTTGTTTTCAGTAACAGTACTCCAAACATCATTAATCATGTCCATGGTTATTATTGTTGCAGACAGTGCAATATATGGCACGTGTAGAGCTGACTGGGGTTATATTCTTGATGATTGTGCTCAGGGGCAAAGAGACATTTATAAATGCAATTCCACTGAGACATCAGCATTCCCTTGTGAGCAGGTTACACTGTTAAAAAAACATGCTTTTGAACTGATGATTCCAGTGGTACGATTGCCCTTTGACCCCACTTCAGGAAGGCACTGACACAGATAAAATATCTTCACCTACACCAGTTTAGAATCTAACCTTAGACTGTGCCAGCTCGCATAAAATGTGTTTTTCCCAGCATTTATGATAAAATGGATTACTGTTTACAAGTGCATGCTTTTCACACATTATTTCTGTAATTCTCTTAAGAAACCTTGCCTGGTCAGCAGAGACAACACGCTTTTAGGATAACAAACTGTCGGGAACTGTATTTGGCTTCTAGAGGTGTTTGAACCAATAACAAGAAACATTACAGTTTACAAGTAAAAAAGAAAGAAAAAGTAGCATTACAAGTATCAATTTGATGGTTGTCTGCTGTGTTCTATGGTCTATGGTCCTTCTGCATTCAGTGGGAGCTACTCGTTCGCCAGACTAAATAAATCCATAGCATGTGAAATGTCCTCAATGTTTGGTAATGTTTTAGAATAAGGGGACAGGACTTATACATGATCATGGTAAAGTCATGCACAATATGGCATATGAGGAATAGGTTGTGTTCACATGACATCATGTATGTTTGTTGATTTGTGTTTGTCTGTAATTACTGGTCCTATTCACATGAAACAACAAAAAACTGGCACAAAGTTCAACGTCTTCTCTGTCAGCATAAATAAACAGAGGAGAAATTACTTATTCACAACATTCTTAGAGAGTGCCATTGTTCAACTCTAAAGGCCTGATTGTGGTCAGTTGAAAGGACTTTAAGTCTTGAGATTAGGCGGTTTTTTGGAGCCAATCTCAAACAAATAATGATACATTTCAATGTTTGTGGATTTCTATTTGCTACAATACATGGACATCTTGTTGATTCTTTAAACGTATGAATGAATATGAACCTTCAGCCTCACTCTGATCATAGTGCATCCCAATAGTGCGCGTGCATCCATAGAGTCCAGATCAATTACACATCGACGAGAGAAAACAACACGGAGCTGAAGCTGAAGAAAATCTGATCCAAACTTAGTCCATAATGTCCTTACACTTAAAGTTCAGTTCGGGATTGAATGTCAAAAAACAGCCGTAACCATGGAAATCCTCCATGTTTGCAGCTATGTAAAAAAAAGAAGTTAACAAAAATTCATGGAAGAACCTGATGAACAGCTGGGTCACTTTTGGTAAATCAATATGTAGTGTTAAAATACTTTTGAATTAGTTCTAAGTTTAGTATTTAGCATCTTAAAATCTCCATTGATTTGACATTGAGCTAACTGAAAATTCTGTTATGTGTGACGTCACGATCCCCAGCTCAATTTACCATGAGGAGCTGTGGATCTGAGGTGCTGCATGATCAGTGCAGTCGACAAGTTAACACTATAGGCTTGCTATATACAGTAACTCCAGTTGTATGAATGTGATATTATGTATTGACAATAACAGCTCACAAATGCTTTCATTTGTGAAGGCCAGGTGGAAGGTGGTTTACTGCAGTAGTTCTCAAATTGTGGGTGAGGGTCCAAGGCAGGTGCTGAGAGGTTAATCAAATGAAATATGGACAGTTTTATAAAACACAGTGGCAACCAGTTCTATGACGACTAAAAATGGCTAATAACAAATTTGAAGAAAAAAAAAAAGAAAATAAAACTCAATTAATTTGCTTGATTTGCAAGACCCCCTGCCTTCAAGAGCAGTTCTATTAACCGGTAGCCATTAGAAAAGTCTTGTTTTTTTTCCATTTACAAATTTTTTCTTTTTGTTCTATTTAAATTTTTGACTCAAACAAATGTGAACCTCATTATTGGACACATGCTCTGACCAGACGCAGAGGACATATTCAGTAAGTCTAACACGAGGCGAAATGGCTGGGGTTTGTGACCACAGGACACGTGAAACTTGCAAACGACAAATGAGAACATTATTCTTAATAACGACTTTATTTTCTTCCAGGCTAATGTGAGCTGAGGGTCAGAGGACTGATCTAAAGCCTGAATAAGACAGTGTGTCTCCCACAGGAAAGACTTTTTTGTTTAGGGAAAAGGAGTTCTTATTTAACCATATTTAACCACCATTTGTCATGACCAATATATTCTTCTATCTGGGGCTTAATTTGGCCAGAACCAGATCCAGCAATTCTCTCAGTGCATTCCGGAAACTATTTTCTTGGATCTGGTAGCTCTAATCATATCTCTGAGAAAACACTCTCTTATTCTCTTTTGCTGCAACATCTGTGCTGAAACTCGTATGTTTGAAATATTACACATAAAAATCCTTATTTTAAATATGTGTGGCAAACGTTCTTTCGGGTGTATTGGTGTATTTCGCACACGTTTCAGTACACACTCAAGCTGTCTACTGCTTCTGCTTCTGACATACAAACAACAACAAGCAATAAGACGGGAAAATATTTGAATATGACCAAACAAGAAGCTAAAAAAATCATTGAAAAAGCTAAAGAGAGCACTTTTGTACAGGCAGTAGTTAATTGTCAATCTGGACAAATAGCTAGTAGTCAGGTCTCTGGTACAGTTTATAAGGAGGCAAACTGCAACAGAACAGCATGTGGATTTGAAAGTGACTGTCAAATATGAAACGGTCTGGACAGAGGGTGGGATTCTACATTCAAATGAAAGAAAAGCTTTTCCATACAATTATACATTCAGCGCCCAAACTCAGTCTCATGTTGAACGAGGCAACAAGTTCAAAAAAGAAAAGCGCACTTACAATATACATCAGAACACAACTCGTGAGACGGACAAACCCTGCAATATATTCACTGAGTTCTCACGGATCTAGATCAACTTTATTTCACCAAGGACCAGATTTTTCAGATGGTTTTGTCAGTGGGGCCAGAAACATGTCCAATGCCTTTGAAATACGGAAAAAATATAACACAAAAGACTTTAACAACATCCGCAGAACTGAATCAGGACTAAACCCGAACTAAACCAGGTCTAAACCAGGACAAAACTAAGTCTAAACCAATAACAAGAGATTCAGTATTTTCGGAAGATGGGTTGATGCTTCATCCTGAAGCATCTGGACGCCCCGGGAACCTACACCAGGGTCCTGTTTGTGGACTTCAGCTCTGCATTCAACACCATCCTCCCGGCTCTGCTCCAGGACAAGCTCTCTCAGCTCCACGTGCCTGACTCCATCTGCAGGTGGATCACTGACTTCCTGACGGACCGGAGGCAGTGCGTGCGGCTGGGGAAGAATGTCTCAGAGACTAGGACTATCAACACAGGAACTCCACAGGGCTGTGTACTTTCTCCTCTGCTCTTTTCCCTGTACACCAACTGCTGCAACTCCAGCCACGACTCTGTAAAACTGATCAAGTTTGCAGACGACACCACCCTCATCGGACTCATCTCGGACGGCGATGAGTCTGTCTACAGGAGGGAGGTGGACCGGCTGGTGTCCTGGTGCAGCGATAACAACCTGGAGCTCAACGCCCAGAAGACAGTGGAGATGATCGTGGACTTCAGGAAAGTCTCAGCCCCCCTGCCCCCCCTTGCCCTGACAGACTCTCCCATCACCACCGTGGACTCTTTCAGCTTCCTTGGCACCACCATCACCCAGGACCTCAAGTGGGAGCCGACCATCAGCTCCATCATCAAGAAGGCCCAGCAGAGGATGTACTTCCTGCGGCAGCTGAGGAAAGCCAAGCTGCCGGCGCAGATGATGGTGCAGTTCTACACGGCCATCATCGAGTCCATCCTCACCTCATCCATCACCGTGTGGTACAGGAGCCACAGCCAGGGACAAACAGAGACTACAGCGCATTGTGCCTCTGCTGAGAAGGTGATCGGCTGCAGCCTTCCATCCGTCCAGGACCTGTGCGTCTCCAGGACTCGGGGACGAGCAGGTCGGATCAGAGCTGACCCTTCTCACCCTGGACATGGACTATTTGAGCCACTCCCCTCGGGCAGGAGGCTACGGTCCATCCGGACCAGAACCTCCCGCCACAAGAACAGTTTCTTTCCCTCTGCCGTTGGACTCATGAACACTTTGTAACACCTGTCACTTTAACAATAATACTATTTAAGAACAATCTATTTGCACTACTCATTTGCACATTGCACTATCTGCCAACTGTACATTCTGTATATAGTGTTAGTCTATCTTAGTCTATTTTATTCTTAATTTTATGCATGCCTTTTTATATATTTTTCATATTTTATCCTTTGCTTTATGTTGCACCTACGCCGAAGCAAGTTCCTACGTTTGTGAATTTCACTGACAATGGCAATAAACAGTTTCTGATTCTGAGGGCCTGGATTATGTCCCTTGGCTGGGTTGATTGAACTGATGAAGTTGAACGGCGCTGATCTAGATTATTAATATGCAACAGGGTATTTATGAACGTAAATTGCCTTCGGATTAATGTAATTATGAGTGTATGTAATTTATTCTCTGCGCTAGAAGGCTAGCATTTAACCGTGCAGTTTCTCTCTAAAGCAGTTATTGATTGAAGTTACGTGTGATGGCGCATCTGTCACGTTGGGCCGAAAAAGTGGAGTTGCGACTAGACTAGGCTATTTTCCCGCACATTATTGTATGGCACTGTTCGGCACGTACTGGAGCTTGCAGTCGGCGATGTAGTCAGAGAGATGGACGGCATAAAATACTGGTGGACAAGCTTTATTCTCTGTAAAATACATGCAACAAAACACTGCATGGAACTGAGGGAGGCTGCTGCCAGTTTGGACGTGCAACTGTGTAAAATTGGACGCCTACTAGACAAGTTTTAGGATGGTCAAAGCCATTTGGAACAACGACCCAGCACTCCACAAACTTTTTAAGATGGCAGCGGACGATCCAAGCCGAGATGGCACCACAAAGTAAACTCACAGTGACCTTGCCTTTCACATAAGTTTGTTGGTGAAAAATCTCGGCCTGATGTGTGACAAACTGCAGGAGATATCCAAACTCTCTCTTGATCGCCAGAAAAGAGACACAAACATCATTTCTGCTCTTAAAGTCATTTGTCGTAGCATCATTGTGTTTGAGGCTAGAGGGGAGCAAAAGGAGCAGTGAGAGCTGCGCATTTTTGGGGGTTGAATAATGTAAGGGAAGAGCCAGCGATAAAACGTTCGACACAAACCTTTTTTTTTAATGTTTGGCCAAAGATCTGGAACAGCAAAAGTGGCTATGATACTCTTATTGATGACCTGCATGTGCTCTCTCTGGTGAATCTGATTTGAAGCCCAAACCGAGCCCTTCTGCTCCACTTCAGAGCTCATCTTCAAAAATATAGAGCCCCCCGTCAAATATTTCAATGTTAAAACAGTGTTCTTTGATTAAAAAATCGGCAGTTGCACATTGGCACATACAAGCCTTTTGAGTTGTATTTTGTGTTGTATCATCTGATTTATAAATGAATCACTGCTTATATGTGACTAAAGCTGTTACATCTGCTTATGGCTTCCTTCTGCTGCAACAGTCTCTTCACTGTGTCCCAGTATTTGGGCGTTAAAGAGTGGACAGTAAGTGAGTGTGTGCCCCATAGACAAGGCCGGAGTGGGACCCTTTCTCCGCCTGGTAATTATTATGTTCGACGTTTCTTCCTGACATCCTGACTATTTTCTTCTCATGCCAGCATTTGCTTGTATGACTCTTTGAAAAACAACAATGTCAGTCAGCAGGAGAAAAGTGGGGGCAGAAGATATTGCCATTGCATATTTGCAGCATCGTCTGTTGAGTTGCCAACACATCTGCCCATGTCTATGTTCAGGTTCTGCTGAGCTTTTTTTTTAAACTCAACAAAATGTTACACTGACAAAGACTCACACAGCATTAGTGACATCTGACAATAATGGACCACATGTCTTTTGCACTGCACTTTGTTTTGTTTTGTGCATTTGTGAATAATACATCCCGGACTGGCTTCCTTCCTCAGCAATAGTGTGCTTGAACAACCAGCTAATGGGACCCAAAACTTAGTTGAATATGTCCTTTAACGGGACAGAAGGGAAACTCTTCCTGTAGCACCAATTTCATGTTGCTTTCTACTATTCTCAAGACATTTATTAGGCAAGGAGAGTTTATTTGTAGAGCACAATTCGTCCACAAGGCAAGTCAAAGTGCTTTACACAACAGGAAAATTTGCATTAAAATCACAAAACTTATAAAGAACTACAGAATCATTTTAAAACGCTTTAAAAGAGAAGAGTGCAGATAAATCTTTCAGTCATATTCACGTCTAAACAAAACAGTTTTTAGTCTGGATTTGAACATTGTCAGAGTGGAGGCCTGTCTCACATCTTAACATGTTCTTGAAGGCAAACGTCATACAAGCTTAAAGTAAAATGAGCTCAAGCCTGTTCCCATGGTTTACCATAGTGTCCTCTGAGCTTTAGGCCTCTTCACTTGTCCTGCAGCTCAGGCCACATTTACTTATTACTTTAATACACAATGGGTTCTATTACTTGGTGTTGTTTTTTTCTAACTCGCTTTACGTGCAAGTATATTTGAGTGGTGCACAGAAAGCTTTTTGCATCAGCCTTTTGTATTTTTAAAAGGCACTTATCAGCACAACACACCTGAAGAGTTACACAAACACTTGAGAAATGATTTGCAATTCCAGCCTTTCTAAAGTTACTTTCAAAATCTCAAATGTTTCAAGTGTCAAGCATGATAGATAAATTGTTGAAGATTATGTGGTGGATTTCTACAGTAAGACTGAGTTGTCTGATTCCAAGCGTGCAGATTTATTTATTGAATTGTGCGCAATCGGTGAACTCATTCTTCATCAAGTTTTTTGACTGTACGAGTCATAATAGACCTCAGTCAGTGAACGCAGAGCAGCGTGACAGCCACAGGTCTTTGAACTGTCCACAACATGGCTGAATGAAAGCTCCTGTAAACGCTGGTTTGACGCACTGTTAGTGATTATGAATAAAGCACTTTTTTTTTAAAGAGTCTCGATGTAAGGCCGCTAATTTTAGCTGCTTGCCTTAGCTTGTGCTGGTAACAGATTGATAGTTTTCCATCTGAGGCAAAAAAAAGCTGTGTGTTTTCTCAACCAACATGAAATCCAAGTTGAATAAACCATCTAAGATCAATATTAGTTCTTAAATACTGTACTATCACTCATGGTTTGCTCAGTCTTTATAAGATAAATCCTCTATTTTGGAGTTTCAGCAAACTTGTTTTCACTGACACGTCACAGTTGCATGAAGGTGCTCGCTCAGGCGCCCTCTGGTTTTGCAATTGAGTATTGCAACGTAGTAAATGAGGCAAAACATGAAATGCGCCAGTTAACCGGGCGAGATGTCTTCACTCGGTAACATGTTTAGTCAGAGTTAATTGGCTAATCAGTTAACCATGAACACCCCTCATACTTATTACATGGACAAAAGGCATAAAGCCACGGACATCTGTGAAAAGCCAGTTTCAATCAGTTAATGCGGACAAGGACATATAATGGTCTGACAAAAGGCACCTTATCACGTAGATTTGATGTACTGCACATTTTAAGAGTCAGCATATAACATACATGATTATACAAGTAAAAACACATTTGAGCTAGATTGTTCTATAACAGTTAATGAATGCATTGTGCTCATGGCAGTCAGAGCAATTTTTGCCTTCTGCTCACTGGGACTTCGACTTGTTTAGAGTGTGTGAATAGATCTTTCACACTTGGCTTCTGGATGCATCAGCTTTCTGCACAAAGCACCAGAAGTGACTGAAGCATCCTCCATCACTAACTCCCACTTGCATAAACTCTTAACCCCGGAGTTTTTTATCGAGTCACTGCACTGTAACCTGCCTCTCTGCCACTTTTTACGGCTTCAAGTCTTAAACCAATTGACTGGAAGCTACCATTCCACCTCCTTTGTGTTTGAGCTGACTGGAAAGGATTATCTTTTCACTTATCACTTTTATACATTCTTAACTAATACATATATTCTCCGGTAAGCTATATAATCAGCAGATTAGGCCAAATTCTTAAAGTCTTATATACACTTTTAATTAAAAAAAAATCTCAACTAATAAAAATTCTTTAATCTCTTATTTACTCTTCTTTACGTTCTTTAAAGGTCCCATAACATGCAAAATCGACTTTTCAGAGGTTTTAACCTTCCTACAGTGCTATTTGGGCCTCGTATGTGTGCCCAAAGTGGTTTTTTGATTGATTCCCACATGCTTTCGCTGGAGAACTTTTCCGTCCCCCTCGGCTGAGCAGGCAGACGGGGGCTCCTCACTAAGATGACGCGCTTCACTAGGATGACGTGGCGCTCAAGCCACGCCTCCAGGAAGCGAGCAGCGGCAAGAATAAAAACAGCTAATGCTAATGCTACACAGTAATTACACGATGGATACGACAGATAGAAGCGTTAGCTCGTTATTTACCAAACGGCAACGTCCGTCATCGAGGTACTGGAGCACGTCAAACTCCAGGTCAGATCCAGGACGTAGGACTCAGCACGACGCACCGTCAGGACGGATAAAATCTTTATTCCCGTGTTTGTGTATCGCTGTTTACCGGAGCACACGGCGCATGCGCACTATCTCCGCTCAAGGCTTCGTCGCGGTTTGGGAGGGGGAGACGCGCGGGTTGGGCGGGGGAGGCAGCCTGCTCTCTGTTCGGGGGGGTCAGATCTCAGAGGGAGCCATTTGCTTTTGCAAGGAGGGGGGCCAGTCCAAGAAATGGGTGTTTTTTGGAAACTGTTATGTTATGGATATTGCACAACGCAAAAATGTATCAACAAAGCCCTTAGAATAGACTGTGTAAAGTGGAAAATAGCAGAATATGGGACCTTTAACATTTGCAAGTCAAAAGTCAGTTTTCTCCTCATTCTGGTGGTATAATGGATGGCGCCGGACTTGTACACTGAAGTTCAAATCCCGGTCAGAACAATCTCTTGAATGGTGCAGGTTTTAATACTTCGCATGCCGTGTTCTTCACAGTTGACATGTGACAAACCTGATTGTGTGAACAGAGAAACCAACTTTAAACCAACAGCTCCAACAGTCCACTCTCGGTTTGCCATAGTGTAGTGGATACAACACATGCCTCTGAACATTTTTAGAGCTAGTTTAGACCTTATATACACAAGCAATGCTAAACCATTTTCATCATTGACTGAGCAAAGTCTGTTCTAGTCTAAAACTGACAACATTTTACTTCACCAACTAATAGTGATATCGGCAGAATTTTGGACCTAAATCCTTGGCTCCAGGTGAAAACTGGTATGGCATTGTCCTGAGTTAATTGTTAATGTTAAATGGTCACGTTTAGCCAACCTCTGGATCAACCAAGGATGTCTTTGCGTCGAACAAATCACTAACAAATTCTCTTTCACTTAGCCACATGCACTCCTCTGAAATTACATCTCGTTAACACCTCCAACTGCTGCAGATAATAAACTGTTTGCTGCTGCTATGTGGGTTGTTGTTTTTCATCTCAAGAATAATGCATTGTTTTTGAAAGGTGCTGTGACTGCTATAATACAAAAAAAAAAAAAAATCTCATTAAAAGTAAACAATGCAACACAGACAGCCATTTTGAAACCTTTTATATCAAGCGAGCACCCTTTACAGCAGACAATAGAAATCATGTTTTGCTGCACAGTGACGCCTTTTATAGGTTTTTTTGTTGAGCTTGTTGTGCTTCGTTGGAGCAGGAAATAAGGGCATGAACTCTGCAGAACATGAAGTTCACTGTCCGTCCTGAAAAAAGAAGAGACGACAGCAACAACAAGTTTTGTGGGAAATCGATAGAAAATAAATTAAAAGTGTGTTCAAGTTGGACCGGTCTGAATCTAAGAGTGAGCGCAGTCACAGAGGGAGAGTAGTTAGCAAAGTTGTGGGTTCAGTTTCCTATCATCAAAATCTCAACTTAAAAACATACTGTTGAGGAAAATATAGTAAATTATTCTATGTGATGATTTTTAATATTGTTATTAGTCTATAAACATGCTATTGAGTATCTTATATTTACTATGTCATGTTTTGAAACTGTATATATATATATATATATATATATATATATATATATATATATATATATATATATATATATATATAAAATTAATTGATTAAATTCCAGGATACTTCAGCTTGTATGAAATGACACTTACTGAGTACATCCAGCCAGTAGATGGCGCCTAGCTCTCACACATTCTAGTGAAATCAGCGCTGAACAGACGCTATGGTGCAGGTGAGCATGAGCAGTGATCGTGTTTAGACAGCAGAAATGCTCAGAATGAGTTTAGCGATGATTTAAGGACTTAAAACAGCAGACGATTCTAGGACACAGTAAGTGACGTGTGAAATCTGAAAATACATCCCAGAACCAGGAGGTTCAGCAGGATGTGTTTTTGCTTGGAGGGAGAGGATTTTCTAATGAACATTCCTCAAAACAGCGTGAATGCAGCTGTATGTAACTCCAGGTATGTTTTTGATGATGGAACATTGTTAGAACAGGGTTAAAAGCTCAAAAGAGTCACTGTGGCAGAATATTTGTCTCCTTTAAGAAATTCGTGTCCGACCAAAGACGTGGCCTGTGCGTTGAGTAGTCAACGATCAGGAGGTGCTTTTGCAACCGTGCAAAGCTTAGATATGGTACAATCAGAGAGCTGTAATATATGAAAATATTTGGACTGGTACATTATTGAGACGTTTTTTTGCCAGCTTGTTCTCCATATACTTAATATGATCTTTCCAGTGTATATGTTCATCAGTAGTAACACCAAGAAATTCAACAATGGTTCCGTCTATTTGTACTTGCACTTTTGTTTGTTTATAACGTTTACCAAATATGACTAGTTTGGTTTTACTAAAATTTTGTGTTAATTTATTTAAATCAAACCATATTTTCCTTTTTTTCATTTCCACATTGATCAATTTCAACAATTCATTTAAATTGTCCCCAGAACATATTTGTATCATCAACTAAAAGCATTCTTTTGTTTTTATTTATTTTTTTTTTTTTTTTGCTTTTGACCCAGTTTAAAGCTACTCCTCTAATACCGCATCTTTCAAGTTTATGTATATTGTGTTCTATGGCATAAAATCGTTTAGTGGTTTGTTATTTCTTCTACTGTGTCAATTATTGCCAAATATGTCAATCAATTTTTCCTCAAACCATATTGATTATCTGTTATTATGTTATATATTTGACTAAATGATTCCAGTCAGTATCAAGCTATTTTTCTATCATTTTTGAGAATTGTGGTAAAAGGGAGATGGGTCTGTAGTTTGTGAAGAGGTGTTTGTCTTCATTTTTATTAAGTGGAAAGACCTTGGCTGATTTCGTTTCAAGAGGAAATGTGCCTACTGTGAATGATGGTTACATATGGAGGTTATATCAATTTCACCACAATCTGTTGACACTTTTGACTAACATTTAATTATACAGTATCAACAACTTCCTTTTCAAGTACATCAGAAAGAAACTGAGTTACACCCTCTGTCAATCAAAGAATAATCATGGTTTTCGGTGTGGACCAGTGTCTACAAATACAATTTGTCAGCAACTTCTTTCAAATCGTTTAGTGCAGTGTTTTTCAACCTTCTTCTAGTTTTGACACACGTTTTGGGTTTAAAAGATACCACGGCACACCGCCTACAAAAACATGACCAAATCAGACCATTTAGTTAATAAAATATGGCATATAATGAGCCAAATCATGTTTGTGTTGTGTTGTTTAATGCTCTAAATTTGGCATTAGTGGTGGTTTTGCGTTCTGTTTTGGTACAGAAGTTGCTCAGGGCACTCCAAAAAGGTTAATTAGTTATTTACATCTGCATTTCTGAACCTGTTATTGTTTCAAGGCACACCTGGCAAAACTTCAAGGCACACTAGTGTTCCCAGCACACTGGTTGAAAATCAAGGGTTTAGACCATGGACAGTGTATGAAATCAGTTTTAGTCTGTCATAACACACTGACCACTTCTACAATACAACACCGACACCAACACCATAAGTGTACTGCCCCTAAAACTCAGAGTGCATTCACCCTTTCTTTACTCCTAAATAAAATTAAACATAAATAAATAAAATTAAAAAGAGAAATAACACTGATATAAATTAACTTTATTTAACTTATTTAACGAAAATTCCCTCTGAAAGACTTTAAACCTTCTCTCAGAGTTAAGCATCTTCTGAATGAAGTCGCTTATAGCAATAAATTATGACTCTGGCAACCAACATTATAGTTTCCCTCCTAAATATTTCTATAACTCCAATTTGTATCAAATTGATATCTTTAAATTGAAGATTTTTTCCCATTCACCTGTGGTGTCTCTCTTAACAACCGTTGCCAAGGACCAATGATGACCTCGATTCCGAAACGTGATGTCACAATGTTGACTCTATATATGAGAACCTTCGACTGAGACTCAGCTCATTTCAGAGTAGCTGGCAAACTGTAAGCACTGTTTCATTGACCTCTGATCAAAACATTTCTAACATGGAAGGAATGGATGAACGTTTCTTCGACTTAGACTCCACTGAGAATGGAGATGTGGAGATGAACAGTTTCCTGTCCTTCAGAGAAACCTCTGTCTACAGAGATATGGAGACACAGCATCACTTTGGTGATGTCCATGAAACTGCCACCTCCACCAGAGAAACCTCTGTCTGCAGAGATGTGGAGACAAACCCTCACTTCAGTGGTGTCCGCGAAACTGTCACCTCCGTCACAAAAACCATTGTGTCCAGAGATGTGGAGAGGGACCATCACCCTGAAGAGGACAGGGACAATCTCATCCCTGTCATAAACACATTTGAAGGAGATGTGGAGACAGACGATCACTCCAATGAGATCAGAGACAGTATCATCTCCTTCATAGACAGCTATGACTTTGGAGATGTAAACACCAGTGAAGACGGAGACATTAGCAGCTCCTTCTTAGACAACTCTGAAGAAGATGTGGAGACAGAGGATTTCCTCAATGAGGTCAGAGACCGTATCATCTCCTTCATAGATGGCTTCGACTTTGGGGATGTAAACACAGAAGATCATCCCAGTGAAGACGGAGATGACAGCGTCTCCTTCATGGGCACCTCTGACTATGGAGAACTGGATTCTGAGCGTGTAGAGACACCTGTACAGCCTGTTTGGTCACCACCTCAGCATGGACCTGGTCAGCTGTACAATCCTATGG
Source organism: Rhinogobius similis (assembly GCA_019453435.1). NCBI lineage: Eukaryota > Metazoa > Chordata > Actinopteri > Gobiiformes > Gobiidae > Rhinogobius > Rhinogobius similis. Next base: position 1,085,305 of record CM033632.1, on the reverse strand, counting down.
CTCACCATCATCCTCACCAGTATCATGATCACATGATGCCAGCTCCTGCTCCACCTCCTTCGGCTGAGACCCAAGACTCTGGAAAAAAGGCGTCCAGAAAACGCAAAAGGGAGGATGATATGGTCCAAGCTCCTCTGAAAAAACGACCAACTGAACTGCATTAACTGCGTTCAAAATAATAGCAATAAAAAACTAAAAACAAAAAACAAAACAAAAAAAACATTGTTGTCTATATTCTGTAAACTTTCTATAGTGAATGATCCCAAATTATACTTTAGGTCTAAGTGGGGAAAACAAAGGTTTAACTAGAGCAGTCAAGAGCGAGCCCTGTGTCATAAACCAGCAGCTGGGCGCCTCCTGTAAATTCTGACAAGTTAAGTTTACTTGAAAAAAATATGCAAACTTATTGCCTTAGAAAAATAGGTAACGTTGCTTGTGACTAGTCAAGTAAACCTTACTCTTAATAAATGCAAGTGTACTTTGAATAATAAAGTAAACCTTACTATTAATAAATGACAGATTACTTTTATTTATAAAATAAAGCTTACTTTATATAATCAGGTAAACCTTACTATTTATAAATGAAAGCTTACTTATAATCATCACGTAAACCTTACTCTTAATCAATGACTGATTACTCATAAATATACAGTACAATTTACTTTAATTGAATGAATATCCTCAAATATACATTTTACATTAATTATACTTTAACAAAATAAACTTTAAACAACCAATTAATTTAACTTACTTTAGAATTCAATGCCATCACCCACAAAATTAAAACCCAGTTATATGAATACCTTACTTTATAATGTAATAAAAACAATTAAGTATGTCAAATAACAATTTATTTTTCAATTAACGATGAAGTCACGTGTACAGAGGTCAGACCGTTATTAAAGCTTGTCATATTTACTCATGACAAATAAGCGTAACTTGAATCGTCAAGTGGAACATTACTTGAGCCATCTTATCATGAAATATGAGTATGAGTATTTTTCAAAATGGTAGGAGGCAATATTCCTGCAACCTTACAATTATTTGCCTAAAATTTGCAATCAACAACAATTAAAAGAAAGTAAAATGAGAAAGGCAAATTATATTTGACTTTAAACAGTTTGTAGTCCCTTCCTCCATCTTGGCACATATTTGAACAGATTAAAAGACATTTAAAAAACTCTAGAACCAACATGTTTCAAGTCTCTTTTTGGATTGTGGTCCATGCGCTGAGGTCAGGTGTTTTTAGACATAGAGGTATGTGTAAAGTACTATATAAGTACCTATTTACATTTTTTTCCCAAGGTACTTAAGAGAGTAACAAACTTCAAAAAGGTTCAAACCTTTGAAAATGTCCGGACAATGAACATGTGAACATGATAAACATTTGGAATTACAGCATTCACTGCTGAAAAGTGTACCTGCACAATATACTATAATTATAACAAACACAACATTGAACAGTGTCACACTTTAGGAAAGTAAGTAGTTTTTTAGGGTGAGCAGTTTGGAAGTAGGAGTTTGTTTCCCTAGTCCAAGCATAACAGTTTGGATTGCTTTTAAAGTATTAAACATTGGTTTGGGATAATCCAAATGCAGTGCATATGTAAGGGCAAACAAAATGCAAAATGCCTGTGGTAAGTCTTTGATATTGTCCATGACAATACCTCCTTCAATGACAACAGCAGTTGTTTGAGGCTGGAGTAGCTGTTCGCTTGTACTTGGTGAGTTGTCATCATTCACAATGGTCAGCACACCGACTGAAACAGATGCAGCTGCCTCATCTCTCTCGGTGTTCTGGTAAGAGAGAGGGAAGTTTAATCATTCAATTTGACTTTTCTTTTTTTGCTGCAATCTTAAACAAGCAATTAGCATCATCAATTGTGGATCAAAACCTGCATTAGACTAATTTGGCCTTTTCAGTAATCTCATGATCTAACTGATGTTGCTTTAAATTCATGTTACAGCAACTATTGTACAAATCTAAGTCATATTGTCTAAAAATGCCTTGACATTGTAGAATAAGTATAAATAGTAAAAATAAAAGATCATAACTTGCCGAAAACATTCCAAAGTCTGTGGCTAAAGGAACTTGTAGATTATTATTCTATTCTGGTAGATTGGATTTTGACCACACTTCCATTTTAAACCCCCCAAATCTCAGACATGTAAAAAGGTACAATACAAAAATATCACTCATATGGATTTGCTTCAAACTTGGCACAGTTGATGTTGATATACTACCATTAGTAAATATTATTAGTAGTATTAATTACGTAATATTAATAGTATAATATTAAGTTAAAAGGCAAGAAAAAAGTGAGCGCTTCACCAGGTCCAAAAACAGAATCAGGTGCTCTTCGAGGATGAATAGATACATGAGTTTATAACAGAAGATTGACGTATTTAAAAAAAAGCCTAGGCCAAGATCCGAGGCACACAGTCTCCATCAGGGCATTGAACACATGAAGGGACAGGTGTCCTTAAATGATGTTAATCATGTGACAAGCGTCACATGAACCTACTTTCTTTTCTTTTTACTCAGTCAGTGTGCCTCGGATATTGGCCTGTGCTAAACAATTTTTTTAAATACGGCAATCTTCTGTTATCATTATCTAAGTTAAGTTGAATTATTTTCTTAAAATCTGCAACTTTTCATAGAATGCACCCATAGTCTCTCTAGGGATGAGAATTCTATACGTCAGTTTGAGAGTAATTCTGCTACGGCAGGTGAAATGTTTACAGATACAGAGCTTATCTCGGTCTTAATTTGAAGATAATAGCGTGGGTATGTTTTCTATTTACATATAGAACAGCAATGATGTGGATGTCACAACTCTGAAAATGACCTTTATTTTTTTAATCCTTTAGTAATTATTGAGATATAATCACATTTTCCTTTATATTTGGTTTCATTATTGAGTTAAGTTAAATATACAATTTTTAGTACAGTCCCAATCAAAAGTTTAAAACCAGTTGAATAAATGGTCACAGCCACATTTTGCATGGTTACAAGGTTCTAAGTTGAGAGTCATTCTACATTCTACTGAAATAACAATTAAACTGAAATAGTCTGTTCTGCAGCACAAATGTTTAAGACCACACCTCAAAAAATAAGCCCGAAACATGAACTCTGTAATGAGTAGTGCCACTGTTATTGTTGATCACTTCACAAATTGGTTGTGACATGCTTGATGCAAGAGTCTCTCTGCAACATATGCACAGAGCCAGGGGCCCCTGCACCACCTGGAGCTCCATAGTTCCACTGAAGGAAAAAGCACCCCAGATCATTATGGGGTGCCACATCCCTGTGGCCCGTAGAAAATATCTCAGGTGGATCTGCTTCTAGTGCCAATAACATTTAAACCATCAGGACCATCAAGGTTACAGTTTTTCTCATCCGAGGGTAAATGTTATGAAGTTGCTTCTATCAAACAATGTGCGACGTAAAGAGAATTTATCTTAACTAGAATACATTTTAAAAGAAAGTATAGGCCCTTTAATTTGGGTCGAGGATGGTGTTGGGTCAAATTAAGGAGGAGGCAGTGGTGAGACGCCGTAATCAGGAAGTGTCTGCAGCACACCCCCGCCCCTTCAGCTCCCCCCCTCCCCTCACAGAACAGAGCGGCAGCCGCAGCTTTAGTAGTTAGCATACATTACTCTGTGTTGTTGTACCACTATCTTTACTTTTGTTTTCGGCTTCTTTATGAAAATATTTCGAGGCAGAAAGTGCATATTTGGATGACTAGGAGGAACACCTCTTTTCATGTTTCCCAGTTGTATCATCCCTGGGCACCAGTTTGTTTTTGACAGTCCACCATCAAGAAAGTATCCTATGTTTGTTAACTGTTTTCCCTTTCTTTTTTTTGTGTGTGTGTCTTTGCTCCTCTCCTGAAACCCCTTGCAGAGGTGCCACAAACTAATATTCACGTCTCCTTTATCCTCTCGGTGTAGCCTGTTTGACTACTTTATTAACTTGGGAGTTGTGCGTTTTGCCTTGAGAGAAAGTAGAACCGTGGCAGTGACTGTGCTCCGCGGCGCAACAGATCAATCCGCCGACAGCGTGCATGGCAGCGGAGGGACACAGTGCGCAAGCCGAGCAAGCTGCACCCGAACTCTCGTCAGTTTGGGGTCAAGAATCCACACCTTACTGTGTATAAAACGACAGTTTGTCGGACCAGGACAGAAAGAGCAGTCTTTAAAGAACACATTATGGATAGATGGAAAGGTTTCCCTAATTTTTTTAATTGACGGAAATCCGTTACGGAGGCGGAATGGCCTGAGCGCGGAGCCACAGCTGCAGACAGGTTAAGATTTTCACCAATAATCCACTACCTTGGCTTTGGGCTCTGTACTTTAATAAACAATGCACAAAATCACCAAATGTGGGACTATTTTCTGGCTGGTTTTACAACAAAGGACTTGCTAGTGACTTGTTGTATCAATTGTCTACATAAAACACATAATCTAAAAATTTACAAACAAGAGTTTGAATTTACTTACCAAATCAACACCCCAAGAACGAAAACTGCTGCGAGGCCCAGAAAGACAGCAAAAATGGTCCCTTCCGAGTGCAGATGTGAGAACATGCTTCTCGCCATGTGGTGTGAAAACGGACTGCGCATGTCTATAGTTTACCTTCTTAATACAAGTATCATCTACTAAAGTAGTCTTAGTAATCTGCTGATTTAACAGACAAAGTTTAAGTGACTGTAAATTAAGTTGAACTATTGTTAATTACATTACAACAATAAGAAAAGGTAACTTGACCATAGCTTGTCAAATTCAGCCCTAAAGATTTTTTTTAAGTTAATGTACAGGTAGGTTATTGTCATGTCAAAACATGTAAGGTGTAACTAATTCACTCAAGTGACGTTGTTATTCATATTTACAGTGTGATGGCTGTCACAGACACATGTCAAATGGCCCTGGTTTCATTGGGGCAGAATACAACCCACTGGAAATGCAGCCACAGCACCTGAGCACCAAGACCGATGATAATGTTTTTTTCATTTATTTTTCATAGCATCTCTCGCCACTTAAGAGTCCTCTTTGACTAGACTTGAATCTGTATGACTCTGAATGGTATATGAGTTTTTAAGCCTGAAGCTCGCGGCAAAGCCGCAAAGTTGACTGCAATTCTGCTCATTCATAATTACAATGAAGCTGAAGTTCTCGTCTGTTTTGGGACAAACACCACAAAGCCTCTAAAACGCACACCCTGTGGGCGCATCAGCGCCCTCCGTTGACTGTTGCGAGAGCGGAGTACGACAAGCACGGCCCGTGAGGGCCATTTGATGCCAACGGTTTTTGTGCAGGCGTACAGAGCTCAAAAAGAGTGGGATGAAGGGAAAAGAGACGTTTGTTTTTCTAACTTAACTGAATATTAATGTTCTTTCTGTCACTGTTACTGTGTGTCTGAAAATGCCTTTTGTGTAACATGGCACAATTGCTCCTTTAGTATTCAACAGTCTTGTGAAGCTGCTTTGAAAGTGCATTTTTTAATCGAAATGTGTTTAGAGGTGACATGAGGTCTCGCCTTGCTCTGCCCCGGGGTTGGCTCCGTGCATAAAGCAGGATTAGCACCAGCAGGCTGAGTGACAGGCAGAGGGAAAAAACCAAGACAGTTGAAAGATTTAATCTGCAAACAAGTAGCTGTCAGGGATCTAGGAGCAAGATGCAGGTTACATATCTAACACTCTGGTCGTCCACTAATAATAATTCACATATAAACCACATTCATACAAGGTGGGGAAAGTGTCTTACTCTAGAACCGTGTCACTCATTGCGCGGCTCGCGAGCCACATTTGGCTCTCCAAGCCTAATTGGCGGCTCGCGTAGTCGTGTAATATTTTCTAATATACAAAAGTAGATTGACCAATCGTCTCCCTAAATATGGCGCAAATAACACTTATGAATACGCATTACCGTCCTATTTTCTGTTTTATTTCGTGTCGGCGAATGTTGCGCACAGTTGCAAATGTTTACGACAGAGTTACAGCGGCACTGGTGACTGCTGCGCATCCAACGCTTCAATTTCAGTTAGTGCGAGCCAAATAACAGCATCGAGCCGAAAAAAGTGGATCCAGGTGGATGGACACAGAGAAACAAATGCAGAATCTCGAGGAAAGTCTGCGGCAGTGGTGTGGTCTACGTGATACGCAGGTATAGCATAAACTCACTAGAAGTGCGGCTGGATTTGCGTCCACTCACCACAAATTGATCAGTGATACGTAACAGTCATTGCCCTTGCGGTACTTTAGTGCTTTCTCTCCGTTTAGAGACCAGTACAAACTTTACATTCTCCTCTTTCCCCGCAGTCTCTTCTGAGCTGCTCTGAGCGTCACTCCTTTTTTCTCTTTACGCGGCGCAGACAGCGAGCAACGGAGTCTGGGTGTAGAGCAGACCGGGACAGATGCGGATCAGGTTTATTCGGGGGCCACTAAACAATTTTATTCTGGTCTCAAACTCCAAAATGTTCTTTATTTGACGTTAATCGGCCTCATATTCGCGGAGAAAGGAGGCAAAAAGTTGAATGAATGAAAGAGCAAAAGACGCAAATGCAACCGACGCACAGAAGCGCCACGAGCGCGCAGCGAAGTCAAACTCGCTCTTGCAAAAGACAAACGTTATAAATGTACATACGAAAATATATGTTTAGCTGTCCTGGATTATAACATTTGCAGACTGACAGTTTTGGAGGAGAAAGAAGAAGGGAATCTGCGTGCGAGGAGTGCAGGGCCTGTGCAACAAAACTCAGGGGCTTGGGGTTAGGGGGGCTGAGGGGGCAATAAAAATAAAACCACAGCATGTGACCTAGAATGGGCCAACCAGCTATTTATTACAGCTAATATCCACCAGAATACAGGCAAACATGCACCAGATCAGTATGTGGTAAGTTATTACACCACTGGACTGCACGAAGATTCAGGTGAGGGGATGAGCCGGGGAAACGGAACACGCAAATGAAAGGTACTCAGAGCAAAAAAACGAAAAGTACAAGGAATACAAGAGTGGATGATGATGTTTTGCGGCTCGCTCCTTATCTTTGGTTTGCCAATGTGGCTCTCCTTTAAAAAATAGTGAAGACCACTGCTCTAGAACATAAATCAAATTTTAACTGGCTATATCCCCCCAGACCAGTTCACTTTAGAGCACTTTGGAATACTTCTGTTAATAATATGCATTTTTATATTGTTATTAGCCTTTAAACATGCTCTTGAGTACATTTGCCAGCTCATGTTTTAAAACAAACAAAAAAAATGGAATGGAATGACAGAAGCGCTTAGCTATTTTATCTCTTTAAGAGAATGTGCTATCCGCAATTATCAAGCTAGCAGTAGCAGTTATGTTTAGACAGCAGAAATGCTCAGGACGAGTCTGGCAATGATTAAAGGACTTAAAGCAGCAGAATATTCTTGGACAAGTGACACAGATGATCTGAAAATATGTCCCAGAAGTTCAGCAGGAAATGTTTTTGATGCTCGAAGGGGGAAGGATTTTCAAATGAACATTCCTCAAAACACCATGAATGCAGCTGAAGGCAACTTCAGGTATGTTTGATGACGTAACATTGTTAGAACGTGGTTAAAAGCTCAGTACAGTCACTGTAGCTATGTCCTTTAATGGCGGTCTGGCCTGCAGCTCCATGTTCAGGTCATGGTTTGCAAGGCTGATCTCAGCAATTCACAAAAAATGTGTTTTCGTAATTCCAACTTTGTGGTGCTGTGAAACATGGCAAAAAGAAGAGTAAACAAGAAACAATGTCTGGTTTGTTGTCAGCTTTTTCTGCACCTCACCTCTATGCACGTTTTTAACATCTCTTTATGTAATCCATTGGGTTTGGATAAGGCCAGCTGCATAGTGCACTGGTAATATTATTATTTTAATCTTCACAAGTGCTGCGCATCGATGAACAGGAAAACAGCTGATGCAAATGTTTTATTACACTACAAACCTATTATTATTTCCTATGTTCCATTCCATCCATTCCATTTATTTCCAGTGTTCGTTATTTCGTGCCCCTCCCTCCCACCCTCTTCTAATTATTCTGTCTTATCCTTTAGTCGGGGGGTATCGAAGCCCGGGAGCCTGCTGCCATCATCACTAGAAGCCCCAAAACTGCATTTATCATCTACTCTCATGCATTTTATCGTTGTTCTCGTTCGCCAATAAACTTCTGCATCCAAGTTTGAGGTTGTGGTCCTTGCTAGTGAATAAAACAGTGGAAACATAACAGAATGTTATGATTGATGTTGGGATGAAACCACCTACTGGTCCTAGTGGCATGTGTGAAAACTGAAACAGGCCCAAAAAAAGGAAAAATACATTGTGCTGCAGTAAAGGCACATTGGGTCATGGCAGAAATGACCCCGCCACCTTCTTGTCTCCTGAAGACGTTATTGCTTAGTCTAGAATCTTGCTACTTTGAGGCATTTTAACTTTTCCATGTAGCATTTCACTACAGGTGTTTCAATACTCAAAAATTCTTCGCAAAGCAATAAACACATTTCTTGCATTGGTAAGTTATTTTGGAAAAGTCAAAAAGCCATTCAAATAGTTGGCCTACATGACTCATTAATAATTACAAGAAGCCGTCACGGGTGCAGTGCAATCAGAAGAATCCAGGCCTCCAGAAAGCCCCTGCTGATAAATTCCGACTGTCCGACCTCCTTCATTACTCCTCTGCAGTTCCAGTAAATCAGGACCAAATCAGCACCATGGACAGAGGACATGAAATCAACGCCCGGTGCTTTTTCGCTCTAACATCCAATCGTAAATCCTGTAAATCTGGGAAAATATGGCAAACACAATCAGGAAAAGAGCCATTAAAAAAAAAGTAATTGAACCTTCCCTCACCCTTTTTATTTCTGCTTGTAAAAGTAAAAACAAACCCAAACCCAGTTTTATTTTACTCGACACTTAATCTTCACAAAGATTATCCCACTCTGAACTGGTCAGGCAAGTTTCAGCAACATGCGGCCTACGGGATTTTAGAATGACGCGGTCGGAATTCAGCGGAGTGTGGAGGAGGTCGTGGGGGCTGTTTTTTGGTGGATTTGTTCATAGAATATGCATCTTCAGTCGCCACAAGAGGAGCGCTCCGATTGGCTCCAGGTTCCGTTCACAAAATTCTCAATCCTCCCCTATTTTGCTCAGCCTCATCAATGACAATAAAGTGCTGCAGTTAGCTTACCTTTATTTGGCCTTGTGTCTGAACGTAAGTGCCTCCTTCTTTTGCCAAAAGCTGCAACAATCCATTCCATTCAGTCCATGACAAATAGGCAAAACTGTCCGGACTCAGTGAGGTAGGATTAGAGTGAAAGAGTCTTTATCCAAGAACTTTGCGTCACACATTTAATATCTACTGTAACGTTCAGCCTCAAATTATTAGTGCCAGAAGTTATCCCTTGCTTTGTTATACGTGTGACCGCAGTGGCTTTCAAATAAGGAAAAAAAAAAACATTAGATACTTGAATATGTGAATGTAACTGGTGTTTTGACCCTGGTGTGTAATTCATTTGCGATCAGTGTGGACTTTGGGTACAGCAATAGACTTCATCTGTATTAGAAACACTGTATAATGTAAATCAATCTAATCTCTAATAGGTTTGTAGAGGTAGTGTTTACAAAACTAAAACTGTCCTGGTAAATAATTTCAAGCAGAGCGTGCAAACCCTGTGGGAAAATAACATGGTACAGATGCTTTAAATTGGTTGTGTTCATGACATTTTAGCGTGATGTGCTAATTAAACTACTGAGCTTGTATTTAATCAATTATAGAATCAGAATCAGAATCAGAAATTGTTTATTGCCATTGTCAGTGAAATTCACAAACGTAGGAACTTGCTTCGGCGTAGGTGCAACATAAAGCAAAGGATAAAATATAAAAAAATATATAAAAAGGCATGCATAAAATTAAGGATAAAATAGACTAAGATAGACTAACACTATATACAGAATGTACAGTTGGCAGATAGTGCAATGTGCAAATGAGTAGTGCAAATAGATTGTTCTTAAATAGTATTATTGTTGAAGTGACAGGTGTTACAAAGTGTTCATGAGTCCAACGGCAGAGGGAAAGAAACTGTTCTTGTGGCGGGAGGTTCTGGTCCGGATGGACCGTAGCCTCCTGCCCGAGGGGAGTGGCTCAAATAGTCCGTGTCCAGGGTGAGAAGGGTCAGCTGTGATCCGACCTGCTCGTCCCCGAGTCCTGGAGACGTACAGGTCCTGGACAGATGGAAGGCTGCAGCCGATCACCTTCTCAGCAGAGCGCACAATGCGCTGTAGTCTCTGTTTGTCCCTGGCTGTGGCTCCAGCGTACCACACGGTGATGGAGGAGGTGAGGATGGACTCGATGATGGCCGTGTAGAACTGCACCATCATCTGCGCCGGCAGCTTGGCTTTCCTCAGCTGCCGCAGGAAGTACATCCTCTGCTGGGCCTTCTTGATGATGGAGCTGATGGTCGGCTCCCACTTGAGGTCCTGAGTGATGGTGGTGCCAAGGAAGCGGAAAGAGTCTACGGTGGTGATGGGAGAGTCTGTCAGGGCGAGGGGGGGCAGGGGGGCTGAGACTTTCCTGAAGTCCACGATCATCTCCACTGTCTTCTGGGCGTTGAGCTCCAGGTTGTTGGTGCTGCACCAGGACACCAGCCGATCCACCTCCCTCCTGTAGACAGACTCATCGCCGTCCGAGATGAGTCCGATGAGGGTGGTGTCGTCTGCAAACTTGATCAGTTTTACAGAGTCGTGGCTGGAGTTGCAGCAGTTGGTGTACAGGGAGAAGAGCAGAGGAGAAAGTACACAGCCCTGTGGAGTTCCTGTGTTGATAGTCCGAGTCTCTGAGACGTTCTTCCCCAGCCGCACGCACTGCCTCCGGTCCGTCAGGAAGTCAGTGATCCACCTGCAGATGGAGTCAGGCACGTGGAGCTGAGAGAGCTTGTCCTGGAGCAGAGCAGGGATGATGGTGTTGAATGCAGAGCTGAAGTCCACAAACAGGACCCTGGCGTAGGTTCCCGGGGAGTCCAGATGCTTCAGGATGAAGTGGAGGGCCAGGTTGATGGCGTCGTCTACAGATCTGTTGGCTCTGTAGGCGAACTGCAGTGGGTCCAGGGCGGAGGAGGTGAAGGACTTGAGATGGGGCAGGACCAGGCGCTTGGGAACAGGGACGATGATGGACGACTTGAAGCAGGCTGGGACATGGCATGACTCCAGGGAGGTGTTAAAAATGTCTGTGAAGACAGGAGTCAGCTCGTCCGCACAGTGTCTCAGGGTGGCGGGGGAGACACCGTCTGGTCCAGCAGCTTTCCGGGGGTTGGACTTCCGAAACTGTTTCCTTACATTGTCCCTGTGTAGTGAAAGGCCAGTGGGGGAGGTGGGGGGACCCGGGGTGTGATTGGCAGAAATGTCTATTGTAGTGAGATAGGTGGGGGAGGGGGTTGAGATTTCGAATCGTGAATAGAAGGAGGCGAGCTGTTCAGCGAGTTTCTGGTCGTCAGCAGCATGGGGGGCTTTGGGCTTGTAGTTGGTGATCTGCCTAAGTCCCCTCCAAACCGCCGAGGCCTTGTTAGCAGAGAAAGACTGCTTTAGGCGCGTGTTGTACAGAGATCTAGCTCTTGACACCTCCCTGCTAAATCTGTACTTAGCACCTTGGTAGCTGTCTCTGTCCCCTGCTCTGAAAGCTGCCTCCTTCTGCTGCCTGAGCTGCCTCAGTTTGGGTGTGAACCAGGGCTTGTCATTGTTATAAATCACCCTGGTGCGTGTGGGGATGATACTGTCCTCACAGAACTGGATGTATGACGTCACAGTGTCCGTGTACTCATCCAAGCCATCCGTGGCAGTTTTGAACACATCCCAGTCTGTAATGTCCAAACACGCGCGTAGCTCCTCTACTGCCTCGCTGGTCCACTTCTTAGAAGTCCTCACTACAGGTTTGGAGAGCTTCAGCCTCTGTCTGTACGTGGGGATCAGGTGGATCATGGCGTGATCTGAGAGCCCTAGGGCAGCGCGAGGAACCGCGCGGAAGGACCCACTCACTGTAGTGTAACAGTGATCCAGCGTGTTCTGCTCTCTGGTCGGGCATTTAATAAACTGTCTGTACTTTGGTAGTTCCTGGCTGAGATTACCCTTGTTAAAATCCCCGAGGATGATCAACAAGGAGTCCGGGAAGTCCTGCTCCGTATTCAAAACCCGCTCCGCTAACACGCGCTGTGCCTCCTGTGTGTTCGCGCATGGCGGGAACACACAGGAGGTGCTGTTGGTGAAAAACATGTATTCTTACAGTGAGGGAGCGTGCCTGCTTCACCTCTATTCATATACACTCCCTTTTATTCTTGTAGATGAAAGCGTAATGTAACTTTGAAAAGTGGGAAAAAGCACTAGAAGAATAACCATCATTATGACTATTTAAAGGCATATACACAGACGTTGGGTCATGTACACTTCACAATGCCACTGTACATGAAATATTAATTGCAGTCTTCGTCTTTGCAAGTTCGAGAGCGCTGCTTAATGGTAATTATGTGTCTCTCGCATCGCATTTAAAAGAAATATGTTTGAAATAGCAATTAGCAGCAGAGGCCAATGTGAGTGAATCAGAGATCAACAATAGAGCAAGTTAAAACGGCTTAAATCCAGAGCATTCATTTTGTTTTTTTTCCTGGTGCTTTTGACTAGTTTTATTCTAGATAGAAATCTTTATTCGTCGTCAAAGGGAAATGGCTTCGCAGCGACACTCCGACAGGTAAAAAGTCTCTACAAAAGACAACGTACAACAAAGATAAACACAGCAGGGGACTCTAGTCCTCTGGGGCGAGGGGTAAAAAGTGCAACATTTACAAGAGCAATAATAGATTTACGTTAACTTCAGTCTTTACATTCATATGGTTGGCATAATAATGACTACATTCATTTAGTATGGCAGCGTTCATATAATAAATAAATAAATAAAGGTCTCCAGCCTCTGTACTGATATTCCACGTGAGGAGGGTCTTAAAGCCCTGAACCTTTGTCTCCAAACACGAGAACAGTCTGGGAAACCGCCAACAGAATTGATCCTAAACTTGGCTACTTACGTCATTAAATATAATTATTTTTGTTTCAATAATGTGTTTTACCAATAAGTCTTGGGAACATCTGCTATTTGCAGATGATGTCGTCCTGAACATTGCATAGATGAGGCTTACATTGCGGCTCTGTCCAAACCAAGGGACGAGCTGTTAAGAAAAACGTTAATAAAAAAGAGAAAAAGTTCTCGACCATATTTAATTCAGTGTATTCACCCAGAGTCACAACATAAAGTCTGTTGTTTTAAGACACTGGCACATATCAAAAACTGACCCAGAACTGTCCCAGATATTCAAAGACAAACATGATTTAATCCCTTTGTTTTTATGGGACTGAGCAGGTACGTGCACCACCCAGAGGGGCGACCACGACCGTGCGCTAAAGAGATGCCAAGCTTATTGGAGTTTTACTTTGTAAGAAATGTAAGTCGTTTTATTTCAAACCTGCTTGCAGTTTACAACACAAATTCACATCATTCACATACAATTGCCTGGTTTGAAAGGGGGATGGTGGAAGCTTTCGCTTTTTAGAAGTCCGACCCCCCACTCAACTCCACTTACATATCATTACAACAATATTATTGTATAATAGATAGAACATGCAACATACAACATTTATTATACATCAAGACTACATATAACATATGACATATAACATAACACAACATAACATAACATAACATAACACAACAACACAAGGACAGGCCCAGACACTCTCTAACCTATACCTCACCCCTCCTCATCTACACACTCACTGCTGAAGGCATCACTCACTCTCTTCCTGATACTTTTCCATTGTTTCTTTTTTAAACATTCGTTTAAACTGAACAAGATTTAAACAATTTTTCATTTCCTCCGCTAACCCATTCCACAAAATAACCCCCCGCACTGAAATACACATTGATTTTAAAGTAGTTCTGACCTGTGGTTGATAAAATTTATCGCTACCTCTAAGATTAAATTTGTGATGAGCATCTCGTCCTGAAAATAAATTTTGAATACTGACTGGAAGAGAGGATTTTGATGCCTTAAACATAATTTGAGCTGTTTTGTAATTGACTAAATCATGCAATTTTAATTCACAATTTTTAAGAAAAAGTTGATTAGTATGACCATTGTAGGGGACTACTTTGCAAACTCTAAATGTTGAACTACTATTTAATGTAATGTTATGATGTCTGGAAGTAATCGTCAGCGGTTCTCCTCCCTCTAAGACGGAGGAGAGACCTAACACAAACTGTGACACTATTTATTGTAATTATTATCTTGTGTATGTATGTATTTTCACGCATGATGTGATGATGTAAAATGATTTTTACACTATTATTGTGGTTAACTGGGGTCTAATTGTGAATGGGTCTCGTTCACATATGTGACCTCAAATGTATAACACGATAATGTAATATAATATATATGAATAATATAATAATAACACACTAAGCATCAAACAATACATATACAATAAATAATGACATTTTGTATTGTTTTGATTGTTATTAATGATTAAAATGAACTATGGCTATTAAATTAGAAAATTTTACCTGGCTGATTATGTTACACAATTATTATGACTTGGTCACTTAAAATGCATGAAAAATTCCAGAATAAAATGTATTAAGGGTCCCACAAGAAGGTTTGTACCTGGGACCCAAAATGCGTTGCTCCACCTGATCTCTTTGCCGTCTCTGATCCTGCAGCGAGGACTGAAAGCGAGGATTAATGTACACACAGAAAGAGAGAGAGACAAGAGTGTGTGTGTGTGTGTGTGTGTGTGTGTGTGTGTGTGTGTGTGTGTGTGTGTGTGTGTGTGTGTGTGTGTGTGTGTGTGTGTGTGTTTGTTTTCAGGACAAATCAGGACATTTTTATGAAAACACACCTTCACTATCAGGACGCTTGGAAAAATGAGGACATTTTTTGGGTCCTCATTTTTCTGAGCCTTCTACAGTGCTCTACAGCTCCCCCACATGCTCCCAGACCAAAAATCTCAAAAGTCCTGAAACATCACACATTTCAGAAAATCTGTGTTTAAGTGTGTTTATCCAATGTGCTCACTTTTCATCCGCCAACTAGTGGTCAGTTTTGGAACTTAACACACTTTTAACACACTTGTCCTCATATGTCACCTTTTTCAGAAACATCACACACTCAATACAAATTGATTCAAATCCAGTCAAGTTTAATCTAAACCCTGGCTGCTACAGTGGCAAATAAAATTGCCATAAGACATATGGTTATTGTTTATTTGCTGAGCTGTAGTAGGTGTACAATATGTTAAAAAATAAAACTACATTAAAAAAATACAATAATAACTTCAAGTTTAGTTTCTTAAAATAAATACTTCAGTTGTTTCAGTTGCGACTGTTGCGACCTGAGTAGTGTAACTGATGTTCATGTCTTATCTGTATGTTTTAAACGTTCTGTATTTTAATTGTACTGTATTTTCTCTGTAAAGCCCTTCTGGGGACAGACATTGAGAATTAGCCTTGGCTAAAATGTTGTAGTATGTGACATGAGCTCATGAAGCATACTTGTCCCTATTCAAATAAACTAAACTAAACTAAACTAAACTAAACACATTATGAATTAACAATATTACAATGCAATGTAACACATAGCATTCATTACATAAGATGATCCAATCAATATTTAAATAACCAAAAGGAATTATTATTTATCAGTTTTAGTTTTTTTTTATTACCACCTTTTTATGACTTTTACATGAACTGCAATCAATTGGTTACAGTAATGGTATTTTTATTTATTTTTTTATTGTTTAGAACAAAAAGCCATATTAAATAGTGACTTAAGCTTTTAACTAAGAAATCATACTGCTTTTACTAAAACAAAATTATTTCGAATGTAAATTGTGGTAAAGTAATGACTTTGACCATGTTGTGATTAATATTAGCAGCTAGTGTTTGCAGCTAGCGCTAGCATTAAGCCACTTAGCATTTGTGAAGAATTTTATTATACAAACACACATCAGCAAAAATATACTTAATTGCTTACTCCTTACAACATGAGGAGCAGGGAGGACTGTTAAAGGTATTTTATGTTGTGGAGCACATGTGAACTCAGTTGCACACAGAAGAAATGCAGCCCCTGATTGGTCAGCAAGTTAGTAATGCAGCCCCTGATTGGTGGACAGACAAAAGACTCAGCAGTTTTGTTCTGGAGCAGTAATGTGGCAAACAAAATTCAAGTGACACACAGTTCACTGAAACTACTTGGTATGATTGCCTATTAAATGGTAAGTAATTGTTTTTCTTAATTTTTAACAACATAGACGGTAGAAGTTGTTGTTAATCGTACCTGTTTTGTTTTTTTTAAGAGTTAAAGTAACCTAATTAGCTAGATAGTTAGACAAACAATGTAAAGGACGCAGCAAAAGTTCTCCAAACATTTTTTTTTTCTTCAGTTTTACTTACAGAGAGAATCAGTTTTGTTTTAAATTATTCTGAAACAGATTTTATTTCAGCCCATCACTCAAATCCTTTTTATGCATTCAGTACAGGGGATATTTGTGAATTGCAGTTAAATTAATATTATTATTATTTTTAGTTTCTTCCTTTGGTAAATTAATAATATTGTATGGCTGTGTAAGCTTAATTGGCAAATGTGTTATGATTTAAGGCAGGATAATACCATATTTTAAGGTCTGTTATTCAAAATACATTTCTGTCTCACTGACTTTTGTTCATCTCGCTATGGTAAGGAGAGCTAGACTTTGTCCTGAAGCTGAGGCTGCTCTGTTTATTTCATCTGGAAGTGACAAGCCTTGCCTAAGGGCCCAATGGATCAATAACTATAAAGGTATTTTATACATATTTATTTAATATAATTGTGATAGCCTAAACATTGACCTTCAAACTCTTTCTTAGTGTTGAACCCTATGTTTGTTTTTGCATACAGTTAGGTCCATAAGTATTTGGACACTGACACAAGTATTGTTATTTAAGTTGTAAACCAAAACATATTCAAAATACAGTTATATAATTCATATGTGCTGAAAGGTTAGACTCTCAGCTGTAATCTGAGAGTATTCATGTCCAAATCGGAGAAAGAATTTAGGAATTACAGCTCTTTAAAATTTAGCACCCTCTTTTTCAGAAGTAATTGGACAGTTGCTTCAAAAGCCATTGATTGAGCTGCCTGGTGTTGATTCCAGATGTTACATTTGTATTTAAAAGCTGTTTCTGTGAAATCACAACATACAGTAACTCAATGGAAGTGAACTGGGCCCTACTTAGGCTGGAGAGAAAATTATTATTTACCTTAGAGCACTCTCCAGGAAGTAGGTCTATCAGAGTCTAGGTCCACTAAAACTAGAAGAGTTCATGTGAGTACAGGTCGGTATTAGGCTCATCTGTCCACAGAATGATGTTCCAGACGTGGGCTTCTTGGTGTGTTTTTGACCAATTCTAATGTGGCCTTTCTGTTGTTGAGGTCTGCAGCTTGTTTTGAACCCTTTATATTTTCTCTCTCTCTTGTTATAGTTATAGACCTAGACACTGATAGACCTACTTCCTGGAGAGAGTGCTACACTAGGGTGGCTGTTGTGAATATTAAAAAAAAAACTTGGTCCTTCACCCTCCGCGGATGGTGTCATCCTTCGAGCTTGGGTCCCCTACCAGAGACCTGGGAGCTTGAGGGTTCTGCGCAGTATCTTCGCTCTTCCTAGTACTGCACTTTTTTGGACTGAGATGTCTGATGTTCTTCCAGGGATCTGCTTTAGCCACTCCTCCAGTTTAGGGGTCACCTCCTCCAGTTTAGGTGTCATTCCTCCAGTTTAGGGGTCACTTCCCCGAGTGCTCCGATGACCACGGGCACCACTGTGGCCTTCACTTTCCAGGCCCTGTCCAAAGCAGACCTGCTTTGAGCCATTGGTATTTTTCTAGTTTCTCATGTTCCTTTTTCCTGATGTTGCCATCACTTGGTATCGCCACATCAAAAACAACGGCTTTCCTCTGCTGTTTGTCCACCACCACTATGCCATTACTATCCATATATATAGTTTAAAAAAAAAATTGTTTTGGTCTAGCCAAACGATGGGCTTGTTCACGTCGAATGAGAGACTGCATGTTGTGATTTCACAGAACCAGCTTTAAAAGGCAAATGTGTAACACCTGGAATCAAGTCGTGATGATGAATACCCCAGACAGCTCAAGAAGTAGCTTTTGAAGCAACTGTCCAATTACTTATGAGCCCCTGAAAAAGGGTTAGAGTTGCAAACCCTAAGCCCTTCATCTGATTTGGATGTGAATACTCTCAGATTACAGCTGAGAGTCTGACCTTTCAGCACATATGAATTATATAACTGTACTTTGAATGTGTTTTAGTTAAATAATAAAACTTGTGTCAGTGTCCAAATGTTTATGGACCTAAGTGTATGTTTTGTCTATAGATGCATTCTGTAATGGATTTGGGTTTGTATTATTTGTAATTTGTTTGTATTTGTAATTTGTGAACCTTGTTGTTTAAGGACGTGGTATATTCGCCTGTGACCCAATTGAAAAGGGATCATTTGTAGTCGAGTACCGTGGGGAGTTAATTTCACAACATGATCGAGACAAAAGGCAGAAGCAATATACAGAGAAACAAAATGCATTCCTGTTCGATTTTGCATGGAACAACAGCACATGGTGGTAAATAAAATGCCAAAAAATTGGGCATTTATTTTTATGTAATGTTTCAATCTGAAAAACATTATTTCTTTTTCATTTTAGCATTGATGCCTCCAGTGAAGATGGGTCCCTGGGCCGGCTGGTTAATGATGACCACAAATCCCCAAATTACCAAAATGAAAAAAGTGACAGTTGAGGTGAACCTCATCTTTGCTTGTTTGCAATGAAAAACATCCAAGCAGAGAGTGAAATAACCTATGACTATGGAAAAGCTCAGTGGCCATGGCGAACAATGGTGAGTACATTCTTTTCATAGATTATGTATTATAAAGTTTTGTATCTAAGACTACATTATTTAATGCTTAATAAAAATAAAAATTAGATATTTATTGTACTATGATGTATTCATATTGTTTTAGACTGTAAAAGCCTTAAGTCTGTTTTAGGTGACGTCCTCATATTGTTTTAGACTGTGAAAGCCTTAAGTGTGTTTTAGGTGAAGTCCTCATATTGTTTTAGACTGTGAAAGCCTTAAGTGTGTTTTAGGTCTATAGAGACTGGCTTAAAGAGTTCAGATCTTGATTTACACTATGTTTACAGATATGATCATTCATGTATTAACTGGTTCCAATGTAGAGTACAGAACATTGCTTAGATTGTATTGCTGTGTTTTGTTGCAGACACAAAATGTTCAGATCTGACTCAGCTCCTGCAGTACAGAAGACACACAGAGAACCTCTTCAATTGTTCAACAGGTAATGACACATTGGTATTTTTATTTAGAATACATTTTTTGTGTGACGTTGGTCCTAATTAAAATTAGGTTAAATTCAGTGAAAAGCATACAATTATTAGGGCTATTGTTTTTTGTCAAATATTAAACTAACAGTTATTCTAAAAACAAATTAGTATTTTTGCAGTGTTGCATACATTTTTGCCCATTTAGCCTCATACTGATGAGCTCAAATTATGGAATTTATGGGAAACAAGATTTTTTTCTATCAGTGTGGTATTTAGAACTTTTTTGAAAAACATCTGGAAAAGGTAGAGATCAGGAATATGGACTCTATAAGTGTGAAGTCGTCATGTCCTCATATTGTTTTAGATTTTTAAACTGAAAGACCTGAGTGTGTTTCAAATAACGTCCTCATCGTTTTAGACTGTGAAAGCCTTAAGTGTGTTTCAGGTGAAGTCCTCATATTGTTTTAGACTGTGAAAGCCTTAAGTGTGTTTCAGGTGAAGTCCTCATATTGTTTTAGACTGTGAAAGCCTTAAGTGTGTTTCAGGTGAAGTCCTCATATTGTTTTAGACTGTGAAAGCCTTAAGTGTGTTTCAGGTGAAGTCCTCATATTGTTTTAGACTGTGAAAGCCTTAAGTGTGTTTCAGGTGAAGTCCTCATATTGTTTTAGACTGTGAAAGCCTTAAGTGTGTTTCAGGTGACGTCCTCATATTGTTTTAGACTGTGAAAGCCTTAAGTGTGTTTCAGCTGACGTCCTCATATTGTTTTAGACTGTGAAAGCCTTAAGTGTGTTTCAGGTAGCGTCCTCATATTGTTTTAGACTGTGAAAGCCTTAAGTGTGTTTCAGGTGAAGTCCTCATATTGTTTTAGACTGTAGAAAGCCTTAAGTGTGTTTCAGGTGAAGTCCTCATATTGTTTTAGACTGTAGAAAGCCTTAAGTGTGTTTCAGGTGAAGTCCTCATATTGTTTTAGACTGTGAAAGCCTTAAGTGTGTTTCAGGTGACGTCCTCATCTGTTTTTAGAGTGTGAAAGCCTTAAGTGTGTTTCAGGTGACGTCCTCATATTGTTTTAGACTGTGAAAGCCTTAAGTGTGTTTCAGGTGAAGTCCTCATATTGTTTTAGACTGTGAAAGCCTTAAGTGTGTTTCAGGTGGACGTCCTCATATTGTTTTAGACTGTGAAAGCCTTAAAAGTGTGTTTCAGGTGAAGTCCTCATATTGTTTTAGACTGTGAAAGCCTTAATTGTGTTTCAGGTGAAGTCCTCATATTGTTTTAGACTGTGAAAGCCTTAGAGTGTGTTTCAGGTGAAGTCCTCATATTGTTTTTAGACTGTGAAAGCCTTAAGTGTGTTTCAGGTGAAGTCCTCATATTGTTTTTAGACTGTGAAAGCCTTAAGTGTGTTTCATGTGTTGTCCTCTTATTGTTTTTTCCTGTGTAAGCCTTAAGTGTGTTTCAGGTGACGTCCTCATATGTTTTTAGACTGTGAAAGCCTTAAGTGTGTTTCAGGTGACGTCCTCATATTGTTTTAGACTGTGAAAGCCTTAAGTGTGTTTCAGGTGACGTCCTCATATTGTTTTAGACTGTGAAGCCTTAAGTGTGTTTCAGGTGGCGTCCTCACTATTGTTTTAGACTGTAAAAGCCTTAAGTGTGTTTCAGGTGATAACCACCCATGGTCTGAACCAACTCCTCAAGTGTGTAGTACATTGACATCATACTCTTCAGTCTTAACACTCTCTAGAGAGTGTGGCATACAAAGTTCAGATCTTGATTTACACTATGTTCACTTAGACTGATATGATCATTCATGTTTTAACTGGTTCTAATGTAGAGTACAGAACATTGGTTAGATTGTATTGCTGTGTTTTGTTGCAGACACAAAATGTTCATATTCCTCCTCAACCTCCTGTAGATGAGGTGAAGGCTGTTGAAACGGCACATGTTTCATTTCATCACAAGCTGCCAAGTCCCAGGTAAAAAGACTGTGATTCCTGCCTCCAGTCAGAGCCAGAAGCTTTGAAAAACAGAGACTGGGCTGCCATCAAATACTACATTCACAATCAGATTACTGCTTTAAAGAAATATGAATAAATAGACCTTTAAAATGTGTTCTGTGGCTCAAGTACAATACATTTGTTCAACATTTGTACTTGCTGTACTTACAGCATTACTTTTCAGAAAAATGTGTTATAGAATAGTAGGTTCATGTTGTGTGATCAGGTTCAACAAGCAATTGAATGAGGTTTGTTTTTTTCTACAGCAGTCTTCAGACATTCCAGCATAACATAAGTTGTTGAATTAAGCAATATTACCTGAGAGGGTGTGCTTTAATTTCATTTTGTTTGTGCTTGTTTTCTTTTTTTTTTTAATGTTAACATATTGTATTTTGCAATAATACAAAATGTAAGAAAAACTTTGACCGTTCCATGTCTTATTCAAATTAACATTTACAACAAAATTCATAAAAGTAGTACATTACCGACTTAAGAAAAAAAATAAACTGAAACATGGGGTTAGTCTACACAGCTATGTCTCAAAAAACTGATGAGCATAACTGTTGTACACACATGAATATTATATGGATACGTCAAACTTATCTAACAGAAGCCAACTTGAAAATACACACCCTATCCTTACCTGGTCTTCAAAAGTCACATATACATGAAAAAATTGTGTGTAGTCATTGGTTTCATATTTCACCTAAACATGAATAAAGTGTGTTTAATCCTGAGGCACTCATATGTCACACAAACCTGACAAAGTCCTGAGAAGTAGCATTAAAATCAGGTTTGACCAAAATAATGCCCTAGACAAAATTTCAACAGATGGACGTAATCCTGGGAGTGTGGGTGAAAAACCCTCTGACTCCTAGACCTGTAAGACCTTTGTAAAGGCATGTTCCCATTTTTCACATTATTGTCATAGGTCCTGATATATCCTGTAAACACGTATGTGTGTGTGTGTGTGTGTGTGTGTTTGAGTGTGTGTTTGAGTGTGTGCATGTGTGTTTGAGTGTGTGCATGTGTGTGTGTATTTAAGTGTGTGCATGTGTGTGTGTATTTAAGTGTGTGCATGTGTGCATGTGTGTTTGAATGTGTGCATGTGTGTTTGAGTGTGTGCATGTGTGCGCATGTGTTTGAATGTGTGCATGTGTGTTTGAGTGTGTGCATGTGTGTTTGTGTGTGTGTGTTTGTGTGTGTGCGCGTGTGTTTGAGTGTGTGCGTGTGTGTGTGTGTGTTTGAGTGTGTGTGCATGTGTATTTGAGTGTGTACATGTGTGTGTGTGTATTTAAGTGTGTGCATGTGTGCACGTGTGTTTGAATGTGTGCATGTGTGTGTGTGTGTGTTTGAGTGTGTTTGAGTGTGTGCATGTGTTTGAGTGTGTGTATGTGTGTGTGTGTTTGAGTGTGTGTGCATGTGTGTGCGTGTGTGTGTGTGTGCGTGTGTATTTGAGTGTGTGAGAGAGACAGACTGACAGAAAGAGGGAGTGTGGAGGAGAACCTCGGAGACATTTAAAGGATTTGAGCTCAAGGACGGTGCTGTTGCGTTGAGGTAAGCTGTGGTCTGCAGAGTCTCAGCAGATCTATTATTTATATTGTCCAGAGGCCCGGCCTTCAGTTTTTAATTACTTATTTACTTTATTTGTTTTATTTTTTGTGTGACTAATTCATTCTGAGAAACAAAACACATGCACATACAGCACATATCTATTTTGGTTCAAATATATCTTGAATACACACAAAAACTTTTTACAATAATAAGACA
Organism: Rhinogobius similis; assembly: GCA_019453435.1. Classification (NCBI taxonomy): domain Eukaryota; kingdom Metazoa; phylum Chordata; class Actinopteri; order Gobiiformes; family Gobiidae; genus Rhinogobius; species Rhinogobius similis. The sequence continues at coordinate 1,062,118 of CM033632.1, read as the reverse complement.
GAAGCAGAGGCAAACTGCACATATCGGCACATTTCATTTATCCATCACGTCACAGATTACAAGCAAACGTGCCCAAAAAGATCCAGAACAGTTAATGAACAGTATGATTTAAAATGATAAAAGAACACAAATTATACACTTGTACATTCAAGATGAATTCAAGCCGTTTTTAACATATTTATATAATTTTTTGCAGTAGATTCCTGGCCTGTCTCTTAATGCCTGTCACACTTCAGCTGAAAAAGACGACCTCCTGGTGAGCTCTGGAGGTCACGTGGCCATATGGAGAGAGGAGGGTGCTCTGACCCCGTCCCTCTGTCCACAGACGCTCGCTCTCACACAGACGCTCAAACATATGGGTCGAGAGGCCGTAAATTACATGAGAAATATCACATCTGTGTCCTCCTGGGGTCTCTGTCACCTTTGGGTGCTGCCCTGACTATACACTGTAGACTGTTCCTTATGAGAGTAAGGTGTCATTTATATCACAATCACTTTGACCTAGAAGTAAAAGTACAGTGCAAAAGTTGAAATGACTTGAACTCAGAATAGTAAAAGTAAAAGTTGTAAATGTAATATATATTTTCTGATGTGTCCGCCACCTGCTTGACTCAATGGAGATCTGAGTTTGTAATTAGACAAACTAATTATAAACATATTAAATAATCATTGACTAAGCTTAGGGTCAGGGTGATGGTTAGAGAGAGAGTTTTTGTTTACAATTGACCAAGCAATAAATTAAGGAAAAAGTAAAGAACGTTTTGGATTCAATTCAGCTGTTTTTATGGAACAGCTTTTTTGCAAATGTATGCATTTGTAAGTTAATACAATTAACAGTAATGAACATGAAGGGTGGGTGACCTCTAAGAGATATACACTAAAGAAATAAAAGTGTAGTGGATGTTGTAAATAAATGAATTCATGTTTACCAGCCAATATGGCACAATCTGCAACATGACTGATGCAAACGCCAATTTAACAAGTTCAATTATTCAATGTTGTTTAAGTTTTGTTTATTTTTTGTTTAGTTTGTAACTTGTCAGTGCAAAGAATGTGAAGGTAAATAAAAGGAGAGTTAATTTAATGGTTCCCAAAAGGAGTGCGTGGAGCTTCTCCTGCTCGGTGTAATACGTATGTGTAAGTCCTACATCTTTGGAAAGAGGTGGAGGGCTTTTGGTAGCTCCCAAGACTCCTCCCTTGGTCTAAATGTGCTGGATACCTTAAACATTCATTCATTCATTCATTCATTTTCTACCGCTTATTCCCGGGGTCGCGGGTGACTGGAGCCTATCCCATTGACTTTGGGCCTTAGGCGGGGTACACCCTGGACAGTGGCCAACTCGTCACAGCAAACACAGAGACACAGACAAGGACAGACAACCATTCACTCTCACATTCATACACTACGGGCAATTTAGAGTTCTCAATTAACCTACACAGTCATGTGTTTGGACGGTGGGAGGAAGCCGGAGAACCCGGAGAGAACCCACGGTAACACGGGGAGGACATGCAGACTCCACCCAGAGAGATCGTGTGATGTTGGGGTGGTCCGGGATTCGAACCCACGATCTCCTTATTGGAAGAAGCTCTAGCCGCTCTGCCACTGTGCACCCCCTTACCTTAAACATGTGTTAGGGAAACATGACACATCTCCACTTTTTTGAGAAGAAAAGAGAAGCATTAACATTGTGAAAAAAATAGTAACATTTGCAAGTTAAAAGTATCAAAAAGTATTTGAACACATATTGGTGGTAGTGTCTGATTCCCTGTCTCCTCTCCGGGCCCCTCGATGGCAGACTGCATGGCATAAGATCGGGAGCTGTGTGTACTCGCAGATGCTCCGCCAGTCACACATTTAACACATGAGTCACGGTGGTTCATCCTCCAAACTGCTCAGAGTGGCGTCAACTTGAAAGAAACCCCCATCTAATCCCCCTTATTGGTCATGTAATCCTGTGTAACTGCCAAATGCTTAGTCAAATTGGTCTTAGACTCTCAGGGACATGTCTCAAAAGTTGGAAAAGTAAAAAGAAAAAAATATTTAAACAAGTAGGGGCACTGCAATTGCTTGACAGGTAGAGATGTTCGCTTACTAAACTAGCCGCTTGAGACACTGCATATTTGTGTCTTTGGGCAACATCTGTTATCCACTTTATGTATCTTTGTTACAGCCCCAGACCTACAGATCCTGTCTCCTTTTGTGCTTTTTCCCAACATTGTGTTTGAGTGAGTCTCTGTGCTGGAAGAATCCGGCTCTACATCCAGGACCGTGATTGGCTGCAGCTGGCTGGTCCCTGAGAACATCTGGCCAATCCTGTGGCTTCACATCAGCCCCTCCCAGTATTGAAGGACTCTCTGTTCACCTGTTCAGGGCTGCTGGCCTGAGTGTGGCCAGTATGTCATTGTGTGTTCAGGGCTGCAGTGGCAGCGCCTGTATAACTATCTCCAAACTATCTCCAAACTCTCACTTACTGCAACTCTCCATCAAACACCCACATATTGAATAGCGCACCAAGGGTTTAGCTGTCAAAACTCGCGGAAAAAATTCGAATCCCTCCCTGAATCAGTCACCTGGTAGAGCCGGAGCGCGAAGCTTCGGCTGTACCATGTGACTGATTCCGCCGGAGCGCGGCTGTCATCGTTTTTGGCTCCTCCCCCGAACGAAGCAAGCCTCGAATCACGCATCGCGGAAACACCACCTCCCCTACTCGGCACACGTTTCAAAGCCTCGACTCTGAGCGTCACATCACTAGTATCTGTGATCAAATGTGTTCAGGACTGCAGTGGCAGTCACTGTATTTGTCTGTGTGTATCAGGGCTGCAGTGGCAGTACCTGTACTTGTGTGTTTTGTTCTCTTGTGATGTTTTATGAGTTTGATTTTGTTTTAGTTCTGTTACTTTACCCTTACGCCCCTGTTCATTGAATTGCATCTTTATTTAAACCTTTTCCCATCTTTGGTTTTTTTGTTACTTCCCCTAACCCTTAGGGGGCTGCTGGCCTGAGTGTGGCCAGTATGCCATTTTGTGTCAGGGCTGCAGTGGCAGTCACTGTATTTGTCTGTGTGTATCTGGGCTGCAGTGGCAGTACCAGTACTTGTGTGTTTTGTTCTTTTGTGTTGTTTTATTAGTTTTATTTTGGTTTAGTTCTGTTACTTTACCCTTACGCCCCTGTTCATTAAATTGCATCTTTATTTAAACCTTTTCCCATCTTTGGTTTTTTGTTACTTCCCCTAACCCTTAGCAGAGCTGGGTTGTAACAATTGGGGGCTCATCCAGGATCATAACACCCTATCCTACTGATGTAATTTGAATAGGTTTGTATTTGGTAAGTTTTTGAATTGGATTGGCTAAATTGTGTTGTATGCTAATTTGGTGGTGGAATGTGGGTTGGTTAAATGCCTGTGGCTTGTTTTGTGTCTGCAGGGTGCTTTGGATGTGTGGTCTAAACGGCCTGATCACCTGCTTAGGCCTCCTGGTCCAAGGGCCTCCTGCTTCCCAGTTCCCAGCTCCAGGGATGGGGCTCGGCCTTGAGTGGGCCTGGCCAGTCCCAAAGGGGGGCTGAGCATGGGAGAGACCGCACGGTGTTTCTGGTCTCTATAATCAGCTCAGGCTCTGTGATTTCCACCTCCCAATCATATAAGTATAAAACCTAAATTTAGTTAATTACAAATATTATTTGTAACTTAAGGGGAAGGGTGTTACGGCCCCAGGCCTACTGTTCCCACCTCCTTCTGTGTTTTTTGAATATTGTCTTTATTTCTTGTGGTGGTGGAGTTCCTGCTGGAGAGAGGAGGCTAGCTCACGCTGAACGGGATTGGCTGCTGCCTCCTGGCCCACTGATTGGAGGGCCAATCAGTCCACCTGTGGTCCCACCCAGTATTTAAAGACTCGCTCCATACCTGTTTGGGGCTGCTGGCCTGTGTGTGGCCAGTATGCCATTTTGTGCCTCTGTGTTTGTCAGGGCTGCAGTGGCAGCGCCTGTGTTCTTTGTGTTTTGAGGCACTTCCAAATCCAAATCCACTTTATTTGTATAGCACATTTTATAAACAGACCTGTTTCCAAAGTGTTGCACACACACAAACATAAAAATAACAACTCAATTTGATCCTACTGCTTGTAAAACCAGTAAAATCAAATCCAAGCCAAATGATAAAACCATAAAATAGAAATAAATTAATAGAATAAATAAATTTTAAAAATGCTAAAAACACAGAGGACCACACGACTCACGTGGTGTTAAAAGCCAGAGAATAAAAGTGGGTGAGGGACACTCCACTGTGGGAGCCGTTCACACGTGAGGAGGCAGAGCGTTCCAGAGTTTGGGGCCGACCACAGAGAAAGCTCTGTCGCCCCTGGTTCTAAGTCTGGTCTTAGCTGGAGCTGGCCCTCGGACCTCAGAGCGCGCGGGGGGGCGATACAGTTGGATGAGGCCCGAGATGTACTGTGGGGCCAGTCCATTCAACGCTTTAAAAACAAACAATAAAATTTTAAAATCAACTCTAAAATGAACAGGAAGCCAGTGCAAAGACGCTAAAATCGGAGTTATGTGCTCTCGTTTTCTGGTTCCAGTTAAAAGGCGCGCTGCAGAATTTTGGACCAACTGTAAGCGGGAAAGTGCAAGCATAATGCCGTAAAAAAGTGCATTACAGTAGTCTAAACGAGAGGAGATAAAAGCGTGTACGACTTGTTCGAAGGATCTAAAAGATAAAAAAGGTTTGACTTTAGATAAAAGCCTCAAATGATAAAAGCCAGATTTGACGACTGCGTTCACGTGTTTGTTAAGTTTAAAATCACTGTCAATAGTGACGCCAAGGTTGGTGACAGAATGTTTTATCTGCTGTGTGAGTGGGCCCAGGTCCATGAGAGGGTCATTGTTCCCAAACACAATGACCTCTGTTTTGCCCTCATTTAAACTTTAAAAATTGTGAGCTAACCAAACCTTGACGTCACTAAGACATTCCAAGAGAGGTGTCAGGGGGCAGGAGCTATGTTTTTTGAGTGGCAGGTAAATTTGGCAATCATCCGCGTAAAAGTGATATTGCATGCCATGTTTTTTTAAAGATTTCACTCAGAGGGAGAAGGTACAGTGCAAAGAGAACGGGCACGAGGATTGAACCCTGGGGGACTCCGCAGGTCAGAGGGACGGTGGACAACGTGGAGTCCCCTAGTCTGACCAAGCAGCATCTCCCACTGAGGAAGGACCTGAACCACTCGAGGGCGGTCCCCCTGACACCAACACAGTTTTCCAAACGATTTAAAAGAGTTGTGTGGTCAACGGTGTCAAAGGCCGCAGTAGAGTCTAAAAGCACTAAAATGGCAGAATCACCAGAATCAGTCACTAAAAACAGGTCATTAAAAACCTTTAAAAGTGCAGACTCTGTGCTGTGCAATGCTTTATAGCCCGATTGGAAGATGTCAAAAGTGCCATGTGCTTCTAGAAATGACTGCAGCTGTAAGAGGACACACTTCTCCAGAATCTTGGCGATAAAGGGAAGTTTGGATATCGGCCTATAGATGGAGAGAACAGACGTGTCCAGACCGGGTTTTTTTTAACAGGGATTCAATCACAGCCTCTTTACAGAACAAGGGCACAACACCGGAACCAAGGCTGCTATTAATAATTTTTTGGATGGTGGAGCCAATGGTTGTCCACGCTTCTTTGAAGAGACGTGGTGGGACAGGGTCGGTTGGGCAGGACGAAGGTTTCAGTTTACTGACCACATCTGAAAGACAGTCCAAAGTTACAGGCTCAAAGTTAAAAAACACATGTGAGCAGATCATGTCAGGTGAAGGATTAGACAGGGTGGTCACAATATTAGCTCTAATGTTGGCAACTTTTTCCATAAAAAACACAATAAACTTATTACAAACTTCAGATGACGGCTCTAAAACAGTGGACTGGATAGGGTTAAGAACAGCCCCAATGGTTTTAAAAAGAACACGGGGATTTTTGACATTTCTAGACACCACTTCAGAAAGATATTTCGTTTTTTCCGAATTGACAAGTTTTTGATATTTGTGCCAACTCTCTTTCAGAATATCATAGAACACATGTAGTCTATCTGATTTCCACTTGCGCTCTGCTCTTCTACACACGCGCCGAGCTTCACTTGTGTTTTGTTTTGTTAAGTATGTCATGTCTCTTTTTATTTTGTCACCCGATTCTGTTTATGGGCCTTTGTTTTGTTAGACCTGTGTGACCCGTGCATTTTGGGACTGACATACCATCTGTATTTTGTTTTAGTTCTGTTACTTTACCCTTACGCCCCTGTTCATTAAATTGCATCTTTATTTAAACCTTTTCCCATACCCTTAGCATAGCATAACCCTTAGCAGAGCTGGGTTGTAACAGTCTCCTCCTTATGATCCTTTTGTATCCTCGTCTTTCCCATTTTACGCTCCTGTTCCTGACCCTTTTGCATCTAGAGGTGTTCCTGGCTCAATCAGAAAGCGTTTTACAGCCAAAAAACACTTCTAGTCTGTAAGTCATCTCTATGATTAGTGGAAAGTGTTTTTTCTCATTTTCAAAAACCTTGAAAACCGACTTAGGCCATTAAGTTATGACGTTAACGACATGTAGGGTTGGGTCGTATTAGTTTTAAATGTAATGTTGTTAAGTTACCTCGTTCCTGCCTTGCAAGATTAACAGGTGAAGCTACTTTGACAAAAAGATGTAATAGAATAGAAGAATAATAACCTTATTGTCACTTTAATGTCATACGCAGTGATGACATAAATTTGTCTTTGGCTTGCTCACATAAAAACAACACAGTACTAGCAGACAGATAAAAACATTTCAATAAATTAGACTAATCATTTATAATTTAAGTCAGACACAGCAGCAGGGAGGGCAACATTGAGCAACGCTGATTTAGCTCCCTGATGGCAGAGTTTCTGTGCAAGGAATTCTGTCTCTCTGCCCCGATGGAAGGAGCTCAAAGAGATGGAGCAGTGGGTGGCTGTCATCAGTTATGCTCTTATAACTGAGGCGTGCACTGCTCTCCACGACCAAACCAACAGACAGTGTTAAATGTCAGTACACTCTCGATTAAGGACTGAGCCTGTTAATATATGGTCATTAACTTCAAAATGCCTTAGCTGACACAGCAAGAATAATCCTTGCTGGTTTTTTTTAGAAACACTAACAGCATGATCATTAAATGTGAAGGACCTATCCAGAATTGTTCCCAGATATTCCCAGAGTTCACTTGTTCCACTTATTTGAATGAGTTCACTCGTTCCATGTTAGAGTGCTCATGCATTATCATCGGCCTAAAGCCCCATTCACACAGGATTAGTTTAACCCAGGGACATCTATAAAATTTAAATTAATCCACAACATCTATGTTTTTTCTGTGTGCATTTGCATGGGATCTGCAATGTCAGTAATTTATTTGTTTTTACTAACTTTTTCCCAGAAATGGCGGACTTGCTAACACATCACTATGACAAGAGCGTTTGAATTAATCCACCTTGCAAGCGTTTCTTCGGTGTCCTATTACTATTACTATTTTAGGTTTGTTTTTGGCGTGTAGTGTTACCTGAACAGTAGCCGAAGATGTTGTTGCAATTAACAATTGACATCCATGTGATCAGATTTCTTATGAAACCTTTGATCCAAACTTTGCACCACAAGCACTCAAACTTTCTCAAAAGAGTCTCCTGCTGCTCGGCCCTTGGTTGGCACGGCAACAGGGTTGTACTTTCAGAGGCCCCCACCTTGATATGAAAGTTTAATGTTGATGCGGCCTGCGGGTTTTATTTGAATGTCACTTTACTGTGTCGTGGTGGGTCCCTATATTGTGCAAGCTGGAGCTGAACAAACCAATCCCAGAGGAATATGTGGCTGTTTCACAAGCACTATGCTAGTTATACCTTCCCGAATATTCAAGCAGAATATGTGTCTATTTTGGAGCACATATTCATATGAAAATCTCTTTTCTACCTTGAACTTCAATAAGTCCAAGTACAGGTCCGGACTCACTGATCATCTTCATGCTGAGGGTCTCACCTGCCTCCTCGCTCAAGCCAAATGTGGTTCATCCATGTGGTTCAGAAGAACCGTTAATGTTCTTCAATATCCCAATATTCCATTCATGTTCAGCACAGTTCATGTTCAGAAGAACCCACAGAAGTTAAATAACTGTTACTAATGATATTTGAAAGGTTTGGATTTTTTTTAGCAACGTTGTTTATTTTCATTTTATTTTTGTGTGGAATGCCTCCAGCAGTCCCAGGTCATTTGAGTTTGAGACCCCTGTTTTAAGCTGTTTATGTTTGTTTTAAAGCCTTGATGCTTCATATCTCTGTGAGATTTGAATTGCACTCACACCCAACAGAACACTGCACACTGCAGGTCAACACATTTGGACGTCCCCAGGACCAAAAGCAAACAGTGTAGTAACTGTTCATTTTCTGTCAGTCCTAGGATTTGGAACACTTCACCCCAGGAGTTACTGTCAATCATGACTTTGTCTTTGTTCAAAGCCAAACTAAACACTTACTTGTTCACTATTGCTTTTCATAAGTACCTACTTTGCTTGTATTAATATCGCATTGTATAGTATTTTGACTTGCTCTAATGGAAATCAATTTGGTTCAGCCGATAATGCCGTAAAGCAGTAAAGTAGCAAAGTTTAATTGATTGATTGTTATGATTTATTTGCAAAGTTCTAATAAAGTATTTATACTTTATTTTTTTTAAAGTACACTTGCTGTGCTGTTTGTAATGTCTGTGGGAAGGGAGTTCCAGGCCGTCACCTCTGAACACAACACACAAACTGACCATGACCTGCATGATGTGCCAAAGCCATACAACGTACGACTGAGAACAAGCTTATTATACAAAACCTCTGGCATTTTGGAGACAACGAAGGTACAATTTGTTTTTCACCAGAGGCCAAGCTAATGTGCATGCTGTGAATACGTGTGTAGCAGTTTTAAGCACTAATCGCAGTTTTTCTTTTTCCTTTTCAGAAGCACTGGACTCAGCAGTCAAGTCAACTGAGTCCAACAACAGTTTTAAGGAAATTAGATTTATGATCTGTCAATAAGAAGACTGAAGGACACAGGGACCGATTGGTAGTCTGTCCTAGGGTGACAGCGGACAGCACACAAGTAGTTTACCGTCACTGAAAGGAGTAAACAAATTAGCAATTTTGGGAAAGAAAAAAAGGTGACAGCAGTTCAAATGGAAGAACGGTTGTCTTCAACCGCCGTCTCAATCCCATCTCCAGTTAATGCATACTGTCAAATCTGTGCAAGACACAGAACAAAAGCTGGAGCTGAACAATGCCTCATTTAGGAACCATAATGCCTTACACACAACACAGACCCAGACAATAATTTTAACAATTTAGACAATAATAACTCTTTCCAGACAATAACTGTAACTATTACACTGAAAATCAGCTTAATATGAACATCAATACAGAAGGAAAACTATCTCTGCTACACTTGAACAGCAGAGGCACCTACGCCAACTCCGCTCATGTTAAAGAATAGCCCAACCACTTTACTACACCCTTCAACATCAGCTGTGACAGAAACATGAAAAGAGGAGAGGGGTTGGTTTTGGCTTGGAAGGTTACGTACTTCAGTATGTAAATAAAAAATAGTTCTTTTATAAGAAGTATAAATAGATAAACAGAGCAAAGAAAACAGGTGGTGGTGTGCTATATGTATAGACTGCTCTCTTCAATATAAAGTAATTTAAAAAATGATTACTGTGATTGTAATGTTTTGGAGTGTATTTCAGTTGAACTGTATAATGATAAAAGCAGAAACATTATAATTAGCTGTACGTGTCGGGCACCGGGTTCAAATCTTGAGGATCTTTAACAATTGGATTGAGTCCACCGTCTCACTTATCTCCCACAAAACTGTGTTTATTTGCTGTGATATTAACATCAATTTGTTTAACACAATTAATCGTAAACACCATGTATTGTCTACATTTACACCCTAAGATTACAAGACCTACCAGAATAACTACCAGAAGTGCCACTTTGATAGACAATATATTTACAAACGATATAATCAATAATTCTGTTAGTGGACTTCTAGTTACAGATGTCAGTTACTTACCAATATTTACTATTTACGATGACGCTTCCAACTTAAGGAGAACAAAAAATAACATAGCCTGGAGAGAGTCAAGACACCTGAAGCTCTAAATGCATTGAAAAATGATTTACTTTGACAGAATTAGAACAAGATCTTGTGTTGCACTGATGTTGATAAAGCCTGTAGTACATTTTAAAGTTTATTTTTAAAACTATATGACAAGACAAAAATGTCCTCTGAAACAGTTTAAAAGAAACTGAAAACCCTAAAATGAACCATAGATTACTAGAGGAATAAGGAACTTTATTAGGATTTCATCAAAGCAAAAACATCTGAAGCTGAAAACAAATATAAAAAGTATAAAAATATGTTGACTATTATACCAAATGCTAAGAAAGATTATTATTATAGATAGCTTGAAGAAAACAGAAATAATATACAAGGCATGTGGGGCAATACTGGACATAGAACATACCATCTTACTTCACTGATAATAACAATACACTAAATCCTTGATTTTCAACCAGTGTGCTGGGAACGTTAGTGTGCCTTGAAGTTTTGCCAGGTGTGCCTTGAAAAAATATCAAATTTGAGTTGATAGGTTCAGAAATGCGGATGTAAATAACTAATTTACCTTTTTGGAGTGTCCTGAGCAAAGAATACAACCACTAGTGCACGGGGAGGCTGATGATGTCAAATTTGGCAGAAGATCGTCTTTTGGATCATATTACGAAGGTAAGCTAACAGTTTGAGAATTGCATGAAAGGCTGCAGGACTGTAAATGTGTATAATCTGAAGTAGTAAACGCTCCTTACGCGGACTGTATAATCCAAAATGACTATCATTATTTATATACTATAATTGCCAATGAATAGCTCATTGCTTTATGGGGGAAATAATCTCTTAAACTTTTATGGAGAATTTTTATGAACAAAATGCCTTTATTTATGCCTTTATTTAACATAATACAAAATACACATTGTAATGTCCCTTTATCTTTAAAATGAGCTCATAAACATATTTCTTTCACAGGTCGTGTCATGGACTATGCAGCTGCATAAGAGTTCACATCTGTCCATCGAATCTATTCATTCATGTTACAAAAAAGCATTTTCAGACATAACAGTCCCAGAACTAAGTCCCTATAATCCACCAGTCCCTATTTAGTCAGAAGAACTACAAAATCCCTGTTCTTATGTTCACACAGCAACAGTGGGAGAAAGTGGGGCTGAACATTAGAACATTTAAATATTTAGTTAGGTTAGAAAAACAAACGTCTCTTTTCCCTTCATCCCACTCTTTTTGAGCTCTGTACGCCTGCACAAAAACCGTTGGCATCAAATGGCCCTCACGGGCCGTGCTTGTCGTACTCCGCTCTCGCAACAGTCAACGGAGGGCGCTGATGCGCCCACAGGGTGTGCGTTTTAGAGGCTTTGTGGTGTTTGTCCCAAAACAGACGAGAACTTCAGCTTCATTGTAATTATGAATGAGCAGAAGGTGCTCAGGTGCTGTGGCTGCATTTCCAGTGGGTTGTATTCTTCCCCAATGAAACCAGGGCCATTTGATGTGTCTGTGACAGCCATCAGGAGGCGCCCAGCTGCTGGTTTATGACACAGGGCTCTCTCTTGACTGCTCTAGTTAAACCTTTGTTTTCCCCACATAGACCTAAAGTATAATTTGGGATCATTCACTATAGAAAGTTTACAGAATATAGACAACAATGTTTTTTTTGTTTTGTTTTTTGTTTTTAGTTTTTTATTGCTATTATTTTGAACGCAGTTAATGCAGTTCAGTTGGTCGTTTTTTCAGAGGAGCTTGGACCATATCATCCTCCCTTTTGCGTTTTCTGGACGCCTTTTTTCCAGAGTCTTGGGTCTCAGCCGAAGGAGGTGGAGCAGGAGCTGGCATCATGTGATCATGATACTGGTGAGGATGATGGTGAGCCATAGGATTGTACAGCTGACCAGGTCCATGCTGAGGTGGTGACCAAACAGGCTGTACAGGTGTCTCTACACGCTCAGAATCCAGTTCTCCAAAGTCGAAGCCGTCTATGAAGGAGAGGATACTGTCACTGGCCTCACTGAAGAAATCCTCTGTCTCCACATCTTCTTCAAAGTAGTTTAAGAAGGAGCTGCTAATGTCTCCGTCGTCAATGATGTTGTCATCTCCAAAGTCATAGTTGTCTATGAAGGAGATGAGATTGGCCATGGTCTCAGTGGGGTGATCTTCTGTCTCCACATCTCCTTCAAACGTGTCTATGACGGGGATGATATTGTCCCTGTCCTCTTCAGGGTGGTGGTCCCTCTCCACATCTCCTTCAAATGCATCTAGGAAGGGGATGATATTGTCCCTGTCCTCTTCAGGGTGATGGTCCCTCTCCACATCTCCTTCAAATGCATCTAGGAAGGGGATGATATTGTCCCTGTCCTCTTCAGGGTGATGGTCCCTCTCCACATCTCCTTCAAATGTGTCTAGGAAGGGGATGATATTGCCCCTGTCCTCTTCAGGGTGGTGGTCCCTCTCCACATCTCCTTCAAATGTGTCTAGGAAGGGGAGGAGATTGTCCCTGTCCTCTGCAGGGTGGTGGTCCCTCTCCACACCTCTGGACACAATGATTTTTGTGACGGAGGTGACGGTTTCACGGACACCACAGAAGTGAGGGTTTGTCTCCACATCTCTGCAGACAAAAGTTTCTGTGATGGAGGTGACAGTTTCATGGACATCACCAAAGTGATGCTGTGTCTCCATATCTCTGTAGACAGAGGTTTCTCTGAAGGACAGGAAACTGTTCATCTCCACATCTCCATTCTCAGTGGAGTCTAAGTAGAAGAAACGTTCATCCATTCCTTCCATGTTAGAAATGTTTTGATCAGAGGTCAATGAAACAGTGCTTACAGTTTGCAGGCTACTCTGAAATGAGCTGAGTCTCAGTCGAAGGTTCATATATATGGAGTCAACTTTGTGACATCACGTTTCGGAATCGAGGTCATCATTGGTCCTCGGCAACGGTTGCTAAGAGAGACACCACAGGTGAATGGGAAAAAATCTTCAATTTAAAGATATCACTTTTGATACAAATTGGAGTTATAGAAATATTTTGGAGGCAAACTATAATGTTGGTTGCCAGAGTCATAAATTATTGCTATAAGCGACTTCATTCAGAAGATGCTTAACTCTGAGAGAAGGTTTAAAGTCTTTCAGAGGGAATTTTCGTTAAATAAGTTAAATAAAGTTAATTTATATCCGTGTTATTTCTCTTTTTAATTTTATTTATTTATGTTTAATTTTATTTAGGAGTAAAGAAAGGGTGAATGCACTCTGAGTTTTAGGGGGAGGTGTTGTATTGTAGAAGTGCTCAGTGCCATGTGTTATGACAGACTAAAACTGATTTCATGCACTGTCCATGGTCTAAATAACTAAGTTTTACTCAAATTTGGCAGAAGATCGTCTTTTGGATCATATTACAAAGGTAAACTAACAGTTTGAGAATTGCATGAAAGGCTGCAGGACTGTAAATGTGTATAATCTGAAGTAGTAAACGCTCCTTACGCGGACTGTATAATCCAAAATGACTATCATTATTTATATACTATAATTGCCAATGAATAGCTCATTGCTTTATGGGGGAAATAATCTCTTAAACTTTTATGGAGAATTTTTATGAACAAAATGCCATAGTTTATTTAATTTCTTTCTTTCACAGGTCATGCCATGGACTCATGGTGCAGCTGCAGAAGAGTTCACATCTGTCCATCGAATCTATTCATGGGCTTCAAAGTGATGAAAATCTAGCACAGTTTCCATAGCAATTAATTATCATTACTTTTTTCAACATGCATGGATATTTCATGATTTTCTTCTGGTTTTGTACTGCTTGTTTGTTTTAATATACTATTGTTATGTATTTTTAAATGAATCCCTTTTTTGGTTTGCTATCTTCAGCTATTTACTTAATAAAAGCACCAAATAAAGTAAAAGAATTGAAGTTCCCATTAGTCTTTTTATAACAACAAAGTCAAAGCATTTACCACAGACTTTGAGAACTATTAAGCAAATGAGACTTTATCCAATTTCAATTTTTACTTTATAATGTGGATAAAACTACTACAGCTACTACATTTCAGTAATTTGTTGGGAGACAGGTGAAGGTCTTCAACTTCAGATGACCATCTCTGAAACTTAAAGTGACCAAGGAACACTGATGATTAAGGGATTATTTTGTACAAGTCTTCACAATTACATGGCATCATCATAACAATATAAGCAAAGGCTGAGAGAATAAGACGTGTCATTTTGTAGGTAGGTCACCTAAATGATGATAAATAATAAAATGTTCCAAGCACGTTAATGCATAACGATAATCAAGGTACTTTTTTTTTAAATTGTGGTGTCTTCTGGTGAGCCATTTCCATCATGAAGAAATGAGCTCTGCAGAACTAATGCATCATAACCACCTAATCTGCTTCAGACTAAAAACGTACTGAAGACAGTTATTGCAAGTATAGTATATAAATAGTTATCGTAACTTGGATTATACACATTTACAGTCCTGCAGCCTTTCATGCTACTCTCAGACTGTTAGCTTACCTTCGTTATATGATCCAAAAGACGATCTTCAGGAACATCAGTGGGAAATAGGTTAGAGGAAATCAGCAGTTCTCGAGTAAAAATGTTTGTCAAGTTTCGTATTCATTTTAAAAGTTTATACTGATATACGTTCTGTGACTCTAAATGGGTTAAAGGAACATTAAAAGTTTGGGCAATGGTAAAAAGAAAATTGTTAATGTCTGATTTGATCTGCAGGGCCACTAGAATAGCAATGAATCCAGATTTTGCACCCTCAAAGGAAGGAAAGGGGATTCTGTAAAAGGAAAGAAAAGGGACTGGTATACATTGAACAAATACAAAAATAATTTAGCCTAACAGCACTAGACTTTAATACATTTCAACAATTAAGAAGCTACCTTACAAAACATAGGAATGGAAATACACACGCAAAAAAACAAATAAGTTAATCTCGAAAATCTACAATACCCTGCAGTTGGAATCAGAAGATAACAAAATGGCTATTAAGGACAAAGAAATATTACAATTTCAGTAGCAAATTGTCAGGAAACAGGAGGATATAAAATGCTAAATCGTATTTCATGGCGCGAGTTTGAATGGAAATCCAAAATGCAGTTCTTCATAGTACCAATTAATACATCCAAATAAATGCTGAGTGTGGTCAGCCAGGAGACTATGTACTTATTCTGGGACAGTCAGGTAAAAAAAATTAAATAAACCAAAAAATAAAGTATTAGTAAGGACCAAAAGCCTCTTGTGTTTTTGCGGTGCGACCAGAGTGCGTTTTTGTTGTGCGGGGCAGAAGAAGATAAAGCTGAACTTTCTGCAGCCAGCGCTGTGGCTGCTATGGATAGTAACCAATCAGAGATCACGCTTCAGTCACGTATTTCACTATCCGGAAGAAGGAGGTAAACGAACCACAGAATGGATGACAAACTCATGGTGTCTGTGGCAGCACTCGGAGCTCTATAATGTCACGCTGTGGACGACAGAGACAGGAACAAGAAGGACCTGGAGAAAGGTTAGCAGGAGATTGGATTGTATTGAAAATCGTATTGTTGTAGCAACTGTGTCCAAGTCCTAAATGTCTCTTTTGAAACATAATAGTTTGTCTAAGTCAGAAAATAAATGAAACGTATTTCCAAAGAAAGGTTAAATGTACTTACATGTACAGAAATGTTCCTGATCTGACCGGAAAGAACCTGCCCCAGAGCAGGCTAAAAAAGTCCCCCAAGCGTGTCTCTAGTTCCTACTCTGTGTGAACGCACAACAAATGGGGAATGGAACTATAAAAGGTGCTTACAGTGGCACAAACCCTCATGCTTACAATTTTCACCAACACCATCCTTACGTCAGTAGGACGCCCACTTTTGCCGTTTTTTGCACTTTTGTTGTAAATGCACTTCCGTTTGACGAGAACTCCGTTAAAGCTAATGACGAACGAGGGAAAAGTCTCGCCGCTAAAATGTTACATAAAGTAGGTTGATTTGTGTAAAATGTTTAATGAACACGAGCAACAACAAGTCAACAACGCAACGATTTCCTGGTCAGTCTGAAAACGGCTTTTTAGTCCATGTAGAACTTATTTTCTGTTGAGCTCGTCTGCTCCATGTAAACTAATACAACAGAAACAAGACGGCGGCGCGTACGGCAACTTCCGGAATAAGGTGAATTCTGTGGCCTATGACTGTTCTGATCACTATCAATGTACCATGGTTTGATTAACTATCCTCCAAAGGAAAACGTTTGGGCCTGGGCTTTGCTTGCCTGCGGTGCTGCTCTGTGCTTGTCGTTTTCTTACCGTTGCTGGTATGTGCTGTCTGTTACCATTGTTACTATCTGTCCTTTTCCTTACCATTGTTGGTGTACTGTTACGTAATAGCAAAGTAACCAAGCTATAACAGTAACTGAGGCAGGCCAAAGGGATAGATTATGTTATTATCAGAGATGGGTTGGGATTAGATGCGTTTTTTTCTGTCCACTTTTTGGGCAAAATGTTTAAAAAGATTAGCCTGTTATTCTAATGTTAACGCCTACACGGAGCTAATGAAATTGTTTTATTTTTATAGTTTTTTATTATATGATGTGATAGTCAAGTCAAATCTATGTTGTCCCAGAACAGACATACTGAAAAATCATACATTTTAGTGCAAATGAGACCACAGCATTTTCTTTGCATTTAATTATAGCGTGTGCACCGTTAGCATGCTTGTTTTTGTTAACTTTACGGTGACGGCAAAACGTCAAAGTGAGGAGAAGTGCTTATGAACTCATCGCAGTGAATATTTAGGATTCTGGGAATGCATTAGATCAGTGAGCGATGCGTATGATTGATGCAAATAGTTTAAAATGAGCTTCTTCTGTTTTCACGTTTTATGACAGTCAAAATCATGTACAGTGCCTTTAATAAGTAACTGCGTTCCCCTGTTCCCATTAGCCAGGACAAGTGTCTTGTTAACACCTTAAACCAGTGCCACAAACAGCATAACATCTATAAATAAATCACAATTGCATCACGCGGCTCTCAGGTGAGTCAGACTGTGGTTATGCAACGACCCAAAATATGATCTGCCATGAAAAGTGGGTCAGGAACTGGCTTGTTTGGAAGAAAAACTCTTCTCCTTTTCTCCAATATTGCTTCACTAATGCTTTGTTTTTCAGGCTTACAAAATCGTCAGAACATTCTGTCAGTATTGAAACCGTTTAAGGGAGAAAAACTGTGTGTTCAAAAGAAATACTCCAATCATCTTTTATATTTAGACGTTTTTTAGCACTTACATTCTTTCAAACCCAATTAGACATCAGTACAACCAATATGGTGAAGTTATTCCACATTGTTTTTGCTTTGTTGGTTGTGGCTTTTGTGAATCATTTTATGTGTATTTCCCATGGGACAGGTTTGAGTGGAAGCTGTAACCGGTTAAAAAAAGCAAATCTTTACATTTTCAAAATGTGAAAATGTGGCTTATGCAACTGATGAAAATTCATGAGGCAAGTTCTGACAAAAAACAAAAACGCAGCTCTAGATAATCAAGGCTTTTTATTATTTGAATTTTTGGGTTTGTCACAACACCCGGCCACAAAGGACCAATGGACAATATAAAGCACTACAATGGGCTGCCAAATCAAGATGTACAGTCAAAGCTCCTCAAATTACATCCAATTATTTCCCATCATTTTGAGCTGCTTGAATGCTGTTTCAGTCCATTTGCTTCTTTTTTGAGCTCCTTTATAGATCATGCATCAGCCATGGTTTACAGTGGTTTGAACCTGGTTTGGAAATGGTTTAGATCTGTCTTGGACTAGATCCAGTTCAAGTTTTGACCTGATTTGGATCAAAAGAGGATAAAAAATGTGTTTTGTTGCAGTTTCATGATGGAAGGGTTCCATTGTGGCCTGGTGTCTCATATTCATGGGTTTCAGAATTGTGATAATCTAGTACTGTTGCAATAGCAATTAACAATTTAAAACACAATATGACATCTTTTAAACTGGAAAAAGTCCTGAAATGTTGCATATAACAGCTGAAACTGATGAATATGCAGTTTTAAGTGTTTAATTTTAACACAGCCTTGTTTTGGTGTCCAATTAAAGTAAAAATCCCCATTTACATATTTTCTATATATTTGGAAAGTAACTCAGATATCAGTATATATCACTATAAATTGTCGCATTAAAGGACAAATATTATGCAAATTTCTTTTTTTGAGCTTTTAACCCAGTTCTAACATTATCATCAAAAACATACCTGGAGTTGCATTTAGCTTCATTGACGCTAATTTGATGAAACCTGGTTAGAAAATCCTCTCCCCTCGGACCGTCAGAAACACTCCCTGCTGAAATCCCTCGATGACTGAGGTTTTTCTGATGTACGTCACTTATCTGAGACTCTTCTGCTTTTTTAAGTCCTTAAATCATCTCCAGACTTCAGACTGCCATCTAAACATGATCACTAAAACTGCTAGCCTAGCTTGCATTTCTTCACAAAGGCTCGAGTAATAACGTGTTTACCTTGTGTAAGCACCATGCAGCCTGTAGATGGCGCCTAATCCCAGTAAGTTCCGTGGGAAACACAGAGATACAGATGTTCATTTTGTTTTTATAGACAATTTTTTTGTTCCAAAACATGATATGCCAAACTTAAGGTACCCAAGAACATGTTTAAAGGCTAATAACTATACAAAAAATGCATAATATTTTTCACTTAATAAGTTAATAACTATATTTTATTATCAGATCCTCAATCAGAAAAGTAATTGCACCGAATTTTTTTTCTGAGTGAACTTAATAATATTTACGATACAAGCTTAGAGCATTTACAAAGTCAATATCTACCTATTAATAAAACCACTTGATATCTCACACAGGTATCATTCAAATACTACATGAGGCGGACGTGTTCTTTAACCTCCTCAGCTGGGTGTAGCCAAAAGGGGAGAGGAACACTTTGAAAAACATCTAATTTGCCCCAAACTATTTTCTTGTTTTCCTCCTTTTGTACCAAAACCTTGCGGTCGTGTCAACTTGGACAGGGCTGAATGAATAGCACTCTAAAGCTGTCACCCTGGAGACATATCGGCACCCCGAGTGACGGCGGTAAAGATTAATGGACGCCTCCGCAAGACACAACCTGAGTAGACTGAAAATTGCAGATCAGGTTTGATAGTGCAAGCCAAGGGAAAGAAACTTAGAGACTTATTGGTCGATTCTCTTTCTTTCCTCACGTTTGAATTGGATTAAACGATTGACGCGTGGCTTGCTTCGGCTACAGTTTTAGGATGGAGAAAGCACGTTAACGAAGATGGCGAACCAAAGTGATTTGAAAAATAAAATAAAACATACCTTGAATTGTGTTTTGTTTAATTCTTGCATGTTTGAATGATCCTGCATCATTAAAGCCAACATACACCGGTGACGCGCCTCAAACACACCTGTCAACGTGTCACGACTCTTAAAACAACTCTGGGGAACTTTAAATATGAATTCAATTACTGTCAATATGAAAGAAAGAGCATGAGGCTGTTTGAGGAGAGGAAAGACGGTGGTTCGAGTAGGTTATAACGAGTTTAGTGAAAGACAAGAGTTTTCTGCAGGAGAAAAGCAGGAAAGGAGCAGGTGCTCTCTCCGCGGCATCTGTCTGCACTCACCGCAGAAGTGCAAAAAGCATGTGTTTTTAGCTGTGGAGCCGCGTCTGAATTGAGCAAGTCTTTCACAAAGCCTACATAACTTAGTGATAATATTGATCATTGGATTCTCTCCTTTTCAAGAGTGTCTGGCTGCAGACCTTAACCAAGAGGCGCCTTAACCCACAGGTCCGGAAGTACGTTGCGCGGACAAAAATAATAATTTAAAAAACAGGTTACGCCGCAATATTACTTTTTACTAACCTAAGTAAGAGGTTAGTAAAAATATGTTTAAAAACAATCAGAAAACATTCAAACTGAATGAAAGATTGGCAGCCACATCAAATCAATAACATCAACAGCCTTTTACCACCTAAAAAACATTGCCAAAATTAAAGGTATAGTGTCTAAACCAGACTTGGAGAGACTTATCCATGCATTTGTCTCCAGTAGGTTAGACTACTGCAACGGCCTGTTCACTGGTCTCTCCAAACGAGCTGTAAAACAGCTGCAGTACATCCAGAACGCTGCTGCTCGGGTCCTGACAAGAACCAGGAAGTACCACCACATTAGTCCTGTGCTCAGGTCTCTGCACTGGCTTCCAGTGGCTCAGAGAATAGACTTTAAAGCAGCTTTGCTTGTGTTCAAGTCTCTCCACGGCCAAGCACCAAAGTACATCTGTGACATGTTAGTGCCATATGAACCATCTCGCAATCTGAGGACCTCAGGGACCGGCCTCCTGCAGGTGCCTAGAGTCAGGACTAAACATGGGGAATCAGCATTTCAGTTTTTTGCAGCTAAAATCTGGAACAGTCTCCCTGAAGATGTGAGACAGGCCTCCACTCTGACAATGTTTAAATCCAGGCTAAAAACAGTTCTGTTTAGACGTGCATATGACTGAAAGATTTATCTGCACTCTTCTCTTTTAAAGCACTTTATTTTAAAATGATTTTAAAATGATTCTGTGTGTCTTTTTGTGTTTTGTGATTTTAATGCAACTTTTCCTGTTTATGTAAAGCACTTTGAATTGCCCTGTGTACGAATTGTGCTCTACAAATAAACTTGCCTTGCCTTGCCTTGCCTTGCCTTGCCTTGCCTTGCCAGTTTATGGAAATATTGAAAGCACTGCAAATCAAAATATTGAACATTATAATCAGAAAATAAATAAAACAGTATTGAAAAAATTAAAAACTTGAAAGAAAGATTACATGCATTACTCATTCATCTCATTACATTCATAAAAAACAAAGCCCCTCCCATCCACCACGTCTTCCACACAAACAAATACGATTTTAAAAAGCTCCAGCTCCTCCTCGTGTTCTTCATTGTCAGATTCCAGTCTCCATCATTACTGACGATGGATCTATATCTACAAATTCACATTAAATTTGCGATTAACAGTAAACTTCACCCCTAGTTTTTCATAACATGTAACTTAAAACTCCACTTCAACGCCATTAACATTAGACATTAGAAGCGATAACGTAAAGAGCGTGTGGTGCTGTAATAATCACATTTTGTTAAGATTAATCAGAGGATAGCCAAATATTTAATTTAGTTTCTACAAGAGGAATGATTGAATTAAAAACATAAGGTGCCGTGCGTGTTGATATTGGTTATTTTTGACACATCTGGGCTCTGGTAGGGACCTCTGGGTTAAGGTACAGGTCACGTGGGCGCCTCCTGGTTAAGGTCTGCGGAGAGGCGTCTGGCTGCAGACCTTAATCCAGAGTCGCCTCCTCCTTTTACTGGTGTCCTGACTGTCTTCCCTGTGACGTGTCTGAGCGCTGTCCATGGTTGAGAGGGCACTGGCTGAATCAGGAGCTGGTGTTTGTACTGGAACACGCCTCCACCAGATTAATGTGGCACCGCGTTCACCTGCTTTCACGGCGAACAAAAGAGAAAACCTGCACTGGTCTCTCCACACACGCCTCATTCCCCCCACGCTGAAAGCAGAGGAAATGAATCCTGATCAGAAGATAAAGCGCCAGATCGGCCTTCAGGTACCCAGCACACACACATCCCCTTTGCACGTGTGTGTTATACTTCAGGCCACATTCACAACTCACTGGCTGATACAGTATATGCTCATTATAAAATATTTATGAGTAGTTTAAATGTATCCACAATGAAATGTATAAAAATCAAATCCATTGTGCCATATTTATACCAACTCTGTCATGTTTTCGGCGCGTTACCCGAGCGTCTACTGCAAGATATAGAATGAATTAAATGACCATGTTTACACCACTGCGTCAAATCTCAAATCCGTCACAGTGGTATGAGTCAAATTGAAAGCGCTACTGTATCTATAGCCACATAAAACATAAACATATAAGAAATGATCCGTGTTTAATAGCATTTTACTGTATGAAGATGGCCCCTTTCATTTCCTTGTAACTGGCAAGCCAAAATCTTTGCAGGAGTTCCGTTTTGCTTAAATTTCTCTTAGACATGTTCAGTCGTTATCATCACTAATTTAAAAAATGAGGCATCAGTTAGTTATGCTAATTGTATTCATTTCTGCAGTTAATTATGCCAAAGGTTGCTCCAAATCCTCCCCTGAATATATAATATTGACATCATCAGCAAAAAGTACAAATTGCATAAGCTTGGACATTTTACATCTTTTATTAATATAAATAATGTAGGCCCTAATATTGAAACTTGTGGTAACCCAAATGTTTTTCTATGAAATTAAAATTAAAGATGCAATATGAACTTTTCTGTTAGAGGATACACCCCCTGTTTGTCTCCATGGATATGTTATTGAATTGCCTGAAATCTTCTGCAGTGTGAATTTATTATTGTTGATCTGTCTTTTTCATTACCTGTCTTTTTATTGCTCAAAATATCCTGAAAATACATGCGCCTCTCCACAGAATTGAGCTGTACAAGTTTAATGCCATACTGTGGAACATTCTAGGGACACGAATAACATCGACAGTGCCAAGCAGCTATGCAGGTATGCAGTGCACCTACAATTAACAATAGAAATGAGTGTAGCATTACATTTCATATTTTAAGTACAAATATTTGGCAGTGAGTGATTTGACTGAATATAATTTCAAATTGAATGCGACACCAGATTCAACAATCTTTGTTGACTAATCAGGGCTGTCATTACGAAAATAAATAATATGAACAGTGAATAAAGGTTATAATTAGCATGCAACATTGTGAGTAATAATACTTTTATTTATACCGCAGATTTTTATCTACATTATACCATTTTGATTCGATTAGATTTCCCTATTTTAAGATATTTCTGTCTGATTTCAATAATTTCAAAAAATTACAAAACTCATCGAAACTACATTTCTGAATTCAAGTCAATAGAATATGTTTCCATTGTTCTGTTCTGTGGGCTCCTCCATTCACCTCGCCACGCTATGGTCCTGTGTGGGCGACTTCACACTGCTCTGACAGCGCCAATGACCATGATCACTCATTAGACCTTCAGCTACATCATTAACTGTTGGCACGAATAGTCTAAGTATAGGCTGGAAAGTCAGCGAGAGAGAGCGCTTACGTACTATTCTGATCTTTTCAATAACTGTACGTAGGATGGATTAATTGTTGCCTGTATTACTGTAAAAAGAACTGACCCACTTCTGCAAATGACTAATATTTGACATTATAACTTTTAGATTTACATTAAGCCTGACATTACCTCTTTTTTTCTACATTAAACATTAACCATTGTGGTACAGTTTGGTTTCTTATTTCAAAGGCACACGATGTAACTTTTCTGTTGGTCCGCCACGTGCTTGGATATTGCTTTGACTGGAAAATTCCACAGTAACACAATAAATTAAACGCATTAAGCTGCAAAGAGTTGTTGCCTAGCCATTGTTTTGGTTTATTTGCGCTGATAAAACAATGGCTATATAGCTGGATGTTATCAGCCCATAGAAATAAGAGACATAACTGTAAGTATTTGATGATCTTTTCTAGGGGGGTTGTATTAAGAAGAAATAGGGCAAGACTCAAAACATAACCCTGAGGAATTCCACATAACAAATCGGTTAAATCGGCTAAATATGAGGATCTAAAATCTTGTTAACTACACATTCAATGTCTGTGTCTAAGCTGTCACTTGCATGTTTGCACAGTTGTGTACAATATGTGTCAGACGGTTTGCTGAGGTAGTCACAGGACAGCACAAGAGTAGCCCAGCTGAGCAACCCGCAGTGCTCACTCCTGCAGCATCGCAAATTTGTCTTTTTGAATAATCTTCCCATTTGAGTGATACACATAAATTGCTGTGATTTGATCGTCCCAAAATCGGGCGCCTGGGCGTCTTGTTTTGGTTCCGGATCCCGTTGTTTACCAAAGAGTACCTGTCCTCACTCCACTGTTTGATCAATGAGACAAAACAAGAGCCCGAAGGGATGATTAGGTTTTACGTCTATTACACAGCAGCTTCTTTAATTATGCAGGACAATGAAAATCTATGTTGGCTACAAGAAAGACAGTGATTTACAAGAAGGGAACGAATCATTTACACAACATTTCAACTTTAAACCTGGTTCACGTGGAGGCAGTATTGATCGAATTGGCCGAGCATGGATTAAGTCAATATAATGTTTTAATTACAACACACAGTAGTTGTGTTCCCATCCTTGAACCGACACCTTAACGTGGTGGAGGGGTCTGAGCACCTGAATGATCCTGGGAGCTGTAGTCGTGGGTTTAAATGTTAGGGTCACCCAAGGAAAACAGGTCCCAGGTGACAGGTCAGACCAGGAGCGGTTCAGAAGCCACTTATGAACAGAGTTAAAACAAGGCCAGTTACGTCACCGTTTCCCAGGAGCCAGACCTGGGGCAGTGTCGCAATATTGATCTAAAAAAATAATGATAACAGAGACAGTTTTGCTGGTTTCTGACCAAGAACTGCAGCGATGTTGCGAAACTGTAAACTAAGCTGCACTCAGACCTTTGAATGAAATACAAAGGCGACTGAGAAGCGTAGCGACAATGTTTCTGCAGCAAAATCTGAATTTTGTTCAGGATCAATTAAGTATTTATCTATCCAAACATCATCACTGCAAAGTGCCGTGCCACCGAACTACGCTGACAAACCCGTCCATGGATATACGTTCATGGTAGAGAGCAATAGAGTTTCTTTTTTTTTCTTATTCTTCTTCCTGAGCCAAAATGACTACTCAGCGCTTCTCGTTACTATGTGTATCATAGTTTAACAAACAAAAAAATGAGAGAACAGAGTAAGTACAGAGCAGTGGGTGTGTATGTGGTTAGGAGTAAACGGAGCAATGATGTCTGGAGTGCAGGAGATGATTACTTTTAATGCTCTGAAAACAACTTTGAGATAAATGAGAAAGGGAAAAGTCATTTTTTCACAATATATCTCTTTTATTTTTCTGTTAACACTTTCCCTGGCTTGATCCCCGTCTAGTCCTGATGTAAACTTGCTTGTTCCTGTTCTGATCCTGGTGTAGTCAGAGTTTAGTAAAGCCGGGTCTCCAGCGCACGATGTGATTGACCATAGGGGAAATCTTGTGTCTATCTTGTTTAAAGTGTGGATGTAGGTCTAACAGTTAGCACAGAGACAAAGGTTAAACTTTAAACCGTCACACGAGAGCAGTGGGGGTTGATTAGCAAAACTAAATATGTAACTGATGCAACAACGCCACCCCAGGAATTCCACCTGGAGAATGGAACGACTGAGAGGCACACAGGTAAGCTTCACTTAATAAGGCGAAGAGACACAAGTTCCATTTACCTCATTTATTGGAGTAGACAGAGAAACCCAGATAAAATGTTTATTACTTTATTAGAAAACACTACCTTGATATAAAATTTGTCTAGACTTTATAAAAACCCACCCCACACATGCACGCACACACACACACACACACACTCACATACCACAACTAAGTAAATCAGGGAGCTGAGGCCGTGCTGGATGGCGGGGGGAGGGACAACTGGGGAGGACACCTAAAACACAAATATCAACACAAAACACCACAAATGAAATAGTGCACTGCAACGAAAGCATACAAAAGGTTACCACCACCAGAGGGACCACCACCGACACCAGGTAAGACACTCAGCTCCTGAAAACAAAAACAAAAATACAGATGTTAAAAGCTTGTTATCCTCCTACGAAAGTAGAACAAGGCTACCTCGGGTACAGCCCCTTAAGCACTGATTTAATTACTAGAATGACGTGGCATGCTCGCCACTAGGGCGCGAAAGTGCACCGTGCAATAGTCCCGTAAAACTGTTGACACAACTGTTCAATGCCACTAGCACCCGACAGCCACGGGCTTAGTCCAATATGTCGGTTATACACGGTGCAGGGCCGTAAGGCGGCGCACAGTCTTCCCGCTAGGCGCACCGTGGCTCAACGCCGAAAGGCCGGCACAGGCGAAAGAGCGGAGACGGCAGGGCAGCAGCAACACAACATTACACGCAGACAGGTAGTAGCGGTAGCGACATGCAGGACAAAACAGGACAAAGCAGGACAAAACGGCAGCATCTGTATATAAAAAGGAGGCACAGTAAGAATTTAAGGACGTGCACTGCAGACAAGGCGTTTACTCACCACTTGAGCTTAAACCTGCAGCTCCGTGAGGGGGAGGACTGAGACGTGGCTATGGTGCCTGAGGACAGAACACAGGGCTAGCAGTGAGGGACTGCTAACACCCAAATGCAGTTAAGATTCCTTACCGTCCTAAATGACCGACGAGGCATCTGTCCGTGCGTGATTTCGCGAGTGCCCGTGCTAAAAATAGATGGCTAAATCAGCGGACAGATCGCTACAATTTAGGCGAGGGCATAGGAGCTCTTACCTGCCGTGAGGCGCCGGTAAACACGGAAGTAACGTGCCGGTGGGCGGGCACTTGCGTGAAGGCAGAGGAAGAGCAGCGAACAGGCAGGCACTTTTATTGCCTGACAGCGGAGCAGGCAGCCAATGAGGACCTAGGCTCCCAAGGGGCAGAGCCCACCTCTGGCGGGTATTCCAGGGGGCAGGGCTCGCCTCCGGCGGATAATGCCACATTAGGACGAGCTGCTATTTATCACAAATCTAATATTATGTTGGAAAGAAACCTCTTACTATGTTTACGATCAGTGTTGCCAGGTATGCCGTTTTCCCTTGGAACTGGGCAGCTTTTTAAGAGCTGCAGAGGGTCAATATTGAACAGAATACATTTACAATTTTCCATGTAAAATGAGTTCATTTTCGAACAAACCTTATGAAAGTCCTGAATTTCAGCGAAGTGGACCTTCAAACTGAGCGTGAGAGAGAAGAGGGGCCGGTCTGTGTCACCAGAGGAGCGCTACATTTATATATGCAGCGTAAAGTACAGACATGCTGGACATTCCGCGAGTTTTGGGTGTTTTTTTTTCAGACGCTGCTGAAGTCTGGTAACCCTGTCTGCGATCAGTCTCACGTACACAACAAAAGCACTCGTCAAAGTAACAGCAGAAGAGCTCCGCCGTGAACAGGAACATGCAGTATCTCCCCATTCCTTTTTCATTGAGAAAATTGTACGCAATGACACCACTTTCCTCATTCGACCAGTTCAACTACGTTTATGCATTTCTAGGTAAGTTAAAATGTCTTGATTTCAGGATATTAATCTCAGTTTCAGACATTTTGACAGGTTAAGATTGGTCCAGACTATTTATTTGATGGAACAGATAGATTATTCTACTTTCTATTTGTTTCAATACATTACTTCTTACTTCAAGCCAAAATATCTGTCAGTGGGTAAAGATAATTCTACTTACCCCCATTGGCAACTAATTTTAAGCTAAATTATCTCATGCTCAGTCAGAAATACTTTTAACTAGAGAAATATTCCGCATCACATCAGCAATTAAATCTCATTGAGTCAAAACTACTCAAAGCCAGATAAAAATGATAAATTCAAGTCATGAGCCTAGAGCCAAGTTAAATTTCCCTATTTACAGTAGTGTGGTAAAATGAATCAATATATAGATTTCACACCACCGTCTGAGGAAAACAAACAAAAAGAAATATCGATTGAAAGTAGATTGCAAATTGACACATTTTGGTCAAAGCAGAAATGAATAAAACATGTAATCGCTGCACTTGGATGGTGCTCTGTAGTGGAATTGGACAAAAATCTTTGAACATTTATGATCTTGTACTCACCAATTTCCATTTAGATTGTGGGACATGGGTGTGATAAGAGCCAAGGCATGTCTTCTGTGGCGTTCTTTTATTGTGTTTGATTTATGCAGCGCTGTGTTTGAACAAAATTGGGTTGTGAATCGGGGGGGAGTAAAAATTGATCTATTGAGGGACGTTCACTTACCAATCCAAACCTTATTGTGGTTTATGGGCAAAAACCTTTCACAACCTGCGCCTGTAGGAGAGGCTGTCAGTGGAGAACGGCAGGTTTGTTTACCGCCGCTTATGCATCTCATACAATATATCTATCCAACTGAAATTTCTTTAAAAATCTCAAAAAATCTATACAAAATGCTTCCAATACTATTTCCAATTAGCATTTAACATTTAGGTGGGAAAAGATTTACATTTACATAGTTAACACATTTAATAGATGCAAGTAAAGTGGCAATTTAAACACTATCAAGTATAGTTATGGGACATTTGATGTGGATTTTAATACAGTATTTTTAGGATTTGTCTTCAAATTAAAATAGTAAATTCAAGACAATTAATGAATTCATCATCTGAAGTTTACGATGGAAGAGCCAACAATATTAAAAGAGCAGTGACTGAGTCTCAGGCAGAGGTGGCCAAAGTACTGACGTTCACTACTCAAGTAAAAGTACAATTCATTGTCTAAAAACAACTGGTATTAATACAGCTGGGATTCCTTTAATATCTTTTGTAAAAGTACAAACATACGCCATACAACTGTACGTAGGAAAAAGTAAAAACATAGTTGATGGAAATGTGTTACAAAGTAATCTACTGAACTGTGAGCTTTATAAATTAGAACGGTAACTTTTTATAACTACGTTTATTCATGCCGTAGTAAATCATCAACAAAGATTTAATTCATAGGGAACAAATAGTTAATTAAGAATGACTTAATTAAGATTCCTAACACTAATCTTAATTAAGTAGTTCCAAAGCCTGAATCATGCTTAATAAACTCTTTGTTCATTATCAGTTGTGAGACTCTTTGTTGATGCTGTATTAAGGCTAATTAATTAAGTAGTTATTTTAAAATGGAATAAATGTGACTTTAATCAAGTGGTAAAAAGGTATTTGTTAGAAATGAGGAACTTTTTTTTACAATTCCTTGGAATTTGTCATTGAATTTCTTATGAAACATGTTGTGTTATCCAAGTGGATAAATTTAGCCATAAAATATAAAATATGAAAACATATTCTGTCAAAAATATGACATCACCACAACAAATAAAAGAAACAAGGAAAGTTAAGACCGTTATTTTTGAAATGTAATAGTTGAATGTAATGCTTTTAAGGCCTCAGTACTTTTTTTAATGCTTTTATGACCCTGCGGCAACTCAATAAATCTGATCCGGTCAAATTATGGGCACTCCTGTCCTTCCTGACCAGACCACGAGTATCCTCTCTGACCTGCACATGTGCAGTACTCAGGGAGGAAGGACAAGTACCACTGTGTCGGCATAATATAATATAGATATTATATATATAGTAACGCTATTAAAAATGACAAGTGACGTGTGAGAATGTATGGGGAGAAAAGGAAATGGAGTTGCACTTGTTACTCTTTTCTTCATCTTTTTACATGTGTACATGAAAATCCTCCCCTTCCGCCCGTCTGAAACACCCCCTGATGAAATCCCTCGATTGATTATTTTTCCAATATTAGATGTCACTTACCTGAGAATCTTCTGCTGTTTTAATTGCTGTTTTGAATTTTCATATTGTTTTTATCATTTTAACATGCTCTTGAGGACCATAAGTTTGCCATCTTATGTTTTGAAACAACAAATAGTTTATTATGAAATAATTAAAGTTTTTCTCAGCTGTCTTTATTTCAAGTTTTTGTCAGCGCTTACACAATTTAGGTATGTTAGACACATGTCAATCAGACTAGCAGCAGCAGTTATCGTGCTTAGACGGCAGAAAGGCTCAGGATGAGTCTGGCAATGACTGAAGGACTTAAAACAGCAAAAGATTATTTGATAAGTTCAGCAGGAAGTGTTTTTGACGCTCGAAGAGGAGAGGATTTTCGAACTGACATTCCTCGAAACAGTGTGAATGCAGCTGAATGCAGCTCCAGGTATGTGTTTGATGATGGAACATTGTTAGAACATGGTTAAAAGCTTAAAAGTCACTGTAGCAGAATCTGTGTCCTTTAAGTCCTTAAATCACTGCCAGACTTGTTCTGAGTATTTAAATACATGTTTAGTTTGTGCAGGTGCTGTGCAGCCAGTAGATGGCGCCTAAACTCAGTAAGTGCCAGGCCAAACAGAACCCGATACAGAGGTTAATTCTGTTTTATATCTTGTGTTTTTTCATGTGTGTTAAATAATAACTAATAACAATTTTAAAATGCATAATATTTTCCTTTAAGGCTGGACGACACATTACACATTATAATATAAATACAATATACATTACTCTTTTGTAAATGTGTATGTTGACTGTATTGTTTTTTTTCTCTGGCTCTTATTGTTTCTGACCAGCTCATTCTGCTATCACCTGCGGCACTCTCGCTGCTGTATAAATGGTTTGTTTACTTTAGTGGAGAGCACATTTTTCACTTTTTCTATTAGGCTGCTTCTCAGGCAAAGATTTCAGCCAAACTCTCCCAACTTTCTTTGTTGAATATGGCTGCCTCGAGCAAAGTACCACTTCAGGTCCACAGGGAAATCCTCCAAAGCTAGAGACTGGGCTGTGGCTCCAAACTGCTCCATTGATTTGGATTTTCTCCCAGTGTTGGTGATTTTTCAAACTGATAAACTGTGATAAACCATATGGCTTATTATGTCTGATGGTTTGTTTTGGAAGGAGACACTTTGGGTAATGTTTGTATGTGACTACGGCTGGGTGATTTACTTTGTGCAATCCATGAAAACTTTACAAAAACAGAAGTGACTGAATTTGAAAAGTAATAAATGGTAATGTGTAGAATTATCACCTAAAACCTTTGTTTGAAGGACTGGACTTGATTATACTTTCAATGCAGCTCTTTTTGCAACTTTTAAGATTTTATTTTTTTGTTGATATACTTGATATTCTAATGTAATACGTTTGTAGATAAATGTATTGCAAGTTTCTTCATCATTTAATATTTCAACATTGGTGCATTTGTGCTGTTATGTGCATAAATTAAAATCAGTCTGAACATATTCACTTTTAAGCAAATTAAAGGGGCTGTACCTGACAGGAAAAACAGAACTAGTCCATCTCCTGATTTTTTTGCATGTAATATAGTCAAATCTGTGTTAGATATACAGTTGTAAAACAGCGATACCTTTCCTCTGCATTTATTTAAAGAGTTTTTTATGCCACAAGAGAAGCAGGAAATGTGATGTTAGCATGCTAATGTTTGTCAGCTTTATTTGTGACAGTCTCGGCACAGAAACTCATAAAAAGTGCTTATAAACTCATCGTGGTGAATATTTAGGATGCTGGGACTGCATTAGGAAAGTGAGCGATACGTTTGACTGAAGTAAAGACTTTAACTTGAACTAGTTCTGTTTTTCATGTCTCAAAACAATAAAAATCCAGTACAGGGCCTTTAAGGGTTCTAAGTGAGATATTTGACATTTAGAAATGTGCATTAAAATAAGATAATGGAAATCCTACTTGTCTCTGTGAGGATGGAGAGTCAGCGAAAACATCTCTGACACAAACAGGTGGTGGACCCTCCACCAGAAAAGCTACATAGTGTGTCTTTAAACAACCTTTGAAGTCACAATTTCTCATGACAATCTTTAAGGTGTGCATCAGACTTTTTCTTCCTTCGTTTCCTTTTTTTTTTCCAAGGTAAAGTTTACTTGCAGTCAAACTCAGCTAAAATCTAAAATGTTTTTGAGTTGTGGAAAGTTTTGCCTGCGGCGGTCTCCACTTAAACCACCAACACTTTTTCAGAGGCACATCCTTTATAACAGGGGCAAACTCATTTTGAGATGGGGTCCAATTTAGAAAATGGGAGCTGGTCGTGGAGAGAGAGGCACAACAGAGACAGACCTAAGACTAAATATACATTTCCCTTTCTCACTAAATACACAGTATATTGGACGTTTTAGTTGCCTGTGGTTTTACAATTTATAGGCTTATTTGGTATTTAGTGGATTTAGAAATGAAAAAAAAAAATCTTCAAACTATGTGTTTTGGTAATTAGCTCATGTTGACCATTAATTTATGTATTATTGGGCCCAGTAATTACTGACAATGTGAGCTGCACCACTCAGCAGGTCTTTTTCTGGGACAGTGGTTGCCTGTTCTGTCAGTGAAATATCAAAGCTCCTGCCTGCAGTCACAAGCAAGTCTAAGAAACTGCTTCAGCTTCATTTGTTTGTTGTGAACAAAGCATAGCTCCGTTAAAGAAGAGAGACGGCCCCAGGCCTACAGTTGCTATCTCCTTGTATGTTTTTGTGTGCTGTATTTTGTTTGTGTGAGTCTGTGCTGGACAGGGAGAAGGAGCTACATCGAGGATTGTAATTGGCTGCAGCTGGCTGGTCCCTGATTGGAGGGACACCTGTGCCCCTGGCCAATGAGGCTTCACCTCAGCCCCTCCCACTCCTTAAGGACTCACTGCACACCTGTGCGGGGCTGGCCTGTGTGGCCTGTGTGTCGTTCTGTGTGGTGTTGTTCAGGGCTGCAGTGGCAGCGCTTCTATGTGTGTTGAGAAATTCAACAGTTGTTTTGTTCTTTTGTGTGGTTTGATTTGTGTTGGTTCTGTTAATTTACCCTTACACCCTTGTTCATTAAATTGCATCTTTATTTAAACCTTTTTCCACAGTTTTTGGTTACTTCCCCTAACCCTAGCCGAGCTGGGTCGTAACAGGCCATATCACACACAGCTTCATGTGTGATGTACACTGCATGTATTTACGATGTTCACTTCATAAAGCAATGCGGTGAAGCCTAACTTTACTTTAAAATTAGCACCAAAAATTAGCACCAAACAAACAAATTTAGTTAGGCTTCTCTCACTTTGACATTCTCTCTGACCTGCTCCTGAAGCTCTTATCCTCGCAGCCTGCATGTTCTTTGTCCATTTATTTGTTTGGGAAAGTTGTAAAGTCTGTGGAGAAGTGCAAAGTGTTGTTTTCAAAGTATAGTGGCAATAAATAAAAACTCTGTTCCACAGAAGCTGTCAGAGACAGACTGACAACTGTAGAACAGCACCCCCCAAACTTAGGTTTATAACATACACTTTTGTATTCATTTGATCATCAGCATGAAACTTTAAAATCTAACTGCCTTATTTGAACAGTAGGGCCCTCACACACTCTTTGAGAACCACTGCTGCTTCCACATGGACTATTGCAGAGCACAGCTTCAAATAGTATTTGAGAGCTATGGCCTGGTTCAAGCCGTTGCCCAAATTACTGCAGTGAGACAGTAAAGATCAGCCCACATTAGGCAACCGCCTTTAGACAGCTCTGAGCGAGGGCTGTCAGTCAGAGCAGGAGACTGGCACAGGACTGTCATTAAATAAATTAACTTAAATAATCCCATGATGCCAGACCATAAATAGATTTTTAAACCACGAAACAAAATGTTAAAATAGATTCTAAATTCAACAGGCAGCCAGTGCCATGGAAACAACAGGAGTGATGTGCTTATGCTTTTGCAGCCTCTGTGAGCGGTGGGTTGAGGACTGGTTCAAACCAAAATGTAAACAATTTCAATAGTCCAAACAGGTGATCAGTGCATGAACAACTTTTTCAAATAGATTTGTGGTCAAAGAGCATTTCACATTAACAAGAAGCTGGTGTTAACCATTGAATTCAGAAGTATCTTGCAACTTTAGTTGTATTCAAGTTTTGCAACTTGTGAAAAAAGGAGAAAGTAAACTGAGTGTTATATAGAAGAGGTTCAAAATAGACGAATATAAACAAACATGATACTAAATACAAGGTCAGTTGTTGCTGTTGTCGTGATACTATAGTATTACTCCCAGAGGATGTGACCTTTTTGTTTCTGAAACCTTTGAAGCTTAAACGCCCCAGGATTTGAATATATTTACAACGGACAGTCACTGATAAATATTAATGATTATAATGAATTATGCTCAAATAGCACTTTTCTGGACACTCAGAGACGCTTCACATTGCATTATTCATTCCCTCCACACTCAGTGGTGGTAAGGCACTAATGCCCTGCTCTGGGACAGACTGAGAGAAGAGAGGCTGCCAGTGTGTGCCATTGACCCCTTTGACCGCCACCAATCATTCACACACTCACCACTCTCATATTATGCAATGTGGGTGAAGTGTCTTGCCAAAGGACACAGCGACATTTCCCTGGTCTCCCACCCAAATACTGACCAGGCATTGGGCATTGGCAGCAGATACAGCCAGAGGCATCTTTAGTAAGGCAGTGCTTAGTAACAGCCTTTTATCCAGGAAGGTTTTCAATAAGACACTGCAGGTGAATAGGAATAAAACTTACATTTTGAGTTTTAATCAATTTGAAAGTTGTTTACTTAAATAAATGTAAGAAAACATATGTAAATGTATTACAGGCTTTTCATCATGTCTTTTTTTTTTTTTTTACTGAGACTATGCACTGAAAAACTGCCGGTGCTATTTGTGGGCGTGTTGCATGTTATTTACTATTGGAAAATCTGCGTATTATATCTGTCGCTGAACTGTTGTGCAAATGAGAGTTCAGCGAGTACAATCCAGGGTCAAGTCTGAGCACAGCAGTCGGACCAAGAAGCAGTCTCCACTTTAAGAGTTTAAAAGACAGATGAGTGAAAGTCCACTTGGATGGACAGCTGCTGTGGGACAGTCCGGTTCAGTGGAATACTTGTAGGAGGCAGGGCCAAAGTGTCGCAGATCACAGTTTATCTTTTTTTTATTACTGCAGCTTTGAAAATAACACATTATTTTATCAAACACACTTTTACTTTTTGCGTTTGTTGGCAAAAATATCCCATCAGTGAGAGACGCAAATGTGAACTGTGTTGTGTTTTTTTAGCGCAGTTGTCTGTTTTGAATGGAAGCCTATTTCAACTACTAAATAAAAAATAAAAGCCTCACAAGAAGTCATCATTGAGTTTAAAAGTCAAAATTTCAAGTTTAAAAGACACAATTATGTGTTTAAAAGTCAAGATGTTTAGTTTAATCATCAAAATTCTGAGCTTAAAACTAATAATTATTACTTTAAAAACGAAAATTATTAAGCTTGAAATTTTGACTTTTAAACTCATGAGTATGGCTTTTTACTTTGAGGCTTTTATTTTAAATTTACTTGCAAAAATGAGATTCCATAGTTTTGCATCAATGTTTGCTAAATTATAGCCATCAAAATCTTGTAAAGTTTTTGCGCGTGTAAGTGCTACTTTACTTCCACTCATCAGATAATCTGGCAACTCCCAGTTCTTTCCCACAAAAAACTGAAAACATGCTGAGTTTGATTTACACGTTGTTGATTCTGAAACAGTAGCATCAATAACCCTTCCTATATTTTGTGGTGAATAAAGCTGATTTGCATAATAGAACTTTCCACTTTCAGGAAATGCTTAGTTACAGTGTCAAAGTGGTCTCTTTTGCTGTTTCTATTACATTTCTATTCGTGCTCAGTTGAGAAAAAAGATGCTTGAGTTTAACAGATCTAACCTGCGTGGCCAATACTATTTCACCCCTTATTCATCTCTGTTTGAATTTAAGTGGCCATTTTGCAGTTGGCTAAACATCTAATCAGGCCCTATATTACAGGCTGGCTGGTGCAAGGAGCCGAGACAGAACATTTGGCTGAAATAAACAAACGCAGAGGTGGTAAAGGAAAGCACAGGCCAAGCTCGGTATTAGGCAGTCGAGAATAACCCCAAAAGTAATAGATTTCCCAGTAAACAAGATTTATTTAAAGATTGCAGAGCGGTTTTGGTTTTGGTCTGACCTGTCGCGAACCTAAACAAATTGATTTCCATCCAGTTCAGATCGTGCTGAAATGAAGTCCGAGTCAAAGTTCAGTAAATCCAGGAGCTCAGGAGGCATGGCGGACAAACATGGACTGCGGTGTTTTCTATTTACTTGCAACTTACCAGAACTTTTACATTCTAATAAAGCTAAATGCAGACAGGAAGAACAAATCTGTATGTATCTGTACATTCATGTAAGATAGTAAAATCTGTTTTGCCCCAGCACAGATATATTGTAAACGCAGTTCTTAGTGAGCGTGTGTTTTATCCTCCGAAGCAGGGAGTATGCTAAAGTAAAAGTAACTCTGCGCCGGCCCCTGGAAGTTGTGAAAATCGCTCATAAACGCAACGCAGTGAATAATTAGGATGTTCAGAAATGGACGGTCCAAATGATCTAGTCCAGTTTTTGTCATTTATGTTCATTTTTCTTTATCTACATTTAAGTCTGGCTATATAAAACATTTACTCATGTCCCCAAAAGGTAAAATTAACATTTTTAGAGGAATATTCGTATTTGTGTATGATAGGTTCAGGTTAAGTTCTGCAACCCTGCTAGTAAATGAAGAAAGACAAGAGAGATTCATTTGGTTTACTCATGAGGAGAGAGAACGGAGAGGAAAGCCTTCAGTAACAACTACTAGCTCTCGTGCTCCGAACCCTCTGAAGTCTCTACCGCCCCTCTCTTCTTTTATTAAGATTAGGAACCCTAGTTTCATCGCTCACTGCCTTATCTCAAGGGATGTGGGAAACATATTAAAAGGCAGTGGGAAACAGGATAACACTTCACATCAAAATATTCAATGTCATCGTGACATCTTTCCACTCCCATGGTGGCCACCCAACAGATGTTTCCTTGTACGTTGGTTATGGTGACCATTTGTACTTCTGCAAAACACAATGTTACTCTGCGAACTCAGAACACACAGATTACAAACATGTACTTGGTTCCGTATTACAATATGCATGTGAGAGTAAATAGTAGAAAATAGTGAACATGTACCTTTAATGATACTCAGTGAGATAAAAATACATAATGAATCCATCAGTGTAACATAAAGGGGACGTTTTGTAAGGGTTTCCGGAAGGATATAGTACTAAAAACGTTGGAAACTAACGAGACTTTTTTGAGATTATAGTCGAATGCGAAAGTACTAGTTAATTTTAGTCAAATGACCTATATAAGTTACTACATCTTACTTACTTACCTACTCAAGTCCAAACTCTGCAACTGGTACTACTACTATTACTGCTAGTACTTCATAGAAAACTACTTCTTACATCTATAGTCCTAACTACACTATTACTGCTACTACTACACTTATTTCTACTACTTCTACTACTACTACTACTTTGACCTGTTTGCAGAGTGCTGTACCTAGCTTTGGTTGAAAATTCAAATTAAGACCAATCGTCCAGACCAGGGCTATTCAACAAGGGACCAGATCTTCCGGGAGGGCCATGTGCCTCAAGGTCATATTTTTATAATGATTAAATGACAAAAGCTATATACATTTTTTTTGTGGAGAAATAGAATACATATCAGCCCAAATCAGGTCTGAAGCACAATTAAACAAGGACAAAACAGATCCAATCGCTCGGAACGGCCTTACATTGAGCGGGCCTGGTCTAGACTCTGTGAATGAAGATGTGCAGGTTACGCACATGCATTCATTTACCGCCTAATGATTTTGTTTTGCTGGTGCGCACAGGTGACAAGCAAAGCCGCGTTTCTCCCATCTACTCCTTTAATAAATAAGAACAGTTTATTTTGAATGCATAAACACTCCGTGATAAAGTGATTGTTTTTGAAACGGCGACGATGCCTCCTGACAGGTTTGATTTGGACGACGCTAGGTGGGAAAGCGTTGAGGTTAATTGTCCAGCTCACCTCCAACTGTCTCGCCTCGTACGTTATAAAATGATTCAACGACTGGAATGAAATTGAGTCACCTTTGTGCAGACTGGGCATGTGTGTCAGTGTAGATGTTTACCCATAAATTTGAAAGTCAGTAGTTCAGTCCAGAGCTGCAATTAGCGATTGTTATGGTAATTGATTGTCCCTGCTGTAGTATCCAGTACGTCTCAAAAGGCCTTTCTCCCCTACTGGGATAGGACAAACATCAAGATTTACATATAGAAGAATAAACTCTTTGGTGACATTATCACCTTTGATTGTCCCCTCAAACCCGGAACACGTCTCGGTAAAAACAATGAAACTCTGTTATCATTAAAGGAATGACAGCAAAAGGTTAATTACCTCCACCTTTCACAAGCTGGCACAGGGGAATCACAGACACTTCTTTTAGGTCTATTCCCTTGAACAAAAACAAGATGGTTGAACAGCTAAAAGACAGAACTGTTAAATTGCCACATTCTACATTTAAACTCCTGATTTAACGTGTCACCTTATGATTTGAATCTGTAACTAAACCATGTTTTTTCAGATGCCTTGAGAGCTGTGTTTTGAAATGTTCTTGTCAATGTCATACCTGCCCTTATGTAGAAATCTTCATTAACCGCTAAAAATGTGTGCATTCACTGATACAGTGTTGCAATGTTTTGTAATGTTACATATGTCCTTGTGCTGGTTTAAGTTAGATGGGTTTGGTTCGGTTTAGTTGCAGGTGGATACCACGAAGGTGCAGCTAATAAGTTCCTGAATGAAAGTACAACCTATTTAAGAATGAGACCCAGAGATAGATAGTTAGTTTAGGAAAAAATATGGTAATGGCCTTGTTTAATATAAAGCATAATGTGGAAAATTAAATATTAATGTTCCCCCAAAAATGTAAATAATAACCCCTTTAAACTTAGCCACAATAGTTTCAATTACAAAGTTCCTTTCACACAAAAAGTAAAATATTCAAAGTGTCCCTTCCCCTTAGCTTTCACCGTATAACAAAGTGTGCAAAACGGTCCTCTAAGTTTACACACATGCAGTGGGCCCAAACTCACACACACAAGCACACGCACTCACACAGCTGAATGTACTCACAGTACCGATTTGGACTGAATGAAAACGCACAGTGCAGGCCTGATTTGCTCTTGCAAAACATTGAGAGTGTTGAAATACAAAGTCTGGGTGAATGAGAGCGGCACAATGAATCGGTAGCTCCGCTCAGCGTACGCCTGCGTTGGCTCGTGCTCGCCCGGCCACCTCCGATCACGCCTCCCGCTCCTTCTCTCCCGCTGCGACAGACAGGTCTCCGGCTTCGGATTTCAAACACAGGCTCCACTCACAACTTAAAAGTCTGTGGTCCTCTTCTCTGAACCTCCCCCTCAGTTTAAATGTGGCTCTTATTGACGACTTTTTCGGGGAGAAAACTGCAAACCTTGCAAAAAAAAATGCAAACCGGGTGCTCTTGACACTCCCAGTGTAGGTACATTATGTACTTGGCCTGCAATATTGGCTCGGGTGCTCAAACTGTCGCATTTTGATGACGTAACAAAAAAAATATATATATATAGCGTTTTTATATTAAAATGTATGTTGTTTAGACGTATACATATTGTTTCTAATTATTCTGTTGTGCTTTTGTGATTATTGATCAGTGTTTTAAACAGTTTAAAACAGAGAACAAAGACAAACTACGAGGCAGAGCTGAATTTGACTGATAAATTCACTTTTACTGACTATACTCACTGAGGTAAGACAAAATTAAATTTCTATGATTATTACGAAGGGTTAATACTAAAATATACAAGTTTGGCTCATTATGAATCCTTTATTATTAAAATATAGATCATTAATTAATTCATTCTCTACCGCTTGTTCCCGTTAGGGGTCGCGGGTGACTGTGGGCTTTAGGCGGGGTACACCCTGGACAGGGGCCACAGGGTTAACACAGAGACAGAGACATGGACAGACAAACATTCATTCTTACATTCATTCACTAGGGGCAGTTGAGTGTTGACACAGTCATGTGTTTGGACGGTGGGAGGAAGCCGGAGAACCCGGAGAGAACCCACGGTAAAACGGGGAGGACATGCAGACTCCACCCAGAGAGATCGTGTGACGTTGGTCTGGTCCGGGATTCGAACCCACGATCTCCTTATTGAGAGGAGATCGCTCTGCCACCGTGCACCCTTAAAATCAAGTCAATCAAATGAAATCAATCAAAATCAGCTTTGATAAAATAGATGAATAAAATTGAACACATACCTACACATCTCCCATCGAAACAGCCAGACTATGACATTTCTCATTATATGTAGTCTATCTCCAGTCACACTTGCCCTGCTTGTCTGAGTAATTGTCGGCAGAAAGATGGGAACTTGACAGTTAAACTCCATTAGGCATTGGGTCTACCTGTCAAGTTCCCCAAAAAACTCTCCACTCAGCCTTATAGAATATTCTTTAAAGTTTCATTCTGTTAAGTTGGTTATCGAGTCTGAAACCTTGTGCGACTGCTCTGGAACATTAGAGAAAGTATGTTGAAGTTGATACCTGTCACTTTGTAAAACGATGTGAGCGGCTTTGAACTTAATTTAGGAACAGCGCCTGTGAAAGTTTGTTTTCCTGCTTTGGGACCCCTTCAGAAATTTGAGAGAACAAAAAGATGTCAATTCCTCAGCCACCTTCAAAAGCTACATATCTTTTGTTTTGTTTTTCATAGCTGTTCTTTAATTAGTGGGTTTCGCAGTGCAAATATAGCGTATAACCTCAGCCAATGCTAGTTTTGTTCTGGGGATAACCGCTATATAATTGGGATAGAGGATAATGAACATAAATGGATTAGTTTAACAATTGAGTTCAGGGGACTGTAAATATGGACGAGGGACCTTGGAGATTGATATTGTCCAGAATAAATTGGACTGTAAATGGCGCTGTTCAACATTGTAGGAAAGAGAATGAGTCCAAACATGTGTAACTCGGCCAAGAAGATGTTGTATCTACCATTCAAAGGAGATTTAAAGTCCCTTCAAAAGAAGCTGATACTAAGGACCAAGAATGTGCTTGAATATACGCTCAAATCCTGCCTGTTTAGTGGCCACGCCTTTTTGTAGTGGTGTCCAGAGGTCCTGTTGAAAAGTAGAAAAATTTTAGTACTTAAAATT
Organism: Rhinogobius similis; assembly: GCA_019453435.1. NCBI lineage: Eukaryota > Metazoa > Chordata > Actinopteri > Gobiiformes > Gobiidae > Rhinogobius > Rhinogobius similis. The sequence goes on along the minus strand of CM033632.1, from coordinate 1,021,239 downwards.
AGTCTCAATGAAATCTGAAAATGTGTTTTGAACAAACCTTAAAATAAATATTAATGTTATTAATAGCTACTTAATTGTTAACCATGCTTAGATAAACTGTTCTGTTATAAATTTGCTGCACTGCAAAAAGGGATTATCTAACTTAGTTAAATTTACTTGAATTAAGCAAATTAATCTTAAAAGTCCAATTTTAAGATTTTTTCACTTGACAGGACTACATCAAATTGAGATTATTTGACTTGTTTCAAGATTTTTTGTCCTTATTTATCTTATCTAGATATTAAAACTCATTATAAGCACATTTTACATTAAAACAAGACTAATTGTTGAGGTCATGCACAGATGCAGATTTACTTTTTTGTCTCAATATAATTTTACTTGTTTTAAGAAATTTTGCCAATAGGCCTTGCTTATTCTGTGGCAGGATGAGTGGCTGCTGTAGGGCTTAGATTGGGCACAATTTAGCAAACAGAGTTGTCACAAAATTGCTGAACAACACCACCTTGGTTTGGTTAGATCCAGGGAACATTTGAGTCTATTTCGCTTTAAGGTCACACAGGTTCAAGTTCATTGATAAACTGAAAGGAAGGGTCCATATATCTACACAATTTTCATGATATCCAGTTCACATCTATTCACATTAAAAAACTGGTCTTCTGAGTCAATAAAAATTGAATGAAAGTATGAAGCAGCAGAGGTTGATCTGTCAGTGCCACTGTTCCACTGTAAGACAGAACCACCACAGACAGGAATTTAAGTTGCAATCTGCCTAAAGTAAGTAGCTTTTGTGACCAACAGCAAACACACACTGCGACAGAGTACGGTACATAATGGCGCACAATAAAGTACTTCTGAGTTGAAAGAGAATGTGGCGTTAAGAAGCTGCTACCCTCAAACAGGATCAGAGATGTCCAACACTCTGAACAGTGAGCCAGCCTTAAGCACTGAGCCAGCAAGCAGCACGTCTACAATCAAGAGAAAGAGTGAAAGATTTAGATGTGCAATTGTTTACTGTCTGCACAGAGGACACTCGATGCATTTCAGTGGAATGGATGAGTAAGGGTTCCAGGCTAGGCAGTGGCACTCAGAGAAGTTGTCGAGTGTACTTTAGTTTGCACTTGAAAAGGGTTGAACTCGGGTTCCACTCAATTATTTCTATCCATTTATTCAAAATTGTTGTTTAATTTTATGAGACGGGTAAGCAGGAAAAAAACCTTCAAAGTAAAACACAAACAAAACACCAATTACAAGTAATATATTACACAATTTACAGAATGTACACAGCAGGAAACAATGCATTAATTACTGCACTAGGGTTTTATATATTATAGAACAATGAAATGCAATAGAGTGTTACCTTTTTACCAAATAAATATAGCATACACACTTTGTACAAGATACATTAGCTTTGTATTTTAGTATTACTCTTTATATTTTAATGGGTTACACACTATTTAATAACGATCTATTGCAATTAATGTTTTTAAACTTGATTCACGTAAACATGTTTATTACAGTTAGGTTTTAGAATATTTATTTTTTTATATTTGCAAGGACAAGAAATTAAACACATTTGAGCAAAAATAAAATGAACAAGTTAAAAGAATATCTTTTGACTTGTGATGAATGTACAATAAACTAGATGAAGTGTAATTTCCAAGTGCGCACTGAACGCACTATTAGCACAACACAGGTTCTACGTTTTGCAATGATTACAGCTTAAAGCTTACAGACTGTAATTTCACTAATTGGCACAGCTATTTTGGAAGTCTCAAGTCCCCCCTTTTCTCTGGCTCTAGTCTCTGCCTTCTTTATCAGCTTCTTTTCTCATTGCCAAAGTGCAAGAGTGCGTCACTTCTGCAGGTGAAAGTGATTGAACGCTGATCCTGCCTGTACTTTCCGGAGAAGCCGGGACGACAGGTAACTTGACGCAACACAGTGGTGATTTAGAGTACATTTAGGACGTGTAATTAATTATATTTTGAAACACTTGGATTAACCTGAACGTGAAAGAGAAGGTGTGGGATCCACTAAAGCTAGAGGTAGAGAGTGAGGACAGAGGACGCACAACTGTTTGGGGCGTGCTCTAATACCTTTCGACACAGTGTCACTTAGCATAGACTGAACACTAGCTTGAACACAAAAGAACGATAGAAAGTAGTCCACAAACAACGTATCTTGTGTCCTGGGATCAGGCGGTCTTCATTACAGAAATATATAATCACCAAACTTACATGGCGTTTTTCAGGAGCCATATGCAACACAGGATCGCAACAAAAGTATCAGACACTCACAATCCTCAAACGGCAGCTGCTAAATGATATTACCCCTAGCAGTTGTCACAGTCATTGACCAAATCCCTGTAGTTTAATTGGCTTTTGGTCTGGAGTGAACTTTCATAAGTGAACAGTACAAAATGTCCACGGAACATGTGAAGGAAAAGGCCTAGAGGGAGGTCAATTAGTGTAGGTCTTGGAGTCCTGTTCAGTCTGCCAATGCACCACCCACACACCACACGGCAGAGGTGACATAACCGAGCGCGACAGGGCAAATGCTGGCCCAACCAAACAAGGAAGTGAGAAACTGGAGGTCACAGAAAGATGTCGAGGGCCCGGACATTAGCGCCATTAGACCATTCAGATACTTCCTTTACGGAAACGAGCAGAAATGCATTGGTTTTATCGCGCCTATGCCTCAATGCCTTTTCTGCAATTCTCATGCAGTGACTGTAGTGGCTACCAACTGGCGTCTGATCATTTGTTTGCTAATAGTTTTTTGATGACCAGCCTAAATCGTGTTCAAGGGGAGCAGTTCATGTCATGGGATATTCAGAAGTGCATCCAGAAACAATGAAGCGGCTACCTTAACGACATTGGACCTTACGATATGGACATTAAGACTGAACTCTGCTGGATCGACATGGCGTACAAATGCAATTAAACTACCCATCCGATGAAAGCAGCAGTGGTGAGTGTCAATGAAGTGTTGTTGGTTTGTGTCATGCTTAATTACTTTTGGTCTATGTACAGTGGTAAATAGAATTAGCCTAATGATAATTTTAAAAAAGGCAATATAATGAGTATGTAGCCGAGCAGGGTGCAGTCTCAGCGTTTTGACATAATCTTTAGCTGTAAATTAAAATTAAACAAAATCCAACAACTCCACTGGGATTTAACCCGGAAAGTAAAATAATGAGGATAAGGACACACAGGTTTGTTCTTGATGGAAAGAGGCAAGATTCCAGTTCTATAAAAAAGGTATAATTTATTTAACTATTTGTAGATTTAACTTAAATAGCAGAGCAAGTGAAATTGTGCCCACTAAGTATTTGCATAGTCCTTTACTTGTATCCATTGTCCATTGTAATTGAACATTTTTGCGTTCCTTGTTGATACCATTGGAGCATTCGGTCAGAAGGTGAGAGGGAGGAAAAGGGCAAGGCAACGTCTCCAGCTTCTGAATCTGAAAATAGAAATTTGTTACTGCTAAACCCTAACTAAACCCTAACACACTGGCGAACAGATTGAACGTACCACATTCGCTCCACGGTAGCATGCATTGCGGGGCCATGACGGCTTAACCTCAACACTCCGTCAGCGGAGATCACGTCAGCGGAGATCACATCAGAGCATCAACATACGCGGCACCAGAAGACAAGCCACGGCACTGAACCATAGAAACTACATTAGCGTCAACGTGTTATTAAACTAAACACAAATACTACCTGGAGAGCGGAGGCCGCGGAGCAACAAAGAGGGACCCAGGAAGTGTGTAGGTCAGAGAACGAGCAATACACCGAAACACTTTTTTATTGGTCTAATGGCTTAATAATAAAAAGAACTGATAAGACTGCATAGTGGCATTTCATCGTAGCAAGCAGTGTCTTTGTTTTTATTAATGAAAAAAAGGCTGATTCCCCGATTTGCGTTAGTACTGAATTTGTTTATGGGTACAAATAAAGTCAACTGAACTGAGGACAAACTAATCTAAAATGCTACTAATATCTTGCTCACTGTTGGTGGAAACTAGAGCTGCACGATTTAGTAAAATGATCTAACAAATGTTTCGGACCAGTATGGCAATTGAGATTAGATTTGCGATTTATGTTTTAATAGTAGGTTTCTGTTCACACAACCAGGAGAACTGACAAAAAGACAGAATAAGAACTGACAAACAAACGAATCACACGTATCCAGAACATTGTTCTTATAGTAACGTTAATGTCACTTTTAGTCGCATTTGTGTTGCTTATAATAATGTTTTTTTTTCAGTTTTAGTCAGATTCCTGGCGCTTTAAGTCATATTTTAGATGTTGCTTTTGTTTTTGGTCAATTTATTTCCGATTATAGACACGTTTTTGTCACTTTTAGTCATGTATTTGTTGCTTTTAGTCAGTGTTAGATTACAGCTTTCGTACCAAACTCTACTGACCTTAAATTAAGGCCGATAACTGACTTATAACTGACTGACTTTTAACGTTTCTGGCTATTTAAATAATGAAAATATAGTCAAGCTAATGGCATGCATGGCTGATGCAAAATCGGTAAATATGTCAAATTGAAGTATGACAAAAACTATGTGACCTGGAGTCTACATTTTTTGAATACTCATAAGTAAGTGAGGCAGTGGGCGGAACTAGGAGGTAGGTGAAAACAGTACAAGTACTCTTGAAGGGATCAAAAACACAACTCTGGGTAAACTAATGATGATAGAACCCTATTTTAAAACGGTAAAGAGCACATAAAAGTTGACTTTACTTAACATGTCCCTTTTATGATGCTGTATAAGGATTACCCAATTCAAAGATTAATCCAATATAGCAACAATAACTGTCCAGTGATGCATGCTAACATTCTATACTGGTATTTTGTCATTCACAGATTTCTATTCCCTAATATTTTTTATCTGTTGATGCGCTCTGATGTCGAGGAAAGCTATATTCCTCTCATCTTCTCTGATTATAATAAATACTTTTATTATTTGAACGGATTACAGTTAAACAGTGCATTGATTGTTTGTGAAAAGCCATTGTACCATCTGCCATGTGCGATTTAGCTAATGCGCTCTAGAAGAGGACAGAGGTTAAGTGTCTGAGTCACCTTCAAAACGCCTCGTGGACGATAAACCGATTCATGACTGGAATGGAATCGAGACACTTGTTTGAACGTGGTAATGTGGTAGAGTGTTTGGTGAAGGGCGGGGGAACCACAGCTGTACAAAGGCAGCCACTTCCCCCTCTGACTGCCCAAGGTCATTTCTGCAGAACTGAGAGGATGCAAAAGTAGCTCTTAAGGCCTATTTGCACGGAATTCGTTTTACCCAGGGACATCTGTAAAATTGAAACTACCCCACTACCTCAGTGTTTTATTGTGAGCAATGTCACTAATTCGCTTGTTTTTATCCTGGAAATGGCGGATTAGCAAAAACATTTAACCCTCATGCTCTGTTTGTTTGGGCAATAAACATTTGGGCATAAATTGTATGTTAGGTGTTGTTTTGGACCACTCATGAAAGTTGCATGGAGAAAAAATCTACCATAGATAGGGTGTAATGGACCCGAATATAGCGGGAGGGATAAGCAAGCATTTGCTCGATTTTCAACAATTTTAGGTTTGTTTTTAGCTTTATATAGTCAGCGTTATCTGTACCCGAGACGTCGTTCTGTTTACCACGTTGTTGCGATCCGAATGACATCCACGCTATCAGATTTCTTATGAAAGACGGCGCTTCTGTCTTACAATCAATTCACACTGACACAGGCCCTCAATCCAAACTTTTCACTCAAAGCAACTAAACTTTCCCAAAAGAGCCTCCATTCTACTCAGTCCTCAGTTGCCACAACAGATTTGTACTTCTAGGGGTCATGTCTTTCCGCAGTTTGTTTTGTATTTTTTACTTTTTAACTGTAGAAAAAACAGTAATTGAATCGGGAAGGATCAAATAAATAATTTTAATCTAGTTCAGATTTTGACATGCAATGGACATTTAGAACTGACATAAGCTTCAACGCACATTATAGACAGTTAAGATCACAGACATGAGCATTCGCACGGGACTAAAATCATCTGAGGACCTCTAATGCTGCGCCTGACACCCCTGGTTGGACGGCTCTGCATTTTGACAGACGTTTAAGTCGTGCATCTGAAAAAAGACAAAGTCACCAACGGTCCAATTTAAATTTGAGGCTGAGAAGTTTGTGTTGTGTCCGGTGTGGTATGTTGTCTGCATCTAAATATGGAGCATTTTATTCTCCAAAAATGAAGAATGTGCTGTTAGCAAGCTAGTTGTTGATGGCTATATCTTGACGGCATTGGTACGGCCAAAAAGTGAAAGTCAGGAAGAACGCTTATAAACATAAGTGTAGAATATCTTTGGACTGTGGAGTTAAATTATTCAGCTTGAACATAGACATTTGTCACTTGTTTCAAAAGATGGTGTGTTATTTCAAGCAAACCTGTCTGCCAATTGGTAAGAAAATTGATAAATTGCAGTCTATTTAAAACAGAAAAATAGGTGCAGTAACTGTAAATTATAAATTACAAAAAAGTATGAATTAAAGAAAACTGGCCTCCGGATGTGTGTGATGAAGAACCTTTATATCATGACAGATAGTGCCAAATAGGCTGTCAGCGAGGTGTCACAAAAATGAAATGTGTGGAGTCATTACAGAAGAGGCCAAGAGAGAGATTCATTAGTGTAGATCCTGGATACAAGCCAGAGTCTTGTTCAGTCTGACAGTAGAGCTATAAAATACCATGAAATGTCCAGGAGCTGTGCTAGCTAATTGCAGAATAAAACATAGACGCTTTGCAATAACACTATATTAACGATGATATTTCAGATTTTACAAGTGAAATAAATAAATATGGATGGGGAAGTGTTCAGATCAAAGCAGTGTTTTTCAACATTTTTTGAGACTTTTAGGGTTTAAAAGATCCCAAGGCACACCCCCTACTGCAAAAACCTTACCAAATCAAACCATTTAGTTATAAAATATGGTAATGAATGTCTGTGCCATTGTCTAGTTCTTGGTTTTGCATTCTTTATTGGTGCAGAAGTTGCTCAGGACATTCCAAAAAGGTAAGCTCGTCAATTACATCCACATTTGTGAATCTGCCTGCTCAAACTGGACATCTTTTCAAGGCACACCTGGAAAAACCTCAAGGCACACTAGTGTTCCCTGGAATCCTGGTTGATAATCAAGGGATTAAAGGCCACATGTCATGCATTATTTGTATTGTTGGCCTTTTTAAACACGCTGCTTTGGCATTTTTAGAACTTAAAATAATGCCTATGTTCAGGATGCATAACTCACATAATGTTCCATCAGATGCGATCCCCTTACGCACCATCTACTGGCATCACTGGGATATATTTATTCAAATTTGTATTAATGTAAAGGAAACATATGCTAAATTGACTTTTTGAGCTTTTAACCCTGTTCTAACATTGTACCATCATCAAAAACACACCTACAGTTGTGTTAGTGTTAGTAAATTGTCCCCCCTCTGACCGTCAAATACACTTAAAGTAGAACTAAGTAACATTTTTACCTCATTAGACGTCTTTGTAAGTCCATGTGGTGGTTGCAAATGTATATTCGTGAAGCACTCGTCGTCTCCTCCTGCTGTCTTTGCGCAACTTTCTCTTTTTTATATTTGGTGACATGAAATGTTTTGTATCTGATTGTACTTTCTTATTTCAACAAAATGAAAGGGGAAAAAAGAAAAAAAAGCTTTTGGCGTCTTTTACTGGCAGTGTATTTTCACAAGAGACCTGCAGGGGGAGCTCTGTCGCTGAAGTTACTGAGTTCTTCTTTAATTCTGTATTTCCCCAATGTGTGACGTGGCTCTGAACGTCTTGTACGCTTTTTTTAAGTCCATAAATCATCATCGGACAACAACTGTTCAACCACATTAAACTGTTTCCCTTCCGCTGATATTTCTTATCTCAAATATGTAATCCCCTCTGCTGCCAGTAGACGGAGCCCATTGCTCAGTTCCTCGTGGGTAAAACGAGAGACACTGGAAGTTGTTTTCTTTTTTAAAAATGTTTGCTATAAAACATGAGATGCCAAAGTAAACGTTAATGGACAAATAACAATACAAATAGTGCATAATATTTGTCCTTTAAAACAACTGAGGAATTTTACCTTTGACCTCACAGTCCAGGAAAACTTTGAAATGGAGCGATTTGGGAGGCAAGACAGGATTAAGAAAACAAGCACGAATTAAGAAAAATATGTTTTGGATGTCGACACAGTGTAACGTTGTCATTGTGCGTCAGTTGAGCACACTGTATATCCTATATAAGGTACATTTTCCATATGGCACATTTGTCCTCTGCATTTGTCCTCTGTCAGAGTTACTGGAGCAACCTGTCAGGAACAGTGGGCGACCAAAGTGCAGCGCCTGGGGACATATCTCCAGATCTTGAGCTACGTTTGATCCGGACCACCTAGCTGGAAGATTTCACCTGTAATACATGTTTTAGGTTGATAGAGGAGGGGGAAACTGATATGGGTAAGTGATAGCCAGGTCCAAGACTCTGGAACTACTTTTGGATGTTTATCTGATTGTAAGATACACTCACTAAGTAAACATCCCCCTAGGAATACCGGATAGCTCCAGTATAACGTAGATTTTCAAAACGGTAGACTTTCTAAACCCAGGAACTACGATTGAGGCATCTTGATTCAAATGTCAAAGATCGCAATAACACATCTGCAGAGTCGTCTTCGTAGATACAATGTTGATACAATCAGTTTGTTTGGTAGAATTTGACCCTTGACCTTTGTGTTGTTGAAACCTTCTTTAATGAGACATAAACATTTAAAAGCACTCACCTGAAATGAATTACTAATAGCTACACCTACTGGGAGTAATTACCCAAATATACTGATTCCGGATTGGTAAGCGGCCTCCTAATATAGTCCTAAGTGCCGTTTCTGTTGACAGGTGCAATTTGTTTTCATTGAAAGATATAAAGGTCAGTGTCCCTCTGCTAGCGAAGAGTATTTATTACATCTTTTAACCTATAGGTCACTGAATCCAATGACAGCCAGATCAATAGTAGACCTGGTTGGATGTTACAATCACTAAAAACCTGAAGACGGCTCAATTCAGTGTCGTTCGAATGTTTGTGTTTTGCCAACCAATAAAATTAGTGTCCATGTGAAATCAAAATTCATCCGCTTTTGACTTTAAGACTAACAGCATTGTGTTGTGGTGCAATGGTGGTTAATTTTTTGTGTTGATTTATTTGGTCAGTTTGCGCTCTCAAAATATAATATGAACAGCTTCAAAGGCCGTTTTCTTAAGATGCATTTTTCTCCCACAGAGACATAACGATCAGCCTTAAAGTAGTTCATACACTCACCAAACTTTACAATCTTGTACTTAACAAGATTTTGATGGAACATACTAAAGGGCTTGTGGGTATGTCATTCTAAACCTGATTTATTAAAGGTCCCATAACATGCAAAATCGAGGTTTTAGGTTTAGGTTTCAGAGGTTCCTACAGTGCTATTTGGGCCTCGTATGTGTGCCCAAAGTGGTTTTTTGATTGATTCCCGCATGTTTTCACTAGAGAACTGTCTTTTCCGTCCCCCTCGGGTGAGCAGGCAGACGGGGGCTCATCCCATGGATGACGCGGCTTCCCATGGATGACGCGGTGTTTAAGCCACGCCTCCAGGAAGCGCGCAGCCGCAGAATAAAAACAGTTAATGCTAATGCTACACAGTAATTACACGATGGATACGACAGATCGAAGAGTTAGCTTGTTATTTACCAAACGGCAACGTCCGTCGTCGAGGTACTGCATGATCGTCAAACTCCAGGTCAGATCCAGGACGTAGGACTCAGCACGACGCACCGTCAGGACGGATAAAAGGTTTATTCCCGTGTTTGTGTATCACTGTTTACCGGAGCACACGGCGCATGCGCTCTATCTCCGCTCTAGGCTTCGGCACGAGTTGGGCGGGGGAGGCGCGCGAGTGGGGCGGGGGAGGCAGTCTGCTCTCTGTTCGGGGGGGTCAGATCGCAGAGTGAGCCGTTTGCTTTTGCAAGGAGGGGGGCCAGTCCAAGAAATGGGTGTTTTTTGGAAACTGTTATGTTATGGATATTGTACAACGCTAAATTTTATCAACAAAGCCCTTAGAATAGACTGTGTAAAGGGCAAAATAGCAGAATATGGGACCTTTAAAGACTCAGACACTAAATAAGAAACCCTTAACCGTCTCTGTAATTTTGTTATAACTAATAAATGTACAGAATGAACCAAAAACTTAAAACCTGGCTCTGTACATTTTTCAGATTTAAATGTCCCAAACATAAGCAAATTAGGTTGTTTTTACACACAAAATGTCTTATTTCTACATTAAAACATGACATGATGAAAAACTTGTAATACATTTTTTTCTTACATTTATGTGAGTAAACTGTAGGAGAAGTTTCAAATGGATATCTTTATATTTAAAGATTTTTTCCTATTCACCTGCAGTGTCTCACCTTAAAAGGTTCGTTATTCAGATCAGTTTGTTTTTCATACCTGGCCGTGTCTGTCTTGTCACGTGTTTTGTCAGCTGATTTGATGAGAGAGAACCACATTATGAACTGGGATGAGTAAACATCGTTGGGACCGAGGACAACAAACATCGCAGGAGGCAACTGAAATACGAAAACGTGCCCACGGGACGATAAACCAAGACAAGGGGGTCTTTTTACTGTCACACACCTGAGACACTGCCCTGAAGTAGTCGGACAGCAGATGGCGCTGTCGTCCCGTCTCGACTGATAACAAACCATCGCCAAAACCTGTGTAAATCAGCTGACAAGACACGTCACAACTACATCATGTAAACTTAAAACCTATCTTTTTGACGTAGCTTTTTAAAAACTTATTTTACATGTATTTATTAATTAATTTTATTTTTACTATTAATATATTTTTACATGGGTTTTAATCCTTATTTAATGCATTTTCTTTTTCATTCTTTCACTTAATTTTTAATCTACCAGAGATTGTCCTCTGATCCGAATGTCAGCGGTTCAAATCCCGCTCCTGACATAAACATCAATGGTTGAGCGATCAGATCCACTGGCCCACAGGTTGGCGGTGCAATTGCTTCCGTAGATGAATACTGCCGTTGTGTCCTTGGGCAAGACACTTAACCCGCCTCGCCCCCAGTGTCTGCGTACTCTGGTGTGTGAATGTGTGAGTGAATGGTTCCTGGATGTAAAGCGCTTTGAGTGCCTCGAAGGTGGAAAAGTGTTATATAAATATGTGACCATTTACCATTTACCAAATATATTTATATCTGTGTTCATCTTTTTATGTTACCTTTGTACCAATTTCTTGCTGTACCTTTGACAGTTTTCCTAATATTCTACTCTATTTCTATGATGAACAAAAGGAGTTTTCTCTTCTTTTTCTCTATCTTTTGCTTTCCTTTGCTCACTTGTGTCCTGTGCTACATCATTGTATGTATGAAAAAAGCTATAAAAATAAAGATTGATCATGTGCCACTCTGAAGAAGACCACGAACAAACCATGGTCTGAAAAAATAACCTTTTAAATAAGAATTGTGGAGTTATTTATGAAGAAGATATATTATACTTTGTCCATGGATGTATTAAAAGAACTGGATAAGGCACGCCCCCTCTGTCTGTGGTCCCAGATTGATTTGTGGCCGTGCAAGGTACTGCAGCCTCTTGGAACCAGCCTTTTTCTAAAATTGCTCATTATAATTGCAGACAGTACTGAATTATTATCGGTATTTAAATAAAATAGAAGGAAATGTTCTTTTCTACCGTTTCTAAAATCACCGAAATTACCGTTTTTATATGAAGTGACGTCACCGCAAACATGTGCGAGTCACGTGAACGAGCACGTCGGACGATACAAACAGAAGCACGTGGAAAAGGCTCGACTAGCGACACCTGCAAGTTGTATTTTATTTCATTTCAGACACTTTCGCGTGTGTCTAACATGAAGAATACAATTGCAATCACACAAGCTAACGTTAACACAAAAACTTGCAGCTGCTGGTCGTTCACGTCGCTCAAAGCATCATGGGGGATTGTCGTCACGTGGCGCCCTAAAGCAAAGATGTCAGCCTCCATTTCAGGAAGTAAAACAAAGATGGCCGCCTCCGTATCAGGAAGTAAATGCGGAAGTAAGAAATTTTTTTGGGGTCATGCGCCAATGAGCTCACTCCATAGGGATAAACAGGACGGCCATTTTGGATTCATCTTCCAGGTTTTATAATAGTTCTATGACTTTGTCTGCTTATACTTCATATTTTGGCCATTTTACAACATAATATTGATCCAAAACGACTATAAAAGAAACAGGTCCACTGACATTTAGCTGAAAACTGCAGCGCTGATTTTGGCTTATCCCTTTACATTTCCCTATCATCACAACATATACTACTGCCAATAGTAGTTAGCAGCAACAATAGCCAATTTGCCAATAAAGATGTGAGATGTACTTCAATAAAATAGCGGTTTTGATTTCCCCATTTGCACAAAGTTAATAACGGAGATCAGGCCGGCACGTTGAATAATAGATTTGTATCAGGGCAGATCATAATCACGCAGTGCAGGGATTTCATTTCTTTTCTAATGACCATAGAAGCCTTGAGTGAGTGACGTGCAATTAAACAGTGCCATATTAAAGTTTTCCAATATCAAACAAGTCATATTTTATTTAGTTTGTTTGGGCGTAGAGCTGCGCAGGGTCGTCAGAGGTGGGGATTCTCACTGAGCTGTAGGTCACGGCCTCCTCGCTCGCTCTGACCTGGGGAGACAAAGATAATGGTACCAATGTTAATTCTGCTTGAAAGAATATTTGTCGTAGTTTTTATCATGTTTTTGCAGGCTAAAGCTAAATAAAAAGTAATCAGGGAAGAAAACACAAAGACTTTTAAATCAGAAAGTCCCATAACAGACATTCCATAATCAATATGTTACAAAGATTACAGGAGATATACTGTATTATCTAAAATCAACTTTAATGACAGGTTAGACTACACTAAAACATAGTGAACATGATCATATTTAAGATTTTACTAAACATTTTACCAATTTGTTCCCAGTTTGACAGTTTTCGTAATGTTTATAATGTTACTTCCTGGTTGAACATGAGCAGTAAAAATGACATAGATAGAGGTAATTACACAACTGTTACAAAACAACTGTTGAAAACAAGGGCCAAAATCCATTTAAATTATTCAATAGTTATGATTTGACAAATAATTATACCTGATAACAACTTAATTTTGTTGAATGACCATTTAACTGTCAAAAAATGTGTCACTTGTCAGTAAATTGTCTGTGTTTTCAATGGTACGTCGCTTTTTGATGACATCAGAGGGATTCCGCTTTAGAACTAACACTACTTCCTGTAATTTTAAAAGTTAATTTATCAAACTTTCTTCACAAACTGCAATTTCAGAAATGTAAAATTATGATAAATACATACCTCCCACCAAACTAAGTCATAATTTGAATATCACGAGAACTTGTAAGAGACTTTAACCTTTTACAATCCTGTATTGAGTTGCAACTGAGGCTCTAGTGCTCAGAAAATCCCTGTTTCGACCTACCCCTATCCCCGCCCACCTCTCCTGTACTTGGTTGCAATTTTTTGACAAATCAAGACTCCCAGTGATACATGTCGGGTTCTCTTTTCTGTAATAAAAGTACAAATTACAATTGGGCTGCTTGTTACGGTGAAATGTCACTATTAAGAGGCGGGGCTTATCAGTTCTGCAGTTTTTAGCAGGAAGTCAATGGACCTGTTTCTATTATTAAGCTGGTTTAAATTAACATTGCATTTTACGATGAACAAAATGCAAAATTATGATCTAGTTATGTTATAGTGCAATACTAAGTATCTGGGAAAAAAACTACAACATGTCTCCTTTAATTGTTTTAAATCCCTTCTTTCTCTCCCTTTTTGTAAATTATAAACTACTACTACAGGCCGACATTGTCCAGGAGAATTTGTTGTTAACGTTTCGCCTGCTAAAATAAAATCATAATAATGAATAATACAAATCAACACCCAAGGAACAAGTGCATGTTCCATCAAGTTAAGTAATGTAATTAACCTCATTAAAATAATAGAATGGAAATTATGGAAATGATAGATAAATTAGCGTGACACTTTTTGTCCGCTAAAACGCAACCAAATTTTCAATAAATATTCCTCAGCCTGAAGCTACAAAACATGCTTGTCAGAATATTAAAAGCATAACTAAATCAGAATTTATCAATATTAACACTGTTTTTTCAATTGGTAGAAAACGAATCATATGATACATTATGCAATAAAATAATGGGTGGTCACCAAAAAACCTCAAAGGGCCTGACAAGTGGTAACCTCCAGATAAAATGCATCATAGGCTTTTATAAAACTGCGCAAAATGGTTGTGGGTTGATAAGATGCATCAATTACTATTTCAATCAGTGCAAGGACACGCATTAAGATGAAAAGGACACGCCACATGGAGACGCACAGTTAATCAAAAGCACACATTTCAGAGCATTTTTAAACGGATGTTGTGAAAGCTGTGTAAAGGATGAGGGCTGTTCCGGATATTAGAGCGTAAAGAACACCGAACTGGGACTGAGCTGTGTGGGAGTAAGGTCCTCTAATGAGCTGAGAAGACTGAGGATAAACAAGCACGCAGTATTACAATAATTGGCATAAGGTTATATCATTGAAAAACACAACGTAACTGCAACCTTTGTATTCATCAGGTGCCGGGTTTTCCCTAAAATATCTGCAACTTCGGCAATTTTTGTACTTTTGAAACTAACGTGAGGCTTCCAGGATAATAATTCATCCACAGTTACGCCAAGGAAACAAACCCAACTGACACTCTCAATTGAATGTTATCAATTTGGGATGTGAATGGAGAAATCTAAGTTGTCTAAACCAGTGGTCCCCAACCTTTTTATCACCACGGACCGGTCAACGCTTGACAATTTTACTGCGGCCTGGAAGGGGAGGGGCGTTTATCATAATAAACGTGAATCCACTGTGTACCTGTTTTTTTCTTTCAAAATAGTCCAGGGGCTTGTCTTTTAATCCAGGGTGCTTGGTCTCTAAGAGGAGAAGCAGCTTTGAAGGCTTCATTGCCTCATTAGCGCTGTAGGATTCACGTAGGATTCCTGGTATTGTCTTGTTTCTAACTCATTTTGTTGCTTGTGGGTTCAATTTTAGCTCAAATGACCGAGATGTAATTATCAATCGGGCTCAAAAATTCAAGCCTGACCCGGCAGAGCCCGCGTGCGTACTGTCCGAGCCTGAGTCATTTGCTGCAAGATTCGACCCGAACCCGACCCAGGACCGCGCGGGTACTGTCCAAACCCGACCCGGGACCGTGCACGTGTAGAACCGTAAACTGAGTTCCGTGCAGAGGTTTATCGGCAGAATAAGCGCCTGACAGGACTTCAAGTGTTTAGTGTTCTACCTGCACCAAGTCCCAGACTCGCCTGTTCCTCCGCTGGCGCCGGCCCACATGATCTCTCCTTCTTTCCTTTCTTCTCTCTCTCTCCTCCTGCTCTTTCTCCTCTGTTGCGCTCTCTCTTTCTCTCTTCTCCGCTCCGTGCAGCTTTCATTAACGTCTTTTCTCACGTCACATATTTTAACCACTTTATTCGAGGATGAGGAGGAAAACAACACAGCACTGGCTGCTCACGCGCTCTTTCGCCGTGGAGTGCATGTTACGCATGTGCGCGCCTCTGACCCTCGGCCGCCCGACTCAGCCCGACAGCAGAGCAGAAAATGTGGACCCGAACCCGGCCCAAATTTCGGGTCGGGTTCGGGCCAAGAATCTAAGCTCTTATGTATCCTAGACTAGAGAATCCGGTCCTTTTTCAAAATAAAAGATCGCTCAGACTCTGATAATAAATTAATTATTTGTTGTGCGGCCTGGTCCCAATTGATCCACAGACCAGTACCGGTCCGCGGCCCGGGGGTTGGGGACCACTGGTCTAAACCACACAGCAGAACAACAACTGGTTTAAACTTACATTATTTGTCTCGCGGCTCATGTTGAAGTTGATAGAGGCGTAAGGCACTCCTTCTTCACCCTTCAGGAAACAAATACAAGGCTTGAATAACGTTTGAAACCGTTTTTACTCCCGAACAACGTGCTCCTGGATTACAAAGGAATTGCACAAATTTTTAAGAATAATGGTTATGATGCTGCGGTCCACCTACAATCCAGAAACACCACAGATTTATTTCATACAGAATATAAATGTCTTACTCACAGTTTGGGCGCTGATTGGTTCCTCTGGTTTAGCTGAAAAACACACATGTACAGTATTAATAGATATACTGTAAGTCCAGGGGTGTAATGATACATTTTGGGCCCTAAGTACAAACCTTCAAGACGGGCCCCTAATACATAATTTAGTTATCCCAGCAAATTTGGTTATAAATGTTAATTCTTTTTTATTGGTATCGTTTTGCCAATTTATTGACATCCTATGTAGCTACAGGCCTATATTATGACCTATATATGGCCTATAATAATATTTGAATTTGCGATAAGCAGACCAATGTGACAAATATCCTGAAATGTATTAATACTTTAGGAAAATGCTCTAACTGCAAATTATAATCGCTAGTTTTATTTGTTAACAATTTGACCAATGTGTGAACTATAATTTTTCTTCTAAAGGGGTGATGGGGCCCTCAGTTATGCATAATTATGACTTTACTCAGTTTATGTATTTTATTGCAACAAAAATAGATTAAAGCGTAGAAAAATGCAAGATCACATGCTTTTGAGGGCCCTTCCCTGCCCTGGGCCCCGGGGAAACCAGTATTCTTACCCCCCCAGTCCGACGCCTCTGTATAAGTCAGAAATGTGTAAATGCTTCGTCAGAACGTGTTTGTAACTTCTCACCTCTGACCCTCCTCCATGTGATGAAGACCACAGCAGTTATGACTGAAGCCACCGCCACGGCCACCACGGCCCACCACCAGCCTGGACACACAGTCACCCTGGTGAGCTTATGTTTTCTCTTTTTCCTCATTTTTCACCCTACCTCTCACTCTTGGTCATCATTTCTACTGTATTAGAGATATTTCTAGCTGATTTTTTGGACACAAGATTGACCCATGTTTTCGAAAAATACATTTGAAATATTGTAAGCTTTGACACACCCACGAGTGTAATAAAAACATTTCGGCCCACATTCCCTTTTTATATGAAAAAATTGTAATTTATGATTTTGATTAGAGTTATTTTAGAATTAATGGTATAACATAAATCTAAAAGTCACAACTGACATGTTGTGTTTTTGACAATCAGATCTCTTTGAAACTGGGATAGTCTGGGATAGTGTCAAGCAGTTATTTTCCCATGATTCATAGTGTACAATATGTCTGATTGGCTGAAAGGAGGGGACGCTGGGAAACGCTTCTGCACTAGTTTTTCCTAACAAAGTATTATATAAATATTATAAAATTATAGAATACAGGCCCTTTAGATGCAATCCATTCTGTGGTGTCACTTTCGCTCAAATAGATGTTTATACAATATATCTGTACTGGAGCGTCACAGATTTTACTTTATTACATTAGTTCTGTTTTTCATGTTTCTAAACAGTAAACATCAGGTACAGCCCCTTTAACTGGATAAATGAAAGATAGATGAGTTTATGTATCATACTGTGGAACCTTCCAAGAGAACAAAAACAATTTCATGAGAAAATCAGGTGACAGAACCTCAACTAGAAAACCTACATGTTGCACCTTTAATATAAACTGTAGTTTCACTTACACCTGCAGCAAAGAGAAAGGTAATGTCTAAAGCCACAATTTAACGATGATTAAGAAGCTTGTGAAAACCTGAAAATAACTAATTTGCGCACTGAAAATGGGCATTGAAAACGGCTGCTCATTTGGGGATTTCCTGGTCTGTGGTTGTCAGAATGTTACAAAAGTAAGAGGAAGGAACACCACCCAAAGCACTTGTGGTCAAATTGAACGAACAATCTGTCTGGTTGAGAAAGAAGTCTGAGAGAGTACACGAGGGCATAGCAGGAGTGCACGGGGGTGTCCAGGAGGCTCACCTTCAAGTCCAGGGCCAGAGTCTTCTTCCTCTGACTCTTCTTCCTCATCAGTGTCACTCACTCTGCTCTCTTCCTCTGGTGTACTCTCTGAGTCGGAGAGAAAGGGGAAGTATGTTCACACAACACTCTTCACTCATCAGAACCAAAACAAAACCTGGTTTAGACCTAGTTCAGACCTGTTTTTTTCCTAGTTTAGACCCGGTTTAATTCTGGTCTGGTTTACAACTGGTTTAGACCTGATTTTGTCCTGATTTAGTCCAGGTTTAGACCTGATTTAGGTCTGGTTTAGTAAATTTTGCTTCAGTTCTAGATTGACAGTTCTGCAGATGTTGGCCCAGAGGACAAAACCATCTGAAAAATATGTCCCTCAGTAAAATTAAGTTGAATAACCCTGGTCTTTACTTTGTTACTTTCCACCATTAGACCAGAACAATGCATCAGATCATTAGAACCAAAACCAAAAATTTGAGAAGAGGCATTTTTTTCTTGCAGTTGTCATAGATACAGTCGGCCATGCGTCATAATAGGGGGCGTGGTCTGCCATGAGGCAAATTCGGGGGAAACTCTCTGATGATTTACTAGGAAATGCAACTTTAAACGCATTTCCTGGTGAATCAACTCTAATTTAAGCACAACCAATTCAAATCAAGTTACAACTGGGTCTTAACAGAAGTTACTGACCTAACATTTCCTCAGAAATGTAAGTTCCATTAGCATTCTTGGACAACTAGAAAAATTTTGGCCGTTTGACCACTTTATTCTTCTCCATTGTGACTGTACTTGGCACAATAAAACTCCTAAAGTCTACGTCTGCTGGGGGGGGCCACTCAGCAAATTGTCAGAGCTGGGAAAAGGCCTGAAACAGTAACAATTTTCAAAGGGCAATGTATCACAAAACCACTTTACTCCACTAAGCGACTTTCTACTGCTCAAATCCTCATACTACAACAAAATAAGAACAATTACCCACTGGTGCAAAGGAAATGTACACACCATAAATATTGTGCCCCTGAAAATGTTACTTATTGAACAATAGGTCGTTGAAATTGATATTCATTTCAAGCGATAAAAAGCTTGGGAGTAACATAAAAAGCTCTGTGTGTCTGCTTGTTGCATCTCTGTTCTCTTCAGTTTGTCATTATGTGATTGCTACTTTTGCTGCTGTGAATTTGAGTTATTCCACGAAGATTGAACTTGGAACTTTATCATTGTGAACAGAGAAAGACCAACTATTTTACCAGTTTTGCTGCACAGATAGATTGATAAATACCTACCATCATTCTGCATATCTTTGCTGGTTTTGGACATCTCTTTTCCCATAGTTGTCATATGTTTAATTGTGTTTTCTGAAAAAAACAACATAATAATAATAATATTAGATAGGATTCTATTCAAAGCACATCCACTGAAGGCTAAGATCTCACCCGGTTCCGCTGTTCTGAAGGTAAACTGCCACTTCGTTCGTTCAAATGTCATCTCACATGTGAAGTTTTGTTGCGTTAAACTGTTGCCGTACGACGGCACATGCACGGAAGTCCAGCACTTGTCATTTTCCACACTGTTTTTTTTTTTAACTGGAGAGCCGTCAACAAGCCATTTGAGCCGGACATTGGTGCAGCGCAGGTTTGTGGACACAGAGCAAATCAACACTACCCCCGAACTAACTTTAACTTCTTTCACTGAGGATAGAGAATAAAGAATCAAAAGTAAATAGAGCGTTTGAGCTTGTGCATTTGTTATTACAGGTCATGCTCTTATGAGTTAATGGAACGCCTTGAAAAAACATTTGATTTAGAGCAGGAGTGGTGTTTTTATTATTTTATTATTTGGAGATTGTATATTTTACATAATTAGTATTATTTGTATGTTTTAGTTTGCTCAAACTTTTGAACATTCACTCAATCTATGAACATGCTCAAAATAACTCCTCAGCCATTTCAGACATCCCAAACCCTACTTTAATTTTTAAGTCCTGTTACAAAATGTGATTGAAGTAGAACGTACAGATACCTGCTAGGTAGTAAAAGTAAAGTCATGTAAAAGTATCCACTCTAAAAGTTAAGCACAGATACCTTAAAATGTAGCTGTGCTTTCCCAAGGTCCTCCATGGGATATGATCCGTCCCTCAACCCAACTTAAAAAATATAGAAAATATTTTATCTGTTGTTATTGGTTTAGACTTGATTTAGTCCTGGTTAGATTTGGTTCAGACCTGGTTTAGACCTGATTTATTTTTGGTTTAGCTCTGGTTTACAACTGGTTTAGTCCTGGTTTAGATGTTCAGATGTTGTTAAAGCCTTATTGCATTTTTTTTCATATTTTGTCGGTACGTTGGACATGTTTCCAGCCCAGAAGACAAAACCATTTGAATAATTTGGCCCTCGGTAAAAGTTGAATAACCCTGGTCTATACTTTGTTACTTGAACAATGCATCAGATGTATAAAAGAAGATGAAAAAAACTCACAGGAGATGATGGACAGAGAGATCAAATAGGAGATAGGAGATTGTATCCCAAAGGAGTCATCCTGTTTGCACTCGTACCGTCCAGCGTCCTGAGCTCTAACATCCTTTAGTCGGAGAGAACAGTTTTCAGTCAGGCTCACTCTATTTGATTTGATGTTTCCCAATTTAACCAGCTCCACTCTTTTGTCTAAAATCTCTGTTCTCCAGGTCATCAGGTTACATCCGCTCGGCCCAGGTTGGACTTCATCACAGGTTAAAGTGGCATCGTCTCCTTCTGCCACAAACTCATAGCGAATCTGGACAGACTCTGCCAACACAAAACCAAAAGCAACATGCATATTGTACCGTATTTAATTGTAGTTTCACACCTCGCTTGTTGGATTCTGCGGAAGATACATTTGTTCTCCCTTTTATCTGATCTCAAGGTTAGTCAGAAATGCTTAGTAGAAAAGATTCAGTAACAACATTTGCCATTAAACACATGAAAATATGTTAAATTACCTGAGAACTGCAGCAGTATCACCAACAAAGGAAAAAGTATACTGTACTCATCCATTGAGGTTGTGAGAGTGCAGTTCTGCTGAATCTGTCACAAGACGCTATTGCACTTCCTCATTTTTTTTTAACTCCCTCTCTCTGTTGCATTGTTTGGTATCCGTATGTTACAATAAGTATTTTTCCCTGCACAACAAGTTATAGTCATGCCTCTTCTACCACATTTACCTTGCAACACCAAAATAAACCAAAGACGACTGGTGAAAGATGGTATGTTCGTAAAGCTAAAAATGTATGTACACACTGTATTTGCGAAATGTTATTTAGATGGAAGGCAACAAGTCTGATAACTTCTGGTCCTTAAAATGCATAATCGCAGCCCTTGAATTATCTTATTATGCTTTGTTCCTAATAGCGGTGCTGTTAAAGGGGCAGTGGCTGTTTTTACTGTTTCGAAACATGAAATGTACCCTATTTTTTTTTACGTGTAATAAAGTAAAATCTGTGTTGTAAAAGCATCTATTCAGGTGAAAATGAGACCATAGCGCTTTCTCTGCATCTTTTTATAGGACTTTCAATATTCCATGAAGGAGGAAGTGTGCTGTTAGCATGCTAATGTTTGCTAGCTTGAGCCGGGACAGCAAAATTCACTCTGAGAAGGCACCACCGCACCACATGCACTGGCCCCTGGCGCTGTCCATGCTTTGCAGACAGGAGCAGGACCGCGTCTTTGGTCTTGACCAAAACAAATGAAATGAAATGATTGTAACAAATTGCCTGGAAGTAAAGTTACGTTAAATATCTATATGACAAGTTCTCGTGATATTCTAGTTGTGACTTCGTTTGGGAGGGAGGCAACTGGGATAAATATTTAGCATGGTTTTAGATTTGAAAAAGAAAAGTTTAAAAAGGAAGTAGTGCTTAGTTCTAAAATGGAATCCCTCTTTTATCACATCAATGCCATTAACCTGCTCTTTCACCTAGTCCTCCACAGTTTCCAATGAAACCACACATCTACTTCTATGTCTACTTGGATTTCTGCTGCGTTAAATCGTCCACTGCCTGAATGTGTTAATCACAGGTATTGATTTGTTTGCCTCTCGTGATATTGACTGACGAATGCCCTTGGAAGGGAACATCACGCCTCACCGTTATCACCAAAACAAATGGTCTTTTATAGCACGCTGGAGGTTTTTGAATGAAGGCTCTGATTATCCAATGGTGATGTAAGATGTTTTATGTAAGAACCTTAGAATAGACCTGTTTCAGGGCTCTTTTGGGGTTTTCCCTGTATGCAGTCAGTGTCTATACAAGGTAAATAAAAGATGTATGACACACGTAGATTATTATGACTGATTATGACTTTACAAGGGCAAACACTATGCCAAATTGACTTTTTTTTTTTTAGCTTATAGCCATGCTCTAACGTATTCTGTCATCAAAAACATACCTGGAGTAGCATTTAGCTTTATTCATGTTTGTTTGAAGAATGCTCCAGTGAAAATCCTCTCCCTCCAACACAGCGTTCTGACCCCCTTCGATAGGTGATGTAGATCAATGCTTCCCAAAGTGGGGGTCGTGAGGGGTGAGCTGAGGGTCATGAGATGATTTCAAGATATAATTTAAATAAATATTACACTGTATTTGGTCTAATTTAAGTATAGTTCAGTGAAATAGGGTCCAATAAGACAATACTATTCAAATAACCAATATTAAACTGGATTTAATACACTTTGCCACGTAAAATGATTGCTACTGTCATTTTCATTTCGCTTTGGGGTCCCGAGTTGGCTGGATGGCTATTTTGAAGGTCCCGGCCAGAAAAGTCTGAGAACCCCTGATGTAGATGATCGACATCACTTATCTGAGAATCTTTTGCTGTTTTTAGTCCTTAAATCATCGCCAGACATCACCGTCTAACCACTATAACTACAACTTCGTCATATCCACTTTTAACTGCAAAGCATTGTGGGTATATATTTACATGTGTGTGATTGCCTCTACAGCCAGTAGATAGAGCCACAGCTAAGTCAAAATGGCATCTCTAAACACAGTGTCAAGTAAAATTTTTCTTCGTAAAAGCATTTTATTTGTAGTTCTAAAACATGACATGTCAAACTGAAGACACTCAAGAGCAGGTTTTAAGGCCAATAACAAATCAAATAATGTGTCTTTTAAATATTGCTCCAGACCTACTAGAATTGAGGTGAACAATTTCTGATTCAAAACCATGGACCAGATTCCCTCCTGCGCTTTTACGTTACGTCACCATAAGCGTAATCATATCAAGTCGCAGCTCTGTTGGACCATGCTGACAATCCCATCTACAGATAGCCCAAAAGGTACAGTTACTGAGCAGCGGAGTTGTCTAATTTGTGCCAAAATGGCTTCGTAACGCAATTGAACCTTGCATCACTGTTCATCGCAGAATTAAGAAAGTACAGACTGCCAAAAACAGTCCCTTTCTTCCACAGAAAGATAAACTACTTAATCGCAAAACTGTTAATGCTAAAGGGCTTGAATGAAGTCTTCTTTTTGTATTTTTATTCAAGCCAATTGCTTTAAAACCTGTAATGATTGGAAAGGTCGCTTCTATGTCACAGGTCACCATGTCCCAGATGAATTTGTATATTGTGTCTCTTGCCTAATCTTGACATGCATTAAGACAGACCTTGAACAAAAAGTACATTTTAGGGGCTAATCTTTCTGAAAGTGTCCATCCCGTCGACCTTGTGCTGTTTTTGTGCTCACCAAACTAGTTCTCACTGGCTTCCGATGTCCCCAAATTTAGAGTAGGATGTGTTTTATCATGTTCCAGGCTCTCTTTGGACTTGATTAGGGAAAGATCATTTTTGTCAGGAACAGATCATTTTTACCCCTGCACATGTAAAATAAAGTCGAAAGAGACAAAGCTCGGTTTCAGTTTTTTATTTTTGTGTGTTAAGAAAACCTGCAACAAAGGTCATGTATAGGAAAAGTCAATGGAACATAAGTTAGATTTGGTATAATGTACAACACGTAGCTCAAAGTCAATTGCAATTTTACTCTCCCCTCGATCTCGTGTACTCAGTCTGTTGCGTCAACCTCGACCTCCGAACAGATCCCCTCCATCATCAAAACTATTTTGGAAAACAACAGCGGAGCCATTTTTTTCTTCACCACTAAAATGCAATCGAAATGTATCCAGACAAAATACTTCAAAAGTATAGGGTCACACTGTTCAGTGTCTGTAGTGACAAATATATTGGAGTATATATATTGAGTAGTTCGATGAGTTGACAGATGGTGATGGCATTGGCTGAAGAAGATCAGCTCGGAGTCGTTTTATCAGCACCTCTGCCTTCTGGCGTCTCAAGAAGAGCTTCATTTCTCCATGTAATGGAACTTTTTTTAGCTCCAAGGTTGACACATATCCACTGATAGCTGCAGTAGTTCGATTACAAGTGCTGAATTCCCTTCTACAGTCATATAAAATAATCAAATGAATTCTAATTAACTACAATAGTACTTAAGTTTGGCATCTCGTGTTTTAGAACTAACCTGCATAGTTTTAAAACTGCATCACGCCTGCACGAGTTAAACTGTGCTATAAATCAAGAGACGGCAGAAGCTAACGCAGCCTAGCAGGTACAGTGATAGTCCAACGAGGTTCATTTGGTCTTCTACTGATTCATTATTTTAAGATTCTTATTTCAGACCAGTGTTTGTTTGTTTGTTTGTTTCGACTGCTCTCACACACCTGGGACATCCTCCTGAAGAAGTCGGACTGCAGTTGTCCTACCTCCACCGGTAGAAAAACCGCGCCAAAACCTGTATAGATCAGCCGACAAGACATGTCACAGCAACATCACTCTGATTGAAGACTGCGAGTTAGCAGTCGGAACTGTCAGGTAAAACAGAAAAAGCTAACACTGGTCTGAAATAAGAATCTTAAAATATGATACAGTGATAGTGTTTAAACAGCAGAAATGTTCAGAATGAGTCTGGCGCTGATTTAAGGACTGAAAACAGCAGAAGATTCTCGGATAAGTGCTTTTGCTCCTATTTTTACAGCATCTGCGCAAATGTGCTCCTCCACCTCCATGGGTACGGAGCAATTAATGGATGTATTTTTGTCTACTTGTACCGATGTCCTATATGTTGTAGCTCCCTTGCAAATCATGTGCCCAAAACCTATGCAAGAGCCATGGCTTAACGAGACCACATGCACAGCACAGCATGAGTGCCGCAGAGCTGAGCGCAGATGGCAATTGGAGGTGTCTTATCAGATCATTAAAGGTAGCTGGAGAAATTATCAGAGAGTTGTTAAAGCTGAAAAGACAAAATTTTTCTCAGACTTGATTTTAAGTCATGCTAATCAGCCTCGTGTTCTTTTTAAGACTATCAGTTCTGTTCTTAACCCTAATCCAATCCACCCACTAGATTAAAAACGACACAGGAAACTTGTGAAAAATTCCTATCCTTTTCAATAATAAGGTTGCTGCTATTAGAGCCAGTATATCAGTACGGTCTCCTTACTTTCACATAGCCGCTCAGAGCTCAGATGTTTTTAGTGAGTTTGAGCCTGTGTCTCTATCTGTGCTCACTGGGCTTGAAAATAAATGAAAACCTTCATCCTGTTCCACAGACCCTGTTCCACCTTGCTTTTTTAAAGAGGTTTGGGGAACTATTGGCAATTATGTCAGGGAGGTTTTTAGGTTTTAAAGGCCATTTCAGTGCTTTTAGACCTGACTGCTGCTTTCGACACAGTGGGTCATACACCTCTTTTAAACCATCTTGAAAACAGTGTGGGTGTCAGGGGGACCGCTCTGAACTGGTTTAGGTCGTACCTTTCTGGGCGGTCTTTCGCTGTCAGGCTGGGGGACTCCATCTCGTCCTCCACCCAGCTTCTTAGTGGGGTCCCTCAAGGTTCAATTCTGGGGGCTATTCTTTTTGCTCTTTACCTCCTCTCACTCGCTGACATTAAAATAAAAAACATGGCCTTTCTTATCCTTTTTATGCAGATGATTGCCAGATTTACTTGCTTATTGCTAAAACGACAACAGCCCCTGACACCCCTACTCAACAGTCTGTGTGACATCAAGAACTTTTTAAAACTGAATGAAGTCAAGACTGAGGTGCTACTGTTTGGATCAAGCAATGCCCTCATTGATGTGGGACCATTTAAAAATCATGTGCATTCCCCCAGTCACCAACCTTGGCGTCACCATAGTCAGCGATTTTAAATTTGACAAGCAGATCAATGGTGTTTTAAAATCAGGTTTTTATCACCTGCAACTTTTATCCAAAGTGAAACCATTTTTATCTTTTAAACTTTTTGAACAAATCGTGCATGCTTTTATTTCTTCATGGCTGGACTACTATAACTCACTTTATTCGGGCATTTCGCACTTTACCGACTAGTTAGTCCACAACTCTACCGCACGGCTTTTAACAGGAACCAAAAAATGCGTTCACATTACACCAATTCTTGCATCTTTGCACTGGCTTACTGTTAGAATTGTTTAGAATTGATTTTAAAATCTTTGAACCTCGGACCTCATACAAACGTACATTCCTGCGCGCAATCTGCCAGCTCTAGCTCCTGGGGCTGAAGACCAGACTTAAAGGGCGTATGACAGGTTTTCATGATGTTCTAATTTTGACTTTATTTGGTGTATTAATACCAGTTCTACATATACATTTCAGTTTTACACCAATCAATCAGCTGTTTGTGGAGAAAAGTTGAAAAATATGTTGAAAATAACAGGAAGTAAACAGACTGATGACATCACACAGGGGAGACAAAGGTCATGCATAATTTACACAAAATAAACGACTATTTTTGATCCTTTAAACATTGAATCAACGTTTGCGTGTATTTTTATTTGTAAAATAAAAAAAATCAGTGACATTGAATGAGTTTTGGCCCCATGTACAGGATGGTTGCTAGGTAATTTCCTAGTGTGTTGTCATCATTAACAACCAGGAAGTAAAACAAAAAATAAAAAAAAGTGCTAAACAGTGATAAAATTTGTGAAGTACTTTAACAAAATCTGAAATATATTTATCTTAACTGTTTGTCAAATGAGTGGTCCAACCTGTCAGGGGCCCTTTAAAACCAGGGGGGGCAGGGCTTTCTCTGTGGTCGGCCCCAAACTCTGGAACGCTCTGCCCCCCATGTCCGAATGGCTCCCACAATGGAGCGTTTTAAGTCATGTCTTAAGACACACTTTTATTCTCTGGCTTTTAACACCGCATGAGTTGTGTGGTCTCTCTATGTTTTAATTTATTTTAATACATTTTATTGCCTTTATTTATATATTTATAAATATAATATTATATATATATATATATATATATATATATATATATATATATATATATATAATATATTATATACTGATATGATTATATACTGATATTATATATACTGGTATATATATATAATATATTATATATATATATATATATATATATATATATATATATATATATATATATATATATATATATATATATTATATTATATTATATTATATTATATTATATTATAAATATATATAATATTTATAATTTATTGCTAGTTTATTTTTAAGGTTGTCCGTTTGTTTCTGTACAGCACTTTGGAAACTGTTTTCTTGTAAAATGTGCTGTATAAATCAAGTGGATTGAATTGGATTGGAAAAATATCGCTATAGCGTATTATGTTCCCTTTAAAGCTGCGCTATGTAACTTTTCTTGGGGTTTGCCACCTGCATGTCTCCATGGACAAGCAGGGGGCCGTCCCTCTACCTAAGAAAATTACAGCGCAATCACAAGTATGTTCCTCAGTTGCCTATTAATCAGAACAACCAACTAATGATCGTATTTTGACCATTTTCTTATGTTCTCTGTCCTTCTTTTGAGATAATAGGCTGCACAGTCACTGCAACAACAACAGTTTTGAAAAGGAATTGAATCACAGAGTTGAAAGGATTTTATTTTGGTACCTCTTGTGAATGAGAAATTGCGCACTCACGACGGTTTGGAACTCATCTCTGCACCAACGCTCTGAAAGCAATAAATAGTGTGTCAAAGAAAAGAACTGTAATGTGCTGCCTGGACAAACAGAATAGCACATCAACCAGACCAGGCTTTTATGAGCTGAAAGAAGATGCCCAAGTACGTAAACACATACACATAAATAAAAGAAAAAAAGAGTAAAATCATATAAGCCTGGTGGCACCACTCCCTTGTCTCCATTGCGATAGGTTTAAAGTCAAGCTGTACGCTGTAAGTTTGTTGTATCTTCCAGAAAAGTTACTCGGTGAAACTGTAAATGTCCTGTTTGGTGAGATTGTCTGCAGTTAGTGATGAACCGTTCTCCAGTTTCTGAAGCAGGAATTGTGAGTTCTACACAAGATCAATCTGGGATGACTCGATTATGTCTTTTGGGAAGAAGAGGAACAGCCAATTCACTAAAAAGGCATGCACAATTTGTTTAGACTGCATCGAGCTGCTGTATGCAGTATTTTTTCTCTAAGGCCAGCTGCACACGAGAGGATTTTAACCCTTTATCATGAGGGCCTCATTTTCCCAAAACGCTTCACTAAAATGAGCCCTGTTCAGTCTACAGCTGTTTCTGAACCCTTTTGGGGAC
Organism: Rhinogobius similis; assembly: GCA_019453435.1. Lineage (NCBI taxonomy): Eukaryota > Metazoa > Chordata > Actinopteri > Gobiiformes > Gobiidae > Rhinogobius > Rhinogobius similis. Next base: position 992,558 of record CM033632.1, on the reverse strand, counting down.
AAACTATTGGATGAAGTCTTTGTGAAGCTGAGACTTTACAGTTTTGGCGTGTCCTGTCTGATTTACACTGATTATAAGTGTGAACAGGCTCTGCTCAGAGGAATATAAATAAAGATTTTCAATCCCACCTAGAATATATGGAGGAGTAAAGATGGTGTCTGGAAGTATGGACTGATTGACTCTGGCTATGATTTTAAAGAGAAATTGTTAATTGTCAACACTACAAACGCTCAGTCTAATTAGACTAAAATGGAATGAAGTAAAAAAACATCCAGGCGGAACTCATATACGTATATTATATTTTTCTTTAAATGTTAAGTTTTTAAATTGAACCTGATCCTGATTCATCTTAGAATGGTTGATTTGACAGAAAATAAAAGGATTACATCTTTCTTTTTATATTTAACACAGCCAGCAGCTTGATATTTTCATTTATCAGATTGTGCATCAAAAGGAATAGATTAAGAAAAAGTCTGACATCCGACTGGAGGGACGACCTTATTAAAAGTTCGGTTTCGGCACACATGAGACAATAGAAAGAGTCATGTGATGGGGACGTCGTCTGCTGGTGGCATTTGCCTGCGTTGTTATTTGCAGAAAAAAGAAAAAAAAAGATAAGAAGGACTGAGTCAGTCAAACTGTTGGAAAGATGCAGTGGATTATACGTTTGCAGTGCAAGCTGGAGGTGACACAAAAGCATGTCCATTTCACGGATGTTTCATCAGTTGCACGCATTACCTCATGTATTAACTCAATTGCTATGTTTTTAATCAGAGGCTCAATATTTGCTTTTGGTTATTATTATTATTATTATTATTATTGATATTATACTTATATATTTTTATTTGTTTACTATTATTACATTGTTAATATATAATTATAAAGTCTGTTTATCCAAGTTTCTAGAGGAAATGACTGCACCAATAGTGGGCTGCAAGTATGAAGTGGGCTGATCTGTACTGCTCACTAAACTACAGTAATTCTTTGTTTGGACAAATATATTCTGACAAAATTGAAAAATAAAGGCTATACTCAGAATACGTAATGTGTACCAGTCATATTTATATAAGTGTGCATAAAGAAAAAAAATTACGCTGCTGTCTTGTTTTGGTTTTCCAAACGCTGCCACTTGTCATCTCTTCTGCGTCACCACAGCATCACGTGACCAATCACATTACCAGGACTGCCAACTTTGCAACAAACCTTGGAGTGAGATTTTGGCCGTGCCCAAGCTAGGTGGCTGCCCTCTGGTTTACGTTGTCTCAAAATGATGTTGTTTTACGATATCACTGATTAAAGGTGGTAAGGAAAACTTTCCATTATGAGCTTGTGGGTGAGCTGCTGAAAAAAGGACAAAATGAAACACATTTAACAATACAGAGCAATAAATAAATACAGGCCTTACCCAAAAGTAAACAGGTACAGACTCAGGATAAATGCAGGACAGAGTCAGGATAAGGCACAGCATTGGACTAAATAAAATGTATCCAAGACCAGGACTATGGGACTAAATCAGGACTAGACTATGATCTTGGACTAACCCAGGATTAAACTAGGACTAAACTTGAACTAAACTGGGACTAAAACAAAACAGGACAGAACAGGACAAAACCAGGACTAGACCAAGACTAAACCAAGACTAGACCAGGACTAAACCAAGACTAAACCAAGACTAGACCAGGACTAGACCAGGACTAAACTTGGGACTAAATTTGGGACTAAACATAGACTAGACTAGAACTAGACCAGGACTAAACCAAGACTAGACCAGGACAAAACCAGGACTAAACCAAGACTAAACCAAGACTAGACCAGGACTAAACTTGGAACTAAATCTGGGACTAAACATAGACTAGACTAGGACTAGACCAGGACTAAACCAAGACTAGACCAGGACTAGACCAGGCCTAGACCAGGACTAGACCAGACCTCGATCCGAAACGGGGTATGCACCGGGACACAAACTGAGTCTGTCCTGAGGCCTACGGTCACACAGGGCACCTCACGCCTTCATTTTGATCTATTCTGGCGCTTGTCTTTTCTCCATCAGATAAAGAGTCTCACAGTGTAAAAGCTGCGTAATGTACAGTAATAGTTACACATACAGTCATCATTTATTACATGCGCCTTTTCTGAATGCTTTAGTTGATATTTCTTACCGTTCATCTGGTGCCAGAGAAAACACTCACAAACCAAACTCATCGAAGCGCAGCCATGACGCTGACCCCTGTTCAGTCCACGTGTCCATCTGAGCGCACAACTCCGTCTCATTCTTCCTGAAAAAAATGAAGTTTGAAGCGCTGGGATACTATTCCACCATGCCCATGTTTCTTCCCTGCCCAGCCGTCCTCCTGCTGATGCTTGGGTCCTGATCAGAAACAGCGTAATCCTCGGCCCAGAGGCACAGAGCGCGTGATCCTCCTGCGCTCCCGGTGCTCGGGCACTCCCGGTCCATGATTCAGGCACCTGCCGCTCCTCCTCGAGCTGCTCCGTGCTGGGTCAGACCCTCAGCCACTGCCGCTGGTCTGGGCTCAGTCTGGGTCTGGACCTGATGTCCTTCTTCACTCACGCAGTGACAAACTGTATGGGCTCAATCATAGGCTGCGATCAGATCATTTGTCTATAATATATATTAAAATAATGCTTTGCTGTTACAGTTTTGCTCTTTTTGCACTTTTATCAAAATAATTTACTGAAGGCAGCATTAGCCTCTGTTTTGCCCCGCCCCCGTCAGTTCTGTGCACGCCGTACACGTACATTTGTTTACCTTTTATTGTCCACTTGGAAAACTGAAAGATGAATCCGATCCAAACCAACTGAAAAATAAAAAAGTATTCGGCATCTGATCAACCAAGCAGACTTTTCTGGTGTAAATACAAGTTTCCCGGGCTCCACAGGCTCCAAAACGAGAGAGAAAAAAACAGCAGCGCGAACAACTGCATGGCCGCAGGGACAGCAGGGCACATAAATGGAGCAAATCCCGGACTGGAATTTCATAAAGAGTCTCACAGCGAATGCGTGAGAGTTGGCACATGTATCCCGAAGTTACTTGCTGCGTGCTGTACTGTTGCATGCTATGGTTGATTTTCCTCAGGTAGGTTAAAGTTTTTAAACTATTCCTTCATACTGTCAAATGCATTGGTCTTCTGGACTGTAGGAGCTGACTACCACGTTCAGACCACATCAAAGAAACATTTGTTTCCCTTCAAAGTCCGGAAATGTGTGCTAGCTTTGTTAGCTTCTTTGCCTATGACTTAGCCTAGCCTAGCCGCCTCTATTGTTTTACATGGGGTTGTTTGCATTAACTATCAATCCCGTTTTCTCTGAATAGTACTTACCAAATGTAGTCATATTTTGTCAAATACAACTTTATGCGTGAGCTAATATTTCTGGCCTACACATCTGCTTTTATGCACTTTAAGCATAAACTCAGTGACTGTGTCCGAATGTCCACACTCATTCCCTAAGCCCTCATTCACTACATAGTCCTGCCCTGTTCAGTGGACTAAATGGTGCCGGATTCAGACATGCAGCCCACTACTTTTTCCTCGCCGCACGTCATGTGACTCTGGCATCTGAGAGAAAAAAAGTCGGCAAAACTCCAATATAAATTGATTTCTGTAGTGAATATGGGTCAAATCCGCCTGACACGCACATATTTATGGACTAATAAACATCATACAAGTTTTATTAACCATAGATCGCATGTTAAACACCAAACGGACTGGATTATTCAACTTTTTGCCGGAGATTTGCGATCTGTTCACAGCTCAAGCTAAGGTAAGTGGCCAACACCAGCAGCACTGCTGCTAAAAGCTTGTTTAAACTGTTTTGTTCATAATCTCGGCTCAACAGTTTGTTTAAACAGATCCTCTTTCTGCAGCTGTTGTTTTTCCGATGCTCGCAATGCATTGTGGTCAATATTGACCGGTCTAGTGACCATTGCTGTACACTACCTTTCAAGTTGAATTGTGGGAAAAAAAATACTTTTTTTGGTAATTCATGTATGTAACCTAATGTTTTTCTGTATTACAGACAATGGAAAGGGAAACTGCCATTGCTCTGACAGTGGGGTAAGTACTTAAAATTAAATTATGAGTCTACATTTGACATCAAAATCTAAGTGAAATATATTATCGATTTGATATGTGCTGGTTTAGACTTGGTTCAGTTCTAGCTCAGTCCTGGCTTAGTTCTGTTTTAGACATAGTTTAGTCATGGTCAAACAAAACGTTTTTTTTAATGTATGTAACCTAATGTTTTTCTGTATTATAGACAATGAAAAGGGAAGCTGAAGGGTGTAACTGCCATTGCTCTGACACCAGAGCTTAGAAATGTCCCTCATTGACCTCCAGAGGGAGCTGATTGAAACAGACCTTTGAAAACTGATGTGGAAATTGGGCTCTGCGCTGCTGGAGGTCGTGGTTGGTCCAGGTCACAATGGCTTGGTACACGGCCATCTCATTTTTCACACTGAGTTCATCATCTTTTTTAAACCCGCTCAGTTCCTGCGCCGTCAGCTGCTGGAAGTCGTCACATTACAAAACCTCCTCAAAGTGGGTCAGGATGAAGCGCCGGGGCGGGGCAAATCCCTTGTTTTCATGCAAAGAACAACATTGGAGATTTTCAGATGCTGTTGTCCTCTGGGTACAAAATCCATGGTTTGACCAGTTTTCTCAACGGCGTCATGTCGGCAGCCAGCAGAACTTCCTGGATGTTGTTCCTGTTCAGACGATAGATTCGGGTTAGATCCATTCAAGCACCAGGGACATATTTTTAGAAGAGTCTCCACAAATTGTGAAGTCTGTCACAAAATATGTTTGTTCCGCAACTTATCAAACACAGCACAATATTCATTAGGTCCCATCCTTGATCTAACACCTTGCCGTGGTGGATGGGCTTGTGTCCTTTAATGATCTCTCGAGTTAAACCAGCAGGGTGTACACTCCTGGCAGGTCGAGGAGGAGAAGGCCGAATAAGAGCAGATCAAACTATGACTAAAGTAACAAAACTTCTAAAGATTATGAAGTGTGATTAAGCTTATAAATAAGGCAATTGTTGTACATTTATGTTTAATATACAGTTTATAACAAATATACAATGCATAAAAAGACTGACCATTATCAGGGCCTCCTCCCTGTGGGCAGGGCTTTCTCAGCTCAGAGTAGCATATAAACCAGTGTTCTCTAACCAGCTCTCTGATTGACAATCACTGCTGGATGGAAGTCGAAACGCCTTGAATTTCAAAACAGCGTCGAGATGACAACCCCTGAAACCTTTTCTACGATGGAATACCTCTGGACGAATGAGGGATTACATCGATTATATACAGTACAAACTATTCCCTTTTTTCAGGATGCCACGACCTGTATCCGACCATCGACTACCTACAGCCCACAGCTACTGTGTTCTATGTATATTATCTGTATCTGTATATTGTTTTTATATTTTTTACTGGCAAATAAAATAATGCCATGATATTTTGTATTTTTGTTATAAAAGGTCTTTTCGTCTGTGCTTTCGTCTATTTTGCCCAGTGAGGCAACTGTTAGAATTTTATGTGCTACAAAAACTTATTATTAAACTTAATTTAATTTAATTATTATTAATTGTTCTATTTTGACTATTAGCTGCAGCCTTATTATCATAAAATCACAGTAGACACAGTAGACCCTTTAAAAGTTTGTAAACAGAAACATTCTAAATTCCGTAATGGAGGCAAAAATTAAGTGCAACATAATGTTATTTCACTCAAGAAATTGGAATTTAACCTTAGAATATCACAAAGTATGAAAAATGAAAACCACTCAGATAAATCTGAATGACATCAGAGCTGCTTTAAACACATTTATTATTATTATTTATATTCCTTGTTTATATTATAGGAGATAATGATAAATTCTAGGCATTTTTGATGAAGAAAAAATCCAGATTTGTGGCTTTTATAAGGCTTTTATAAAATTAGAGAAATGTTGAGCCCACAGTAATTTTTCATTTGATCTACAGATATAGTACATTTAAGATAAATTATTATACTTTTTTGTGAAGCTCAAATACTACCGGTAATTTTAAAGCTAGAAAATAGTATATTGTCTTTCATCTGTAATAGAAAAGCAAACTATCTGGCATTTCTATCCTGGAAATTCTAGTTTGCCTTTTCCCCCATACAACAACACAAAACCATTAGTATTCTCGTCTAAATCTTAAAGGAGCTAATTATTGAAAATCTATTAGACTGCTTCATTTTGCCTCCATTCCGGAATTTTTATGAAATTTTAAAGGGCCTACATAGTTTGTAAAATAGTTTGTGGATTGAAGTTGCATTTTATAGCACTGAAAAACAAATAGGAGTTCATCGCATTTTGACAAGCGGTAGTATACATTTCACTAAACCTTAGGAGTGACCTTTTAGAACAATATTACGTTTTTGTGCATGTATTTTGTAGTATTCATGTAGTTTTTTTAGCACACTTGTATACCAATAAGGTGGCAGTTTGGCCTAATTTGGGATTATAAAATGTTATTTGGTTTTTAAATGTTTTTTGGCCATAAATTCAGGGAATTATAATAAAAGTCAGTAACTATTAGCACAAGGACCTTTTTATTGACTGTTTGTTGTTAAAAATAACATTTTATGCATTATTGGTCAAATACTAACTATTGTGTGTGTTTGGCAAGTGTAATCAGTCCACCTTTTTGTGTGTTCTGGGTGTTACTTGTGGAGTACAGAAGCTTAGTGCAGTTTCACTGTTTCACAATGACAGGAGTTAAATATCTGTATTTGTAGATTTGCTGCTCATCTCCAACCTGTAACCCAATTTGTCAACATATCTAAAATGGAAAAATAATGTGTACTACATTTTGTTTGTCTCGTCATATTTACTTTAAAGTGCATATGTCTGGTTTTTATGTTTCTCTTGTTATGACTTTGTTTGATGGGGTAGTCCCTGTAGTAAGTATTTATTAGTAAAGTGACAATTATGAAGAAAAGTTAAATAAAAAGTTTGAAATTGTAGGAAGTAGAGCTTAAGTAGTCATGAAATATCCAGACAAGGTGAATGCAACTTTTGTCTGATGGGCATTTTCAGTCCAATTTGTTTTAAGGTCTTGTACATACATTGCGTTCACAGCCACCATTGCAGTGTTTATGTAGTTGTTAACGATCATACCTATGGAAGCCCATTTCAGCCAGTGAAAAAAAATAAAAGCCCCACAGGAAGTCATAATTTCGAGTTTAAAAGTAGTAATTTCAAGTTTTAAACTTGTAATTATGAGTTTCCAACAGTGCTGGCGAGCTCCAGCGACAAGACAGCGGCTACAGTTCATGTGTTTCTCGCGCTGGTGAGAACCATCTCGGGCTCAAAGGTCTGGACTGCGTCATGCTGTGGACAGATGAGACGTCTGCAGTGTGCACTTTGTGGATCGTCCACACGTCCACTGCAGTAGCTGTGCTGCTGCTGCTGAGGAAACAAGCAGCATGTGCGGTCTAAGCGGACCAAGCATTCCACGGAGTACTCGGGTCTCCGTCTGTGCGTGACCGGGCGCGCGGTGCTGTACTTCACTCAGTGCATTCACTTCTTGTTGTTCTGGACCTGGTCTTGGTCCGGTTAGATGAGGACAAGTCCATGCTCCAACCCCCGGGGGTAACTGAGCTCACAGGGTGTCAACCACTACACCTTTACACACAGCTGGAGACCTGAGTGCTCCGTGGAGTGGTGCATGGACCATGGGGGTGAGGACAATTCTGAAAAACTAATATTTTCTGCACAAAGTGCAACATATCTAAAATTTTGGTCATAACATTTGTCCCCAAAAAATTGGATAACTTTTGATTCCCCACTCCTGAATATGATTTTATCTAAATTTTAGCTTTGTTGAGCTTACATAAGAGAAGTGTTAAACACCGCTTAATATCAGAGATTTATATCAGGCAATTTTCACCTTCAACAACATTTTACAGCTACACCATAAGAACTTTGATCTGGGTCTGATTGAGGTTTTTGAGCGGGTCACTAGACAGGATATTACTGTAAAATTTCAACTAAATCCGAAGAAGTAAATTTTCAGCTACCCATAAAAAAATCCCAAATCTCTAAAAATCTGGGAAAATTTTGGCAGCTACATCGCAGAAACCATAACGCTTATCCAAATTTTTTTTTAGAACTTTTGTTGTCTAACTCCTCAAGATGATTTGTACCAAATGTCAGTTTGGAGGAGTTTGGAGGAGTCAGTAAGAGTGTGTAGCGTAAATGAGCGAAATTTAGTGATTTTCACATTGGAACAACAATAACACTTTTCTGTATTTTCTCAAATTCTGGCTAAATTTGTAGCTTCGCCAAAAAGAGGCCATAGTACTTTTGGTGCCCCACTCCTCCGGATGATTGTTACCAAATTTCACCTTGTTCATAAAAGTACATAATTTAATTTGAGAGCTTTTCCCATTGGAATAACATGGGAGGTTTCTGTCATTTCTCAAATTCTGGGGCGCTATAGTGATTAGTGATCCTGTGCTGCCTAGTCTATTTTGTTTAGTCATGCATTCTCCATCATTGGAAATTTGGGCTCTATAGGCACAGTGTGGCTTTGAGGAGTAAGCAAAAACACAGGAAATGAAGAAGATTTTTGACCAGGAGCCACAGTAAACTAAACCGTAAGAGATATCAAGAAAAACTGGATGATTAATGAATTTCAATGCGTTCAGATCAGGTGCGTGTATGTTACACTGATGTGGGCCCAAAAACCTAGGACTAGTTTGCAATGGAAAAAAAAACTTAAAGTGGCATGTAAAATTAAAATCAATATGGCCGCCTTGTTATTTATCTGATGACTGCGCAGCGATTATGTTTTAGGGTCGTCTTTATGTGTACTATCACTGTGCCAAATTTCATAGACCTGCTTGTAAGAGATTTCTTATTAAGGGATTGTCAAAATGACACATTTCTGGTAATGGCAATGCATGTATAAGAATATGCTTATGTGTTGAATGTTAACCAGATGCTTAGTGCAAGCGATGTTGTTTGTAACCTTATATGTAACCTTATGTTTTCCTTTACCTGTTTCTCATGACCTCTTTAATGAGCAAAATGACCTCTTTTGTTTATAGTAAAAGTAGATGTTGTTTTGCTGCCCTGCGAGGTCATGGGAGCACCAGATGTATGTTGACCTATGGTGCTGCTCCGTACCAGTCTCTCTTATCTAACTGTTGAGAGCTAGACAGACCCGTTGCCTCCCACCCTGCGAGTTCGGGTGGGGCAACGCGTGAACGTAGACGCCATGTGACTATCTGACTGAACTAATAAAGGCAGGGGAAGTGAGAGGCAAGTTGGAGGAGACTGCAGTCAGGATGAGCTGATGTTAGCGCCATGGCAGAGAGTTGAATCGAGTGCCTTTTTCTGCTGTTGGGGACGAGCTGACAGACGCGCCACTGCAGGAGTGGGGACGAGCTGACAGGCAGCGCCACTGTAGCAGTGGGGCGAGCCGATGAGAAGCGCCACTCACCTGCCCCGTTATCGTGCACGTAAAACAAGCTCATGGGCCAGTATCTGATTACCTGTTTAATTCTCAGTCAGTAGAAGGTTGTTCTCTCAGACTGTCTAGGTTCAATTGTCTTTGTGATAATTTCCTGACAGAAATTGGTCCTTCGAGCCGGATATGGAGTTTTGGCATCTCCGTGGAGGATGTCGGCGACAAGCTGAAGAATTTCTGCAGAGTAACGAGAAGACCATTTTCTTCAAAGTGGCCAGTTGATCCTCCTTATCCTCCCGGCTGACCAAAACCTCCATCAATCGGATTTACAAGAGACAACCATACAGGTCAGACAGAAGTTAATTCAGTCAGAAGTTAACTTAGAGTATGAATGTCGCGACTTTGAGTGTGATTGGTGAAATTTTGAGTGTGATTGGTAAAGAAGTCTCATCAGATCAATGAGTTCACCTCAAACTTACAATTTGATGGTTGCTCATTAAAGTGGATGAAAGACTAATTTACATGAGAATTTTAGGCTGATTTTCATTGAGAGAAGAACATTTAGTGGAAATCTGACTGTGAGTACACCCAGCTTATGACCGGTTCATGAAGAGTGAACTAGAAGCTTGTCATAGGGTCAGCTAAAAATAACTTTGTACGACTCCCAACTGCAAGTATGGCAGATTTTAATACTTGGACTACACACGCCCGAGGCGTGATTTAAGATAAACAAAAGAAAAAGGCCAGTTTAGTCCTATTGACTGATTCTGGAGTTACGGTTTATGTGTTTAGCCAACAAGGCCAAAACAGACCATACAAAGGACAAAATAGAAATAAAAATACAAAGATCAGAAAGAATTGATCGAAGAGAAGGCAATTGTTATATATGCCACAAAAAAGGACATCTCGCACGAGACTGTCCCCAAAGGAAGAATAAGGACTCAGAACGTGACAGACAGGAAAGACAGGGTAGAGTGGAGCAGAGAAGCGACTCAGACATGTGATTAGCCGAGCAGACAGATAAGCAGACAGATGAGTTTTAAAAGAGTTGGAGAGGAGTTAAGGAAGAGTGCATGGGTTAATATGGTGAGCACAGGACAGGATTGAATGCTGGGTAGAGTTTTGTCAAACATAAATAGTAATATTAAATATATTAATAAAATTAAAAATTGGATCCTGAATTGGGTGTTATTATGGTAAACTATAATGCAACATAAAAAAGGAGAAGTTCTATTGTCTTCCTTCTTGTGTTGGTCCAGGTGCACATGGCCCTCCACAATGAACGAAACAAAATTGAACAATGATGAGTGATCAGGACGAGCAGAGGGAGGTTCTTTTCCTAGCTCTCTGGGGTCAGGATTATGAAGATGGGACTTTGATAGAGTCAAGGGGAGAGTGAAGAAGAATGGGTGGATTAGTTTGGGTGTCAGTATAGTTTACTTTTGTTTCTACTTCTTCGGACGTTTTCTATTTCTTTATGTAGTTAGATTCTCTGTAACTAGTGTTAGGTTTTGGTTTGTGTCGAGAGGGGACGATAAGTACACTTGTTTTTGTGAACAAAAGCAAGTGAGGGGGGTAGTTTGTGAATTTAGTGCAGAGACACATGGAGTTAGTTTAGTTAGTTAGTGTTAGTCTGGAAAAGAAGAAAGTTGTTGATTAAAGGTAGTTAATCTTAAGGCATGTTTTTGATCTCTCTTGGAGGGATTGCAAGTTTTTTTTGAGTACTTGGTTGTGGTTCCGCGGTTTTGTTTTTCTGTGTGTGTTGATCTGTGTTGTGTGTAGGGTTTGTTTGTTTTTACTTTTGAGGCTGGTTTTACAGCCCATGGTTTGAATGGAGTTTTGGAGTTGTGTTCGTCACCAGGGTTAGAGAAGGACTGTGGAAAGTGTAGCATTTGGGAGGCGGAGCTATAGGCTCCTCCTTTGTGTGTGTGAGTTTGAGAAGGGCGGAGGAAGTAGTGCTGAAGGAGGAGAGTAAAATCTCCTGCAAGGAGTTGATGACGTGACATATGTTGTTAGTTTTATTTTGGGAAAATAAAAATAAAAGGGGGGATATGATTAGGAACAATAGCATCTTTTAGTATCCCGAAGAGCGCTATATAAGTATAAAGTATTATTATTAATAAATAGAAATATAAAATAGAAATAGATAAATAAATAAATAAATAAATATAGAGAAAGCCAGGCCTAGATGGCATGTACGACAAAACAGTACATGATTTAGGCCCCGACTACTTCTATTTTAATGAACAGACAGTCTTCATTGATATAGAAGTGCCTGAAAATGTAAATAAGAAAATGTGCACACCCAGTGCCAGACGTGTCAGTGGCCAGAAACCCCATAGACACGTGGGCTGAATTGGGCTGCTATTTACATTTAGTAAAAAACATCTAAGAGTTGTAAACGAAGCAGTAAAAGGAGAGCACCAAATGTACCTAATCTAAATACATTGCTCAATTCTATTTCACTAGAAGCGAAGTTCTTCTTGACTTGAGCAATGCATTTTTTAGCATCCTATTGGATGAGCACTCAAGTGGGTGGTTTGGGTTTATCTACCAAGGTACAAAAAAAAATTAAGATTAGATTTAGTCAAGATTATTACAAGGATATTGTAAGAGTCCAATAATTTTTAGTCAAGCCATTACTTCTATAATGGAAAAATTTACTCCGCTAAAAGGAAGTTTCAAATAATTCATATATGTCGATAACATATTAATAGCAAATTCCAATCAAAGCAATTGCAAAATAGATACCATTGCAGCATTAAGGTTTCTCGCAGAAACAAGGGACACTGTCAGAAACCAGACAAAAAGCAATTTTATCAGCTACAAAACCCCAAAGAAACAAATGTTGGTTTTGGGCCTGATAAATTACTACAGACAGTGGGTAATAGATTATACCATATTGATAAGACCACTCCAAGACTTAATACATACAAGCGAAATGAACCTTACAGACAAAATTATATGGACTGCAGAAACAGATAAAGTTTTTGAAAAAGTAAAAACTACATTGGCAGTTACCACTGTACTGGCACTCCCAAACTATGCCAGTGGCTAGAGCTATGCCACGCTGTGTACAGACAGTGGTTACTGCAGCAATGGCAGTACAAGCATCTGCAGACATGGTACTATATCACAAATTGACTTTTCTAGTGCCACATGCAGTGCAGATCTTTTTGTTACAAACCTGTGACCCATAAAGACTTTTTGATTGAATTTTTGAAAGCGATTCAATTATTTAAGAGACTTGCAGTATGCAACTGTGAAGCGCATACCATGAAAAAAGACTCTTTTTCAAATGGAAACAGACTCATGTACGCAGCAGCAAAACAAGCTGCCACTGGTACAGAGACATTGACTATAAATACATGAAGCACATGACAACATCCTACAATCAAGCATTGGACCAAGAGAAACAACTTTGGCTACAAAAGGGGCAAAAGAAATAGATGGACTACTTTTTTTATAGGCCCTGATAATAAACCACGGCTATCCAGATCCATGTTTAAATGGGTAGTTGAAGTGACACACGGCCGTGCCATGTGTCAACAGGAGGGAAGAATAGACCGTAAAACAAATATCAAAACACATATGGTTTTAATACCTATTCAAAAAAATTTTGTAGACAGTTTTTGATATGCATAAAGCATACATGCATATTCTACCTGCAGACGACAGACATTTAGTCCTGTTGAAATGTTGAAATGAAGGAAACAAGAAGAACACAATCTGCCCGAAGGCAATTATTCCACATTGCAGGTGATGAGACCAGGAGACACGGTGTTCATCAAAGTCATAAAAGAAAGAACTGGACCAGCCCTCGGTGGGAAGGGCCTCATCGAGTGCTGCTGACCACACCTACTGCTGTCAACGTAGAAGGACGCTTCTCCTGGGTGCATCCATCACACTGCAAACCCAGAGAAATTCTGACAACAGAACCATCGTAATATTAGATTCTTCTAGACGCAGGACTTCTTTTGTATCCAGTGACGACAACGATGTTCTTACAGTGGGTAAACCACTGGGCATCGCGACGTGGAAAAGGTGTTTTTACAGTAATTTTTTACTGGACACCCTACGTTGATCTACAATCAAGATGGAAGATGCTGATATGAAGAAACAAAGACATGAGAGAGACTATCTCATCAAAGAAGCTGACCTCCTCCACAGGCCGTGGACAAAAGAACTTTGGTCAAGAATCATGTTGAAGTTTCTATTCCCAGTGTTGGTTGTACTAATATTGTTTGTCTTTTCACTGTATATTCTCTTGTTTACATTCAAAAGTCCAGAATATGGTTCAAGCTAACGTAATCAATATCCTGAACTCTGAGACCACGAATTACTCAGTGTACAAGAATTTGGAGAGAATTATGATGATTGTGATGTTGACCAGCGTTGAAAACTACAGAGTACAAATGTCGTGTTACAACTAAATCTACTCAGTAGAGCGTTGTAATACTGATGTGAGAAAGACTGTGTTTTTTATGTATATTTTGACAAACAGGAGGGAAATGTAAGAGATTTCTTATTAAGGGATTGTCAAAATGACACATTTCTGGTAATGGCAATGCATGTATAAGAATATGCTTATGTGTTGAATGTTAACCAGATGCTTAGTGCAAGCGATGTTGTTTGTAACCTTATATGTAACCTTATGTTTTCCTTTACCTGTTTCTCACATGACCTCTTTTAATGAGCAAAAATGACCTCTTTTGTTTATAGTAAAAGTAGATGTTGTTTTGCTGCCCTCACGAGGTCATGGGAGCACCAGATGTATGTGTTGACCTATGGTGCTGCTCCGTGCCAGTCTCTCTTATCTAACTGTTGAGAGCTAGACAGACCCGTTGCCTCCCACCCTGCGAGTTCGGGTGGGGGAACAGCGTGAACGAGACGTCATGTGACTATCTGACTGAACTAATAAAAGGCAGGAAGTGAGAGGCAAGTTGGACGAGACGGCAGTCGGGATGAGCTGATGATAAGCGCGCCATGGCAGAGAGTTGAATCGAGTGCCTTTTCTGCTGTTGGGACGAGCTGACAGACGCGCCACTGCAGGAGGACGAGCTGACAGACGCAGCCACTGCCACTGTAGCAGTGGGGACGAGCCGTGAAGCGCCACTCACCTGCCCCCGTGCATCGTGCACGTAAAACAAGCTCATGGGCCAGTATCTGATTACCTGTTTAATTCTCAGTCAGTAGAAGGTTGTTCTCTCAGACTGTCTAGGTTCAATTGTCTTTGTGATAATTTCCTGACACTGCTCCAAAGTAAAAGTGTCTCCCTCTTCATAGGCCTGACCCAAAAGATGGCGCTGTAGAGTCTGTATTTGAGTGTCATGCAAAATGGGGTTATGGGACCTTCATTTTCCTTAAAAGGATTCACTGTAATAAGTTTGGTGGCTGTCCAAGCGTGTGGCCATGACCAATGTTCCCTCTAATTTTTCATGTGTCTGAGCGAACACAAAAACTCCCTGAGCAGAGCCTTGGACCATGTGAGCGACATCAGACGCACTGGGGCCACATCAGTGTCACAATCGTTCAAAACCTGAGATCAGAGCAGTGCAGTAACAGAGTCTATATTGGGTTTTGTTGGCCTTCATCCATTAATGAAGCATCCCTGGATAGAATTTTGAATTTAACTTGTAGCGGAATTTTCAACAAAATTGATGTAATATCCTGGGATTTGAGGTGTTTTAGATCAACAAACTCAAATGTTACAGTGATACATTTTATGATCATGCAATAAGCCAATGGCAGACTCTCCACACAATAGTTCCATAGTGCACCTTTAATCATACATTATGGTTGCAGGCGACTTCTGCCCAAGATTCAAATGGAGGCATTGTTTATCATTAGAAAACTTGTGGCACAGTTGTTCTAACCTGTGTAGTTCACATGCTGGTGATCACTTGTGTCTAAATCTTGTCAGTGTTTCTCTGTGAGCTGCTCTGTCCTCTGCTCCTCAGCGCCCCCTGTCTGTGAGCTGCTCTGTCTGCCTCTCTCTGATCACAGCCCCTCAGCTATAATTTGGTTTAGGTAGAATTAATAATAATATTGCAGGGTGGCAGAGCGGCTAGAGCTTCTGCCTCTCAATAAGGAGATCGTGGGTTCAAATCCCAGACCACCCCAACATCGTGGTTTCGAATTCCGAACCACCCTAACATCACACGCTCTCTCTGGGTGGAGTCTGCATGTCCTCCCTGTGTTACCGTGGGTTCTCTCCGGGTTCTCCGGCTCCTCCCACCGTCCAAAGACATGACTGTGTAGATTAATTGAGAACTCTAAATTGTCCCTAGTGAGTGAATGTGAGAGTGAATGGTTGTCTGTCCGTGTCTCTGTCTCTCTGTGTCAGCCCTGCGACGAGTTGGCCACTGTCCAGGGTGTACCCCGCCCAAGGCCCAAAGTCACTGGGATAGGCTCCAGTCACCCGCGACCCCTAACGGGAATAAGCGGTAGAAAATGAATGAATGAATGAAAATGAATGAATAATAATAATAAAAAATGGATATCATCAAATCAGAGTCATGGTGTTTTTCCCTCCAAAGCTTTCACATTTTTGATGCATTTTAACATAAAGACTGACTCACATCCAGCAACACTTCTGTGCAATATTCAGTAACCTGCTTACATTTCCTCTGGAAACCTCTGGACAAAGTAACCTGTGTGTCATGTTGAGATCATAAGCCCATGTTTCAAATAGGCCTAATGATGATTTACAGTTAATTTATGACTAAGGATGTCATTGATTAGACTTTACTGTAGCTGTGACACAACAAGACAGACTTCTATTGACCTTATTCTGCCCCGCCCACTTTTGCAGTTTTTTGCACTTTTGTTGTAAACGCACTTCCGTTTGACGAGAACTCCGTTAAAGCTAATGACGAACGAGGGAAAAGTCTTGCCGCTAAGATGTTACATAAAGTAGGTTGATTTGTGTAAAATGTTTAATGTTTAATGCTCCATGTGAACTAATACAACGGAGACAAGACGGTGGCGCGTAAGGCAACTTCCGGAATAAGGTTAATAGCCTAAATAAACTTTCCGTCGGTGGCCATTAATTTTCATTCTTCCAATTTTCACTTGGGATTATTCTGTGCGCATAGAGCACTTAACGCCTCGTTACGCACGCGGCTAATTTGCATATCAATCCACGCAAAAAACTGTGTGAAGCGCTAAACTTTGTAGATCCGCTGTGGTGTTTGCTCTGATTGGTTCATGATTCTTCACTGGTGCTGAAGACAGAGGAGTCTGAGAAGTCTGTGTCTACCACGCTGCTCACGCCGCTGCCGCGTAAACACGTGCGGAGACAAGTAAGATCCAAAATGAATGAGCTCAAATCAAGTTTGTCATCGTGAGTTCTGAGAGTTCGTGGTTGGGTTGATTAAATCTCAAAAAGTGCACTGCTTGACCCTGGATTAAGTTTGTGTCTAATGTGATGGTTTGACTCCAGAGGCAATGATTTTAGTGGGACTACTTTTCCGTGCGTAAGGTGGAGGAGGGGGCGATAGGTGCCTAAAAAAAAAATAATAATAATAATTCTAGATGGGGTCCTGAAGATAGCGGGAGGGATAGGCTAAATTAATAGTGATAGTATAACAATTTTGATCTTTTTAGACATGGGCCCCTGAGAGCCCTTTTTTGGCACAAATGTGACGCCTTGCCTGAAGAATGCGCTCACTCCGTGTAAATAAAGCTGCTAAAATGTAGACTTGTTAATAAACAACTAAAGCAGCAGCAATAAGAAGTATCTCTAATTGACATTGACATGTTTTAGATTGATGAAGGATACTTATCGACTTTAAAATATAAACCACCTTAAAATAAACAGCGCATCAAAAACACTCTTTGAATTTGAGAGAGAAGCAAAAGAAATATATGTGCATTCTGTATAATGGTCTAGCTCGGGCTTTAGAAACCCTTTTTTTCCCTCTCATATAGCTGGAGCCTTAATGGATGTGAAGTGGACGAATGGTTGCTATTATGTATGTATGTATGTAATTTCAAAGCCCAAGAATGAAGGATAGAGCTTGATCCTTAAGCTTCGAGAACATTGTGGATCAATTTTCTCTGAGCTACACAAGCTTGGTACAAAATATGTTATCTTCTTTTTCCTGGATGTTACAGTAATTGGATCATCATTTCTTTTTACAAAACGTGTGTAAATCTGTCTCCTGCCATTAAACCGCAACGCCTCATTTGAACCAACTCCGTCACATCAGATAGCCGTCTGCCATTTGGTTCTTTTACCAACGACACTGAGTAAAGGCTTCAGGGATGTGTCGGGTGATTGATCATATAAATTATATAAATACTTGTATAAAGAAGCATATTATAACGAGCCTATGTGTTTTCTTTCTCTCCTCTGCTTCTCTCTCACTGCTCATCTATCCTCTGTTCCTCTTTGTGAATCCATAAAGCCAAGTGCATCCACAGTCGTGTCGTGAAGCAAAAGTGAAGCGCAAAGCCGTGCACTGGTAGGAGCGGTGAGAGCTGGGTTTTGGATGCATCCCACGGCTTTAGTTTACGCTAGAAATAAAGAGCCTGAATATAAATGCTGATTTGTCCATGAGAGACATAAACAAAACAGGAATCCACCGGCTAAAAAGTTTTGGTGTTGTCAGTGTTGATGTTTGGTCTGCCAGAAATAAGGAAATTAAAATCTTACAAATTGAGTATTTTCTTTTTTTCATCTTTTTTCTGGCTTTATATTTACCTTAATCCAGAAGTTGCCGTGGGCGCCGCCATCTTTTTTCCATTGTATTAGTTTACATGGGGCAATCTACTTTATATAGTATTTTAATTGCAAGACTTTTCCCTCGTTCGCTGTTTGCATGAATAGGGTTTTCGTCAAACCGGAAGTACGTTTACAACAGGAGTGTGGGTCTGTGGCAAAAAGAGGCAGAAGTGGGCGGGGCGGAATAAGGTGCTGAACTTCATTGGTATCCGTCAAAAATAGACTCCTTGTATGTTTTATGCTCTAGGATTCTCAAACCTTTTGACAGAAGGACGGAATCTAACATTATAGGCCCAGTGGTTCGTTCTTTCTTTCTTTCTATTTTAATTTATTCTTATGTTTTTAACAGCAATGGTGTAAATAATTAAATTGACATCTTGTCTTTCTGGAATATTATTCCACTCTCAGTGAGGGAAAGCGCAGGTTTTCCTACCTTCAAGAAACATTTAAAATCATGGATGAGAGAGACACAAACATGTGATCATGTGTGAGCCTAAACATGTTTTAAGTTGCTCATATGCAGCATAAGTTTATCAACCAAACCAAAAAAATGCAATGATTTTTGTTTTTATGACTGTTCACAAAAACATCATTATGTCAATAAAATGAATAGGAACCTAAAACAACTAAGTATATATTTTGTTGCAACTTAGTGCAACTTTTTTGGGTTTACATTTTTAAGGGATAGAGCATAATCATTTCTCAATGCGGGACTAAACAGTACAAAATAAGCAATGATTTTAATTCTTTGTGATTTAGTGAGATTTTAGTAATTTAAATAGTTCATAATATGCTTGTTTTTTATGTATTAATGATAGTATATATATATATATATATATATATATATATATATATATATATATATATATATATATATATAGTTGTATGTTATTAAAAATACTGAAGAAAATGTAAAGCGAAGCAAAAATGTAAAACAATGCTCTGGCGGACTTGTTATATAGTAGGTCATGTAGGGTTAAAGTAGAACTAAGTAACATTTTTACCTTATTAAGCGTCTTTGTAAGTCCGTGTGGTGGTTGTAAATGTATTTTCGGGGTGTTTGAAGCCCCTGCCATCGCCCCCTGCTGTCTCTGCGCGGAAAACCAGCGACAACATTTCCTGACACCGACCTGAAGAAAACTCTCTGGCTCTCTTTTTTATATTTTGCGACATGAAATGCGTTTCTGTGTGATTGTACTAACTTATTTAAGTAAAAAGGAAGAAAAATAAAATAAAATAAAAAAATCTTTTGCGTCTTTTTACCGGCAGTGTATTTTCACAAGAGACCTGCAGGGGGAGCTCTGTCACTGAAGTTACTTAGTTCTGCTTTAACAAGCTCTCAAAGCACTACACGTGAGTCAAAGTGGTGGTGGGTTACTTTTTTATCCACCAGAGAGAGGGCAATGTTGATGCTGAGGAGGAAGGATGTTTGCTGTTGTTTGGATAGACAGTGCGTCATGTTTTACCCTCCAATAGTTGAGCTGTCAGACCTGTCCCCGAGGCTGCTGAAACAAAATGATATTGTTTTGTTGCTTTCGCTCCTCATGACGCATAAATCGGCCTTAAGCCACTGTCATACCATCATTTCCAAAAGTCAAACATGACCAAAAGTTCAGGCAGGATATGGTATGACTTTGATTGAGAACTCAGACAGTCGTTGGTAAGTTATTCTACCCCTCGAACTCAATAATTCACCTGACAACTTTAACACAAATTTATATCCGCTCACTTTATGGAGACATTTTCTTCAGCCTAGAGTCACACAGCGAGCAACTGATTGGCAAATCCTTACCAACACCCGAAAGGTCGCTATGATAGGGCTCTACAGAGCAGCTTCTCAAAATGTCACAGTCTCTCGGAAATGGAGCTGGAAAAACTTTGACTTCTTTTAAAGCAGTTTATACCGGCAGAGTATTTGAAAAGTTTGTTGAATATGAGATGGAATTCAATGTGCTCAAGCGTACTAGTCATAAATGTTCAAATACTGGTTTAGACCAATGTTTAATATGGCTAAATGTTTGTGGTTAGACATCTGCATAAAAAGATGTCACAGATTCAAAAGTTGGGGCGATGTTTTCTCCTCAAAGAGCCTGATATGGAGATATAGTTCATCTGGGTCCATTTACTGCTCGGGTTGACAATCTAAAGTCTAGGTTGCCACGCAAGAATGAGGGGTGAGAAAGTGAATTTTTATGAATGGCTTGAGAAATGAAAAGTGGAAGACGGCTGAATGTGAGTCACTCTTCAGTGCCCTATCTCAGCACTGACCTTTTCAAATGTTCGGCAGAGATGTGCAAATCCGTTGTTCACCGTGTGGCTTTACGCTGAAAAAGTTAAGCCATCATAAATTGTGCCGATAGATCATTGTGTTGGAGAGTCAATATAACGTACTCACTATGAATTAGCGTGTTTTAAATACTAGTGTCCAACCGATGTGTATTTTCGGAGCTGATACCATTGTTAAAGAACTTTGGTTTATTAATATATGCATGGAAGGGCTGCACAATATTTTGCAAAAGTATCGATATCGCAGCACTGGCTGATACAATAACGATATCGCAACAAACAAAATATATCACACCAAAGTCTTCCATCTGATTGATCTGTTTGTTATAGTGAAAACATTTAAAATGGAAACTCATGAATGAAATCTAGCTTTTTCAAACTAAATTAGGCTTGGTTTGACTAGTCGACAATAAACTGTAATTGCAGTCGTTCTCTGGACTAAACAGACTCTAAAACACAAACTTAAAGACTTTTATAACAAAGACAGTGACATTATTAAAGAAAAATGACACGAAAGAATATTCCATTTCTGATTTTTTTCCTCAATTATACACTTTATTCATAAATATTCTCTTTATAGAAGCCTTTATTCAAAATATTTCATAATTTATTTGGTTAAAGTCTCAATCTACAATAGGAATAATCGCTGAGTAGTCGAATACTAAAATAATCGTTAGTTTCAGCCTTAGTCAAAAAGTGTCATGACCTTCAAGTACGCTGCTCCTTCTGCCTCTGTCTCCCCCTCCCTTGTGTGTCCATGTGTTCCCTCCTACCTGGGCGTGGCCTCTCAAGCTTGCAGCCCTCACACCTGGCTTCAATCATCATCAGTTCCAGTTTAAGAAGAGCAGCTTCACAGCCACTCCTCGCCAGTTTGTTGAATCTACAGTCTTTGTCAGTGACAGCTCTTGGCTCTTTTTGGAATACCGCTCGGAAGTTTTTTTCAATTCAGTACCGTGACAAAAAGTGTATTTAAATATTGCAATAATATCAATCTCAATAGCCATATTGCAATCATTTGCAGTACTGTGCAGCCCTAATGCATGGTAATGTTGTTTATTATAGCAATAAATGTATACAACCTTTTGACAATAAACCAAAAACATGTAGACACCTGTCCCCAAACATATGTCATAGTGTAATTCTACTGCTGTGCACTGTAACCCTTGAACTTTGACCTAGGCCCATTAGCTTTTGCGCTTAAGATGCTAACTACGCAAACATCGCATTTTGATCAAAAGTCAATGTGTGGATAGTAAAACAAACTCAGAGACCGAATTCTTAAATTTCTGTGTGTTGAAATTAGGTATGGCCGTTCTGAATAGCTGCTTTGGGCTAGCACAGTGTCGACTTAATCTGTGTTTAAACTTCATTTGGTAACACTACAATTGGTAACATTAATTAACGCTATTTACAGTCTGGAGACATGGGATGATGGCCGGGCGAAAACACTGAAGATGAACAGACGAACTGGCAGAGAGTGGTGTTAGAGCCAGGTCATTGATTGAAAATGGACCGCTGGTGAGTCAGAGGGACAGGTAGCAGTTGGTGTAGACTGATTGCTCCTCCCAGGTTTGTGGATCAGCTCCTCCCTGGTGAGTGCTGTAGGCAAGGATTAAAAATCTGAAGGATCATGATAGATGTGGCTTTAAGAACCGATGCGTTTGCTGGTTTCGTGTGATCACAGAAACTTGGATGACCTGACCTCTGACTTGGAAAAACAGGCTCCAACGTAACGACTCAAGTCAGATCGGAAATTCCACTCAGAAACTACGTAGCGGAAACAATGGACTGAGAGTTTACAATCAAGGTAGTTATGCAAATGTATGTTATTGTCGTTGTTGCACCTGTGCTGCTCTCATGAATGGTCTGATATTAGGATGTCAGGATGTAGCTCAGAGTTGCCAAGATCCCATGAATGCAGCATTTCAAGTGAATCAGAAGGACGACTCATAGATGAGAGCAGAATCTTCAGCGGCTCCTGATGGAACATAAATGAGTTTTGATGGAGCAGACCAGGCCCTCCAACATGTGAGGACAAGATAGCTAAAAAATCCTTGTAAATCAGTGCTAGCGGATTTAAAAAATAACTTTGATTCTTTTAAAAGCCCATCACTCCGAGAAAATGGTTGTAAATACAATTTCTAATAAATGAATACAGTTTGGTTGGTTATTTGTCATACGTTCAGGCTCATGAATAATTATTGTCAAGTTAAAGGTGCTCTACCTGATTTTTACTGTTGCGAAACGTGAAAAACAGAACTAATTGATGTTCCCGCACGTGATAAAGTAAAGTCTCTTCATCCCCACTACAGATATATTGTAAAAGCATCTACATGTTTTTGGCTGAAAATCAGACCACATTGCTTTCTCTGCATTTATTTATAGTTTTATCTGAGAAACAGGAAGTGTAATGTTTGTTAGCTTTACCGTGATGGTCCGTGACCTTCTGGGCTCAGAGACTCGTGAAAGATAAAAACTTATGGCGGTGAATATTTAGACAGCTGGGACTGCATTAGGAAAGTGTGCGATACATGTGACTGATGTAAAGACTTTGAAATGAACTAGCTCTGTTTTTCATGTTTTGTAACGGTAAAAATCACATACAGCCCTAATGTTGTTAGTTAGACAACTACAACAATACAACACTTATCTTCAATGACAAGCACCCCTTTTTCTCACAGAAATGCACAAAAAACTATCCATCTGACTTACGAGCTAGTTTTCCGCCGCTTGTCCAACACCGTCTGATTTGGCTCAACGCTCAAGCCCTCTCTGGCCCTAAGGTCGAGCAGGCGACACTCAGTGAATGAATAATCAGCTAATGCTCCATTGTGCAAGCAGTTTTTAATTAAAGCTCATATTATTATCCCAACCCATAGGACAAATAATGTTTGCGACCACATCCTGGCACAAAAGGGAAACTGCTATTCTCACACGGCATGACGCAAACCCTTAAGTAATCAATGGCTGCTGTTTAGAGAAGCCCAATAGGCAAACTGTGGAGGGCCCTAGAAGTGTCAGACGGGAAAACAACTTAAGTGAGCAGATGTTCGCTTGATTAAATGCTCCTCGTGACGAGCGTTCAGCCTCTTCAGACGACTTTTTGAGCATTGTGGTACAAGGAGCCTAGAATTAGTTTACATTCATATATCATAATTGGATGGCATTGAAAGAAGATTCAGATGGAGGGCAAGTCTGTATTTCAGGTGGCATAGAAATCTAAAACCCTGGGAGGTTTAATAGAGATGGAAACTTGTAAAATCTGGTGTTTTTAATCACATGGGACAAACTGTCTGGTGCAAAGAATTGCAGTATAGATCCTATAGTCAGATATAGAGGCTAATTATGCGTTTTATTTGAGTATTCGAAAAGATTACAATTAGGCATGTCACGATAACAAATTCTGAAGTGCGATAAATTGCCACGGGAAAAATATCAAGATGAACAATAATATTGAAACTACTTTATGCCACTGACAGCAAGACAATCCCCCAAAAACAGTGCAATTTTGTTTAAAACCAGGAGTCGCAATGAACAAATAGTATGATGAAACACTTTTGTAGTTAATTGATGTTGATCATGAATCATAAAAGTTGCTTCACTCTCTACAGATCAAATCCTAAATTTTAAAAACAAAGATAAGGTCGGTTTGAAGCGTCTACATGCACCCGCATCATCGCTACATCTGTAACGAAAACATAACAACGCAACAGTTTACTTACTAAAACAATCCTATTACATTAACCTACTTTGTTAATATCATGAACTACATTTGAAAGTCTCTCAGTGGAGCAGTAACCGTCTGTTGATGCATGAGCACTTGCAGCTGACCAGCACAATGTGGAGCGGGTGCGATGGAAAATACAGAATAGTTATGATTTTAGACAAGATCGTCCTCGTGGCAATTTGTGACAAAAGTTGAAAAAAAAATTCATTCCTATTCATACAGCACATACTATTTAACATGCTTTTACGGCTAGGGGAAACCGGAGCACCTGGAGGAATCCCAGCAGGCACGGGGAGAACATGCAAACTCCACACATGAAAGCCCTCCTGTGTTTGTAAACTGCCACTTGCCTGGTGTAAAACTATGATTGATATTTACCACCAAATCTGCTAAAGTAAAAGTTGGAAAAAACTCCGCACATACTGCAATTTTGTTTGGCACACTGATGCCTGTCCATGTGCTGCCACTTTTCCCCGGTTTGAAACACATTTTCCGAAATGACTGCAAGTGAAAAATGAGGCTTAACTCAGCTCTCCATGCACTTTGGGCTCCATTTTGACAAATAATTTCTCGGAGAGTGCAGTGACACACAATCTTCTGAGTGCGTAGACGGTGTTCTCCTCCTGACACACAATGGAAGTGGAGAGTCATTTCACATGGAAGAGAAAGGAAGAGAAATCACTTATGACACATACGACAGAATCGTTTGTATGAATCACATCTTGAACTCTAGAACCTCCACGGATATCAGCACCCTTGGCAAATATAAGCGGAAATCGATGGAAAATGTTGCGCTATCTATTAGGGTGAACTTAAATAAAAAGAATAATCCACCATTACTTGACCAACTAAGAAGAAATCTAGATTGATGGAAAGACCAGATTGATGGTTTTAATATCTCTTTCAGAACTTACCAAATCCCTTTTCAAGACTGTGAATGCTTTAATCTTTTCATTCTTGTGGAAATGGAAAACTCCCAGGATACGGCCAGAGTTCTTACAATACCTACATACTGACATATATCCAAAGATGGCTTAGCACTCCCAAACGCCTAAACTACCAGTTCAGATGCACATTTCAACCTCAGGATATGTTTATATATAGTCTGATCTGAAACAACTATGCTTGTCTTACCCCCATACTTCAAAACACTGTCAAACTTAACCTTCTCAAATGTTCCGTCTCCCTCAGTAATTGATTCAATATTATGTTCTATCAAGAGAGGCCTCATTTCCATAATTATACTGCATGTAAATTACAATACAATGGGAACAAGAACTTCAGATCACAACAGACAAGAATAATCTGCAGTCTTGACACTGGTGAATAACAGTGTCTTGTAATAAGATAAAATAAAATAAAAAAAATGCGTGCTAATGTAACTAAAAGTGTGGTATAAAATGTCTTTTACATTTTTTAAAATGCTCATAATGCTCAATTTAGGTTAAGCCTTGCTTCACGCTCAGCCTGGGCTTTCTCCTTTGCTCTTGCGCAGCTACCCCACTCATCACGCTGTCAACAAACCCACTGACTTCTGAAATTTTTTAGGTTAAAATATTTGCTTCAAAAAGACAGAGAGACACAGATGTAATATGCTGCTTCAACTCAGAAGGACAAACATAGGACGACCATATGTTAGTTAATGCCGAAAGGACAAAAATTTCCTGCGGGATGCCCCCAACAAATCCCTCTAAAGGACTTAAAATAGCAGGAGATATAAGTTACAGATAAAATCGGAAAAAGCATCACTAATCGGCCCTGTTCAGCAGGAAGTGTGTTTGACGCTCGGAGGAGAGAGGATTTTCTAATAAATATTCCTCAAAACAGTGTAAATGCAGCTGAATGCTACTTCAGGTATGTTTTTGATGATGGAACATTGTTTGAACATGGTTTAAAGCTCAAAAAAGCCACTGTAGCAGAATACGCGTTACCCTGACAGCATTTTTAGACAAATGGCTGAGGAAGGACAAGAACAGAATTCATCAATTGTTCCTAAAGCATCAACATGGCTTAAAAACCTAACGATGTCCACAGAGCTTGAAATTTAAGACACACACCAGAAAGGTTGCCACAACAATAACACATTTGAAGATTGAACTTAGGAGTGTAGCTTAGGGCTTTTTCATTTGGAAAAGGGGTAATCTTACAAAGGTAAAACATTAATATGTAAAAGCAGAACTAAGTAACTTCAACAACACAGCTCCCCCTGCAGTATAATATGTTTGTTCAGTTGATTTAAAATAGCATTGACATTCAGTTTCATCATCTTACGCCGGTGTGTCCTTGATCATATACGAGCCTGTATAAGTTCATGACCACTATGTGAGCTGAGCACCTGAAAGCCTGCCCACATGCTATTGTGTGGTCCTCGCGATCAATTTAGCCCCGACAATACATCTGCAATTTAAGAGCTATTGTGTGCAGCCGTTAAGAGTCCGTTTATGTGCTGTGTGCCAGACAGCTGTACAGTACAATCAAAGTGCGTCAGCCTTTAGACTTTCTTTCTTTCTTTACAGGCTATAACTAAGAAAAAAAAAAACTGCAGAAAAAGTATGCGATTCTTCTCTTGCTGGTGATTAGGAATGTGGGATTGTAAAACGCTTACGATGAAAAGTGAGCGCCGTATGAGGCTCGTCGAGATAGATCATTTTGAAGGGCGGTATAGTGAATATGCGCATGTATTTTTTAGAGGATTTATTTGGAGCGTTATTGGACAGGACGGTGCAGCAATGAGTATGACATGGGGATGAGAGTGAGGAAGGTTATGCAGCAAATTTAGCTCCAAAAAATGATAATACTGAAACTACTTTATGCTGCAGACACCATCATTTTGAAGCAGGACTGTAACATAGCAAGTCCGTTACGTAGACCTGACGCTAAAATAAATAACTCAGAGACAAAGTTTTAAAATGTTTATTGATTGGTGTAAAAGTGTGTTACCCATAAAGTAAAATAAAATAAATATGATTAAGTGCAAGAACAAGGTGAAATATTTACATGATTGGAATGTGTACTTACCTGTGTGTCTGCCGTCGTAGGTGTTCCGGCCAAAAGAGTCCCCGGGGCAGACCAAGGGGTGGAGAGAGGCAGGGTGTCCAAAGCTTTAAACTGAATAATATAGAATATATTTTTGGATGAATGTTTTTGATTGAGTAATGATTAAGCACTGTTTTGTCTACACTTAATTTTTAAATGTGTTTGCCCAATTGGCTTAAGGCCCCTAAAAGGTCTGGTTTCAGTCCCTGAGAGAGGGCTGCTGTGAGAAATGCTGCTGCTGACCTTTTTCTTTTCTTTTTTTTGTGTAAATATGTAAATAAAAACCACTTGGTCTGCAGTGGGAAGTCGGCTCAGCTCTGCTCTATCCTCATCATTGCCGCTAAGGTTTCTATCTGGGCGATAAACCCACTAGACCCTTTTCTAAATGGACATGACATAAAAAATCATGAGCTGTGATATAAAGATGGGAGTATCAGTACTATTTATTAGTCTTTTCAAATGCCATGAAATGCAGTGAAAACAACAGGACAAAGTAAAAAAAGGCAATTAGAAACTTTCTAACACATGGAAAGTAAGTTAAAAAAATTCTAAACTTTATTCAAGTTGATATTACTGTGGGTGCTTTTTACTTCAGTGCATTTGAGAGCAGGTCTATGTTTTCTTTTTAAAATTTTGTCATTTAGGTTAGACAGGTTACACAGGTTAGACTACTCATGTAACTAATATACAGGTAAAATAAATATATTTAAAATTTTGCTACAAATAATCTGTAATGGGGCAAAACAGATTTTACTTCATCACGTGCAAAAATTCGGGTTCATGAATTAGTTCTGTTTTTTCCGTTTCAAAACAGTAAAAATCAGGTACAGCGACTTTAACGTAGTTTGAGTTTTTTTTCCAGCGTGTTCTTGGTGACATTCTGAATAAAGGTTTGAGTTTAAGTCCGAGCTTTGAGCAAATAAAAAGAACAAAAATAGTTGCTCTACATAATTCTTTATCAAAACATTTGACTTTTAATAGTTCCCAAAATCTGTGTGAAATTCTTTTTACTCAAAGGTATATTTTTGATTGGGTACTTAAATACCTTTAACTAAGTAGACACCTTTATATTATTCTTTTACTTGAGTCCTTTTTTGCTCCCGATGACGGTAAAATACATTGTAGTTTAGAAGATTACAAAGAAAATAGGAGACTTAAATTATAGAGAGTTTATAAAAGCTGGAGTTGTTCAGCTTTAAGCACAATAACCTTTCCTTGATGATCTACGAGTGCTATTCTGAGCAACTGCAAAATAAAACGTATTTTTTCCCCTGCCAAATTATTCATTCTGTCATCTTAAAAATTGCTCAGCCATCAAGAGAGGCAAACGACAGGTTGAAGAAGCTTCAGGGAAATGAAAAATATTAATGCTGCTTTTGATGGGCCCTGAGTCATTTAGGGAGAGTCTTACAGCACATTGGATGAGATTGTTCAGTGCTTCTTATCCATTGCGTCGAGAGCTGCTTTGGTGGTGCTGTATAATGACATGGAGGCATTGAACTGAAGCCACATTCCGCGAGGAGCGCAGAACATAACGTCTGTCACAGCTTAAGTAAAACGTGTCTCTCTCGGTCGGTACGTGGCGCGTCAGTGTGAAAAGTGCACTGACAAAAAGAACATTTCTATTTCAGCCAAAAGTTGAAGGGGTCTTGCTCACTTATCAAATGCATTCCAAGCGTTCTATTTATTCACCACAGTTAGTTCAGTTTTTCAGAGCTTTCTGAGGCAACGAGCCGTCACGGTAAAGCTAACGACAACTATCCTGCTAACAGTGTGCTTCCTGCTTTGCGTAGAATAAAATGCTGTATAATTAGATATGAAGAGTGTACATTCATTTTATTTTTACCGGGCTTTCACTAGCAATTATTTTAGCAATCGACAAGTCAGCGATTTTTCAATTAGTCGACTAGTCAAACGGTTATTTCTATTATATTGTACATTTCAAATACATACATTTTAAATACATTATCATTCAAATAAAGGTTGAAATACAGGACTGAAAGCTTCTAGTTAGAGAACATTTATGAATAATGATAAAAATCAGCAATGATGTATTCTTTTTTGATATATTTAATATCACAGTCTTTGTCATAAATGGTCTTTTGACATGTGTTTTAGAGTCTGTATAGTTCAGTTAACAATTAGCCGATTATCAAGCTTTATAGTTGATTATCAGTCACGATCAGTCGATTAATCGCTGCAGCCCTGGATATATCTGTAACGATTTAACTGAATTACATGGGGAAAAAAATCGCGTACAGCCTCTTTAAGCATAATAAAATGTTATATTTCCCAAACCACCACCACGCTTTGTCCACCATGGACTTATTAAACCCTGTAAGGATGTTTTCTGTTGTAAGTGTCAAAAGAGGAAAGTGAAGGGTTTATTGAGTCTCACAGAGGCAAAGTGAAGAGCGTATTCAGAAAGGACAGAAGGAGAGCCCTGGAGTGTGTGTTTATGGTTTTTATAGGAGTGTATCAATGTGTGTGGAGGGAGGATCTTCTGGTCAAACTCTTGGAAATCAGCCTTTATTTTTGTTGCTTACTGGGCTGGAAACTTTTGCAGCAGGTACTTGTCACCATCCCAAAAAAGGAATCTGATTGTGACAAATCTGAAGAACAAACTGCAGCGTCAGACTGTGCCCTCTCTCTCCAACACACGCACAACTTCATGAACACTTTGAGTGTAGTGTTGAGAAATGATAGGTAAACTTGCAGGTTAATGGGCTGTCCTTCACCATCCTTGTCCTGTTTAAACAGCTGCCACAAAGATTTTGGGCACTGACTTTTTCCCAGAGACAAAACATGGCTCTTAATTGCTATCCAACATTCATGAATTCGTCCTACATCTGGCCACAAGCTCAGCCATCAGGTGGGCACGTCTTCTTACAGCCACATAATCTTCTTCTACTAAAGCAAACACTGCTTGTAATTCTTTTGTTCTTTTGGCAGATGAGGAGAAGTGGAATATTTTGTTCACAACTGACTCTGTATCAATGTGCAGTTTGCCTCCTGCATGCTTGGCGGTGTTATGCACAATGTGGGCCATACAATTTGCCTTAACAATTGAGCTGTTATTGACTTTCTCATAAACTTAATTATTTTTCCCATTGTTTAAACTTGCATTATCTGCCAAAATGCAGAAACCTTGTCCAGGCTAAGGTCATATTCATTTTGTTATCCGTTTGAGTATAGTAGCTGCTGGATTGAATAAATAAAATAAATAAAAATCAAGGACTTTGTTTTTCATTCCTAATGCTGGCGTCCAATATCAGAGAAAAAGAGAAACGTGCTTTGCACTGCCATGGTTAGTTGCACCCGAGGCCACGGAGAAATATGGTGGTACAGTCTTGCCAGATGCTTTAAGTTCCTTTAGATACATTTAAACAGATGCAGGTGTGAGGACATCTGTGACTAAAGCTGCTTTGGTACGACCACACAACAGCTTCTTTGTAATCTCCGCATCAACGACTGGGACCAGTTTCATCCCACAGTCTGCACTTCTATACGAGAGTGAATGCTGTACAGTGTGATACACAACTGTTAATTCTGCTGCTGTTACCTTGTCACTATGTGAATCTTTGTGTTTTTGCAGGAAGTCATTCATTGACCTGGATGATTCTTTTTGCTGCGTTTTTTTTCTTGTGAGTTTCACAGTTCACGTGTTGCATCACGTCGTATTCTCCATGAGCGACTGAGAAGGTGCTTTGACATATATCACAAAAAACTATCTGAAACTTTGCCTCGACTGGTTGTACCCATGGATATTCTCTTTCTCAGTCCCAGTTGTATGAGCAACTCAATTTTTCTGCTGTGTTTTCTATCTTTTCTACCTAACCTGATCATTGCACTGTTTACCTGGCTTTCGCGGCTATGCTAGAGAAGGGGTGTGTCAAAGGGACAGGAGCCCCGTGGGTCACGTCATCATGTGCACACGACACTGATGTGACCGGTGCTGTTGTAGAGCGCTGCAAACAGCGAGGGGAGGAGGAAGGGGAGAGAGTGATCTTTAATCAACATTAATTTTTAAGAAAATATTTTTTTCTGCTGCCTGTGAAATGCAGAACACCGCACTAATTTGCATGATGCAGGACTTGAGTTGAAAATGCTCTGCAGTCATGCACAAAGCGGGACCTCTGGTCACCCTAGCAACAATGTATTGTACTGTATTCTGTGTGTGTAGCTTAATGTTATTTAGCCGTCATTAACCCTGGCAATTGAACATCGAGAGAAAGGTTTAATGGTAATGCACTTAGCTAAATGGAGATAAGTCGTTATCTAAGTTCGGGAGAGGGACCACACCTCATCCACGCCCCTTCCGGTGACTACTCTATTTAAGCTTCCCGGTCACACACACCAGTGTTCGTTATTTCTTCTAATTGTTCTGTCTTATCCTTTAGTCGGGGGGTATCGAGGCCCGGGAGCCTGCTGCCCTCATCGCTAGAAGCCCCAAAACGGCATTTATCATCTACTCTCATGCATTTTATTTTTCTTGTTCGCCAATAAACTTCTTCATCCAAGCTTGAGGTTGTGGTCCTTGCTAGTGAAATGTCGAAGCCCTGAATACATTCAGTCACTGGTTTTCAGTTATTTCTTTCATAACTTTTTGTTGTTGTTTTTACTGTGACATGTTTTAGTGAGCAGCTGTCGTCATCCTCAGAAGCGTCTTTTCAGTCACAGTGACCCGGAATTTTCACCATGAGCTACAGTGACATATAACGTGGGCAAACCTGCAAATGAGCGTATATTTAAAAAGTGTCCATTTATATCAGAGACTTCAGAGCTGCTTCTGCTAGTCCGTGCTTCTGCTCACTATTTAAACACCAAATTGTTTAATATTGCTTACATATTAAACGTTGGTGTTTTGAAGTACACACTATACAAAAGCTAACACGAGGGACAATTACTTAGTTAGTAGCCTTGTTAATAATAATTGTCTGAGTTTCAACAACGTCATGTCATGCCTTCTCCATTCTTAAGTTGTCCAGGTAAATTTGATGTTTGATGTAAAGTTTATCTGTACATTCAGTCATTCCTTGAAGTCCTGGTTGTGGAACATGTCATCTTTAGACAGGTGCTCGCAAAGGCTGGTTGAGAAGTGAAATCGACAATTTTAGAATTTATAAATTGCATCTCATCTTCGGCTACGTGTCGGGAGTGGCGCGGAAGTTGGTAACTAACTCGATTTGTTTGAGAGCAGAGGAGTTTGTGCAGACTTTATGTGCAGACAGAGGTGCTGATGTGTGACTCCCAAAGCTTCGCACAGACAAAATAAAGCCACATCACTTTGTTCTGTTCCCCTGACACACAACACAGCGACTGCTTCTTTACCCGCGCTCCTGTTCAGCTTATTAACAGGAGCCTTCAGTGTCACAAAAAAACGCTAATAATTGCAATATGGGCCATGAGTAATTGATGGCGCTTGACGCAATAAAATAACTTTGCACCATTAATATTATGAGACAACCAAGCCATGGCCATACGTGTGTTCCATGTTTGGAAAGTTGGCTAATTATAAAGCATATGCAACTTAAAGGAACATGACCTGACCATAGGCTCATCACTTTTGGAGTAGGTGTTGATTGTTCTGAAGCTGCCTCCAGTGCTCGGTGACGCTACCTCCATCTGTTACTGCACCGCTTCCCCACTAAAAATAGATCAAAGGTCTTATTTCTTCCACAGGCAATAGAGCTTGTGTGTGTGTGTGTGTGTGTGTGTGTGTGTGTGTGTGTGTGTGTGTGTGTGTGTGTGTGTGTGTGTGTGTGTGTGTGTGTGTGTGTGTGTGTGTGTGTGTGTGTGTGTGTGTGTGTGTGTGTGTGTGTGTGTGTGTGTGTGTGTGTGTGTGTGTGTGTGTGTGTGTGTGTGTGTGTGTGTGTGTGTGTGTGTGTGTGTGTGTGTGTGTGTGTGTGTGTGTGTGTGTGTGTGTGTGTGTGTGTGTGTGTGTGTGTGTGTGTGTGTGTGTGTGTGTGTGTGTGTGTGTGTGTGTGTGTGTGTGTTGGTTTATGTGGTTTATCCGGACAGTGCACCTGACTGGGCACCTGGGCTATCCGGACCTCATAGCATTAGCCGGACTATGCCGAGGTCCGGCTAATTCAAAGAGTGTATTTGGATTCCTGAGGGTCTAAATAGCATAGATTCTCGTTTTTTCTGAAAGTCCATTTAATCCCCAAACCTGTTTTTTTCTGTGTATTTTTGTGTATAACACTATACACAACACCTCTAGTTCTTGAGGCAGTATCGCCGTTGAATACACTTCTGATACACACGGAGCGAAAATAGCGGGAATCGTTCTGATTGGCTGATTTCTGAGGGGCGGGACAAAGGGCGGGACGAGGGGCGGAGAGCGGGGTGTAGCACGGAGAGCTGACGGGAGGGGCTCTCAGCTCAGTCTACACATGCGCAGTTCAACAATTAAATGCCCGATGGATTTTCACGTTGTTTGACGCTGAATGACGGTGACGGAGGATTAAAACCACAGGTAAGCAGACTTATTTAATGAATTATCGATGTATTGACAGGATATCTGCAGGTCTTTATTATTTTTGAATAAATTCATTGATGCAAAGAGTCAAAATTATGATGCATGGACTTTGTTTTCTCCGTCATCCAAAGCTAACGCTATAGCTAATGCTATGCTAATGCTATGCTAACTGCGCGCTGACGCGCTGTTGTTTACATGAATATTAAGTAGCCATGTGCTTCTCGTCTTTTTACGGGCCTGAAACATCAATAATATGTGGGAAAATACACTGGCTTTAGAAACAGAGGGATAAAACATCACTTTATGTGATACTGAGAGTGATGCTTTGTGCTGTGGAGGAGTTTAAATATTATACTATAACAAATAATTAGGCTGTTTTAAGTAGGCCTATCATATAAAGGTAATAATTGACTCCATATTCACCACTGTATCACCACTGTATACATATATTTGATTTATACAGGCCTATTAGACTAAACTGTGTTAATAAAAAAAGAATAAAAGTAAGAAGATTAGTGTTGGATTGAGATCAGTTTGGATCAGTATCATAAATTACAAACAATAAAATATAATACTGGAAGCCAAACACCGCACAGTTAAATATGATAATAATGTTTGGTACTGGTTATTTAATATTTCAAGAAATTAAAGTAATTATATAAAATATGTAATCTTTTCCTAAATATGGGGTGTGTTTGTTGGTCCAAAGATTGCTAGATGTTTGCAATAAGAGCTTAAAGATTTCCATTAAGGTCTTATTATTGACTATGGGTTCCATATGCAGGGATTGTTCTGTGCTCAGCTAGTTTACTGTACAATCATGTTATACACGTAAATACCATTGTTTTCTGCTCATTATTTTTGGCAAATGTTATTTAAGACAATCTATCAATTTTATGAGAGAAAATCTAAAAGCTTAAAAGGACTAGCTTCACTTACAGGCGACCTCCAGGTGGAGTCTAATAGAAAGGAAAGGAATCAAATGTTAAATTGACAAATAGGATTGATGTGGAATATAGTTCAATAGTCTTGTCTGTTGACAGAGGGATATTCTTACAAAGATTACCACAATTCCCCACCTACACCTGGGATGTCTGAGACCAAACAGGCCGGGACGACTGAGACCAACCAGGCCAGGACAGCTGAGACCAACCAGGCCAGGATGGCTGAGACCAACCAGGCCAGGATGGCTGAGACCAACCAGGCCAGGACAACTGAGACCAACCAGGCCGGGACAACTGAGACCAACCAGGCCGGGACAACTGAGACCAACCAGGCCGGGACGACTGAGACCAACCAGGCCAGGACAGCTGAGACCAACCAGGCCAGGATGGCTGAGACCAACCGGGCCGGGACGACTGAGACCAACCAGGCCAGGACGACTGAGACCAACCAGGCCAGGACAAGTCCAGTGCTTGGTTCACTCAGTCAGAATGAAAAGGTAAATGAAATGTAGCCCTTCATTAAAACACAGGTGGCAGGTTTAAGTCCATCATGTGACATGCATTTTGTCAGTGTGTGTGTATCACCTGGTTGTGATATGGTTTATACAGACAGTGTTTTGTGAGGACTCTCGTGTGTGTGTGTATCACCTGGTTGTGGTATGGTTTATATGGACAGTGTTTTGTAAAGACTCTCATGAAATGCTTTTCAAAGTGAAGGTTTGTATAAGGGCCAACTGTGTCTGCAAAATTAAGCAACGAACCACCTAAATTTGTCTTAGTGGGACCAAACGGGTTAGAGGGTCTATCCTCCAGGAAGGGCTGATGGTGGCATCACTTTGGTTGAGTTCTTGGAAAACCTGAATCTGGTCTGGTATTAACAGTATCAACAGGAGTAAAATTCAAATGTTTTTTCTTCTTTCTGTTTTAGGGAACCACTGAAAATGATGAGGTTCATCTCATCAGTTCAAGTGAAATGGATCCGGTTGTCTGTGTTGAAAAGGTACAATATATAGTGTGACATGTTAATATTGGTTTACCCTTTTAAATGTGAAATATCTAGTGCAATCAGTTATTATTGAATATTATTGCACTGCCAAATTTGAACTGCCAACTGTACATTTTCCATATTTAGTCGATTTTACTTTATTTTATTCTTAATTTTATGCCTTCCTTCATATATTTTGCAACTATTTGATTTATTGTGAAATGTTGCATCTTACGCCAAAGCAGGTTCATAGTTTGTGAATATTGTTCACTGACGATGGCAATAATCCTTTTTCTGATTTTGATTAACATAAATTATGACCCAACAGTGTGAAGATCATCAGCCTGTGTGCACAAAAGTGTCATCCTTGGACAAGAGCACCCAGTGTTCGGGACCTGTGTCCTTCAAGTGCAAAGGTGAGACAGTGTTCAGTGGTGTAATGTGAGGCTCAAGACTCCAGGGACCGAGCTTTGTCTGTGGCTCCTCCCACGCTCTGGAACAGCCACTAAATATTAGAATGGCTCTGTCCCCTGACAATTTTAAATCATTACTGTAGTGTCACCTCTTAGCACTGGCCTTTAATACCTGTGAAGCACTTTGGGCACCACTTGTTGTTGTAAATGTGCTGTACAATTATATGTGACTTGACTCAGAGGCGACTCATCCATCTCCCAGGCAGAGACTGAGGTTGTTGCTCCTTGGTGGCTCCAGGATGAGATCCGCGCTGAGGATCTTAAGTCTCTGGATGTTGTTGGACTGTCTTGGACACATCTCTGCAACATCGCGTGGTGGTCTGGGACTGTACCTCTGGACTGGCAGACCGGGGTGGTGGTCCCTCTGTATAAGAAGGGGGACCGGAGGGTGTGTTCCAACCACAGGGGGATCACACTTCTCAGCCTCCCCGGTAAGGTCTATTCCAGGGACTGGAGAGGAGAATCCGACCGATAGTCGAACCTCGGATTCAGGACGAGCCTATGTGGTTTTTTCGTCCCGGTCGTGGAACACTGGACCAGCTCCAGACTCTCCATTGGGGTCTTGAGGGTTCTTGGGAGTTTGCCCAACCAGTCCACGTGTGCTTTGTGGATCTGGAGAAGGTATTCGACCTCCAGAAGTATGGGGTCCGGAGCCCTTTGCTAAGGGCTGTCCCTGTACAACCAGAGCAGGAGCTGTGCTGCCGGCAGTAAGTCAGACCTGTTCCCAGTGCATGTTGGACTCCGCCAGGGCTGCCCTTTGTCACTGGTTCTGTTAATAATTTATAATGGCCAGAATTTCTAGGCGCAGTCAGGGCCTGGAGGGCGTCCGATTTGGGAACCACAGGATCATCTCTGCTGTTTGCAGATGATGTCGTCCTGATGCTTCTTCAAACCAGGACCTGCAGCTCTGGGACGGTTTGCAGCCGAGTGTGAAGCGGCTGAGATGAGGATCAGCTCCAAATCCGAGGCCATGGTTCTCGACCAGAAAAAGGTGGCTTGCCCTCTCCGGGTGGGTGGAGAGTCCTTGCCTCAAGTGGAGGAGTTCAAGTATCTCGGGGTCTTGTTCACGAGTGAGGGAAGGATGGAGCGTGAGATTGACAGGCGGATTGGTGCAGCGTCTGCAGTGATGCGGGCGCTGTATCGGGCCGTTAGGTAAAGAGAGAGCTGAGTCGAAAGACAAAGCTCTAGATTTACCGGTCAATCTACGCTCCTACCCTCACCTATGGTCATGAGCTTTGGGTAATGACCGAAAGGACGAGATCGCGGATACAAGCGTCGAAATCGCTCCCTTAGAGATAGGGTGAGGAGCTCAGTCACACGGGAGGAGCTCGGAGTAGAGCCGCTGCTCCTCCACGTCCAGAGGAGCAGCTGAGGCTCAGCATCTGTTCTGGAGCCTCCTGGATGCCTCCCTCAGGAGGTGTTCTGCGCATGTCCCACAGGAGGAGGCCCCGTGGAAGACCCAGGACACACTGGAGGGACTATGAGGAGCTGGAGGAAGTGTCTGGGGTGAGGGAAGCCTGGGAGTCCCTGCTTAGACTGCTGCCCCTGCGACCCGGCCGCGGATCAGAGGAATAACAGTTTTACACCAGTAATAGTTTGTGGGAAAATGTTGAAAAATCTGTTGAAAATTACAGGAAGTAAAAAGCTGATGACATCACACTGGGGAGACTCATTCCATTCAAAGGTTATGCATAATTTACCCAAAATAAGGAACTTTTTTTTACCCTTAAAGCATGAATTCAACATCATGAAGGGCTGGGAGATTTCAGTAGAAACCTGTGCAGCTCTGTGCAAGCCCATAGAGGTTAAAGGCTGATGTATCGTCAAATCTACACGTGCTGCACAACTCCCCGACGCACACGGCGGCCAATCATAAAGCTTGCCATGTTTGTGCTCCTAAGTGCAAAAGTCGCCTCACGTCGAGGTGCTGTGGACTTCAAGAGCTGTGATTGGTTGATCCAGACTCCACACAGGCTAAATGATAAACTTATTAAAAACAAGTTGGAAGTTGCTGAGGTTTGACACAGAGATGTTTGTACATGAGCCCAATGTGATCATTTATTGTGCTGCTAAATATATTCATGCAAAATAATACACTTTAATTCCCAATTTTCTAGATGAAAGTGTGTCAAGTGATGCTGAAGCCAAGGACAGTAAGAATGAGTCTGATGATGGCACAGCAGTGTGTGGAACTAGTGAAGCTGTGGATTCTGCTTCACTGTCTACAATCACACAACAGGTCCATACTGAAGATTATGGTAAGTGCCTTACGTTATACTGTGGTCCTAGTTTAGACCTACTTTGCTCTTGCTTTTGTCTTGCTTTAATTCTGCTTTAGTCCTGCATTGGTCTTACTTTAGTTCTAGTTTAGACCTACTATGGTCCTGCTTTAGTCTTGCTTTTAGTCCTGCTTTAGTCCTAGTTTAGACGTACCTTGGTCCTAGTTTAGACCTACTTTGGTCTGGCTTTAGTCCTGCTTTAGTCCTGTTTTAGTCCTAGTTTAGACCTACTTTAGTCCTGCTTTAGACCTGCTTTAGACTTGGTTTAATCCTGTTTTAGTCCTGCCTTAGACCTGTTTTAGTCTTGCTTTAGTCCTACTTTAGTCTTACCTTAGTCCTAGTTTAGACCTACCTTGGTCCTAGTTTAGACCCACTTTAGTCTTAGTTTAGACCTACTTTAGTCCTGCTTTAGTCTTACTTTAGTTTAGTATTGGTCTTGCTTTAGTAGTTTAGACCTACCTTGGTCCTAGTTTA
Source organism: Rhinogobius similis (assembly GCA_019453435.1). Taxonomy (NCBI): domain Eukaryota; kingdom Metazoa; phylum Chordata; class Actinopteri; order Gobiiformes; family Gobiidae; genus Rhinogobius; species Rhinogobius similis. The sequence goes on along the minus strand of CM033632.1, from coordinate 953,680 downwards.
GACCTGCTTTAGTCCTAGTTTAGACTTACCTTGGTCCTAGTTTAGACCCGCTTTAGTCCTAGTTTAGACTTACCTTGGTCCTAGTTTAGTCCTACTTTAGTCCTGCATTGGTCTTGCTTTAGTCCTGCTTTAGTCCTAGTTTAGACCTACCTTAGACCTACCTTGGTCCTAGTTTAGACTTACTTTAGTCTTGCTTTATTCCTACTTTAGTCCTGTATTGGTCTTACTTTAGTCCTAGTTTAGAGCTACTTTGGTCTTTCTTTATTCTGCTTTATTCCTAGTTTAGTCCTGGTTTAGTCCTGCTTTAAACTTGGTTTAGACCTGCTTTAGTCCTAGTTTAGACCTACGTTGGTCCTAGTTTAGACCTACTTTAGTCCTGCATTGGTCTTACTTTAGTCCTAGTTTAGTCCTACTTTAGTCCTGCATTGGTCTTACTTTAGTCCTAGTTTAGACCTGCGTTAGTCCTGACTCAGACCTGTTTTAGTCTTGCTTTAGTCCTAGTTTAGTCCTACTTTAGTCCTGCATTGGTCTTACTTTAGTCCTAGTTTAGACCTGCTTTAGTCCTGACTCAGACCTGTTTTAGTCTTGCTTTAGTCCTAGTTTAGTCCTGCCTTAGTCCTAGTTTAGACCTGCTTTAGTCTTGCTTTAGACCTAGTTTAGACCTACTTTAGTCCTACTTTAGTCCTGTTTTAGTCTTACTTTAGTCTTAGTTCCGACCTACTACTTTGGTCTTGCTTTATTCTGCTTTATTCCTAGTTTAGTCCTGGTTTAGTCCTGCTTTAAACTTGGTTTAGTCCTGCTTTAGTCCTAGTTTAGACCTACGTTGGTCCTAGTTTAGGCCTTCTTTAGTCCTGCATTGGTCTTGCTTAGTCCTAGTTTAGACCTGCTTTACTCCTGGTTTAATCCTGCTTTAGTCCTGTTTTAGTCCTGCACTGGTCTTACTTTAGTTCTAGTTTCAACCTACTTGGTCTTGCTTTAGTCTTGCTTTTAGTCCTGCTTTAGTCCTGCTTTAGTCCTGGTTTAGTCCTGCTTTAGTTCTAGTTTAGACCTACCTTAGTCCTAGACCTACTTTGGTTTTAGGCCTGTTTTAGTCTTAGTTTAGACCTACTTTAGACTTGGTTTAATCCTACTTTAGTCTTAGTTTAGACCATCGTAGAAAGGGGTTCAGAGGTTGTCATCCGGACGCCGTTTAAAGATCGAGACGTTTCGACTTTTATCCAAAAGTCATTGTCAATCAGAGAGCTGGTATGGGAACCTGGGCCTTATATGCTACTCTAAGTAGTGGGAGTCCAGCCCCCAGGGAGGAGTCACTGCACTCCTGTCTTTGTTATAAGATTGTTTGTTTGTCACCTGGGATTTAATTAATTGGTCTATCTTGTTGATTAATGGTTGGCCTCACCTAGTTTCACCTGTGTCTAAAGGTCTATTGTTATCTTGATAGCTGGCTGTTGCTCCCTCCTCACTACTGATTGCCTCATTAGCATTTGACTGGTCTATTGATCTGGACCAAGGTGTCAGGATGCTGTCATAAATTTTGGCTAAATTAAATCTTAAGCCCCCATTCCTGTTCAGGGAAGGATTTTCTCTTTTTACAAAAATGGCCTCCTTTACTCCTCTTTCAAACCAGTTCTTCTCTCTGCTCAAAATCTTCACCTCACTGTCCTCAAACGAGTGATTTGTAGCTTTTAGATGCAGATGGACTGCACTCTGCGGTCCGGTGGAGGAACATCTTCTGTGTTGGTACAGCCTTTGTGCAATGGCTGTTTTGTTTCTCCTATGTAACGCTTCTTACAACTGTCCTCACTGCACTCTATCGAATAAACTACATTGCTCTGTTTCTCTGTCGGCCTCTTGTCTTTCGGGTGGACCAGTTTCTGTTTAAGCGTGTTGCCAGGTTTGTAATAGACAGGGATGTCGTGTTGTCTAAAAATCCTTTGAAACTTCTCAGACAGGCCCGAGACATAAGGGATAGAGACACCCCTCCTGCTGGGGTCTTTATCCTTTCTGTCCTGTTTCTTGGCTCTTCTGACTTTGTTAAAGGCCCAGTTAGGGTATCCACAAGCTGAGAGGGCACGATGGACGTGTTCTTCCTCCTTCTTTCTCCCCTCAGAGCTGGTGGGTACTTCATGGGCTCTGTGTTGCAAGGTCCTAATCACTCCCAGCTTGTGCTGCAGTGGGTGGTTGGAATCGAACAGTAAGTACTGGTCTGTGTGGGTGGGTTTCCTGTATACTTCTGTCTGAAGGCTGCCTTCCTCCTCTCTGATTGTGGAGCAATCAAGAAACGCCAACCGGTTGTCCTTAGCATCTTCTCGGTGAACTTAATGTATACATCCAACCCATTGATATGCTCAGAGAAAGTTTCCAGCTCTTGTTTCTTGATTATCACAAACGATCGTCCTCGTAACGCAGCCAGAGGCACGGACGTTTGCCCAGGAAGGAGGTCAGAGCCTTCTTCTCAAGTGTTCCATATATAGGTTGGCTACGATCGGCGAGACCGGGCGAGCCCATAGCACAGCCGTGGATCTGTCTGTAAAAATGTCCCCTGAATTGGAAGTAAGTTGTGTTAAGGCAGATGTCCAATAATTGGCAGATGTATTCAGGTGTGAGTTTGGTCCTTTCCGGTAGGGTTGAGTCCTCCTGCAGTCGCATCCTCACTGCTGCCACTGCCTCCGAGGTAGGAATACAAGTGAAAAGGGACACCACGCCGCATTTGCGAGACCATAACGCCATCTGGGTCCATACGGAGGTGTCTCACTTTGCTCACAAAGTGCTGTGTGTTGTCCACATGATGTTCTGAGTTCCCCACTAATGGAGCCAAGATGGAGGTTAAGTGTTTAGCTACATTGTATGTGATGGAGTCCGTGCTACACACAATGGGTCTCAATGGGACATTCTCTTTGTGTATTTTGGGAGGCCAGAAATACGTGGAATGGCTTCACCAGGATACAGTCTGGAGTACAGAGGCCTGTCAAGCAACTCCGCCGTCTCAAGCGTCTGTAGACAGTCTATAACCTTCTTCTTGTAGCTACTTGTGGGGTCCCTTTTTCAGTCTTTCATATGTGGAGGTGTCCTCAAGGAGACTGTTGACCTTGGACTCATAGTCCGCTGTGTTCAAGATCACTGTGCAGCCCTTTGTCAGCTGGTAAGATGTTTATGGTATGGTCCTTTGTAAAGCTGAAAGTGCCTTCCTCTCTTCTGGTGTGATGTTAGAAGGGGGTGGTTTGGCACTTTTCAGGGTGGCGGTGACCCGCATCCTGAGGTCTGCTGCCTCGGCATCATTCAATTTGTTGTTTCTGATGGCTGTCTCAGTGGCTGTGATGTAATCTGTTGTTGGGATATGGTTGAGGTGACCGAGAAATTGAGTCCTTTGGAAAGGACATCTATTTCTGCCTGAGTCAGGATGCGGTCTGAAAGGTTTTTGATCCAGCTATTCCTGTTAATACTTGTCTCACCTTGGGCTGTCCCTAACCTCCTGTTGTGCTGATCTTTACTAGTGTTGATCTTTTCCAAAAGAGAGGAGAACTTTCTGATCTGTCGCTCCTTACTTTTCTTGTGCTGTGCTCCCTGTGCAATCTGTGTAAAATCTAACACTCTATTGAGAATATCTTCAGGGACCATGTTCGTAAGTTCCTTCTGAATAATTTCCATTCTGTACCTCAGTTTATCTATTTTGGTGTTGTTCTCCCTAATTCTTTCACTAAGCATCTGCATCAGGTTTCTTCTCCAAATCTTCTCTGCTCTGTGTCCTTTAATTGGGGATTTGATCTGTAGGCTCCTCGGGATTATGTTACTCTGTCTACACCTCAAGTTAAACCGAGGTGATTTCTGTTATCGGCTAATTTCCTGGCTGTATTCTCAAGCTCCCGCACCAGATCTAAGGTACCTTGCCCAAAATTCTCCAGAATTCGCCGATGTAAACCCTCATTCGTCCAGGTGTGGTCCATCGTAGAAAGGGGTTCAGAGGTTGTCATCCGGACGCCGCTTAAAGATCGAGACGCTTCGACTTTTATCCAAAAGTCATTGTCAATCAGAGAGCTGGTATGGGAACCTGGGCCTTATATGCTACTCTAAGTAGTGGGAGTCCAGCCCCCAGGAGGAGTCACTGCACTCCTGTCTTTGTTATAAGATTGTTTGTTTGTCACCTGGGATTTAATTAATTGGTCTATCTTGTTGATTAATGGTTGGCCTCACCTAGTTTCACCTGTGTCTAAAGGTCTATTGTTATCTTGATAGCTGGCTGTTGCTACCTCCTCACTAATGATTGCATCTTTATAATTTTACTGGTGTATTTATCTGGACCAAGTTGTCAGGATGATTTCATAAATTTTGGCTAAATTAAATCTTAAGCCCCCATTCCTGTTCAGGGAAGGATTTTCTTTTACAAAAATGGCCTCCTTTACTCCTCTTTCAAACCAGTTCTTCTCTCTGCTCAAAATCTTCACCTCACTGTCCTCAAACGAGTGATTTGTAGCTTTTAGATGCAGATGGACTGCACTCTGCGGTCCGGTGGAGGAACATCTTCTGTGTTGGTACAGCCTTTTGTGCAATGGCTGTTTTGTTTCTCCTATGTAACGTTCTTTACAACTGTCCTCACTGCACTCTATCGAATAAACTACATTGCTCTGTTTCTCTGTCGGCCTCTTGTCTTTCGGGTGGACCAGTTTCTGATTAAGCGTGTTGCCAGGTTTGTAATAGACAGGGATGTCGTGTTGTCTAAAAATCCTTTGAAACTTCTCAGACAGGCCCGAGACATAAGGGATAGAGACACCCCTCCTGCTGGGGTCTTTATCCTTTCTGTCCTGTTTCTGGCTCTTCTGACTTTGTTAAAGGCCCAGTTAGGGTATCCACAAGCTGAGAGGGCACGATGGACGTGTTCTTCCTCCTTCTTTCTCCCCTCAGAGCTGGTGGGTACTTCATGGGCTCTGTGTTGCAAGGTCCTAATCACTCCCAGCTTGTGCTGCAGTGGGTGGTTGGAATCGAACAGTAAGTACTGGTCTGTGTGGGTGGGTTTCCTGTATACTTCTGTCTGAAGGCTGCCTTCCTCCTCTCTGATTGTGGAGCAATCAAGAAACGCCAACCGGTTGTCCTTAGCATCTTCTCGGGTGAACTTAATGTATACATCCAACCCATTGATATGCTCAGAGAAAGTTTCCAGCTCTTGTTTCTTGATTATCACAAACGTATCGTCCACGTAACGCAGCCAGAGGCTCGGAGGTGTGCCCAGGAAGGAGGTCAGAGCCTTCTTCTCGAAGTGTTCCATATATAGGTTGGCTACGATCAAGTAGACCAGGTGAGCCCATAGCACAGCCGTGGATCTGTCTGTAAAAATGTCCCCTGAATTGGAAGTAAGTTGTGTTAAGGCAGATGTCCAATAATTGGCAGATGTATTCAGGTGTGAGTTTGGTCCTTTCCGGTAGGGTTGAGTCCTCCTGCAGTCGCATCCTCACTGCTGCCACTGCCTCCGAGGTAGGAATACAAGTAGGAATACTTAGTTTAGACCTACTTTAGTCCTACTTTAGACCTACTTTAGTCCTGATTTAGTCCTAGTTTAGTCCTGCTTTAGACCTGGCTTTAGACCTGGTTTAGACCCACTTTAGTCCTAGTTTAGTCCTGGTTTAGCCCTACTTTAGTCTAGGTTTATTCCTTCTTTAATCCTTCTTTAGTCCTGCTTTAGTTTAAACAGGAGTTTGTGGTAATGAGTAAATGTCTGATATTTTCTTTTCTTTTCTCCTTTTGACTTTTTTGACGTTTTTTTCTACAAACAGGACAAGATTCTGGTCCAGAAGAAGTGACAAGAGGAGCCCCAAAGAAGGCAAAGAAGGTCTAAGGCTGAGGTCAACGCCGTCATGTGGTATTTTAAAGATCACATCCACAAACTGGCCTCCAAAACTCAAGGTTCTGTGTCAGCACAAAGAACAAGATGTAAGGGACTTTGTTAAAAATCGTTAAAAAAGGCAGTTACAGAAACAAAATCTGTAAATCCACAGATTTTAATGTGCAAATTATACATTCTCAGCAGCTCCAGCAAAATTAGGTTTTATTTTATTAATAAAAATTCACTTATTATTAAACTATTTGATTTGCAGAGTGAAAAGTGCTTTAGATCTGCTTTAGTAATAGTTTATACCTACCTAGATCCTAGTATAGAACTACTTTGGTCTTGCTTTAGTCCTGCTTTAGTCCTGTTTAAGGCCTGTTTTAGTCCTAGTTTAAAACTACTTTAGTCTTGCTTTAGTCCTAGTTTAGACCTACTTTAGTCCTGCATTGGTCTTGCTTTAGTCCTAGTTTAGACCTACTTTAGTCCTACTTTAGTCCTGCATTGGTCTTACTTTAGTCCTAGTTTCGACCTACTTTTTATATTTGATTTGCAGAGTGAAAAGTGTTCTAGAGCCAAGAGAAATTTAAATGTTCAGTGCAAACATAGAGGGCAGAATGTACAAGACAAATGTGTGTTTTCTTATCTTAATGTAGAAATCTCAGTTTTATAAGATGTTCTAAAATGTTTCTTTGTTAAATTATATTTTAGATGAAAGGCTAATGTAGGTTCTTCTGTTGAAGATAATGTTCTTGAGTTTGTGACGTTCATAGCTGCATAAACACCCACAAACATGGCCAGTTTGAAAGGGAAAAGAAATGCTAAAATGCTGTAAATCCACCGGCAAATGTGGGGTTTTTGGTTTGTTTACTCAGGATTAAGTGCATTCATTTTTATACACTGCTTTTTTGTGTTTATTGTGGAAGTATTTTTGTTTATATGATATATTTTTTTTATTACAGACACTATATGGACAGTATTTCAGATGCAAAAGCCAATTCTCAAAAATAAAATGCCCTGTCCTGTTAATGCTGTGTTGTCATGTTGTGTATTTATGTTAATTCATGTTAATTTGAACATGACGTCATAGTCCGGGGAATGCTATTTCCTGTCTCCGTAAACCACAAAAGTAAAAAGTCCGCCTAAACCAGAACAGGGGCAGGCTCGTGTGTATGGAGTTCTGTTGCGAGTGTATGAACTCTGAAGTGACCCAAATTTTTTTCAGATTTTTTGAAGCATCTTAATCTAACTCCCAGAGCTCTAGGACCCTGGGAAAGGGTGGTCCATGTAATACACCACCGGGCGGGTTTGGAGAAAAAGTCCGGCTAAACCCTGTAAACCCGTATGTGTGTGTGTGTGTGTGTGTGTGTGTGTGTGTGTGTGTGTGTGTGTGTGTGTGTGTGTGTGTGTGTGTGTGTGTGTGTGTGTGTGTGTGTGTGTGTGCGTGTGTGCGTGTGTGCGTGTGCGCGTGTGCGTGTGTGTGCGCGTGCGTGCGTGCGTGCGTGCGTGCGGCACGTGCTACTGTAACTCCAGCTTACTCTTGTTCACGAATGCTGGGCAATGCTGAACATTAAAAGTGCGTATGACAGGTTTTCATCATTTTCTAATTTTGACTTTATTTGGTGTTTTAATACCTGCTGTGAATATAAATTATTTAGTTTCACACCAATCAAGTAGTCGTTTGTGGAGAAAAAATGTAAAATCTGCTGAAAATTACAGGAAGTAAACAAATTGATGACGTCACACTAGGAAGACAATGGCTATGCAGAATTTATACAAAAGAGACTACTTTTTTGACTCTTTAAATATTGATTCAACAAAATAAAGGTGTTCACGTGTATTTTATTTGTCAAATAAAAAAAAAAATCCTTGACATTAGATGAGTTTTTGCCCAATGTACAGGATGGTCACTTGGTAATTTCCTAGTGTGATGTCATCATTTACAAATAAAAAACCAAAAAAAAAAAGCTAAACTGGGATAAAATTTGTAATGTATGTAAAGAAAACTTTGAAATATATGTATCTTAACTGCATTTTAGTTAAATTAGTAGTCCAACCTGTCATAGCCACTTTAAAGGTTGTGTGGAGGATTTTTGGGCAATTTTGAAAAACTACACCCCCCCTTATCAAGTTTATCATTCGCCAGGATTTGAATGATAATCCTAAAAGGGTTTGAATGATAATCCTTAAAAAAAATGTCAGACTTGTCACCAGTAAGTAATAACCTTTCTTGTACCACACATACGCACCTGGTAAACACGGCGCCGTAAACGTTAGTACATGGGAAATGAGGGGGACCAATCCTTTACGTCATCCACAAACCATGATTGGCTGAAATAATCAGCCATACAACCTCAAATAAAAAACTGTCTGAAAACAAAAGGTAAACTTGAACTACCTATATAAAATAATGTTTACAGTTCAGTCTAAAAGTTGTCTCTGATGTGCTCAGTACCTACACCTCCAACAACAGATTTTTATTTTTTTGCCACTTACTAAATATTGTCCCTTGTTTCCCTGTAAATTCCACCGATAGTTTGTGAAATGCTTCAGTCTGTGCCATGTTAAAACTCCTTGGGCTTAAAGAGGGAGTATTACACTTCTATGGGGTATTAATGTTAACATATAGCATATATAGATCACAATGTTATCTTTTGTTGATTTGAAAATTGTATCTTAGCCGAAAACAACGTATTATAACGTATATAACATTTCGTTTTTGATGCTCAGACCCATACTCTCCACGCTAAGCCCCTCCCCCTCCACAAGCACACGCAGGTTCATGAAGGTAATAATAATAACGTAATAAACACAAAAGAGAGCAAGGAGAGAACCTCATTATTTGCGTGCTGTAGTTAATAACTGTTCACAGCCAAATCGGTTTTCCAAAACGAGTTGCGACTTACTCACCAGACTTATCTTAGACTTCTCTCTTCTTCTTTAGAGTGTGTGTTTCAGTTAGTCCATTATTCCACCAGCTTTTGTTGAAGACGCTGTAGTCCTTGGTGTATAGGCGTAAACAAACTGTCTCATACTAGCGTGAAGGACAGCTACAAACAATCGCAGAAAAATATTCTTATGTCTTTGCTCTTTTTTCAGGTCTTAAAAATGTGAACAATTTTGAAATGCTCTACCGTGCTGTCGTCTCTTGCATTTGGAGTTGTGGCGTTTTTCGACGGATGACGCGGCTCCGAAAACCTTCTGTGCTGTTTGTATAATTCCACAAATCATCACCAGACTCGCTTTGGGCATTTCTTCCGTTTAATTACGATCGTTACAACTGGGCAACACTTTATAATAATTACACTTATTCATGACTTAATAAAGCATGAACAAAGACTTAATTCATAATCAACAAATTGTTTTTTAAGAATGATTCAGGCTTAGAAACTATTTAACAAATATTCTAACCCTAATTTCTAACCCTAACCTTAATGAAGTAGTTACCAAGCCTGAATCATGTTTAATAAACTATATATTAATTGTTAGGAAAGTATTTGTTAATGCTTTATTAAGGCAAAATAAGATGTAGTTATTATAAAGTGCGTCACAGCTCACCACTGCTCACATTACAAAGCATTGTGTATATACAAATGTGCGTACTTGCCAGTAGATGGAGCAAGAGGTAAGTTAACAAGGCGTCTCCCAAGACAGTGATTAAGTTTTATTGTTCTGTGTAAAAACATTTTATTTTTAAATCAAAAACATGAGATGTAAGCACACTAAAGAGCATATTTAAAGGCTAATAACAATACAGTGGAAGTGTAATATTTGTCTTTTAAAGGATGACAAAAAAAGCTTGAAAAATAATGTATAAAAGTGGTTTACTCTCAGAAGTCTACAAACTCGCAATTGTGGAGGGAATTCAACTGGAAATGTTTCATCCGTTTTTTTTATAACGTCTCATATTAAAAGCAAGCAACTGGGAATCCAACAAACATGTTGGAGGGGCTGTGATTCTAAAGACGGAAATCACTCTCACATTTTTTGGTCCTGCCCTAAAATCCTACCATTTTGGACAATTGTGAATGAAACTTTACAGAAAGTTCTAGGTTACGATGTTCCAAAGGAATTCAGTGTATTGTTCCTTGGAAACATCATGGAAAAAGTGAGGAAAGAAGATCTTTATTTGACGAAGATTTTGCTGACTGCGGCTAGAAAAGCCATTACCAGACTTTAGCTCAAACCTGATGTACCGAATCTGCAGCATTGGACCAATGTAATACAGGACAGATATTTGATGGAAAAACTAACTTTTTCAATTAGGCTAAGGGTACCGGACTTCAATCGAAAATTATTATTATTATTATTATTATTATTAAAATCTAAAAATGCAAATAAAATAAAATTGAAAAAAAAAAAAAAAAAAAAAAGTGGTTTACTTTATAAAAGAGGTTGTTTGAAAGAGGTGGGAAAAAAGATTCTTTGAAACACAACTTTTGATTCATAATGTCATACTCTGATCCAGGTTTAGACGCCTGGGCTGACAACAACATCCCATCTAAACCCTCCAAAGGAAACATCAGTATCGCTAATGGATCCAAACTTTCTCTGAAGTGCTTTTGTTGATGTTAGCGGCAACATCCAGTCAGTGACCCACTTGTGAAGGTGCAGGTCTCATCTTAAATTCTGTCTGAACTGCACCATCAGACACTCTCCGCCTCACTGAGAGATCGCTGCTATTCTACTGGGGCTCTCAGCCTGATTCATCGAGAGTTAGTTTTGGAACGATGGCCAACTGAGAGCTATATAAAACAAGAACAAGGGCCAGTGGGGTGGTTTCTGCAAGAAATCTGAAAAGCTCTAAAACATGTTGTGTCTACTTGCTTAAAAAAACGTCTTTCATTTGTCCCTCTGGAGAATTGGCTTGTTATATATTTATTAATTTTATTTTGCACCAATATAGTGTTACGGCCCTAGGCCTACTCTTCTTGCCTCCTTTTGTATTTTTGAATACTGTGTTTCGTGAGAGATGTTTTGTTTTTTTTAAAGTGCCTATGACAGCTTGGACTACTTATTCAACTCAAATGCAGGTAAGGTTAATGTATTTCAAATGTTGTTAAACTATTGTTAAACACATTTTATCCCGGTTTAGCAATTTTTTTGGTTTGTAATTTTACTTCCTGGTTGTAAATGATGCCATCACACTAGGAAATTACCATAGCAACCATCCTGTACACTGGGCCAAAATGTGTTTTTTGACAATTACCAATATATGTGAGCTTTTTGTTGAAATAATGTTTAAAAGGACATAAAAGTTGTTTATTTTGTGTAAATTATGCATCATTTTTGGTTGTGAGTGTCGCGTTCCCTCAGTGTGATGAATTTGTTTTTACCTCCTGATTTTTCAACTTTTCGGTTACAAACGGTCACTTGATTGGGTTAAAAATATAATTTATATTTACAACAGATATTACTACACCAAATAAAATAAAACTGAGGAAAAAAATACGCATACGCACTTTAAGGTGAGACGCTGCAGGTGAATAGGAAAAAAATCTTAAATTTAAAGATGTTGATTTGATTGATTTGAAACTTCTCCTGTAGTTTACTCACATAAATGTAAGGAAAAATGTTTTACAAGATTTTCATCATGTAATGTTTTCATATGGAAATTAGGCATTTTATGTGTAAAAACAGCAAAATTGCACATATTTGGGACATTTCAGCCTTAAAGACGGACAGAACCAGGTTTAAATTTCTTGGTTCATTTGGTACACATATTAGGTTCAAAAAGAGGGATTTAGGTTAGCATTTAGTTTTTGAGTCAAGATTTGACTAAAAATGAAAATTTGCCAAAATTTTTTTGACTTCATAAATTAGGCTTAGAATTACATTACATCAAAACCTTGTTAAGTACACGATTGTAATGTCTGGTGTTTGTAGGAGCTACTTTAAGGCTGTTCTTTATGTCTCTGGGAGAGAAAAATGCATTAAATCTTGTCCTATAGAAATCTATGAAGTGGATTAAATGAACTAATAAAACATCTTAGGAGCAGATTGGACAGATTTGTGTGAAAGCCTATAGTTGAGAGAGCAAACTAACCAATAACAAAACACTGAGAAAAAAAAAGAGCTTTGCCTGTAGTGTCTTGCCTTAAGTTACGTTAAACAGATGAAGACTGCAATATCATATAATAATCATTTAATGTGAACTTCTGCTTTCTCTGGATTTTACGCCAAGATGTATGTTACAACTAAAAAAAATCAATGACGTCATAAGTTTACGTGCTTGTCTTGAAGATGTTATTTGCTTTGTCTGGATATTCACAGATTTTTAGCATTTAGCATTCAGGTATTGACAATATTTAGCATTTATTCATGGAGCTACTGTGGAACATTCAGGCCACCACCTATGTTCAAATCTTGTAAAGTCTTGTCCTCAACACCATGTCTTGTCTTGTCTTTATGTCTCGTCCTGCCTTCAATCTCCCAGAAAACTTATATCGTCCAAAAACTGTATTGATCCATGTGGAAAGTTCGATATGGCGTTCTGTATTTGTCTTTGCTACTGAAAGACTTAAATAACAGTTAAAGGAAGCAAGTCACTTTCCTCGAGGCCTGACTGCTGCATTTCTCACTTCCACCTACACGCAGGAAGGCTAAACTTATAAATGCTAACCTCTGCCAGATGGATGCATCTTTCATCGTTAACGGTAGCTCTTTGACCCTGGTTGCTCATAAATGATTACAAGTTTGAAGTCGGGCCGTCATTAGAGACACCCATAAACACTTGAAAATCTTCAGCCTGGACTTTTCTGTAAGAGCTATTGATTCACCCTCTCAGCTTCTTTAATATAGCATTTTTTTGGCTAATGTCTGATTTTTTTCTATGACACTCAACAACTGCGCTGTTTCAAAATAATGCAATCAAGTCCAAAACATGTTCAGTGTTCATGAGTTCACTTCGGCTGTTCAGTACATTTGGTATAGATTTCTGAATATGAAAAACATGAGAGGCATTTCAAAGACAGGGCTTTTAATTGGGCTCTCTGCATCTAATAATAAAACCTTTTATTGACTTGGAATAGAGCCACGTTTAGTTAGTTTAGTTTATTTCCAAAAGGGGACAGTGCAATTTCATAAAACACATGAATAAAACATGAGTAAAACAGCCAGAATTAGCCAAAGAGGCTATTTTTCATCTGTAGTCCCCCGGCCATGATGTCAAAATGGCAATAAAACGGACAAAAACAGACATTGTTAATAAAACACAACATCAACACAAAATATAATACAATATTTACAAAAATGTACAGTGAGTGGCCAAACGTGTTGCTTTATTGTTGCAAGTCGTGCTGTAATGTATTATTGCGAGAAGGTCCTGAGTTCGACTCCTGGGCGGTGTCGTTCTGTGTGGAGTTTGCATGTTCTCAATATGTCTGCGTAGGTTTCCTTCAGTTTTTATCACTAAAATGTGCAATAAACTCCTCCCCTCTGGCGTCATGAAAGACTCCCCTGAAAAAGAGATTCTAAATGTCAGTGGGAATTTCCTGGTTAAATAAAGGTCAATAAAATAAAGACATAAATTGTGCTTTGGAATGAGAATGGTTTGTCTGTGCGACGTCTGTCCTCTCTGCTTTGCTTTGTTATCTATAAAACCTGTTCATAAGTGCATGAACCAAAAACATTCAGGATGTGAATACTGTTACACTACAGTAACTGTGGAATTTGAGAGAATGCACACTAATGGAAGGATGAATCACCTCCAAAGGGGAAAATAAACCAGTCATTTTAAAGGAAAAATATAATGCATTTTTCATCTTGCTATCGTCCTTTAAACATGCTCTTGAGGACCTTAAATTAGCATCTCATGTTTTAAACAGATTTTTAAAAAGTTTACAATGGCCTTATAAAAGGATTTGTCCTCTGTATGCAATGAGTGCATCTGGCCAGTTGATGGCGCATAGCGCTTACACAGTTTACTCATCTTTTAAGACATAAAAAGCGTTAGCCAAGCAGTAGCAGTTATCACGTTTAGACAGCAGAGACACTCAGAACAAGTGGTGATGATTTAAGGACTTAAAACAGCTGAAGATTCTCGGATAAATGACGTATGAAATGTGAGAAGTGACGTATGAAATAGGAGGGAGAGGATTTTCTAATGAACATTCCTCAAACAGTATGAATGCAGCTGAATGCAACTCCAGGTATGTTTTTGTTGACGGAACATTATTAGGATATGGTTAAAAGCTCAAAATAGCCACTGTAGCAAAATATGTGTCCTTTAATGTAGAAGAGCTACTCTGTCACCCATTGTTCAGCAACTACAAGTGCAAGTGTGAACTTAAGGATATACACTGTACCAATAACAGACACAGAGACATCAAAAGAACCTACAATAGCTAACATTTGAATAAGAATGCTTATGGTAGTCACATGCTACATGCTACCACGATGCTAGCAACGCTTGCTGTATTTTAAAGGTCCCATATTCTGCTATTTTGCCCTTTACACAGTCTATTCTAAGGGCTTTGTTGATAAAATTTTGCGTTGTGCAATATCCATAACATAACAGTTTCCAAAAAACACCCATTTCTTGGACCCTCCTTGTAAAAGCAAACGGCTCACTCTGAGATCTGACCCCCCCCGAACAGAGAGCAGGCTGCCTCCCCCGCCCAACCCGCGAGCCTCCCCCGCCCAACTCGTGCCGAAGCCTAGAGCGGAGATGTTGCGCTTGCGCCGTGTGCTCCGGTAAACAGCGATACACAAACACGGGAATAAACATTTTATCCGTCATGATGGTGCGTCGTGCTGAGTCCTACGTCCTGGATCTGACCTGGAGTTTGACGTGCTCCAGTACCTCGACGACGGACGTTGCCGTTTGGTAAATAACAAGCTAACTCTTCGATCTGTCGTATCCATCGTGTAATTACTGTGTAGCATTAGCATTAGCTGTTTTTATTCTGCGGCTGCGCGCTTCCTGGAGGCGTGGCTTAAACACCGCGTCATCCATGGGAAGCCGCGTCATCCATGTGAGGAGCCCCCGTCTGCTGCTCAGCCGAGGGGGACGGAAAAGACAGTTCTCTAGCGAAAGCATGTGGGAATCAATCAAAAAACCACTTTGGGCACACATACGAGGCCCAAATAGCACTGTAGGAAGGTTAAAACCTCTGAAAAGTCGATTTTGCATGTTATGGGACCTTTAACATCAACAGAACAATCTCTTTACTTTTCTGGGGTAACAGGGTGTTCATGATATCTGTTAAAGGTCCCATATTACGCACAATTGACATTTGTGCATTTCTTAGTCGATGAATGATTTTAAACGGGGGGCAGAGTTTGATTTAACCATGGCAGAGGGAAACGAGTCACGCATCGCGGGGGACACTAGAGAGAGAAGCTGAAACAGCAAGTCAAAGCTAGTCGTGTTCTATTATCGGGTAAGTGCGCTGATTCAAGAGATGGGTGTTTTTTATAAAAACGATTTTGTATTGAAAGTTGCACAAGAAAAATATTAGCATAAATGTCCAGGGTGGATTATGAAGCGTGAAATGCTTAAAATACATAATCAATCATAAAGGGAAATAGTAAAGTAAAGCATTTCCCATTGACTTGAACTGACTTTTCTTCTACACCAAACCACGCCCCCTGCTATGACGCACTGACAACTGTATCTAGTGTTGAAATAGATTGGTTAATTCCCTTTTGACAAGTAGATATCCTTCTGGTTTTGGTTATATCCTTCTGGTTTTGGCCCTCGTCTGTGGAACGGCCTGCCGGAGAACCTCAGGGCCGCAGAGAACGTTCAGGTTTTTAAGAGCAGGCTCAAGACCCACCTTTTTAGTCTAGCTTTTGATTAATATTTCATTTGTGTATTTGTTACATTTATTTATTGTGTTTACTTATTTTATATGTATTTCTTTAAGTTTTACTCTAGTTCTATTTATTAATTACCCATATTTATTTATTTATTCTTTTATTTATTTTAGACTCCAGTGTTTCCTCTGAGGGGCCCTCTGTACTGGGAGTGGCGGTCGTCTGTGGTTGCTGGGCCCTGGCTCATGGGCCCCTGGTGGAGGTTTGGTGTTTGCCCCATCTCTCCTCAGGGCCCTGAGTCTGCATCCTGTGGCTGCAGACTCTCTGCTCCTGGTGCAGACGGCTCCTCTGACGGTGCTTCTTCAACTGGTGTATCTGCACTCAGCCTATTGCATCCTAGGGTATGTGTGTGTAAATACATGTATATGCACATAGATGGGTGTGTGTGTGTGTGTGTGTGTGTGTGTGTGTGTGTGTGTGTGTGTGTGTGTGTGTGTGTGTGTGTGTGTGTGTGTGTGTGTGTGTGTGTGTGTGTGTGTGTGTGTGTGTGTGTGTGTGTGTGTGTGTCCTTGCTTAGGCCAATTTTGGGGACATGAGTCAGAATACACACCAGTAGATTGGGGACCCAAATCCAAATGGGGACAAAAACCATGGTCCCCAATTAGATTTCATTGAAAATGCTATCTCCAAGCTCTAAAATACATTTCCCTCTTAAAATCTCAACTGTCCCTAAAAGTGACTTATTTCAGTTTTTTGTGTGTGTGTGTGATTTCAAAACTGCCCCCCCACTCAATTTGTGTATCCCTCAACATTTCCCCCTGGTGGTTGTGTGTGGAATTGCACATGTCCCCAAATGGAGGTTGTGTGTAACGTCAGACCTGTGTTTACACCAGAATAGAAGTCCCAATTCAACAGTTTGAACAGCAGCCAGATCCAAACGTGTTTTCTTCTATGATCTGATGGATCTGTGTTACTTTACATCAATTAGACCAAGCCAAAATTTGCAGTGTTGGGCCACCTGTGTTGAAATGGCAAGCACAAGGGGAAAAGGGCGGAACAAACTTAGAAAGTAACACGGAAAACAACATGATTGGCGGAAATGTTTGCTCCTCCTAATTAATCGTAGAAAGGGTTTCAGGGGTTGTCATCCAGACACTGTTTGAAGATTGAGACGTTTCGACTTTTATCCAAAAGTCATTGTCAATCAGAGAGCTGGTATTGGAACTCGGTCTTATATGCTCCTCTAAGTACTGGGAGTCCTGCCCACAGGGAGGAATCACTGAACGCCTGTCTTTGTTTGGAAAATTGTTTGTCTAGTGTCACCTGAAACTTGATAATTGGCCTGCCTTTGTTAGTTTAATAGTTGGCCTTGCCCAGTATTAAACTAACAAAGGCAGAATTAAACTAACAAAGGCAGAATTCTGGAGAATTTTGGGCAAGGTACCTTAGATCTGGTACAGGAGCTTGAGAATACAGCCAGGAAATTAGCAAACAACAGAAAGCACCTCCGGTTTAACTTGAGGTGTAGACAGAGTAACATAATTCCGAGGAGCCTACAGATCAAATCCCCAGTTAAAGGACACAGAGCAGAGAAGATTTGGAGAAGAAATCTGATGCAGATGCTTAGTGAAAGAATTAGTGAGAACAACACCAAAATAGATAAACTGAGGTACAGAATGGAAATTATTCAGAAGAAACTTATGAGCATTGTCCCTGAAGATATTCTCAGAAGAGTGTTAGATTTTACACAGATCGCACAGGGAGCACAGCACAAGAAAAGTAAGGAACAACAAATCAAGAAGTTCTCCTCACTTTTGGAAAAGATCAACACTAGTAAAGATCAGCATAACAAGAGGTTAGGGACAGCCCAAGATGAGACAAGTATTAACAGGAAGAGCTGGATCAAAAACCTTTCTCAGGCAGAAATAGAAGTTTTTTTTCCAAAGGACTCAATTTCTCAGTCACCACCAACCATATCCCAACAACAGACTACATCACAGCCACAGAGACAGGCATCTGTTAAGGCATTGAGACTGAATGTAGATGTGGTGGTGTTTAAAACATCAGATAAATGCAACTTTTTAACGTTTAGCGATTGATTTGTGGCCCTCCGCTTGGTCTATATTTCAATATGTGGCCCTCGCTGGAAAATGTTTGGACACCCCTATTATAGACTGTGTACAGAAGCTTGAGAAGGAGGAGTTGATTGACAGGCCTCTGTACTACTGTACTGTACTGTACGACTGTATCCTGGTGAAGCCATTCCATGTATTTATGGCCTTCCCAAAATCCACAATGAGAATGTCCCATGGTGTGTAGCACGGACTCCATCACATACAATGTAGCTAAACACTTGACCACCATCTTGGCTCGGTTAGTGGGAAACTCAGAACATCATGTGGACAACACACAGCACTTTGTGAGCAAAGTGAGACACCTCCGAATGGACCCAAATGACGTTATGGTCTCGTATGATGTGGTGTTTCCCCTTTCACTTGTATTCCAACCTCGGAGGCAGTGGCAGCAGTGAGGATGCGACTACAGGAGAACTCTATCCTACCGAAAGGACCAAACTCACACCTGAACACATCTGCCAATTATTGGATCTGCCTTAACACAACTCACTTCCAATTCAGGGGACACTTTACAGACAGATCCACAGCTGTGCTATGGGCTCTCCGGTCTCCCCGATCGTAACTAACCTTTAAATGGAACACTTTGAGAGGAAGGCTCTGACCTCCTTCCTGGGCACACCTCCTAGCCTCTGGCTGCGTTACGTGGATGATACCTTTGTGATAATCAAGACACAAGAGCTGGAAACGTTCTCTGAGCATATCAGTGGGTTGGATGTATACATCAAGTTCACCCGAGAAGATGCTACGGACAACCGGTTGGCGTTTCTTGATTGCTCCACAATCAGAGAGGAGGAAGGCAGCCTTCAGACAGAACTGTACAGGAAACCCAGAACACAGACAGGACTTATTGTTCGGGTCTAACCACCCACTGCAGCACAAGTTGGGAGTGATCAGGACACTACAACACAGAGCCCATGAAGTACCCACCAGCTCTGAGGGGATAAAGAAGGAGGAAGAACACGTCCAACGCGCCCTCTCAGGGTGTGGTTATCCCAACTGGGCCTTTAACAAAGTCAGAAGAGCCAAGAAACAGGACAAAAAGGATAAAGATCCTAGCAGGAGGGGGTCTCTATCCCCTATGTCTCGGCCTGTCTGAGAAGTTTCAAAGGATTTTTAGACAACACGACATCCCTGTTTATTTCAAACCTGGCAACACACTTAAACAGAAACTGGTCCACCCGAAAGACAAGAGGCCGACAGAGAAACAGAGCAATGTAGTTTATTCGATAGAGTGCAGTGAGGACAGTTGTAAAGAACGTTACATAGGAGAGACCAAACAGCCACTGCACAAAAGGCTGTACCAACATAGAAGATCTACCTCTACGGGACCGCAAAGTGCAGTCCATCTGCACCTAAAAGCTACAAACCACTCGTTTGAGGACAGTGAGGTGAAGATATTGAGCAGAGAGAAGAACTGGTTTGAAAGAGGGGTAAAGGAGGCTATTTTTGTCAAAAGAGAGAATCCGTCTCTAAACAGGAATGGGGGTTTAAGATTTAATTTGGCTAAGATTTATGACAGCCTCCTAACACCTTGGTCCAAATCAATAGGCCAGTCAAATGCTAATGAGGTCATCAGCAGTGATGAGGGATCAACAGCCATCAATAGAAAAATAGATATAAGACAATAATATATCTTAGCCACAGGTGAAACTGGGCAGGGCCAACTATTAAACTAACAAAGGCAGGCCAATTATCAAGTTTCAGGTGACACTAGACAAACAATTTTCCAAACAAAGACAGGCGTTCAGTGACTCCTCCCTGGGGGCAGGACTCTACTTAGAGGAGCATATAAGCCACAGTTCCCATACCAGCTCTCTGATTGACAATGACTTTGGGATAAAAGTCGAAACGTCTCGATCTTCAAACAGCGTCCGGATGACAACCCCTGAAACCCTTTCTACGATGAACCACACCTGGACAAATGAGGGTTTACATCGACGCCTCTAATTAAGCTCCTGTTCCCATGAGAAGAAAACTTAAACCACACCATTTCAAGGTAAGGAAACGTTAAAAGTTTGTTTTTAAATTAAAGCTATAAACATAATTACATCATTAAAGCATTTTACAATGTGGAGCAACATGTTTAATATAAAAGGAAGATAAAATGCTCTGGCAAATGTGGATCTACAGGCCTTCATCCAAATCCATCAGCACATTGTGCTAGCAAGTAGCAAGTAGCAATTGCTACGATAGCTTATTGAAAACATGCAAGCTACTAAGCCAGCTATAAGTCTTTGTCTTTAAACCTTACATTTGCCTGAGATGTTTTTGGGTTGGGACTTTTCTATAAATAATTCAATTTGGAATGTGAAAAATAAATACATATGCACTTGCACATGTGGATGTACATGCCATGATTCAAATTAACAAACAATTTGCAATTGCTAAGTTAGCTGTTTTACCATTACTACTTATCTTGAACAATGCTTTTGCATTTTTTAAAGGGTGTGATCATTTGGAGCCCTGAAAGACTTTACTTTGGATGAAGAAATGACACATAACTACGGGGATGCTGAGGCCATGGCGTAAGGAGGTAGGTATTCACCTTATTCCATGCCCACTTTTGCCTCTTTTCGCCCGTAACAGCACATCCAGTTTATCAGGATCTCGGTGGTGGATGAGGGAAAAGTCTTACTGCTAAAACATTATATAAAGTAGATTGATTTGTGTAAAATGTTCACGAGCCACAATATGTCACATGCACCGATTTCCTGGGCCTGAAGCGGCTTTTTAGGTCGAGTAGAACTTATTTTTACTGAGCTCGCTCTTCCCGTGTAACAGGAAAATAGACGCTCGCAGCAGATTCTAGAATAAGGTTATTATACGTAACTTTATGTTGTCAGTTTGTTACAGTTTCTTGTCTTGGCTCCAGGTAACTCAAAAAGTGTAAATGACTGAGCTACAGCTGCTAATACCAATCATGAGATAAGGCTTTGTTCATTAACAGTGCATCTTAGAGCTCCTGAGTATCTGCTATAGTGCAGGGCCAGGCCATATGCACTTCAATGACTGTCCCCAAATAGTCCCCATTCGAGTGTGAATGTGTGTGATGTCCCCAAAAATTATGTTCTATCAATAATATTAATGTCAATGAACTCGGATAAACAGCTGTCCCCATTACTCCATCGTCAAGTGTGTAATGTGTGCGATGTCCCTCAAAGTCCCAATTAAAACTGTGATGTTATACAAGTTTAAAATCAGCCCTATTATTATGGTATGAACACTTTAAATGTATTTCAATCATGTTTCAGGAGGAGTTCTTCACTGTTGCTGCTGAGACCAGAGACATCAACAAACCACAGGTGAGTCGTAATACTGAGAGGCAAACAATAAAGAAACTTCCTGAATGTTTTGACTATTATAAATATTTTATATGCAAAGAAAAGCTGCACTACAATCCCCAGCAAACCACTGACACACTATGGCTTAATTTTGCACATGTCTTCAAAAATATATTTGTCCTGGCTGCCCAAATTCTCATTACTGCATCGGCCCATGACTGACTGTCCCCAGTTGGTCCCCATTCGAGTGTGTGAGTGTGTACAATGTCCCCAAAAGTCCTGTCCTATTAGTGTTACTATTGCTAAGGAGTTGACATAGAAGACGGTCCCCAGTTGGTCCCCATTCGAGTGTGTGAGTGTGTACGATGTCCCCAAAAGTCTGGGCAAAAAATGGTGGTGTTATTGCATATACAATTTTATTTTTCATAAGCATTGTTGATATATAGGCAAATTAATTACAATTCTATTTCAGGAGCAGTTCCTCCCTGATGTTGCTGATGAGACGAGGGACATTGGCAAACCACAGGTATGAGTCTCAATATTGACTGGTAACTGGAAATCCACTCCAGTCTGGAGTTACAATTGTACTGTTCCATAGACTGTATAAAAACACTGGACATCCCGAGCTGCTGCCGCCACGTTCCAAACAGGAAGTATCCATGGAGGCTGTTCTGGCTCCTTCAAGCCGAGCTCCATTCTCTTTCTATTGGGACATTAGTGTCTTTACTCTGAAACGGCTTCTGTCAAACTCACATGTGGAACCAAACTTACTCACTCCACATGATCCTGTGTTTGATTAAAGTTATGTTCTTCACAAATCAACTTATTACAATAATAACTGACCAATCAGGTGCTTCCTTTTCCAGGGGTCGGTTTCGCCATGTTAGCAACAGGTTTGATTGACAGCTAGCGCCACACGTTGCCGCCGTCTCCTCCTACCGAGGGGTGGAAACCGTTAACAACCTCGCTCCTGATTGGTCCGTGTGGTTACCAAGATACGCACTTGGATTTCCAAATATGGAGTATGGCTCCACTTTAGCCGCTATAACTGCTAGCTCCACTTTTGCCGCTATAACTGCTAGCTCCACTTTAACCACTATAACTTTTAGCTGCGATTTGCTTCATTTGGCTGGAGTCAAACGCTACGACATCGTCCAGTGATTTTTCTACGGTCTATGTACTGTCCCCAGTAAACCACTGACACACTGTGGCTTCATTTGAACTGATTACTTATCCTTTCCTTTCTCTGACACATCTTTCTCTCTCTCCAGCGAACATCTACTCCTGACATCACTGAGAGCACCAAAATCAGGTAAGAGTTGGTTTTACAAAAGACAATCAATTAATGTGTATATTTGTGTCTTCTACATTACATCATCTGCAGTAGATTATTTACATAAAATACCTTGATTGTCCCCAGTTGGTCTCCATTATAGTGCACAGGTGTGTATTACGTCCCCAATAGGTCTTGTCCTCTGAGTATTACTATTGTTACATGGCTCAGTTAAACAACTGTCCCCAATTGGTCCCCATTCGAGTGTGTGAGTGTGTATGATGTCCCCAAAAGTCCTGTCCTATCAGTATTACTATTGTTACATTGATCAGTTAAACAACTGTCCCCAGTTGGTCCCCATTCGAGTGTGTGAGTGTATACAATGTCCCCAAAAGTCTTGTCCTATAAGTATTACTATTGTTACATTGATCAGCTAAACAACTGTCCCCAATTGGTCCCCATTCGAGTGTGTGAGTGTATACAATGTCCCCAAAAGTCTTGTCCTATAAGTATTACTATTGTTACATTGATCAGCTAAACAACTGTCCCCAGTTGGTCCCCATTCGAGTGTGTCAGTGTATACAATGTCCCCAAAAGTCCTGTCCTATCAGTATTACTATTGTTACATTGATCAGTTAAACAACTGTCCCCAGTTGGTCCCCATTCGAGTGTGTCAGTGTGTATGATGTCCCCAAAAGTCCTGTCCTATCAGTATTACCATTGTTACATTGATCAGTTAAACAACTGTCCCCAGTTGGTCCCCATTCGAGAGTGTGAGTGTGTATGATGTCCCCAAAAGTCCTGTCCTATCAGTATTACTATTGTTCTGGGGTTGACATAGAAGACGGTCCCCAGTTGGTCCCCATTCGAGTGTGTGAGTGTGTATGATGTCCCCTAAAGTCCTGTCCTATCAGTATTACTATTGTTCTGGGGTTGACATAGAAGACGGTCCCCAGTTGGTCCCCATTCGAGTGTGTGAGTGTGTATGATGTCCCCTAAAGTCCTGTCCTATCAGTATTACTATTGCTAAGGGCTTCAAATAACTAACTGTCCCCAATTAGTTCCCATCCCAGTGTGTAAGTGTGTTTAATGTCCTCAAAAGTCAACTCTTACTTATGAGTCTGTATTGAATGGCAGTATTTCTTTGTATATTGTTATTGTGTTATTGTGTTATTGTTGCCAGGAAGAGCTTGAGACAGACAGCCCAAGAATCAAGAATCGTTTTTCAAGAAAAATACCTGAAGAATTGGATAAAACCACAGACTGCAGTGATGTTTGCTTCTATTCCTCACTCACTGACAAGAAGTTAATCAGAGACAGAGGAGGACATTATCAACGACAAGAAATGCCAGACTATCCACTTTAACACAGAGTCCAAGAAAGTACAGTCCTGATACCCCCAAAAAGACAAAGGTCCCACAGCTCCAACACTCAAGATCAACCTTCAGATTCCTTTGTCAAAGTAGCCACCTTCAAAAAAAGAAATACAAAGAGACTCATGAAAAAGATTTTCAGGGGGTTGTCATCCGGACTGTTTTTGAAAATCAAGACTTTCAACTTCCATCCAGAAGTCATTATCAATCAGTGAGTGAACCTTTTTTGTTGCTGTCCAATGTCCCAAGAACTCAAAAGATGACACCAAACCATAATTTGCCCACAACACTCAGGTGGTCAAGGAGGGAAATGAGTTTTGGAGTCAAGGTTGTAGAATAGAGCGCATTTTACCCAAACACAGAGCTGCCATATGCTGTAGAACATAGACAGTGGGAGGAGTCACCCCTAGTGTACACTGACTCCAGTCCGGTAGCAGACGCCTGTCACACCAGCTCTGGTTCACTGCGGTCTGTTTTTGATGAAAGCCACATAGATTTACCTGGTTTCGCGCAAGAAACACTCGTCAAATGATGAAAGCTGCACCAGACGCTGTGGCGTCCGCAAAAGTAGACTTCTTGTGGATTCTTTCCTCAAACCTGCGGCCCAGAGCTCAGAGGTCGGTGTAACACAAGCATTGATTTTAAGCACTTTCTAAGTCTTGTGGGACCTGCGTGGGCCCCAAAGCCGACCGAGTCAGTGTGCATCAGGGGTTAAACATTATTTAAGAACCCGGATGACCTATGTACAGTATCCTGTATATCTGTTCAATCGATCAAAAACATACTTGTAAGGTATGCACTTATTTAGCAGTTTATTTTTATATTTTGGAATATAACAATTGAAAGAAATTATAAAAATGCTTGTGGTTTGATACCATTTTAATTCATGATTATGTTGATTGCGTTGGTTTTGTTGGTTTCATGTACCATTTAAACTGGCACATGAAACATTGTTTGTCATTATTCTGAAGTTACTTGTATAAAATATGGTTTATAACATATTTACTAAGTTTTTATGACAAAAGAAATAAAGACCTCAAACTGGACATTTATGAGTTTGTGTATGTGTCCTCAAAATGCACCTTAAAATTCTTTGTCCCCAATGTGAAGGTTAAAAAACTCATGGGACACAAGTTGTGAAAAAGTACAATCTGAGGTGATTTTGTGAATCTGGAGAGTCAAATGAAAAAAATGGCTCTGACAGAATCTTTCTAACTCATTCAGAAAGGGTAGTCCCCAAAGGGGGGGTTCTAGGTTTGCGACCCCAAAATGCCTCTAAGCGAGTATACGTGTGTGTGTGTGTGTGTGTGTGTGTGTGTGTGTGTGTGTGTGTGTGTGTGTGTGTGTGTGTGTGTATGTGACTGTGGGTGGGTTGCTTGGCTCGTGGGAGGTTGGGTGGGAAATGGTCATGTGTGGGAATGTTTTTAATATACACTGTAAAGCACTTTGTGTTACATGCTATGTATGAAAAGTGCTTTATAAATAAAGTTTGATTTTATTTAGAGTCAACTCTCTGTAGGCGTACTCCAGCTAGGTCCGCTTGACCCAAGATCCTGCTCAAGATTCCACATGAAGAGACCACACATGGAATTCTCCTGCAGTGAAGCGATAGTCCAAACCATTTGCCACCATTTTGTATTATATTAATAAAATGGATTTAACCTCGGCTGGATCGTCTTTGAAAAGCAGCATTTACACCCTCCCCCAGTTTCAATCATTACCTCACTTATTTCCCAGCAGTGTTACCCAGCTTTGAAACGGAATCCCTACACACCGCCAAACCTTTAACCTCCAGTGCATTTCCAGCCTGTCCTTCTAGTCTCTTGACATTCTCCTTTCGTCTCACACAAGCTTACAATGGCCATTAACAGTCTATCCAGCACCCTTTCTTTCAACCTGAATTATTGTACGGAACATAGGGCAACGGTATGGATTGTTCCGCCGTCTATAGGATTCAAGTTTTCCCCGAGCAGAATACAAATGGCTTGAGAAATGGCCACATAGAGACCCATACAGAATATTTTTTGCGCTTTGTCCGTTCCAGTGTGTCGCGTGGACATGCAGGTGCACACAGCATTTCTCATTCATGTTTTCAGGGAGGATTTTAAAATGTATCACCCGGGTTGCCGCTCATATCTGAACTGTCAGGAAGATCTGAGATGGTGCTGTTTCCAAAGGTCTGTGTGGAATATGATATGAAGGTAAGTTTTTCCCTCTCCAGAGCAGGAGCATAGAGGGATTATAAAAGTACCTGTTCAGTGATGGAAAGAAAACAGTTCCCTATCTAATAAAGTTATAATAGTAGTGGAAGAGAAAGTGAATGTACAATCCAATTTTATTAGTTGAGCGCTTTACATATAATAGAAAATAACAGAATAAACACACAATTAAAACTAAAATCAACATTCCAAATTGTGTTAAATAACAAATATTATGCTAATTTGATTTTTTTGAGCTTTTGGCCATCTTCTAACATTGTTCTGTCATCAAAAACATACCTGGAGTAGCATTTAGCTTCATTCCCACTTGTTTGATGAATCCTGGTTTGAAAATCCTCTCCCTCCGACCGACAAAAACATCCCGTTCTGAATTCTTTTAAACACGGTTGTAATGATCGTGTGTAACGATCATTACAACTGCGTCACAGCTTCATTACAAAACATTGTGGATATATAAATAGCTGTAATTGCCTCTACTACCTGTAGATGGAGCCAAGCTAATATGGCATCTCCCAAAGCAGTGATAAAGTTGTATTGTTCTTTGTAAAAAACATTATTTTTTTGTTCTAAAGCATGAGATGTCAAAGTAAAGATACTCAAGAGCATGTTTAAAGGCCAATAACAATACAATTAATGCATTATATTTGTCCTTTAGAAAGCCAGAAAGAAAAGGTGCCAGAAAGTGACTTTATTTGTGGAAGATGCAAAGGGCGCTCATGCCAGAGTTTTTGTCCAGCAACAGAAAAAGATCAGTAAACCAGAGCTTGCAAGGGGAATAATATCTAAATTACATAAATGCATTAATTATCAAGACAGCCACTCGACTACATATAGGCTATTAAATATAAATGGGAAAGAGAAGGTAATTTTGTTTTGACAGACAAAGAATGGGAGAATATATGTACCTCACAATGGAGGACCACAAAATCACATGTTTGGAGAGAATTCTATTAGAAAAGTGTGTCAGGATTTTTCATAACGCCATGTCCGAAGTGTCACAGGTGAGGCCCAGTGGTAAACATGGGTATTACATTATAATAAATAATATAAAACACTTGATGGGTTAATGTTAAAAGGCCTGTACCTGATTTTTACTGTTGTGAAATGGGAAAAACAGAACTAGACCATGTTCCCGTACATGTATTAAAGTAAAATCTGTTGCTCCAGCACAGATATATTGTAAAATCATCTATTCAGGTGAAAATGAGACCACACAACTTTTACTCTGCATCTATTTACAGAGCCTTTTATCCTATGAGAGAAGCAGGAAGTGCGCTGTTAGCATGCTAATGTTTGTTAGCTTTACCCGTCAGTGGTGCTCTGGGCTCATAAACTCGTGAAAAGTACTTCTCGCTGTGAATATTTAGGATGTTGGAACTGCATAAGGTAAACGCATTTGACTGATGTAAATACTGGAACATAATCTAGTTCTGTTTTCCACATTTCAAACAGTAAAAATCAGGTACAGTGTCTTTAATTCACATTTCCCACAAAAATAAGTCATATGATTAATTTTAAAAAGTAGACGTTAATTTTCTTTACCCAAATAATACATGACACATGATTTTTGATTGAAATGAGATAAATATTCTGTTATTTTATTTCATTATAATGAATAAAACTCAAAAATAAAAGTTGAGAATTTAGATTTTTAATAATAATATTTATGATTTAAAATAATGTAAAATAATTGAGTGACTGCCTATGCATAGGCAGTCTAGGCTACCCCACTTTGGTGGGACACAGCCCAGGTATATAGATAGATAGATAGATTTTCCGGTTTTTCGGCACGTTTCACAGGCCACAGTTTTTAAATTCTTTCAATTTTTTTTTCCATTTTCAATACTTCCTAGTCTTCTAATGTCTGCTATTACTTTTGGTACATGTACCTTTTGTAGTTTTTTCATAATTTGCCGAGTAGTTTTTCCCTATCTTTTACAGTGGGAGCCTTTCTGTTGGTCCTCTACAGGAAACTTTGCTGTTTAAACTGTTTTTGGCAGGTGCATGGTGACAGAGTGGCTAGAGCTTCTGCCTCCCATTAAGGAGGTCGTAGGTTCAAATCCCGGCCCATGCCAACATCACATGAATTCAACTGTGCAATCACTCGCAATAGTTTCAGCTATTGCAACAGCATCTAGTTGAGTGACTGCCTATGCATAGGCAGTCACTATTTGTTCTTGTATTTTCCGGTTTTTCGGCACGTTTCACAGACCACAGTTTTTTTATTCTTTTATTTTTTTTTGCATTTTTCAATTGTTCCTAGCCTTCTAATGTCTGCTATTACTTTTGGTACATGTACCTTTTGTAGTTTTTTCATAATTTGCCGAGCAGTTTTTCCCTCTTTTACAGTGGGAGCCTTTCTGTTGGTCCTCTACAGGAAAGTTTGGTGTTTAAACTGTTTTGGCAGGTGCACGGTGGCAGAGCAGCTAGAGCTTCTGCCTCCCATTAAGGAGGTCGTGGGTTTGAATCCCGGACTATACCAACATCACACGAATTCAATTGCGCAGTCACTCGCAATAGCTTCAGCTATTGCAACAGCATCTAGTTTATTTTGTTACCCTCGCGTTACTTTTGTCAAGATTCCTGTGTTCTCCCCCTCCCGTCTGTGTTGCCTGGAGCTGGGCGGAGAGTATACTTGCTGCACCACCTTCAACGGCTCCTCCCACTACTCACCTGTAACCCGTCTCCAATCAAGCATACACCTCTGCAGTATAAAGACTCGGCTCATTCATCCACACCCTGCCAGATCGTTCAGTCTACATTCGTGGTGAACACCCAGGCCTTTTTGTAGTGATGGGTAGATGAGTGGGGTAGATGGGTTTCATTCTATTGCGTTTTTTTGACAATATTTCTCCAGCTTTTGAAAATACTCTTTCACAGGGCACCGATGAAGCTGGGGTGCATAAAAACTGTAAAGAAAGGTGAAAAAGGTTGGGATAGGTTCCTCGTTGGTTCACCCAATATTTTAAGGGATCCTCTGGTCTTAAGAGGTTTCCCTCTCCCAGGTAGCGCTGGACCTCAATGATTGCGTCTGCTGTGGCATTGGACGTTTGTTTGCCAACTTCATAGTCAAGCTGCTGCCACAAGTTATCTGAAATAATAAAAAATACATTGGAATTTTAGTTTTTGTAGTCTACTCTAAATTAGTACATATTAGCAACAAAATAAATGCACAAAAAAGCTGATAACACTGAACAACATGCCTGAAGTGGATGACTGCACTGATGAAGGTCCAGGCTGTGGCTCGGATGTTGTTCGAGCAATTACTGCAGCACACTCCATTTTCATTCGATTGACTGCCTCACTGCACTTGGAGGAACTACGAAATCCAAGTGTTTTAAATCTGGGGTCTAGAAGTGTTGATAGGGTCAACACACTTAATGTCTCCAGATTGGAAGCAGTGTCTGTGACACGACGCCGAAGATGTTCATGGAGATGTGTGGCTGCTTGTGTGTGTAAATGTAAAGAGTTGCGCTCAAGTGCACAGTATAGCATTTTCATCATCGGGATGACCTTTGATCCTGAAACTCTCCTCTCCTCAGACAACTCCACTGTGGCCTGATGGAAAGGGGCCAGCACAAGAAGTGCTTCCCTTAAGATGTTAAACTCATCAGCCGTAAGTGGAGTTAAGTCTGTTTGAAGAGAGGCCAGAGATACCCACACTGGTTCTTTCTCATCATGTAGCCGTGACAGCATCTGATATGTGCTGTTCCAACGTGTTGGTACCTCGATAAGTTTCAGGGCGGGCCGTCCCATCTGTTGCTGCACTTGAGCAAGCTTTTCTTTGGCTGTGGTGCTGGATCTGAAGAAGGAAACGATTTGTCTGGATTTGTGTCTGATGGATGAAAGTTCGGGGATTTCATCACATGATTTTTTGACTATTAAGTTTAGTTTGTGTGCAATGCAAACTGAATGCCGAATTTGGAGAGGTCTTGTTGCTGCAATCATATTTGGTGCTGCGTCGGTCACAAGACACCTTACCTTATTTGTTATGGCCCAGTCATCCATTATCCCCCTTTTGAATTTGGCCAAATTGTCAGCAGTGTGACTTTGTGGAAAGTGTTTAACTCCCAACACAGATGTACACAACTGCATATTATCATTAATGTAGTGACAGGTAAGAGCCAAGTAAGCCTCCATGTTCAAAGAGGTCCACATGTCAGCTGTTATACTCACTGCCACAGCTTGCTGTACGTCCATTTTCACTCGTTCGAGTTCCTCCGCATGCTTTTTGGCCAGCATTTCTTTGACAGTCTGAAAAATGAAAGAAAATCAGATCAATATACACTGCTTAACAAATTTATTAGACCACCTGTCATTAAAGCAAGAAAACATTCAGCATTATGAAGTTCTCTGCATTTTGAAATTTGCAGTTTTTTAACCAAATGTAATAAATAAATACATTTGTTAAGCACTGTACTTCAATTAAATATTGCATGATGAGTAACATCAGCTACATTTTCTAGACAAACCTTTCTGGTTGGCAAAATGTATGATGGGTCAAGAAGGTGAATCAGCTCCCTGAATCCCTCACCCTCCACAATGCTGAGGGGTTGGCAGTCCTTTAAAATTAGATTCAGGACTGCCTGGTCCAAAGAAATCTTCCTAGACGCTTGATGTTCAAAAATAATACAATATTAAAATGTATTAATATTGCAACCATGAGGAAGCTATTCATTGTCTATATACCTGTGTTAACTCTGAGTGCATTTGTCTCCTCATTTTCATGCTTTGCTCTATAATGCCTTAGCATTGAGGAGGTGCTTTTATTGATATATGAGAGCTCTGTTGAACAGATGCGGCATTTAACCTGCATAAAATGAAATAAATAATGTATACTGAGAGTCACATTGCTTTGTGTGTTTTTTTTTTTTTTTTTTTTTTTTTTTTTTTTAGATCAAATGGAAACAAGGAAATACAATTACCTTATTTTCTGTTAAAAGATCAAAATGATCCCACACAGCAGAATGTTTTCTTTTTCTTTCGGGCTCCATTTTGATGCTGTAGAAAAGGAGGTGTTTTTTTAAATATTTGGAACGGTATGTTTCTTCTTTTGACAGTGATTCATCCCGTTGACAGATGCAGATGCGGTTCCTTTTAAACACAGTTTGGTGCGTCGGTGAGGAGCGAAACAGCAGCAGTATCGGTCACGTGACTTTGTCTTAAAGTGATACGCGCATCGATACGGGGCTTCGCTCTATAAGCTCGACACATGCGCCGGCGCTTCAGTGTCGCTGGACCCATCACTACCTTTTCGTTCTGTGATTTTTCCAGTAATGTTCCCAGTGGATTTTCCTCATCTAGGATTGTCTGTTTTTCCAGTGCTCCTCGGTCCAGTCTGCTCCACTCCGCCACTCCAGTACTCACCTGTGCTCCTCGGTCCAGTCTGCGCCACTCCAGTACTCACCTGTGCTCCTTGGTCCAGTCTGCGCCACTCCAGTACTCACCTGTGCTCCTCGGTCCAGTCTGCGCCACTCCAGTACTCACCTGTGCTCCTCGGTCCAGTCTGCGCCACTCCAGTACTCACCTGTGCTCCTTGGTCCAGTCTGCGCCACTCCAGTACTCACCTGTGCTCCTCGGTCCAGTCTGGCGCCACTCCAGTACTCACCTGTGCTCCTCGGTCCAGTCTGCGCCACTCCAGTACTCACCTGTGCTCCTCGGTCCAGTCTGCGCCACTCCAGTACTCACCTGTGCTCCTCGGTCCAGTCTGCGCCACTCCAGTACTCACCTGTGCTCCTCGGTCCAGTATCAAGCTGTCCTGTTTCCTGAATAAATCTTGTACTTTTGAACTATTCTAGTCTGCATTATTTTTGATCCACCAGTTGTTATTCTTACTGTTCCTATGTTGTTACTTTGTATTGCTCACTTGGGCACTCACGCTGTATAATCGTTGTGATTGGCTGTCACGTGCCGTATGGGGACACGTGACTATGCGCCGAGAGACATGCGAGAAAGTTCTGGAATAAGACCAAGGCCACACTGCAAGCGTGAAACGGACACGTTTTTCACGCGTTTTATTTAGCCAGAATGAAAAGTGAATGAGAGTGGCCACACTGCATGCACCAGACACGTCGGGAGCAGCACGTCATACACGCGTAGATTTCAGAAAACAGAAACCATCCTATTTTTTTGACGCTTATAGGCGCGTATCCCAAAGTACATACAGAGCAGATAAAACATTGTATTTTCTATATGTTTGTCCAAGCAGAATAAATAAACACAAACGCCTCATTATCTCTCCACCCCTGTTTAACAAGATAGTCATGTGACTATCCTCTCCGTTGAAAACTTTTCACGTGCACTTCTATTCTGCAACGATGGATGTTGAGACGCTCATCGAGGCTGCAAAGCAGTTTTTGGAACTGAATTAAAATACAATGTTTATATCATTTTTACAAAAGTTGGAGTGATGTTCTGTAGCAGTGACGCATGCGCACATCAGCTTTCCCAATAAAAACGCAGAGCCAGCGCGCAGTGGGGTTGAGGCCTAACAGTGTTTGGTTCGCTGGACCGTCAAGAGCGCAGGAGGCTAGCATTTTCTCTGAGAAAAAAAAAAGACGTTTTAAAGAAGCACGGAGCGGATTAAACTGAGCGGGGTGTTCACAGAATAGGTCCGCACACTCGTAAGTTTGTGAGCCGAGAGACTGTGTGTGATTCGAGGCCGGAGACCCGTCTGTCGGAGCGGGAGAGAAAGAGCGGGAGGCGTGATCGGAGGTGGCCGAGCGAGCACGAGCCCAGGCGGGCGTACACTGGGCGGAGCTACCGGCTCATGGCGCCCTTGTATTTCAGCGCTCTCAATGTTTTTCAAGTGACTTTTCAACGCACTCAATGTTTTGGAAGACCAAACAGGCCTGCACCGTGCGTCTTCATTCATCCCAGACCGACACCGTGAGTAACTCTGACAGTGTATATGTGTATGGCCCCACCGTATGCTAAAATGTAAAGACAGTATCGCACGTTTAGTGTTAATTTTCGGTGTACTGCCCATTGTTGGGGAATAAGCTAAGGGGACGGGACATTTACAATATTTAGCTTTTTGTGTAATGGGATAATTTGTGGCTGAAATGATCGATTCTTGTCAAAGTATATCACATTTCATGAATAGTATTAAACGCTGGTCAGAAACATTGTTTCTACCGTGAGCAATGAGTGTTTACTTTTTGCCCTTTGCCTTTTCTAAACTGGGTCACAATTGTAGACTGAAATATGTTATTTTTGCAAACTGACATCTCACAGCGCAGTCAGCGCAGATATGAGGCGGTTATATGGCTTATTCATGGCTTCACATGGACTTTTAACTGGCAGACTCGTCATCAAACACTAACTTAATATTTAGTGCGGCACTATTATCAAACACTGGGAAAGTTTCGGATAGTCATATTTACCATGTTAGACAGTTTATTCAAGTCCATTATGTTTGCCCTGTGGCTAATCATTTCTTAGCATTTTCTACATAACTCTCTACACAATGAAGTCAAGTTTGCATTTAAAATGCAGTTGCACTTTGCACGATGTCATTTGTTGTTGTATAATTGTCAGACCCACAGTTGTAAACATTAGGACTGTTATGATATTTGAGCAGTTGATGCAGATTTTATATGGGCTTTACATTTGTGTTCATTAACAACCAGAATCAAGATGGCTGTGGGTGGCGTACAGGTCACGAATAGTGTAAGATAGATAGGTTTAACATTTCATTGTTCCCATTTGTCATGTTGTGCTACCAGGCTGACTACTGGCCTACTACTAAGTGTCTAAGTTTATCCAATTAGCAAAAAATATTGCGTGTTCTCACATGCGATCTTGTGCCTGAATTAGTGTCTTAGAATAAAAAATAACGTAATATTTGCGCATTGAATAGAATTGTGTTCATAAAAGAAGGGGAGTGACAGAAAGACATTGAAGAATCATCTAGCGTTCCATCTCAACATGACAACAATGCTTTAAAAGGTCTTATTTGATTCTGTGGTGGGAAGATTGTATCTGGAGTGCTAAAAATGGCCTTGAAGCCCATGAATTTACGACCTTATCGCCATTCTCATCCTCGTTCTTTTCAAAGGTCACTGCATATCTTTTTGTGATAGCTAAGTAGAGCTACAAACAACAGCGATCCGAAGTGTTTCATGTTTAGATAAATTGTGTTTTGTGACTCAAGGCTAACCCCAAATTTGTAAATCAAACCTTAGTAGAAATTTTATTACAACCATTAATCTTTGTTCGAGAAGACCCATTACACAATGTTGAGGGGAACATTAACTGATTCAATGCAGCGTATTAGAATGGCATTTCTATTATTAGAAATGTTAAACGTGTCAACTCATATCAAGTCTTTTATTTGATTCATAGTAATTGAAGTCAAATTCCAACCAGCTTTAATTTGCACTGTTTTGTAAGCAGGAGTGGAGTTCAACTTTGTCTAGCAATTTAGCAAGTTGCCGAATTCTTTAGCAGTAATTAAATTTGTATCAAAGGGTTTATGTCAGAGGCATAGAGAGTGGAGCGAGAAGATGTGCTGTGTTTCTCAATTGGCAATGAGTTTTCAAACTAATTCAATTTTTGTGGCTGAAATATAGCCTGGTGTTGAATGCTGAAGTTTTCTATATAAATTACATTTGTGGTGAACTTAGTTTGTTGCTGTCGGTCCAGTCAGTATCCCTTTGCTTTGGGTATAATTTAATTTTAATGGAGTGCCAGGTTAAGCCGGTGGGGTGGAGTAGATAATACAGTTATTAGAAACAGTGAATCATGACCGTAAAATGGGGTGAACTAATAAACTTTGGGGTGTAATTTGAATGTTTCACCTCAATTTCACTTTAGGAAGGAAGGAAAGTTGCAGTTATCTAAACGTAATACAGCAATTGCAGTTAAATTAAAGGTGCACTATGTTACTTTCTGTTATCACTTTGCCCGGAATGTTCCACAGTATGGGATTAAACATAGATCTTTTTTGCATTGATTTAATTACAGATGTATTCATTGCCTTTATGTGTTCCTACAGTGAGTGGGGTCACCTCTTCACAGATATGACCAGTAGGCCTGTAGACATTTCAGTTCAGTTCAATGTCAATTTGCTCTCTTAAAAATACACTTTGGAAACAACAAACTTGTCCAATTGCTCCTAAAGATGTTTTAGTATTTCACTGAAATCACTTGCATGATGAATTTCTATGGGCCATGCATTTTTCTCTTGTAGGGACACAAAGATCACCACTTAAAGTAGCACCTACACGCAACAAACTTTACAATCGTGTACTTAACAAGATTTTGACAGAATGTACAGAATGATTCTAAGCTCAATTTATTCGTCTAAAACTGTGTGGCGACATTTGAATTTTTAGGCCAGTTTTCAGTCAGCTGTAGTTTACTCAAAAACTCAATAAGACATCCAAAATCTAAATTTTTTTGTAACTAATCTGTGTTCAAAATGAACCAATATATTTAAATCTGGTTATGTCCATTTTTTTCAGACTTAAATGTCCCAAGTATAACTTTAGCAATTTTAACACATTCCTTATTTCTATAAGGAAATGATGAAAAACTTGTAATACAGTGAGTAAACTCCAAGAGACATCTCAATTTTTTTCTTCAAATTTAAGATATTTTTCCTATACACCTGAAGTGTCTTGCCTTAAATGCCATGAGATTCGATCACTAACCAGAACAACAAGCAGAAAGCAAACCCTCTATCAGAAAAGTTGTTATATAGTGCACCTTTAACAAAATTTTTCACATCACAATACTTTTCACCGATTTTCTATAAATGTTGCAATGCTGTGTGATTGTGATTGTTGAGCTGATTTTACAGATTAGTCCTGGCCACCCAAGACTGCACTGTTTTTCTATGATAGAGATGTGTGGCCTTATCTCCCAGAGTTCAGATGGTCGCGATTATAAACCGATTAGCCAAGAGAAACGCATAGTCTGTCAGTATCAAAATAAACATGCCCGCTTACAAGGACTAAAGAAAGGATAAAAATGGCTCAGGGGAATGAAAAGCGTGGCAATTTATGCTGAATCAGCAAGTGAAGCACTAAACACTCTTAAAGGTGTTGTACCTAATTTTTAATGTGTTAAAAAAGTTGAAAAACTACTTCTTTTCAAGCTGTTGGCAGCCGTCCACTGTTACTCCTCACTTTTACTAACATATTTCTAGAGATATTTGCAACTTTCAGAGGCCAAAGCGGACTTTTGCTAGCAACAGCTTGCACGCTTCCCGCTTCACGAAGATAAAATTGCTCTATAATTAGGTGCAGACAACACGCAGAGGTCTCATTATGACCCTAAGAGTTTCATGTACAATAAATATGTACTGTTTGAGATAAAATTATTTTTACTTTATGACACAAAGTAGTACTTAAATGATTGATAACCAATGAGCTCCTTCGTTTATCATGCATCACTGAAATAAAGGAACGTAAAGGACTGGTCTGAGTTTGGCCTGAGATGCAGGAAGCCAGTGCAGAGACCTGAGCACAGGACTAATGTAGTCGTACTTCCTGGTTCTAGCTGTTTTACAGCTCGTTTGGAGAGGGCAGTGAGCAGGCCGTTACAGTAGTCTAACCTACTGCAGACAAATGCATAGATTGTCTAATAATGACAAAAAACTGTAAATGATAAAAACACAAGTAAAAGTGATAGAATTAAGAGTCAAAAATTATACTAAAAGTGACAAAAAAGCTTTGAAATGTGATTTGTTTTTTTTGTAGGTTGTCAGTTCATATTTCAGTCTTTTTGTCAGTTCTCCTGGTTGTGTTTAATTTTGAACAGAATCCTATTATTAAATATGAACTGCAAAAATAAATTAAGAACATGAAGACGGTTATGAAATTCTTTCGTCAAGAGATATAAATAACATACTATTAATAGACTCTTACCTCACCATATCCACTTACTGTATATAACACACACTTAAGCCACTTTAGTTACCATTTTTACTGTAAATAAAAGTGTGCACTTTATACCTTATACTTTATATTGTATTTTTTATTACCATGTTTATTTATACTATTTTTATTGCATGCACCTATTTCTTTCATTCCTGTCCTAAACTGTGTGTTGCAACAGTGGAATTTCCCCATTGTGGGACAAATAAAGGATCTCTTATCTCTTATCTTATCTTATCTTAAATGTGGAGCTATAAATAGCTGAATGTTGTTAATTAGGGCGTGTAATGAGACCTAAATTTCACGAGACAAGACCGCTCACGAGACTGGGTTCACGAGACGAGAAGATGAAGAGATTTTCATAGTTTTTTTTCTTTTATTGAACTTTTTATAACATTAAAATTAAGTTGTTTAACTTAAATTTAAAAATTAAGAAAAAGCAAGCCTAATAAACTGCTTTCCTTTGGTAAGTTTTCTGTATTACAAATAAAATATGGCATTATAAGACAATAAAGATCAACGTGGTTTTAAAACTGGATATTCTCTTAAATAATAATTCTTCCAGGAAGGTTATTGCGCTCTTCAGTAGTTGCACTGCAAAAACAATGTATTAAATAATTCTCCTGATATTACTCTGTGGCTGCTCCCACAATCTTGAGGCCTTTCAGTTTCATTGCATTTCATTTCTCGGCTTATCCCACCCCTATTGTTAATGCATTCCTTGTTATACTTTTGAAAACTAAAATTACATGCTGACAGTAGACAGCAGTTAATCCAGTCGCCTCAACCCAAGAAATACCAAGAAAATACAATGTGAAATACCTTGTGTCAAGTTCAAGAGCAGTTGCAGTTTTATGAACTGGAATCACTCAAACAAGCGTCAGAGTCGTAAAGTGTGTCATTTTGGATTGTTTACTTATGCAAATGTAATAAAACATGTTAAAAATACACGTTTTGCTTTTTACCTGGAATTTAATGGTAAACAATTTCACCCCAGTGTAAACCACAGTATTGATCTTAAATGACTTGGCATTCCACTGTTGCAAGTAGCAGATTGTGATGTATGGTGTTTTTATTTTTCCTAAATGGCTTTGAGACATTGAGTGTCTAAACCTATCTGAGAATTAAAACCTAAGTACTGTGAGTGGTGTGTAGTTCATAAGGTCATTATACTGCAGGACAATACATCATTACAAAATACAAAACAATAGGCTATTGATGAAAGGAACCACGCAGAGCTTGTATATGCACTGGTACAAAATTTTGTTGACAATGTTCTTAACCATGCCATCTGAATACATATTTTTGGTAAATGTACAACATCCAAACAGCGTTTTCACCTCATTCACCCTCCGGTTTGGCGGGAACTCTGTTCACACAAGTGAAGAACGAGGGAAAAGTCTTGCTGCTATAATATTATCGTAGAAAGGGTTTCAGGGGTTGTTATCCGGACGCTGTTTGAAGATCGAGACGTTTCGACTTTTATCCAAAAGTCATTGTCTATATAAGTCATATCTATAATATTATATAGAGTTGATGGATTTGTGTAAAATGTTAAATTTACACGTGCAAAAACATGTCAGTAAAGCACCGATTTCCTGGGCGACCTGAAAATGGCTCTGTAGTCCATGTAGAACTCGCTTGCTGTTGAGCTCGCCTGCCCCTTGTAAACTAATACAACTGGTAAAAAGATGGCGGCGCCCACGGCAACTTCTGGAATAAGGTGAATAACTATCAGTCATTACGCTAACATGCACTAAGAAATTAAACTCAATTTGTCTTTTGGCCCAAACCCGTCAGACCAGTTCAAACTGAGATTATACACAAGAGAGTAAATCGAGTCAAACAGGTGAGCACAACAACTCCTGGCCGTCAGGGGGTGGGGTTGAGCAGGTGCGTTGCACTCACCCCGTTCACTGTTGATTTAAGTTTGGAGCAAGGACGGGTAGTTCTGAAGGAGTTCACTGATTAGGAATAGGTGCAGAATTTTGTTTAACATGTGGGTCATCAAAACGTGGCAATGGAGGATGTTCTCAGACCTGTCCTTGTGTGCCAGTATCATGAAATATGCAAGTTGCCATCATCTTGTACAAGCTCCCTAGCTGTGCACATTACATAATATTGCTAAGGAGTACGGGGGTCCTCTGGACATGGATTACAGGAGGTTGAGAACATTTGCACTTTGTGGATTTGTGAGAGTCAATCCACGGCACCTCATCTGATGTGCGTGTACTTTGGACAGTCGACTTAAATTGCACCCGGCAACTATAGTTGGTGTTCGTGTTAACGCGGTGAGTAGGATGGCTGGTGACTGGAGAAGCAACTTGCCCACAATGACACATTATTCTCAGTCTGCTTGTGTCCATACTATGTAACACAGTGCAACATTCTTGAATGCTGCTTCGGCTTTGGTGCTGCTTCTGATCATCCTACTCTTTAAACTACAGTGGGTACTCCTTACAAAGGTCCTTGCTCAGATCTGCAGAACAGTCCCCAGATACTACATATGTTGCCCCCTGCATCTAACAGGTTGCATAATATACTGCTGAATTACACATATAAACCAATTCTTAAAAAAATATACGAGAAGGGTTTGGCTACTTCACAGAGTTGTTTGAAGACTTATCCCTGGATAATCTGAGACTAGATAATTGACAACAGTGTCGCATTGCCCGATTTATCTGTCGTATTGTTTCAGAGGCATTGTCAAAATCTTTTATCTCTGCACTCTGATTACACACTTGTATTTGCTCATTTATCTCACTAAATCAAACAATTCTCATTTCATAAGAACATTTCATCAGTTTTCTTCAAATCATTTTTTCATACTTGGATCCACAGGGCATTGAAATACGCTGTAGGAGAGAATAATATTCTGTTTTGGAGGTTTGCATCAACATCTGCCGCTCAGAAAAGATTTGTTGCATGCATGTTTGAACTGTGCTACTGGCTTTACGTACAGTCTCCATCAGTGTCTTCAGCAGCACATTTCACACCATGCTGTCACTGAGTATGGGAGAGTCAGGAGCAGGGCTGTCGTGGTGAGCAATTTCCCTTGTGGTATGTATTACGTGCCTCAGTATGCGGTATGTGGTATAACCCACACGCCCATAATAATGATGATGCATCTAAATTGAGGTTGTACTTAGATAACAAAAAACAACAGCACATATAAGTGATAGCATGTGTGTAATTAATAGCCTGGCATTGGCATCACCGTTGCGTTGAAACAAACACGTGTTTAAACTTTTAAGCCAGTTTTCAACCTGGAGAGACTCAAATGAAGACAATATTTGGTTGGAACATAACGAATGAAATAAAAGGAATTATATAATGATATCTATTGCTAGACATATCAGGTTTGGTGCTTAGACCCCGTTAAATGCTGAGTGCTGAGGTTCAGAGGTGGTGCTGGGGTGGAGGAGGGCTGCGTGAGCTGAACTGCTAAATGGAGAGATTAAAACAACTGGTTTGAGCAGGTGATAGCTTTACGCCTTTTAATAGACTTTATTTCAATAATGAATACACCGTACAAATACAAATACTCAGTGAAAAAATTACAATTTACAATTTACAGATTAAAAATGTTCCAGGGGAGTTGGTTCGTGTCCATGGTTTTCCTTCTTAAAAGTTCTATCTTGATTTGCTTGCAGATGGTATTGCTGTCGATGTAAACTTGTTGGATGATGAATTTAGTCCTTGTTTTCCAGAGTTTAACTGTAGTGATTGCACTGGTGAGTTGGAAGAGTTGAAGCTGTATGGGTGGAAGATTGTCCTGAATGAGTCCATAAACAATGGCATTATAGTTTATATTACAATTGAGTCCAAGTCCGTGTAATTTTTCCCAGACTTCTTGAGATCTGGGACAATCAATTAAAAGGTGACACAGTGTTTCATCTACATTCATACATGAAGGCATTGGACAATATTTTGTAGTGACATAACAACTCCATTTGACAATCGTTCTGACTGGAAGGCGATTAATTGCCATTAGCCATCTTGTATCTTTAATAGTTTGATCAGGTTTAGAGTTAAAGTATTTGATCAGTTTTTTTGTATCGTTATCATTTACATTTTTAAAAGAAATTTGGCCACCGTATAGTTTATTGGCAATTTGTTGGTAAATCATTTTAGTGAGTCCTTTCCAGTCCAGAACGAATTGTTTAATAAAATCACCTTACACTAGATAAAAATAGGGTCCACTTCGGGCTCGTCCGACTCTCTTGTTCCACTTTGTTATATCTCCTACCCAGCTTTACCTCGGCCAATCATAGCTGAGCAAGCGGTAAAGATAGACTGTGCAGGTGAGGCAGCAGGGATAGTCTTCCAGGCTGAAACTTCGCTATTGCTCCACTACTGATCAACAGCATGAACCATCTAACACCATGCTGCCATGCTGGGTACAAGAGCGAGCTTCTTGCTTCTTATGAAGAATAACATTGGCCTTAGGACGTTGTTATTAGCCTAATCAACAATCAAAGGCTTACAGCCCTAGGGTTGAACTGGCGACAACCACATTTAACAGGCCTGCTTATTTTAATTTTAAATTTTAAAATCCAATCATTTCACATTCATGCATATTCAATTCTTAGACATAAAATATGTGGGTATAACATTCACATTTGAAACGCTTTCCCCTGGCATAATAACTCTCACATAGTCATCAGTGTGCTTAACACGTATACTTCATTTTCACCAGATGGACATAATTTCAAAGCTGCTTCCTCCTTTTTAAGGCTCGTTTTTCCAAAAGTATCCCTCCTTGTACATGCTTCGTGTTTCAGCGGCTTAACCCACTCTGACCTGAGGTTGTTTATCTCATGCTGGGCAGCTCCTGTAAGGCCACGATAAAAGCAGAAATAATTACCTCCCTGTGATTGAAGTATCCTTTGGCCCTCCTTCTCAATCTGTTTTTTTCTGGTGTGACAACATTATTAGTATTCAGCTTAGAAATGTGACCGCTTTATTACGTGTATTTATTATTATTCATGGGTTTCAGTTTCCTGTTTAGTTTATTTGCCAAAAACACCCACATACCCTAAGTTACAAAAAACTACTACAACACAATTCTGACAGAGTGAAATAATTAAGCTTAAGAGACTAAGTGATGATGACTAGTTTCAGCAGCCTTAATCAATAAATCACATTTTGAACAAAAATGTTAAAATAAGTAGTAGTGGCAATATAAAGCTGCATAAAATTGTGAACTTAAGTTGGTTATGAGCTTGAAGAAAGTGTATTTTGCATTCAGCACAGTTATGAATATTCAAACTATCTCACTTCCTTGCAGCACACTGGGAGTGGGGAACTCTTTTGTCTTACCCAAGGACACACTGTATGAACATTTCAGGCCCCCCTTTTCATTAAGTACAAAGTAAGTTATAAATATGATTACAAAAACTTTGCTCTGGTGTATAAAAAGTTCTCCTTTAGCCTGGAGTGACAGTGATAAAAAATCACAAGCATTAACATGTAGGTAACAAGGAAATGCTAAAACAGTTTGTACATGTGAGCTGGTTCTCTTAGATACAGCCTTAACATTGTTTGATGTCATTCTGGATCTTGGTCAAACTTGTCACCAGTCACCACTGCTTAAAAGACAATTATGGAGTTGTATTTAGCTTCAGTCTTTAGCTTTAGTCTGATGAATCCATTCCGTTCCATCATTCCATTCTGAAATTGCCCTAATGTGTGATGGTTTTTCAATGCATGACGTAGCTCCAAGAATCTTTTGCTCTGTTTTAGGTAGAACTAAGTAACATTTTTTACCTTATTAAACATATTTGTAAGTCCGTGTGGTGGTTGTAAACGTATTTTCGAGGCGTTTGAAATTCCTGCCGTCTTCCCCTGCTGTCTCTGCGCGGAAAACCAGCCTTGCAACATTTCCTGACGCCCACCCGAAGGCAACTCTCAATGAGACACCTTGGCTCTCTTTTTTATATTTGGCAACATTAAATGTTTTTGTATGTGATTGTACTTCCTTATTTCAATAAAAAGGAAGGGGAAAAAAAATGTATTTTCACAAGAAAATAGACTCTTTATATAATAGAAAAAGTTGGGGGAGCTCTATCGCTGAAGTTACTTAGCGCTGCTTTAAATCCATAAATCGTCCCCAGACTCGTTCTAAGCATTTGTCGTCATCGTTTGTGTGACTGTTCAACAAGAAGGAACACTGCTACAATTAACAAGCAGTATTCATTCTAAATCTGTGTAATTCCCAGTGCAGCCAGTAGATTCAGCCAATTTCCTCTGGCGTTTGCCAAGGTTGTGACAAAGTTATATTGTTTTTGAAAAACGTTTTATTTTTTGTTCTAAAACATGAGATGCCAAAGTAAAGATTGGCCTTTAAGCCAATAACAGTACAAATGATGCATAACATTTGTCTTTTAACACATGGTTTATTGACTTCAATTCTACCTTTGTCTAGTTTAAATTGACTGGGGGTGCATCTGTGTTTTCAAGGACTTAAAATTGTGCTGACACTTAAAAATCTAATATTCGAATGCTCCCTATCATGTAAAGATATAATTCAGCTCATTCAAAGTTTCTGTTGCTGTTTAATTATGTCCAATCTGGCAGTTAAGATTGACAATGTTAACGGTTCAAGAGTTAAAACTAGTTTGTCATTTGTTTACATTAGTGACTGGAATCAACATGGTGGCA
Source organism: Rhinogobius similis (assembly GCA_019453435.1). NCBI lineage: Eukaryota > Metazoa > Chordata > Actinopteri > Gobiiformes > Gobiidae > Rhinogobius > Rhinogobius similis. Next base: position 910,279 of record CM033632.1, on the reverse strand, counting down.
AGTGGTGTTTTTACTCAGAAAGACATATTATAAATGATAACAAGCTATATCAGTGACAGCATAACCCTCACCCTCCTCAGCCTCTCCATCTGCTTGAAGACCAAAGTTTTCACTGTACCTCACTCTTTTTTATCGGTTTTTACAACTATCTTGCTTTGACAAATTGCAACGGTGCCATGTTGCAATGAAATGGTGAAAATATTGTTGTGTTACACTGTGTTTCACAGAGCAGTGTGACAGTGTCAAGGTGACTTATGGGCACTAATATTTCTTATTCCGGGCAGCGAATCTATTACAGCCAGCCACTGCGTCTATTTTCAGTCCACATTTTGACAAGAATAGAGAGGAACGTGTTATTAAAGACCCGTAGAAATGAAAATGAAAGAAACATGGATAACAAGGTCAATATTGTCCAATGGTTTTTTCCATGATGTATCACTGATAAAGAAAAATATGCCCCAGTTTCATCAACACACAGCCATATTACAAGAGAGGGAACCTAAATGGTCAATGAAGTTTGGAAAATAGAAGATGTACAATGTAGTTGCACTTTTCCCATTGAAATTGATGAATTGAGAAAGTACGGATGGAACTGGGAGCAAAGCGAGTTTGGAAACATGCTAGCCCTACTCCTGATTAAAATGTACGTGTCGTGAAGTAACATTGCTCAGATTCAGCAGGTGTAAAACAGGAAAGGCTTATTGAATGAAAAAGGTTGGACACCATCAGTGCAATGAACAGAATAGTTAAAAAAATACCTTCTGTGCATTAGGGATGGGACAATAAACAATAATACCGTTTGTCGTGATAAAAAGGGAACACAATAATCATTTGTGCTACATTTTGTAAAATCGTGATAATTGCCATTTTGTCACTAGATTGTGCAAAAAAAAGCAACTTACCCTTTATGTTCTCTTCTAGATCGTTTTTGTTTTCACGGAAAGTACAAATATGTCAGAAGTTATTTATAATGAGAAAGTAATGTCTTTATATGTCACATTTTCAAACTGTCAGCAATTTTAATAACTATCGTGATACTATTGTTAATCGTAATTATTTTGGCCATGATAATCGTGACACAAAATTTCAATACTGTCCCATGCCTACTGTGCATAATGTTTGACAGGTGCTCCTCCTACCAGCAAGTCATTTCCAGCCCAGCACGCTGCTGCTTTTCTCACCAGGATACTTAATGTTACCAGCGCGCTAGTGCTCGAGAAGTTACAAGAAAAATGTTTTGGTTGTGTTAGTGAAAACTGCTTATTAATTAAGGTTAGACAGCTATAAAAGTGTTAGCATAGCCTACATACCCTCATAGTTGTGGATGTGCGATTTAAATCCCTTTTTAAATCCCATGTTTATTATGAGATTGTTAGCATGCATGCTAATTTCGGTGCTGATCGCCTACGGTAACAAACTAGACAACACTTCCACACGTGGTAACATTTTCTACCTCTGGAGGCTCTGGTGTTACTCACCTGTGTCCAGTGGTTGCCAGTTGAAGAAAAAAGCCCTGGTTTTCCATTGTTTGTGATGTTTGTTGGCTAATGCTAAGTCCCCTAGTGCTAAAACATGGACTAGTGCCAGGCTAATGGTCGGTGGTGTTTTCTTTACAAACACTGAAGGGTCAGCGATGATTAGCAGTGAAAAAACAGAAGGACTGGAAGCACTCAAAGTATTCATGGATTTACATTGAGCTTCCATTTCACGGTTAGTCAATGCTATTATTACAAAACAATCATGAATATTGTTTTTAGCTATTTATAAGGAGCCAATTGAATGAAAATGAACTTGACCCCCTAATGCACTATACATATATTCATAAACTACAATAACTGCAAGTAACCCGCCCCTGCATCCCAGGTGTACATTAATGGAGCTTATTGATCATCATTCAGATGATCCATAAATTCTAAATCAAATTCTTCTCACCTTAGATTAAAAGCTTCCAGTCATGCAATCTTAATTTTTTCCCCAAAAATTACCTTTTTGAGCATCAATATGTCCCACTTCCACAAACAACTGAACTGATTATGCATTAGAAGTAGGGAAGTTTTTCAATAATGGTGATTATTTGCGGCCACAGTAGGTTTTTCATGTGTGTTTTAGAAGACACGGTATTCTGCAGAAACACGAAGTACAGCTCGACTCGAACTTGTGTGTCTGTGTGTGCGGTGAACGCAGCCAGAGCGCAGCATGACAAACTCACCACAGCTGAACGAGGGCTGAAGGAACAGAGACAATCCCAGTCTGCAGTGTGGGGTCATTTTGGGGATCCTAAATGTGAGGTATGCACGAGACCAGAAATATAAATATATCTGATTACTTTTATTTCAGTCATTGTCAAGAACACACTCACATTTTCTGACTTAAGTGGTTCACTGATCACAGTGGGCAGTATTTTAATAATATTGAACTTCATAATCATTTACATTAATTGTTGTAAATCATTTTCCTAAACAGAGTACAATTATAATTCAATCATTAAAACATGTCTGAAAATGTTAAATTAGATATTTGGAATAAGTTCAATATGAATAAAAAGACAAAAAAACAATAAAATAATTGCTTTGTTTCCTTTCATCACACTGATAATTGTGAAGCGTTTTTTTCCCCTCCTCAATAATTGTGACTCTAAAATGACATATTGTGACATCCATAATTAGAAGTAGCCCTGCAATGCTGCGTTCATGCTTTTCTGCCATTCGATATAGGCGCTAGGCTTGTAGGTAAATTAAGTCAATTTTTAAAAATTTAAATCTAAATTTAAATCTCTCTACATATCTAGATATTTTAAAGGATTTCAGGCCCGTAGGCTTTATTAGAAAATGTGAAATGAGGATGAGACTGGGGAGGGACAGCAAATTGCCGGAGCCGAATTCAAACTCATGATGCTGTGGATTGTTCACATGGAGTGCTATCTACTCAGCCACCAGGTGGCACTGAAAAAAAATCAAAGTTTAACAACATTTTAAAAGAAAGGACCTTAAATTTGCCAATTCACATTTTGCACAATTTAGTTGTTACTACTACTTAAGAGACTGCGTGAAATGTTAATGTCTAAGCCTAGTAGTTGCTGTGATCTTGTTTAGACGGCAGAAATGCTCATAACAGAGTCTGGTGATGATTTAAGGACTTAAAACAGCCGAAAATTCTCAGATAAATGACGTCTAAATTGGAAAAGAAAAGTAGTGGAAAAGGAAGTAGATTTTCTAAACAGCAGTGAATGCAGCTATATGCAACTCCAGGTATGTTTTTGATGACAGAACATTGTTAGAACATGGTTAAAAGCTCACAATGTGTCCTTTTAAGCAGAGCTGGCTTTAATTTCTGCTGTCCTTTGCTGTGTAACTAGGCATAATTTAAAAATGGATATCGCCAAGCTCTAAGAGGAAGAGACACTGATTCCATCTCATCAGTGAAAGCCCATTTTATCAAGAAGGAACGCCAGTCCCCGGTCAGCAGCTAAGCAGATGGACTGGGGGCGCTGCACTCTCACTGATGGAGACATTGCACTGCTGTCCATCTTGGCTCACATCTTCAGAGGTGTACTACCAACACAATAACAGAAGCATAGCCAAGCTTGACTTAAATAGATAATATCACCGTATCTTAAATGTCTCCGGTTCCTGTACTGATGGGAAATAAACTTTTATACGTCGTGTTAGACAAATTTGTGAAGACAAAGTTCTATTCATGTTCAATTTATTCTACAGCCCTCACCAAACCAAGACATGGACCTCTACTCGCTTAAGTCTTCGTATTTTATGACCCTGAGAGCCAAGGGTTGTAAACAATATATATGTATTAATTTGTATCACCGCGTCAGCAAAACATGGAAACTGGGGCTGAGTGATCTGTCCGCTGTCCGTGCGTAATGTTGTTTTGTTCTTGTGCAAGACACTCCAGTTGTCTTTCCTTTGTATGCAAATATGTGGTGTGTGGGCGGTGGAGATTCAGTGTATAGTGTGAATGTAGTGGATGAATAATGTGTGAATATATACTTCCAGCATCTGTAAAATCGCCACAATAGTATTAGCTAACATTCAAAAGTACTGTAATTCAGATTTCTCTTTGAAACTAATCCATGGACAAACTTCCTCATGAGCGATTGCCATAATTTGCATAAACTGCATAATTCTACTGCTTCAAAAGAATTGCACAGGGAGGGTCTTTTATTATAACAGACGCAAAGGTGAACAGCTCAGTTCTTCATAATGTACCTTTTATGTGCATTTATATAATTATATGTATTATATGCTATTAACTTGGACGTGTTCCTGTGCAAAGAATCATAAGAACCAGCTCAACTTGTTACCAGACCTAGAGAAGAGATTGAAGACGCTGAATTGAAGGTTACGTCAGTACGGAAATGATTCAAATGAGTCCGGTTAGGGACCATGGAGCACTCCCCAGATTACAGCATTAAGGAGCGTCTGGGACGAGGCACACAGCAAATCAAACAAACAATCAAGCAAATCAAATCAATTTGGTGGCACAGAGACGCTTATTTGTTGCACTCTCAAAAATCCTTGTCATGTTCAGAAGGAAACATAAAATTTGTGTGTGTGCTTTGTGCTGTATCTGAATAAAAAAAAAAAAAAGTTTTATTTGTGAGACGAACCATGCATTTCTGTGACAATCTGACAATCCTCGGATCGAAAATTGTCTAGAAATTGACAAGACCTAGTCCCATCTGTTTATGAAAGTACAAAATGGTCGCGCATGCGTCGGCGTCCCGGTTACTACAGAGACCAGCTCCTGAGCAAAAAGTCTATCTTTTATGTTTTAAGACACCTTTTTCACCCAACCCGGATTATAGTGGCTTTTAACAACGTTTTTATCTGGATTAATCATTTTTAACAATCGGACAACCAGTTTTAACGTATTTATTACAAAGACACTGCCCCGGCAACAGCAAGCCAGCCACAGGTGAGATAACATGCCATCACTCACCTCCACATCCAGTTGTGAGAGCTGTGCTGGCCTAAGCCAAAAAGTTGCAGAGCTAGAACAGCACATCTGCACTTTATTTAAAATCCAGGAGGAACGTGAACTGGATATAATCCTGGGCAAGACCCACGCCACCGCCACCAGCTCACAGCTAGCCGACACCGCTAGCTACTTTGGCGCCCGCGCTTTCCAGCGGGTCTCCTCCTCGGCTCCCGGTGCCACGGACGATCACCACTGGTTCCAGCAGGGAGCACGGCCCAAAGGTCCCACAAGCTCCACTCCTATCCAGTCCGACCCATGGACCCTCGTCGTGTCCCGCGGTGGCGGGGCGCGGGACAGCCGATCCTCGCGCTCAAACACCGGAGAGGTAGAATTGAGGAATAAATTCACTGCCCTGGATGAAGCGGAGTTTCCTCCTCTGGGAGCGAGCTCTCCTGGACGTGCGGCGAGACATCGACGATCCAGCCAGCCCGGTCCGCCGCCTCCTGCCCACTCTCAGACCTATGGATCGGCTGTAAAGACTCGCTGCGGGCCGCTGCATTTCACGCCGGCTCCTAAACCTCCGAGGCTACGGGGTTTGCGCCACCGATCACCGCCACCTCTGGGTTTACTGCACGAGAGTGAGTTTCCCCTGCTGCGCCCAACATCACCACCACCCGCCGCTTCAGCACCATCTGGAGGCTCCGTGGCTGCCTCCCCGCTCACGCCGGGCCAGGCGGCTCGGTGTGGCTCGGAGCCCGCCGCACCCTCCCAGCTCACACGGAGCCGGACCGCTCCTTGTGCGCTGGGAGGCCTCTCCGCGTCCTCCCAGCGCACGTCAAGCTCGAATGCTGGGCGTGAGCTGGGTGGCTCTGCTGCTGCACCCTCCACGCACACATCGAGTCCGACCACTCGGTCTGTTCGGGGAGATGGCTTCGCTCCGGCGGGTGGTCCCACGGCGCTGCAGGCTCACATCTCCGCAGATGTCCCTGCCTCGGTGGCCAGGCCAGGCCCGTCCGTGCTGGTCCTGGGCTCATCCATGGTTCGGCACGTGAGACTTCACAAAGGCTACACCTCCTGTCACCCAGGTGCTCTGGTAAAGGACCTCATAGACACCGCCCCCACCATCCTCCGCCACCACCCATCAATATCAACAGTTGTAATTCACATTGGAACAAACGACCTCAGGTTACAACAGTCAGAGACACTCATGGACAACTACAGAACCCTCATCTCCACAATCCACAGTTTAGGCAAACAGTGTGTTGTCTCTGGACCTTTTTCACCACCTCGATTTGGAGACATTAAATTCAGCCGCTTAAGACAACTACATATCGGACTCAAGACCCACTGCAGAGACAATAAAATCCCTTACATAGACAATTTTCTTACTTTTTTCCACAGACCTGAACTCTTCAAAAAAGACCGACTTCACCCAAACCACACTGGATCCCGCCTTCTGTCTTACAATATCGGACTCACCTTACAATCATTATGACATAACCATACACAGTCGATTCCCGTAATTATCAGCAGAGAGCGGACAAAAACCTTCAAAAAATCTACTATAAATAAAAATAATCTCATACATATCCAGAAAACCTCGATACAACAAAATCCTATACTCTACTCATCCCCAATCACAATAAACATGGCCCTTTTAAATGTCCGCTCTCTGCTGAATAAGTCTTTTATCATTAATGACCTAATATTAGATACAAAACTTGATTGTCTGTTTTTAACTGAAACCTGGCTGGGTGCAGATGCACCAGTTGTTCTCACTGAGGCCTCTCCACCGGATTTTAATTTTGCTTTTTCAACAAGGTGTGACAAAAGGGGAGGTGGCACAGCCTCTATAATTACAAATACTTTGGCCACAAAACCTGTTTTATTTAACAATTTTTCAACCTTTGAATATCACGCAACTGTTTTTAGCAACCCCCAAATTTTATGTGTCACAATATACAGGCCACCAAAGAAATGCAGTCTTTTTATCAATGAATTTTCAGATTTTTTATCAATTTTATACAATTCTTATGACATGATAATTTTAGCTGGGGATTTTAACCTGCACATTGATAACCCCTTAGACCCACTCACGAACGAATTTTTAAATGTTCTAAATTATATGGATTTTACTCAGCACGTCACACAGCCAACTCACAACAGAGGACACACTCTGGACCTGGTCATCACCCATGGCCTGTCCACCAGTGTGTCCTCTGTTGTCGACTTGGCTGTGTCTGACCACTACTGTGTGTTTTTTAACATCACTGGTTTTATTCAACGAGAGACCTCTGTGAGAACTGTGAGGAAGCGCCATCTGACCCCTGAAGTGGCTGCAAATTTTATTCAAGTTTTAAGAGATCTTCCTTCAATTGTTTTACCTGCCCCCTGTAATTTTATCGTTGACAATTTTAGCAGTAAACTACTGTCCACTCTTAACCAGGTTGCTCCATTAAAAATTAAAAAGACCCACACAAAAACAATGCCCCCATGGAAAAATGAGCATCTTAAACAACTAAAGAGGGACTGCAGGGCAGCAGAAAGAAAATGGAGGAAGAGCAAAATTACAATAAACAAGCAAATTCTTAACGAACAACAAAAACTTTATAATAGAACAATGAGAAATTCAAGAAATGCATATTTCAGTAAAGTTATTACGAATCACAAAAATAATCCGAAAATTCTTTTTTCTACAATTGATCAGCTTTTTAACCCAGATTTTAATAAACCTCAAATGACCCCCTCCGACTCCGTCTGTGAGGAGTTTGCAGACCACTTCATGGGTAAGATAAACACTATCAGATGTGACATTTTATCAAGTCGAACTTCTGTTTTTACTACATCTGAGTGTTTGTCTTTACCGGAGGAAACACTGGACAGTTTTGTCCTGGTTAATGCTGAGAGTCTTGATAAAGTTTTCTCCTCAGTGAGACCCACCACATGTCTTTTAGATCCGATTCCAACTCCGTTTTTTAAGTCATTTTATGGATCTTTTAGAGATGAACTTTTAAACATGATGAATTGCTCTCTTCAGACAGGGGTCTTTCCCACTGCCTTTAAAGCGGCGGTGGTGAGGCCCCTGCTGAAGAAGAGCAATTTAGATTTTAATGATTTTAACAATTACAGACCAGTATCTAACTTACCATTTTTAAGCAAAATTTTAGAAAAGCTTGTTTTTACACAATTAAATTATTTTTTAAACTCGCATGATGTTTTTGAGGAATATCAGTCTGGTTTTAGGGTAAACCACAGTACCGAGACAGCCTTGACAAAGATTTTAAATGATTTTAGATTAAATTATGATTCTAAACAGGTGACAGTGTTGGTTCTACTGGATCTAAGCGCTGCCTTCGATACAGTAGACCACACTATTCTTTTAAACAGACTCAAGCACCTGGTGGGCCTCTCTGGTACTGTGCACAAATGGTTTACTTCCTATCTCACAGACAGAACATTCATGGTAAGTTTAGATACCTGCTCCTCCAAGGTCCATAAAATCACATGTGGTGTGCCCCAGGGTTCGATTTTAGGTCCTGTGCTTTTTAACCTCTACATGCTCCCTCTTGGTGGTGTCATCAGGAGACATGGAGTCAACTTCCACAGTTATGCTGATGATACACAGCTTTACATCTCCATGTCTCCTGATGACACCAGGCCAATGGATGCTCTTTTTAACTGCATTTTAGACATCAAATCCTGGATGGCAGAAAACCTTCTCCAGCTTAACCAGGACAAAACTGAGGTTTTAGTCATTGGTCCTGAGGCCCAGAGAGAGAAACTTTTATCCAAACTACGAGCACACTCTTTTAATCCATCACCACAAGTAAAAAACCTGGGCGTTATCTTTGACTCTGAGCTCACTTTTATTCCACACATCAAGAACATCACAAAAATAGGTTTTTATCATTTAAAGAACATAGCCAGAGTCCGCCCCATTCTCTCTCGGGCCAACACGGAGACCCTGATGCATGCTTTTATCTCCAGTCGTATAGACTACTGTAATGCCCTGCTCTCTGGTCTTCCCAAAAAGAGTATTGCAGGTTTGCAATTATTACAAAATTCAGCAGCACGTGTCCTGACTAAGACCAGGGGGCGGGACCACATTACACCGGTTTTAAAATCACTGCATTGGCTCCCCGTGTGTTTCAGGATCGATTTTAAGGTTCTTTTACTGGTTTATAAATGTCTTAATGGTCTTGGGCCTTCTTATCTTTCAGAACTGCTTTTACCATATGAACCCTCGCGGCCCCTGCGCTCCTCCGGCAGCCGGCTCCTAGTCATTCCCAAAGTCAGGACACACACTCACGGCGAGGCGTCTTTTCAGTACTATGGTCCTCGTCTGTGGAACGGCCTGCCGGAGAACCTCAGGGCCGCAGAGAACGTTCAGGTTTTTAAGAGCAGGCTCAAGACCCACCTTTTTAGCTTAGCTTTTGATTAATATTTATTGTTTAATTTATTTAATCTTACTTACATCATTTATTTATTCTATTTATCTATTTATTTATTGTGTTTACCTACGTTAGGTTACCTATTGTACATATATTTATTTAGTTTTACTCTCTTTCCACCCATTATTTCCCCATATTTATTTATTTATTCTTTTATTCATTTTAGACTCTCCAGTGTTTCCTCTGAGGGGCCCTCTGCACTGGGAGCGGTGGTCGGCTCTGGTTGCTGGGCTCTGGCTCATGGGCCCCTGGGGGAGGTTTAGTATGAGCCTCGTCTCCTCTGGGCTCTGAGTCTGTGTCCTGTCGCCGTGGGCGGCTCTGCTCCTGGTGCAGACGGCTCCTCCAATGGTGCTTCTTCAACTGGTTTATCTGTACTCAGCCTCCTCCTGTTTGTCAGCGTGCGTGCATGTGTGTGTGTGGGTGAGTGTGTGTGTCTGTGTGTGTATGTGTGTGTGAGCATGTGCACACTTGTCTTTGTGTGTGTGACTATCTAGATGGGTTGTTTGGTCATGTGGGTTGGGGGGGGGTGGGGGGGGGGGGGTTCGGTGGAATGTGGGCATGTAGCAGTTTTTAATGCACTGTAAAGCACTTTGTGTTACGTTTTTATGTATGAAAAGCGCTTTATAAATAAAATTTGATTTGATTTGATTTGATGAAAAAAGTGTCCTGTCTTGGCTGACCAGGCAAGTCACAAGGTGGAACACAACATTTTGAGCCCTAAAGGGAAACTGATTAATGGGTTTTGTGGAGTTGTTCCTTGCCGTCAAGGAGGTTTAAGGACAGGGGATGCTCTGGGACTGTTATCCATTTGTTTAATTCTTATTAATAATAATAATAATAATACATCAAACTTGTATAGCGCTTTTTTGGACACTCAAAGACGCTTTACATAAACAGACAAAACAGACAAAACAACATAAATTTACACAAAAGCCAGTTTGAACAGGTGGGTCTTAAGGAGTGATTTGAATGTCTGTAGTGAGTCCAAGTTCCTGATGGTTGTGGAAGTGAGTTCCAGAGGGTGGGGGCAGCAGCGGCGAAGGCTCGGTCCCCCAAGGTCCGGTGCTTAGTGCGGGTGATGGGAGTGAGGAGGTTGGTGTCAGCAGAGCGGAGGCGGCGGGTGGGACAGTACGGTTGGAGTAGGTCGGTGAGGTAGGAAGGGGCCAGGTTATGGAGGGACTTGTATTGGATCCGATATTGAACAGGAAGCCAGTGTAGCTGTTGGAGGACGGGGTGATGTGTTCTCTGGACCAAGTGTGAGTGAGAAGGCGGGCAGTGTGAGTGAGAAGGCGTTATTTGCTTCTCCATGTTAAGCCAGGTGTTGACTGCACGTTTCTTTTTCATCTTATAACATTTATGGATGTCACACTACATGACGTGACAAATTAAAAGTTGTAAGTGTGTGAGAGTTCACACAATCACAGCTATGACCAAAGTTTGTTTGAATGAATATCTAGACTGTTTGTGATACAGTCATCACAGTTGTAGCTTTTGGTGGAGACTAACTCAACATGCTAGCAGTGTTTTTGTGTTTGTGAAATGAGGAAATATGGTCCCGTTCACAGCGGAGCTCCTGTGCTGCACTTTGGGGTGTGCTTGTGTTTACATTTTTGACAAAGATTGATGTTAGACGCAGCGACAGGAGGGCTCACTTTGCGACCAAGATTCTAAAATATCAGACATGTTTGATATAAACTGTAGCTCATCTTTGGCCGTCACAACATTATTTAGTTTAATCTTCATATCTGATTTTCTAACTTTATGCTAATAAAACCAACAATTTTCAGAAGCCCTGCGAGACAACTGTTTTTTGGGCTCTACAAAAATAAAGTTTGCAGTGGCTTTTACTCCCAACAGGGATACAAATTATGGGGAAACAACATTACAACATGGATAAAAACTCCAAATTGGTGTTACATATTGTCAGTATTTTATTTATTGTAGAAAAGGTTACAGGGGTTGTTATCCGGATACTGTGTGAAGATCGAACATCAAAGTATTTAATTTAGGTTCTCCATTTTCTCATACTTGACCTTTCTACACTTAAAAACAAAACAAAAAAACAACTCTCTTCCAGACCACACCATCAATGGATTACCGACATGTGATAAGTCATATAGGCCACCGACAGAGTGAAGAGAATTCAACCTCCTCCTCGTCCTTAGAAGCAGGACTGAAATACAGTGTATTGCAGAGGAGAAGGTCTGTCACTTCCCCTCTTCCTCCATAGCTCTGAAAATCAAATGTTCTTCTCACATCTCCAGAAATAGACCAGCACCACCTGGCCTGGCTTCTCAACTTTGGGGAAGACACGCCGAACTGGAATTCTACTAATTAGTTTTTTAATATAAAAGTGATAAAACTTGGGAACTTTTCTGTTGGACGATCCTTTATAAGAAAAATAGTTTCTGTATGTACATGTTTTGATAAAATTGACAGAAATGAGATAGTATTTAGTGAGTTATACAATTCTAACAAAAGTGGAAAGCATTGGGTTTATACTGCGTCTGGTAAATATAATTTAAATGGTAGTAGATAAGTTCATAGACACTTGCCCACTAAGGTGCTGTTTACATGGCCAGCGAGTTTTCACAAACTTGTGCACTGTTTTGGTGTCTCTTTTATGTGACAATGAAGTAAGTTTCCATTTAATCTGTGTTCCTAGTTTTCTGACCCTTAGACCTCCCCCAATAAAGCAAAACCAAAAATTTCAGAGTGGCCTTTTATCATGACCAGAAGGCACATCTGTGCAGTATTCATACCATTTTATCAGCATCTTGATATGCCACACCTGTGAGGTGGGATGGATTAGGATTAGGGTTATTTTGTGAACAATATTTGCGAGACTTTGTGGCTATGGAAAAGGTTTCATATCTTTGAGTTCAGCTACAGCAAAAAAAAAGTGTGTTGTGTTTATATTTCTGTTCAGTGCATCTTCAAACATGCATTCTCTGAGACTCTCCACACAGTGCCTCTCCACTGCAGTTTTAAACCAAAAATTATTTTTGTCAATGTGTAAATGTAGGTTTAATACCGACAAGCCATGAGAATATATATCCGGGAGACATTAATCATAGCAGAAAATTTCTGCAAACGTTCTCACAGAAAAATGATTGTAATAATTGCCCTCAATTTAATGTGGTTGAATGCGCCATGGCTCCCTGCCAGGTCCTGTACTTACCATGCACAGTGGAGGGTCTTTGATGAGAGCGGAGCTAAAGGAAGCACTGGATAGAAGGTAAACTCAGCCAACGCCATGAACCTGAGATGCAGATGAGCAGAGGCACAGCTGTGATCTGTCTTTTTAAAGCCCACTCCCACAGGTGTGTACAATTCACTCACTGACAACAACTTGCAACACAGTGGTGTTCACATGAAATACAAAGTCATACTTGGATCCACCATTTCAAAGTTTTAAAATTAAATCATTGTGGTTAATAGGCTTATGACATAATGATTCACAAATAACCGCTACCTATGAAAAATGACGGCCTGACTAGGATCTACAGTAGTGTAAGTTCCTCAGCATTACCCAGCAATCTTATTATCAAGTACCTTTTCAGGTACTTCATTTACACGTTTTTATTTTTGAAAAGTGGTTACGTGACATTTTAAAACCTATGTGTATTACTTTAATTATTTGAAAACTCAAAACTCTAAGAACAGGGATGTGGGGAAAACTTAAAAAATATATATATTTTTAGCACTCAAGCTTCAGTTGCAGGACAATACAGGATTAAGTCAAACATGCAAGACTTAATGAAAATACAACTTTGACCGTTGTAATGCAATTAAAAGTAGATTTGACCTAGTATGTTACCTTTTAAGTAATGCAAGGCAACGCAAACCATGTGCCATGCATTTGTATGAATGTGGTGTTTGACTGACTGCTCTGGCAGTATATAGCTACTGAGTACTAAAATAGTAAACCAACTTTTGAGTGTTTGGAAAGCGCTATTCATCATTCATCCTATGCACCTGAACTTGATACCACCTTTTTCCGGGTACAGGTACTTCATTTTGAGTACTCGTCGATTCTCTTTTCTTCTCTCATGTCCAATCATAAACCGGTCCGCGCTAAAGCGAGCTGCACCCTCTCGGAGCTAGTACGTCTCGCGGCCCCTTCGGACTCTCAAACGGGGCGGTACGGTTCACTTTATCTGGTAGCACCTGGTATCGGCCAATACCTGATACTGGTATCGGTATTGGTGCATCCCTAGTTGATATTATTAACATACCTGGAGTTGTATTCAGCTTCATTAAAGGACACATATTATTCATTTTTGTATTGTTATTAACCTTTAAACATGCTCTTGAGTACCTTAAATTTGGCATCTCATGGTTTGAAACCATAAAAACGTTTAGTATGCAGTATATGTAGTTACTCTGCGGTCTGGCTTGGCACTTACTGAGTGTATGCAACCAGTAGATGGCGCCTAGTGCTATACACAATTTAGTTATGTTATCACTTTAAGAGACGCTATGGTCAGGCTAGCAGCAGCAGTTATCAAATAATATGTGTCCTTTAAAACTAGGGCATTATTACTGTATTAATCTTTCTGTTTTGTCATAAAGGTTTTTCTATATTATTCAAACATGTAGATTCAACAATAAAATCTTTATAAGGCTGTTGTTTATCTAGGACCTTGTGGAATAATACAATTAACCTTACTTCAACAAAATGTCATATGAGTAACACATGCTGCACATTAGATTTTAGTAAATTAAGGTATGCAGACTATGGGCTTTGCTTCTCCACTTCTTTTGTAGATGACTTTAAGCAGCACAGCAAAGACTTTCAAATGGCCTGAAGCTCTCTCATAACTTGAACTTGCATACTCCAGAAAGATTGTATTGAGTTGACCTCTTCGTTTCATAAACAACTTCTGAAAGATGGAAAAATATCGTGATGTTTACCGTCTGAGTTATGAGGAGCAGATGTCAATGTTTTTCCTCTCGACCTAGCAGTAAACTTGTTTATTTCAGCGTCTTCATAAAGTAGTCTGAGAACAATGCGGTTTCATTCCACTCATTGGGAAATCGATCACGTGGGAGAAGTCTGTTGCCCATGCAGATTCATATTAATGTGTAGCATTGACCTTCATAGATTACCTCAGAGACTCGCTCGAGGAAGTTATTTGAGATTGTTGATAAATTAGTTTGATGTACAGACAGACAGTTATGTGCATTTTGGGGTTTTGTATAGTTCTTTGTACACTATAGCTTTGGTGTTTCATTTGCTACAACTTCAGTTAGTTTATTTGTAGAGAGAATACCAATAATGGCATGTTTGTGAAAAGCACCACCAGAATAGGTCTGTAACTGCTAACATATTGAAAATGAAGGTAGTCTGCTAATGCTACATTTCCTACGTTGTTTGTAAGCGATTTGAGCGAAGAAATTATATAGTTTGAAGATTTATAGGTGAGGGGGTCTTTATTTCTCCATAAGGAAGGCTTCATTAAAGAGGACTTGCTGAATCATGCTAAATTTACCTTTTTGAAACTTTCGATCATATTAAAACAAATCTGGAATTGTATTTTACTTCATGCACACATTTTTAAGTAATCCCGTGCACTTGTTCCTCTCCCTTTAAGCACATAGAAGTTACTCCGTTAACATTTGCCCAAGATGAAGATAAAAGGTAGAATCCAGAAATCCACAAAATATTCTTTGAGTGTGTCTTCAGTCAAATCAGCATGAATTAGTAGCATGCTGGTCACGTTTTTTTAATGGGTCAGGCCTATTGCTGTCAACGGTGGGAGTTCTAACAAATCTCATTGCCTCTTGCTCTTGTGTGTGGTTACCAATTATAAGCATTATTTCAGTTTCTAAAACAAGTTGACAAGTTAAAAACAGGACTAGTTCATTTTAAACTCTTTAGATCAGTCACATGTATCGATCACTTTAATGCAATCCCAGCATCTTAAATATTCACCGCATTGAGTTTATAAGCATTTTTCACGGATCAGAACCCAGAGTATGTTATTTTGTCACGGTAAAGCTAACGAACATTTGTATGCTAGTGATGCTTCTCGTAGAATAAAACTCACTAAACAATACTTTTACAATCTCTGTGCTGTGTGGCAAAACACATTTTCGTTTATTGCATGCACAAAATCGTGTACATGAACTAGTTCTGTTTTTCACTTTTCAAAACAGTAAAAATCAGGTATAATCAGCACCTTAAGAGCTAAAACGACCGGAATAAAACATCAATGTCAACTTAAAATTAAAATAAAGCCTTTTGCATATGAAGCCCACGAAACATAATAATTTTTGTTAGACTATTCACGTGAAATTGTGAAATAAAATCTCTGTTATGGATTTATTTTTGTCTTTTTAAATGTCATTCACCTAAACTGTTATCTAGGCTTGATGCTGTCGTCATCACAGCATGAAGTCTGAGCCAGATGTTGCGTGAAAAAAGATTTTCACACTGGGATTAGAGCTCTCCAAAAACCCAAACCTAAACCCTATTGAGAAAATCTATGACACCAGAGCATTGTGTGCACTAAGTAAGGAGGGATTTCTCGCTGCCAAGAATTTTTAGAAACTGGCAACAATAGCGGTCTTTGAACATAGTGGAGGATTTTGACTAAGAAAAATGGGGAGCATTTTTTGAGGAAATTATTAAATCTTTCCTGCTGGAGATTAAGCTGGTTCATCTCAGGTGAAGATAATATGTTAAATATTAAAGTGACCACGAGCAACTGAAATCTTATATATATATCTAATGAAACATGCACAAATGATAATGATGAATATTGCTGCTTGGCTTCTATCTTTTTCATTATTACTATTTACAGTTTTGGACCTGTTTGACTCTTGATTTAGAAGCAGCAGAGTGCCACTGATAAAGCCCTATTGGTTTTACCTTTGACCTGAGCACTCATATTTTACTAATGGGCTCATATATTGCAGCATATGCTTAAACATCACACTCAAATCCGCTCATGTTCAATTAGTGTCTCACCATTATCTGGAAGTCATTATTTCTTGTCTACAGCTGTTCTAATTCTTATTCTAATTACGAACAACTCAAAGTAGAATTAGCTTTTTCAGATCATTCCCCCCCCCATGTCGATTGTTGTTTGGTTTTTTTGCCAACTAACGTCCCTCAGGGCTGTCAGTGCAGATGTTGCGGCAGACGCACTGTATAGTCTGGCTTTTGTACTTCTTACAGACTTTTAACATTCAGAAACTGTTATCAATGAAAGCTTTAAAAACTCAAAAAAAACCCTCAGTATTACTCAGTAGTACTGCACTATTATCATACACAGGGAAAGTTTACAGTCACAGGACAGGTTTCAGTTGCTAGAAAATGTGTAGATCCCATCAGATTTGAACTGATGCTAATCACGAGTGAAGCTATAGCTAACTTTCAGCCTGAAGGACCATCCCTGCTGTTCACCTGCACAACATACCTTTACCTCCTCAGCAATGATAGGCCGAGCTGAGCCTATCGCCGCTCATCCTAGTTGTTTTGAGCGCAGACCTCCGCCTCTCCATTGTTGGCTCGTGCAGCCCTCCTCCACCCCAGCACCACCTGCACCTCAGCACCATTGACCCTCTTTGCATGTGTCGTCACGCTCTTCAGAGGAACGCCCACTTTGCCATGATGGACAGCAGAAGCGCTGTCCTTGCATGCAAAATTATGGAAAGTGTTGCCCATTAATGAGCTCATTTGATTGACTTTACAGTAAAATAGTAAATCTCCTGTTGTGTGGTTGGCTATACTAACAGGCAGGCGTAAACCTATTGTAAACGTTTTATCGTATATGACCCTTCCAGGAGTGAGGCATTTACTTGGATGCACACACTTGCATTTCACATTCTATCAATTCATTTTGACAGAGGAGCTCATAAAACTGTAACTTCGTCATTGTAGGCTACGCAGAATCGTGGTTGTTGTTGATATTTTCAATACAGTTGCCAACAACTGATAACTGTCAATATCTAGTTAACTTCAACCTCTAGTTTTTAAAGTTTGCTTAAAATTGTTAACTTAAAAGATTTGTGGCACTTGGTTAAACAAAATATACATTTTCCTGGCAACTGCTGTCACCGCTATGTTTTTGGTTATTATAATTATTGTCCTGAATAACGGCAAATTTAAGAAATGTTTATCACAAGGTAGATAGCATGTATGCTAATTTAGGTACTAATCATTCACAAACACTTCCACACGTGTGTCCAGTGGTTGTCAGTCTTGAAAACAACCTTGGTTATTGATAGTTTGTAATGTTTGGAGAAAGCTAAGTCTCCCATCTGTGTGTTCTGTGTGTCTGTGCTGCCATCGACACCTGTTCAATGTCAGGAGCGGCGGGGGGCGAACAAAACCGTTGCAACGATGCCTGGCAGCATTGTTGCGGAAAAAATGGACCCTACCCCCATTAGGGCAATGATACAAAACGATTATGAATATCATGATCGGTGTTACACAGTGTGGCAGGTCTTTATCCATTAAAAAGGGCCAAGTGAATGAAAATGAACTTATGAATGTACAATCTAACTGCAGCTAAAGCATCAGACATATATTCATAAACTACTTGTGCAAGTAGCCCGCCCCTGCCACAGGTTTACTTTAATGGAGCTCATTGGTCATTCATCATTGAGAATCATCTCTAAATCTGAGGTGAGAAACGTTTTGAGAGTTTTGTGCTTCGTTCATTGATTCTGTACAAATTTGCAATGTTTTTCAGGCCCCTGGGACTCCCCTTGAAGTTATCATCTTTGTCTAATGCATTCTTTTGAACTTGAGGGCTGAATATTTCTACTTTGGATGAAAGCATCATTCTGCTCCTGGTAAATGTAGCATACACAATTACTGTAAAGTACTTTTATGCTTTTCTCTAAAGCGCTTTATTCACTGTGTAAATATTTTTTTGCTTGCAGTAAAAGGCTGTTGTTACTTCAGTATAAAGCATTTATTCACTTTACTCTAAATAATCTTTATATTTTATGTTGATTAACCTATTCATTGCGACATCCTTATTGGATCAACAAATCATCTTTCTTAGAAAAAACACTCAATGACCCAAATGGCCCTTTCGTCAAATTCAGATCAGTAAAAATAAAATAGTTAAGCAGCAATATCATGTTAAGTTTTAACGATAAACACATGCATTTGTTTTAATATTGTTTACCAATGAAAATGTTATGAGTCTCTTTGACTTCTCAAAATGTTCTAATTATGACCTAGATGTAAAACTATAATAAATAATTGCTACAGGTGCTCTCCCATGAAACTATGAAGTGGCAGTTTGTGAAGAAATTTAGAAAAAGAGTTTAAAATGACAGGAAGTAGGAGTTCGAAAACTGAATCCCTCTGATGTCATAAAAAAATGACATGCCATAGTAAATACAAAGACAATTTATAGACTATAAACTGACACCATTTATTGACAGTTTAAAGGGCTATTCAATCGTATTTTACTGAGGGACAGATTTTTCGGATGGTTTGGTCATGAACACTTCTGAAATAAGAACAACATGTGATGGGCTTTAACAACATCTGTAGAACTGAACCAGGACTGAACCAGGACTAAACCAGAAACAGGTCTAAACCAAGACTGAACAAGGTCTAAACCAGGTCTAAACCAGGACTGAACCAGGTCTAAACCAGGACTAAACCAGGACTAAACCAGGACTAAACCAAGGACTGAATCAGGACTAAACCAGGACTAAACCAGAAGCAGGTCTAAACTAGAACCGAACAAGGTGTAAACTAGATCTAAACCAGGACTGAACCAGGACTAAACCAGGACTGAACAAGGTCTAAACCAGGTCCAAACCAGATCTAAAACAAGTCTAAAACCGATATATTTTCTGTATTTTTAGAGGATGGGTTGAGGGCCGGATCAAAATCTTTGAAAGGCCTGATTTGGTCCCCGGGCCTTTAAATGATTAGCCCTGGTTTAAACCATCATTCAACAAAATAAAGATGTTATCAGGTCATTATTTGTCAAACCATAACTATTGTGTAATGTTTATGGATTTTGGCCCTTGTTCTGGTTGCTAGGTAACAGTTGTTGAATTACCTCTAACTATATCATATTTGTGCTCATGTTCAACAAGGAGGTAACATTATAAACATTACAAAAACTGTCAAATTGGGACATATGGACTCGACCACTTGTAATACAAAAATGTTTAGAACTACAAGGCATTTAGCAACTTGAAACATTAGGAACTAACTAAATCTGGAAGCACAGCTTTGGAAAAAGACCAACAATTCATCGCAACATTCTCTGTGGTTCTATTTCCATCTGTACTTTTTGCAGTGCTACTTTACCGCTTGTGGATATTTAAGACTGAGGGCATAAATGAATCCAAACAATGCTGCAAATGCATGAGCCACAGATTGTAGACGATACAAAATCAGAACCCCCTCTATTATGAGTCCAATATCGCCAGGTGACTGTGAGAGCTCATCTGTCACTCTGATGGTGAAAATAGCCACGGCACATTGCCCGAGTTCATGTTCAGCTTCCTAGTGTTGATGGACCTGTTAAAAAATGTACTATTACACAGTGGAATTACATTTTTACCTGAAATGAAAGACCAAATTATATTTGGGGAGAAGAATGAAAAAAAGGAAGAAAAAAAAAGGGTAAAGTGGATTAAGACCAGGAAGGAGAGGCTCATGGAGCTCTTGTAAAAAGTCAGCTGTGCTGCTGACAGAAAATTAACTCACTGCCCTGTCATTTAAACAGAGACTAAAATGATTAATCAAGAAATTGGATTACAATTTACAATGAGTTCATGTTCATATTAGTAAAAGTGTTGCCATGGTAAAATTGCGGCGCTAATGCTCGCCACTTTAGCATTAGTGATTTGTCTCTCTTATACTAAAGTAGCTAGTATTAGCGCAGAGTGCACATAATGTGCTGAGACAGAAGGCTGAAGTAATAAATCTCTTCTAAACAGTGTGAAGTATATAGTTAACTGTACATTCAAAACAGCACCTCCAAAATATATTTGAAAAAGTAGGCTAAATGTATTTCTATTTAAATCTATCTATTTCTCTATGAACCTAATGATTTCTCTTAATGCCTAGACTTGGCTGGGCGACATTGTAATAAAAATCGAATTGTGAGCTTATCGTGGTGACAATTTTGGCCATCTGGTTATTCAGGAAAGAAGGGAATAGTTTAACTTACCAAATACTCTTTGATGATGTGAGAAACATCCTCTCCCAGGTACAAGATGAGTCCCTTCAACATGCCTTTACGTTTAACATTCACATGTTGGACCATGATTGGACCATGCAATACGTGCGCACATTTCCATTCGTCTCATGCACCCCTTGGTACAACTTTGAGCTCCACCAAACGGGCGCCCCATTTTGAGAAGCTCTGTACCTGTACAAAATGACTGCAACTTATGGAGATAAGTCGTTATCTAAGTTCGGGAGCAGGACCACACCTCATCCACGCCCCTTCCGGTGACTACTCTATTTAAGCTTCCCGGTCACACACACCAGTGTTCGTTATTTCGTGCCCCTCCCTCTCACCCTCTTCTAATTGTTCTGTCTTATCCTTTAGTCGGGGGGTATCGAGGCCCGGGAGCCTGCTGCCCTCATCGCTAGAAGCCCCAAAACGGCATTTATCATCTACTCTCATGCATTTTATCGTTCTTGTTCGCCAATAAACTTCTGCATCCAAGCTTGAGGTTGTGGTCCTTGCCAGTGAAGTATTATTGCTTGAATATTCAGGATTTCATACATTATTCGAATAATTGTACATATATATATATATATATATATATATATATATATATATATTTTTTTTTTTTTTTTTTTTTTTTTTCACCAGCCTCAACTAAAAGCGAATGTAAAATTGTGTTTATATATAATTGAAAGCCAAATTCAAAGTAATTTTAATTTTTAAGTTAAAGTTTTAATAATTTTTCCCCTTTTGGAATGTCAAATAAAGCAGAAGGAGTTTAAGACGCTATCAATCATAGAAACAAAAACATTCTTATTTTATTTACAAATGAAAGCAATTTACCTCAGAACAGTAGTCATTAGAGGGCTTGTCTCTGAATACTTCACCCTCATCTAGTGTTGACAGGAATCTTGACATCAGTGGCAAGGTGGTAATCGTCAGATGATTGATGTAGGGAATGAAATGCATCAAAAATGTTAATGCAGAAGTTAAATGGACTTAAAGGGGTGCAGATATCCAAATATGACATATCAAATATGGTATGCGGTAGATTTAATTTCACAACTTTGACCCAATTACTGCATTCATATTGTAAACAAGAGCCAAAATTCCTTAACTACAGTAACTACAAATTATATTTGTATTTATTTTATTTTTGTTTATATTATAGATAAAAATAATTATAAGCCACCAATCATGAACTATTTGTTTGCACATTTGTGATGTTTTGTTGTTTCTGAGGGGGGCTTCTGTTCCAGAATTATTGTAATTTAAGTTTTATTTTTTCTTCAGAAACAGCAACTCAATTTATGTAAAACTAATACATTAACCACAGACTATCACACCAAACAAAATTTTAATATAAAAACATGAGAACCTGTAATATGTTGAAGTATTGAGAAGAATAGAAAAGGAAAATTGCAGGGCAGAAATATATTATTTTTACTCACTTCCTCAAGTGTAAACAAAGCGGGCCATCTTTGTAGAAGCTCTGCCACCTCCATCTCTTTTTTTGATGACATCTTTACGCCTCAAGGAGAGCGTTTTAGCCATCTCGGTTGTTCACCTTCTTGACTTCGGTCAAAAGTTCTACCCTCTCATTTTCCAGATTTTCTGCCGTTTCTGCGTTTGAAATGTTTTGAAGATGGTTAGCCTCACACCTTTTGGGCTTTTAAAAAAAATCTTTTTTTTGGCTGGCGAGGACTTATCTGCTCCTTTTGACTGAACAGAGTTCACACAGAGTTCTATGCACCCAATACCTTTGAGATGGGTACGATAATTTCCTATTTTGGTTTTCAGTCGCTGGTTCCATGAGGCATGGATGCTTCTTCACCAGGGCTTCAGCTACAGCACAGAAATCCAAGTCTTCAAGATAAGCCTTGTATCAATACATTTCTTCAGCCAATTTGCTTAAGATGTCAGTTTTGGTTTTGGTGTGAAACTTAGTGTGAAGGCCTGGCTGGATTTAAAAACCTTGTTAGCCTTTTCCAGTTGTACCTCTGTTTCAAATGAGAAAGTTGGAACAACAAATACTCTTGGCCACTGTTTGGTTCTCCCAGACAGTGAGCACAGCAGGAGAGGGGAAGGAATGTTAGTGTCCACGGATCCAAAAGGAACAATCCTGATTGAGGAAAGATCTTCCAGTTCAGCGGTTGAAGTCAAGTTAACAAGGGCATTATCAAATTCCTTGTCATAGTACTGCAGCCGAAAGCTATTGTTCACTCCACAAAGTGTCCTCACCATTTTCATATGTTCTTCAACTGTGCTGGGAATGCCATCAGGTAAAAGCATTTTGACAGAGTTAAAAGAATCCACTATAACTCTTAATGTAACAGCTTTAGCCAAAAACATCTGAAAGAGAAATTTCAAGGTATGAGAATACAAATTATGTTTGGGTTAGAAGACAGTTTAGTAAAAATAGAGGGAAAACATATTTAATGAGGATTGGGATGAATCAAGGCAGGAAGCATTAAAATAACATTACCTTTTGACTACAGGCAGACGGCAATTACTGGACAAATTGATTAGATTAATACTAATGTGGATTGGAGTGATTCCGTTGAACTGGGAGCTGTACAACACAGAATATGAAACAGTTTTTGGAGACAAATGGGCAAAATGTGTAGGAAAATCTTAAGTATAATCATGTTCACTACGTTTAATCAAATGTGTCGTCAAGTAACTCGGGCATTTCAGACACCAGGAATTGACAAACATACGTGCTACCTGGTTTGTGCGACTTGCTTGTACAGGCATACAGTAGCATTTTGATGGAATAAATGCTCTGAACGAATATAGTGCTAACTCACTGACTTTAAAACAGCACACATCTTACAACTCTGTCTATGGTTGTGAATGATTTGTTTTTGGTCTACAAAGGAGAGCAGAAGATTCACCATACAGGAATGAATGAAGCTAAATGTGGTCTGACAGGAAATAAAATGAAAGCATATTACCTTCTTCTAGTAGCCCTAGCTGTAAATACAAATTTTTAAATGAGGAACCAGATTAGGAAAGAGATTACCAGTGGACAATATTTCAGTGATGTAAACTTTCATATATGGCAAGGTGATGTTTCTGTACTTGTGTGATGTGCATATATATTTTATTTATTCCACCTCAAGTTTGAAGACATGTATTAACACATCTCTGTTGGATTTACTTGATCTGAATATTGTAATCAATACACACACAAAAATTGGAATATCAACTCCCCTGCTGTGTGCATCGTTTGTGCACACAATATCAGTGTTTGAATTGGCCAACGTCTGCTCCCCCAGAGTGTCCGATTGAGTCCAAAATGTCCCATTTTTGGGGTCACGGAGTGTCTGTGTGTGGGGCGCCGTCTTGCCTCTCACAATCACAAAAAGAGAAGGCATTTTGAAGTGCAGGGAATAGTTAAGCACTGGGTGTCGAACATGTTAGGCAGATACAAGCATGAACCAAAGGACATTGTAATCTTACACTAGCTTTAGCCAAGTCAAGAGGCATCAATGCCGATATCACGAATCATACACGGCGCTCAGGGCAGTGACGTTTAAGCATCGTTACACACCAATAACCCTTATATACAATGACATACAAACTTAAGTTGACTTAACATGCAAACATATGAGGACCTAAAATGACTCCAAAATAGATCTTAACGCTCCCTCAAATACGGACATTACGCCACCTGGCCCCACCGTGCCAGCTCTAAGGGCAGACTGACACCTGAACCGGCTGTGAAACCTGACTATCTGCCCAAATAAAGCAGAACAGATAAAGCCAGTGAACATTAAGTTTTGTCTGTATAAGTCTTTCGAATATTAGAGAAAAAATATAGCTTGCTTACCGTGTAGAAGCGCACTGTAAAATTGACGATAATGGCGCTCCGAGAAAAAAATGTGCGGGAAACATGCGTTGGACTGCGTCTGATGTAGCGTCATTGCATCATATAATCACGTGACGACCCCGCGTATGATTGAAAGCAAAAATGTCCTTGAAACCAAACTAATAATGGTACTTTGATTTTGGAGTGCTTATGATGCTTTACAACAAGCAGTGGGGCAGTCATATGTCTACTAATCAAATCTAAGTAAAATTGTACTTTACTCTAATTACATGCAGGTTTGACTATTTTCAGTGTGTTACGAGCCACGGCCCCTGCCTTTTTTTTTGTACTTGTCCCTCCCTTTTTTCTTTGGTTCCACCTGTGAAATGCCTGGTGAGGATCTCCTTTACTGGACAAACCTGTGGCGGCTCGGATTGGACCAGCATTCTTCTCCTCAGCCAACCAGAGGAGAGTCACCTGACGCGCCCCGCCCAATAAAAAGGACGAACTTCCGCCGGCTCAGGGCAGCTGAACATAGGTGGTTCAGCTTGCCACATGATGTGTCTCTTATTTGTTTAAGAATGTAGTGCTAGCGCTATTTGTCTGTTTTTCGTTGAGACACTTGTTAATTTGTATTTAGAATCTTTGTTAATTTGAATTAGTGGATCCTGAGTAATTTCTCTTGAACTGTTTAACTGTTGTCCTTTTTTTCCGTTTAGTTTAGTCTCTTTTCTTTTGTAACCCATTACTTTTTATTTGCTGTAAATTATTCCCTAAATTGTGGACACCTTTTGTTACCATTTTTACCTTATTTTTGTCAATTATTAAATTACAATTTTAGTTACCATTTTATATCTTGGTACTTTGTTACTTCCCTTACTCCCCTAGGTAGGCTGGTCGTAACACAGTGTAGTCCTGCAATCTTTACTTTCTCTAAAAGAAATTTGCTAAAATCATATCCCACTTCCCACGACAACTTAACGAGATAAGCACTAAAAGTAGCCATCACCTAACTAACAAAAAATTGCCATCGGTGTGAGTTTTTGTCTCTTTTGCTCTCCCTACAATGCTCCGTTCATGCTTTTCTGCCATCTGCTGTTCTCACCTCCAGCACATTGTTCATTATTCCCTGGGTCTAAGTGCCAAACCTAACATGTCTATCAATATCATTATGTCACTCTAGTTGGCTGTATAACTTGCTGCAAATAATCCATTTTATTGTTTTTATACCGCTGTTCTTGTGTATCATGTAATTTGTTGTGACAGAAATCCCAGCACCACAGCTGACAGTAAAGATTGGAATTATTGATAGTTTGAGCTATTAAGGCATATTTCCTTTGGAGTTTATATTTGTTTACGTTAGCGACAAGGTGGTGTACTTGTCAGGTGACTGGGAAAAAAAATCACATCAAAACTGTCCATGGCAATAAACCATCATCTTACATTTGTAGGAGATTGCACTCTTAAATTGAAGATGAGATTTCCACAAGAGACACGGTCAGACCACACAGCATTTGTGGACTGGTTGGGTAAACTCCCATGAGCCCTCCAGCACCCTCAAATCATTATGCAAATAACAGTATCCTAAAAGACAGCCTGAGGATTTTCTATCGCAACATCAGATGAAAATATACAAAAGCAGCAAAGAATTTATTTCATGCTGCCTGCTTAAGCATCAAGTCATCAAGGCTGCTGATTGGATGCTCAGGCTGACTATGGAAAGTGAGAGAACATATTGTGCCGGTCTGAGCGTCTCAAGTGGACGAGGTGACAGAGACTGTGAATGCAGAAGGCGCATGTCTGCTAATGCTCAGCACGCTGTAGAGGAAGCATGTCTAAATAATGGAGAAGGTCTGTTTAATCAAAAACACAGACATTTAAAGATCATGAAGTCCCGATCAAAAGTTTAAGATCAGTTGAAATGGCAAAAGTCACTTTTTGAATGGTTGGATCTCAACAAGTTTCCAAGTAGAGCTTCAATATGCAACAGGAAATGGGAGTGAGACAAAAAAAAAGTTTGAGTAAAAATTTTATTGAAAACAATTAAACTGACATAGGCTGTTTAGGACCATGTGCCTTTAAAAGCCCAAATCTGTGCAAAAATGTCATGATGCTCTGATGGCAAAGACAAAAAACTATTTTCTTTTTGAATGTGGTTGAGCACAAGCAGGGCCTCTCGCTGCACGCCATCACTGCTGAGGTGGGCTGCAGTAAGACAGTCATTTCAGACGGAGACCCTGAGGGTCATGGAACAAAAAAGTCAAGTGGAAGACCCCAAAAAAATGTACATCAGCACTGATCCAGTGGATCCGATTGGTTGTCTGTCAAGACACTGGACGATCCATATTCAGGCTGTTACTGGTGCTGACTGCAGCCAAATAACCATCAGACGACATCTGACACTGAAGGGCTTCAAAAACAGAAAACTTCAAAGGCCTCGTCTCCTTGAACGCCACAGAACTGCAGCTTGGACTTTACAAGAGACACCAAACATGGGAGCCTCTCACCTCCTGAAAACGTTTGCATCAAGCATGCCACAACCAATTTTTGAAAAGATCAACAATAACAGTGGCGCTGGTCTGTTTTGAAGGTGTTTTGGGATAGTTTTTTATGTGTGGTCCTAAACGTCTGATCAGCTGCAGAGCAGCCTATTTCAGTTTAATTGTTGTTTTCAATAAAATGTTTCATCAAAAATTATTATTATTATTGTCTCACTCAAGTTACTTGTTGCTTATTGAAGCTCAACTTGGAACCCTGTTAAGATCCAACCATGAACTATGTAACTTTTGCCATTTATTCACCATGTCTTAAACCTTTGATCTGGACTGGATTCAGAGTTTTAAAAATATTTTTATACAACAGTAGCATAAGGTTTCTTGTATTGTAGCTTACAAAAAATGTAAATGTATATAAAACAAGTTAAACAGTGTTATGGAAAAAATGTCATGCTAAATGGTTTAATTATAACTTTAATGATTGGAGTGCTCAATTATATGTCACAGGTCACTGTGTTCCAGATAAAGGCTTATATTGTGTCTCTTGCCTAATCTTGACATGCATTTTGAGACAGACCTTGGCTCAAAGTTACATCTACAGATCTAAAATTTCTGATTTCTCTTTGCCCTCAACCTTGTCCTGTTTTTGTGCCCACTAAACTAGTTATTACTGGCTTCCTATGTCTCCACCTCTGGCATTTTAAGGATGTGTTTTATCATTGTTCATGCTTTCTTTGCCTTTTGGACTTGTGTAGGCAAAGATATTTTTTGGCAGAGACAGATCATTTTTACTGTGCACATGTAAAATAAGTACTTTTACCTACTTTACTTACTTTTTGAAAGAGACAAAGCTCCATTTCAGTCTTTATTTGTGATAGTGTGTTAAGAAATTCCTAGTGAATTTGTTTGATTGTTTATGGGGCCCGAACGCCTCTGTTTTTGGACTGGACCAATCACAGCAGCCTTGTGGTTCAGGTGAAAACCAATGGTGAAGCATGCAAACAAACCAAAACAAGCACGATGGCACCAACAGATGAACTTCTCGCTATTTTATCAGAACTACAGACTAAAAAATATGCACAAAGGCGTATAGTCTGTACTTTTCTCTCATTTAACAAAATTCTGAGACAAGTTAGGTTGTGATTTGAATCTCCTGAACAGCATAAACACATCTGGAGTTCGTTGATTGTACTACCGCTGCATGTATACAGTTTACTCCAATAGTGCAAGGACAGGTATTCAACTGCACGGAGCTCAAAACAGCCAGGCGAATATGGACGTGTACTCGGTCATTTTAGATCAGCAACTGCACAAATGATGTACCCTCCACCGCAGACTCGCTTGTGTTCCGTAATTGTTTTGGTCCACTACCTTAAAAGCGAAAGTAAAAGCTACTGGAGCTTTGGTGTGTTTAATCGCATTGCAGAGAGAGAGAAAATTACTTGTGAGCAACGTAATTCCAAGCATGTTTAAAATTCAAACGTTCAAAGTAAA
The DNA here is from genome assembly GCA_019453435.1 of Rhinogobius similis. Lineage (NCBI taxonomy): Eukaryota > Metazoa > Chordata > Actinopteri > Gobiiformes > Gobiidae > Rhinogobius > Rhinogobius similis. Next base: position 881,919 of record CM033632.1, on the reverse strand, counting down.
TCGAGTTGCCGCGTATCTATAAAGCATGGATGTGTGCTAGGAGCTGTTATTAGCAATTATAGCTCGAAAGTATAATTAATTTTACCTGAACATAGACTGAGAGTGGTTGAATAGGTTCTCAAGAGAAATGAGACAAAAATCAGATAAAAAGTATACTCTCTGCATGTAAATGTAGTATGAGAGTTGTAGCTCCCACATTAGAACCCAATCCAGATTACATTTGCATGATTATGACGAGAAAAAAAACAAAAAATCGGACAACCTTAAAGAACGTACAAAAACATGTTATTCAAATTCCTGTTTACATATCAGCGTCAGCCTCCTGCTTTCCTCCTGTTTGGTATCCCGTCACTCACACACATAGGATGGACAGTTGTCTGACAGCTGTCAAAAATTCAATATGTTGTGTACACAATTCTCTGCTGGTAGTTGTCAGTTACTATTCTGTTTTACACGGGGAGCAGTTAGAGTCGCTGCCTGTAAACACCGTCTCTTGGGCAATGTTTTATATTGTTTTAACACACCCACATGATTAAATGTTGCTGCATGCTAATTATATAAGATTGGAGAGGTGCTCTGAGCTGCTCCAGACACAAGGCAAATGTAAACGATACCAAAAGATCAACCTTCAAGGACGTTTAGAACTATAAACGAATGTGTAATAATGTTTGAATGTTTATTACTATTATTCACCTTATTCCGGAAGTTGCCGTACGCGCCGCTATCTTGTGTCCGTTGTATTTACATGGAGCAGACGAGCTCAACAGAAAATAAGTTCTACATGGACTAAAAAGCCGTTTTCAGACTGACCAGAAAATCGGTGCGTTGTTGACTTGTTCTCGTGTTCATTTAACATTTTACACAAATCAACCTACTTTATGTAACATTTTAGCGGCGAGACTTTTCCCTCGTTCGTCATTAGCTTTAACGGAGTTCTCGTCAAACGGAAGTGCATTTACAACAAAAGTGCGTATCTGTGGTAAAAAGTGGGCGGGGCAGAATAAGGTGAATAGTGTCATTTCTGAGTCTGGGTGGTACTGACTGTGGCGGCTGGTGGAATTTTTTTTTAAGGGGTGCGCCATTATAAAACATAAATTTAAATTAAAGCCGCAAAGCGGCGATGGTGGCCCTCGCCCCGCGCGCGACCGCCTTCCCACACGGCCTCGGCCGGTCCCAAACCGTCCCGGGGCACCGTCCTCCTCCTCTGAGCGTCACTCGGGCACCCGTGCCCCCCCCCCCCTTCCCCCCGCTCACACCGGGAGGCGTCCCTATAGAAGTGCATTGGCGGGCACTGCTCTCCAGAAGTGGAAAAACCGCTCAAAACCTGACTTCGATATCATTGACTTTTTCAATCGAAATGTTCTAAATAATGCGTCTGCCGAGTTTCACTGACTTTGCTTGAAATAATTTAGGCCTCTCCATAGACTTGTGACATGTCTCATAGGAAATTAATGGGGAATATGCGGGTCCCCCCAGGCCAAACGATCCAAAATAGGACATCAGTGTAATTTACTTTTGTGCAGCTTTTGCCGCTTAAAATCAGTTTGCAAGATTTCGTGGAAATCAGGAAATGTTGGTACTTTAACATGACCAGCAGGGGGCGCTATAATGAAAACTGCTTATGTGCTCCTGAGTCTGTTCCGTTTAATATTTGATTCTGCATCTGTGACTACAGTTTGGGCTCTGTAGGGCAGTACCTGTGACTGGGAGAATTATTCATATAAACAGGAAATTAAGGCGTTTGTTGACAGGAAATCACGATGAAACCGTGCGAGATAGGCTAAAAAAATTGGCAGATTATTAAATTTCAATCTGTCTTGATTAGGCACGTGTATGTTAGACCGATGTCGGTACAAAACCCTAGGACAAGTTCTCAATGGAAAATAAAAAGTTAAAGTGGCGTGTGAAATAAAAATCAATATGGCCGCCATGTCGTTGGTCTGACGACTGAGCACCAATTATGTTTTAGGGTGCTTTTGTGTACTATCACTGTGCCAAATTTTATGGGCCTCCTCCAAAGTAAATGTGTCTCCCTCTCCATAGGCCTCACCCAAAAGGTGGCGCTGTAGAGGCTGTTTATTAGTTTCAGGAAAAATACAGTTATGACCCAGTAATGTCCCTTAAAAGGAGTCACTGTATTGAGTTTGGTGGCTGTCCCGCAGGTTTTAGTTGTTTTTTATTGCAGCCTTGTGTGAAGACAGTCTGAGTCCCATAGACAATGAATAGGAGCTCTGGAGGCCTCTAGAGGCAAAAGTGTAAAAAATAGGCCATGGGTCTTATTGACTTTTTTGCATCTTATGAATCATAGAATCATCTCTCCAAATTTGGTGTCAATCGGACAAGCTTGCAGCTTTTAACTGAACTGTAGGGGGCGCTATAGTGATTCGTGGCCCTGTGCTCCCTGGTCTATTGTGTGTAGTATTTAATTCTCCATTATTGGTGGCAATTTGGACTCTGTGGGTCCAGTCCATGTGTCTTTGAGGAGCACGCCAAGAAACAGGAAATAGAGGCGATTTTTCACAGGAAGTCATGACTAAACCGCACGAGATAGGCCAAAAAATTTGGCAGATTATTAAATTCCAATCTGTCTTGATTAGACACGTGTACGTTAGACCAATGTTGGCCAAAAACCCTAGGACAAGTTCTCAATGGAAAATAAAAAGTTTAAGTGGCATTTAAAATTAAAATCAATATGGCCGCCATGTTGTTGGTCTGACGACTGAGCACCAATTATGTTTTAGGGTGCTTTTTATGTGTACTATCACTGTGCCAAATTTTATGGGCCTCCTCCAAAGTAAATGTGTCTCCTTCTCCATAGGCCTCACCCAAAAGGTGGCGCTGTAGAGGCTGTTTATTAGTTTCAGGAAAAATACAGTTATGACCCATTAATGTCCCTTAAAAGGAGTCACTGTATTAAGTTTGGTGGCTGTCCTGCAGGTTTTAGTTATTTATTGTGGCAGCCTTGTGCGAATGGAGTTAGGCTCCCATAGACAATGAATTGGAGCTCTGGGGGTCTCTAGAGGCAAAATTATGAAGAATAGACCATGGGTCTCATTGACTTTTTTGCATCTTATTAAGCGAAGAATCATATCACCAAATTTGGTGTCAATCGGACAAGCTTGAAGCATTTAACTGAACTGTAGGGGGCGCTATAGTGATTCGTGGTCCTGTGCTCCCTAGTCTATTTTGTGTAGTATTTAATTCTCAATCATTGGTGGCAATTTGGACTCTGTAGGGACAGTTCATGTGCCTTTGAGGAGCACGCAGAGAAACAGGAAATAGAGGCGATTTTTCACAGGAAGTCATGACCAAACCACACGAGATAGGCCAAAAAAAGTGGCAGATTATTAAATTTCAATGTGTCCCGATCGCATAAATGTATGCCAGACCCACGTGTGGCAAAAGCCCTAGTCCATGTTCTCCGTCAAAAAAAAAAAGTCAAACTGGCGTGGCGACTTCGGTCCAATATGGCCGCCGTGCCCTTGGTCCGAGGGCCGCGCTCCAATGTCATGTTTTGCTCGGTTCACTGTTCTCTATCACTGCTCCGAGTTTCGTGCACGTCGGGCAAAAATTCCTCATCCCATTTCCCATAGGGTCCGATTCGGGCCGGTGCTGCTCGTTTGGTTCGGGTCGGACGCTCTCGAGACGCACGAAATACGAAATTTTTTTCCGGGCCGATCGCGACTATACCCCCATTGAAGACTTTTCGTGCATGTTTACTGGGTCAAAAAGGGCCGCGAAGAGTAAGAAATGTGAAGCGAGTCCGACTCCCATAGACAATGAATGGGAGCTCTGGAGGGCTCTAGAGGCAAAAATGTGAAAAATAGGCTATGGGTCTCATTGGCTTTTCTGATCAGGAGGCCGTCTAGGAATTGTCTGCAAATTTTCACTAATAAAAGTCAAAGTAAGTTTTTTTTTCCCCATTGTAATTTAGTGCGCTCCTACAGGTGGCGCCGTAGGGTTGATTGTTATTGTGCGCATATAAATGGATTCAGCAGCTTTACGTTTACGTGTGTTTCAAATTTCATGTCGATCGGAGTATGCATGTGCGTGCAGGAGCTATTTAAATGATTTGGTGAGTACTCTTTGCGCCCCTGGTGGCCAACGGTGATAAATGCACCATATCGCTAATTCATTTTTTTTCATGGCGCCCTGCACTGGACATATTCCCCAAGTTTCGTCCAAATCGGACAAAGTCGATGTTTGACTTAATAGGTAGGGGGCGCTAGCGAGTACTTTTAATTTATTTTTATTAATGCATTACATTCAGATCATAATTACGCACTCGTGACTGAAATTACAGCTCTGTCAGTCCAAGCGTGTAGCCGTGACATGCGATCGGAAAAACAGGAAACGAAGGCGTTCTTCGATGGCGAGCCACGGCGAAACCGTTCGAGATATCCGAATAAAAGAGGCAGATTATTAAATTTCAATGTGTCCCGATCGTATAAATGTATGCCAGACCCACGTGTGGCAAAAGCCCTAGTCCATGTTCTCCGTCAAAAAAAAAAAGTCAAACTGGCGTGGCGAATTCGGTCCAATATGGCCGCCGTGCGCTTGGTCCGAGGGCCGCGCTCCAATGTCATGTTTTGCTCGGTTCACTGTTCTCTATCACTGCTCCGAGTTTCGTGCGCGTCGGGCAAAATTTGCTCGTCCCATTTCCCATAGGGGTCCGATTCGGGCCGGTGCTGCTCGTTCGGTTCGGGTCGGACGCTCTCGAGACGCACGAAATACGAAATTTTTTTCCGGGCCGATCGCGACTATACCCCCATTGAAGACTTTTCGTGCATGTTTACTGGGTCAAAAAGGGCCGCGAAGAGTAAGAAAACGAGCAAAATAAGAAGTAAGAAACCGACGAAACACAATGTCCCTCGCCAGTTTACTGGCTCGGGCCAAAAAATTTAAATTAAATGATATTACTTCTCTGCTCAATCCAGATCCTACACCAACAAGCCTTATATGATTAAATTATTTCTGTATTTTACATTTGTACACAAAATGTTGAATATTACATTTGAAGCTGAAATAGTCACAGACAGTAGAATTGTAAAAATGTACCAAAGCAGAGTCTAAAGGTGGGTTAGAGCTGCATCTGAATCACAACAGGTCAGAAATATGACAGAAATGCATGAATCCCAATCCCTGTCCTCAGGTGCGCTCCTGCCTGTGCACGAGGGAGGGACTTTACGGCTGTGATGTAAACTAATGGAGAGAAGCTCTAGAGTGGAACCATAGACATAAAAATAGTGGACAGACGGTTGTCGCTCCGCCCCATTCATGATAATGCGGCTCATTCATGGAGAATTCAAAATGGCCGCGGGTTAGCCCCCACCACTCCCCCCTCGGTGGGGAGGCGGGGAGAGGGCGACTTTGGGGCGGCCTTTTGCTGACGTACTGCCGTCGTTGCCTCTATGGTTACCGCCCACTCGTAGGTGTATGGCTGAGCCCTGACATTTCCGGCGTGTAAAGCCCGCCTTCTTCATTAGATATGCACGAACTTTAAAAAATCACAGCGGCTAAACCAGCCTGGTTCAAAAAAATTCACCCCCTCAGCGTTGTCACAGAGCCGTAAGCTAACGTTTGAGACCAAAGCCGTATTTTGAGCCAGGCTCTAAAGTAGGTTTTGAAACGTGTAACTCCCCATTGACTTTCATTGAATAATTCTACTTCCGCAGCGGCCCCTAGCGGTCAGCAGCAGATTGCAAACATGGCAGCCTACAGTCGGCGGCTCAATTTGAGCGCGGTAGCCTCACCCACTGAGTGGAACAAAACTTGAGGCTCTCACACACACCCATTCAATGTGCACAGATCCAACACATGCAACAGACAAACAAATGAACAAAATAATGCACTAAGACTATATTTAACATTATTAAAACACATACTATGTAGAAACATGGCCATTTTTACATAATATATGAAACATATGGCCAAAAATAATATTATGTATTTATGTATTATGTATGTATGTATTTTATAATCTGGGTTAAGTCAGGGGGTGAGGCACACCTGCGCCTTTTATTGACCAGCCACCACTGGTTACTGATTTTTTTAAATGAAAAGAGTTTACGTAAGTGCCAACTCTATATATACTGGGTGTAATCATTTATTGCCTGTTTTCTTGTTTTAATCAATTGTAGCCAAAAGCTGAAAGAAACTTTGGCATTTTGGGGTTTGTTTTGCGGAACAATTTTGTAATTAAATAAAAGTTGAATATTCATTTGATTTTCATAGTTCTTCACTGCAGAAGCTAAACAATGCTGATAATCCAACAGAAAACTTTTGAGGAGGTCATTAAGAAACTAGGCAGGAAGGTGGGCAATGATCCAACTCATACTCTTCACAGTAAACTTGAGTTGACGCCGTCTGGGAGTCCTGAACTCAAAATCAAACAGATCAAACATTCATCTGTACCAATAGCAAAGAATCTGCTCAGTCATCAAAACATTTAGTGACAAAGCAGACACCTCAGGCTTTAGAGAAAGTTAAACTAAACACTGCACATAGGGTTGAGGGAATATACAATCAAAGCTGAATTTAAGACTGTGAAATACATGTCTGCAAATTGTCACTTTAAGCCCAGTTGATGATGTATTAAGCATGTTTTTATTCAACAAACCATCAGAAAACACCACAGAGCTGATCAGAGTGCTGATCCTTGTGGCTCCCCCTGTTTAACTTGAACATAAACAGATCCCTCACAAATAAACTGGATTTAAACCAGATTTTTATTTATTTGTTTATTTATTTATTTATTTATTTCAGGGACAGTGCATATCAATCCACATTTACATGTAAATATGCCAGAATATCAGATCTGAACTCTGATATAACCAGCACATATCAAAGCATGGATCCACAAAATTAATCCAATAAACAGCCTTTCTAATTCACTTTTATTCGTCTTTCCTCAACTCCTTTGAGTCCTTCTTTTGTATAAAGTTATCACTCTCCCACTCACTCTGCTACTCACTTCATTAAATCACATCTCTAATGCAGTGTGCTCATGAAACATCAGCCCAAAGTGCATTGTGGGTATTGTTGTCTCAGTTCTATAATTCTCTCCCGTCTCCAGTGACTCACTCTCACAGCTGCAGACCAACCAATATTGTTTCTTTTCTTTTAATAGACAGCACTGCCTTGTTAATCTCTGACCTGTGCCGCAATGCATTCTGGTCCTAAGGGATCTGGGATATGTCATAATTCTTTCACACTTTGCTGCTGTTTTAATGTCCTGTGCTCAGGGTAATTGTGCTTTTAACAAACTCATTTCCTACCTGGCTATAAATAGAGCTTGTCCAAGTCAATATAACATTTTTATTTGCTTCATCCACTGTCACTGCTTGATGTCAGAGGCTAATTTCCTGTGATTCAGGTTGATTTGTTTTGCTATATTTGGGTCAACGTATTAAGATTTTATAATTATGACTGTGTTTATGAGTTTATGAAAATAAACATCCTCTGACCATTTTAGTGCTCAAATTACATTCACTATAATAAACTGCTATGAAATGTCAATGCTATTAATATTGTCATTGCTACTATTTGAGGCTTAATAAATCTGGTTCACTTTTAATTCCTCCAGGCTCAGAAACAGTAAAGTTTTCCATTCACAATCTATCCAAAAAACATGACGAATGAGCAGCTCTAGTTAAGTAGTTTCCAGATATTTCTGATAGGTTAAGCCAACAGCTATTAGAATTTTGTTGCCTGGAAAAATCCAGACTCAGCGGATGAGTCTGGTCGGCATTTGAGTCAATTTGATTTCTAGGGCGGAGCAAACCCGAGCAAACAGGAAGCAGAGCAAACCAATCAGAATGTATCACTGTGTAGCGGTCACACCACTTTTACTGCTGTCCGAATGTCCAGCAGGTGAAAAAGTTGTGCACTCAAAATTTCCCACAATGCATCTTGGAAAGTAGTGTCCAGCGATGGTCACTAGACCGGTCAATATTGACCACAATGCATTGCGAAAGTCGGAAAAACTACAGTGAACTGAATGAAAGCAGAAAGAGGATCTGTTTAAACGAACTGTTGAGCTGAGGTTATGAACAAAACACTTTAAACAAACCGTTAGCGGCAGTGTTGCTGGTGTTAGCCGCTTACCATAGCTTGAGCTGTGAATAGATCACAAATCTCAGGCAAAAAGTTGAATAATCCAGTCCGTTTCATGTTTAACGTGTGATCCATGGTTAATAAAACTCGTATGACGTTTATTAGTCCATAAATATGAGCGTGTCAGGCAGATTTGATCCATATTCATTACAGAAATAAATTTTTTTCTGAGTTCTGACGACGTTTTTTTTCTCCCAGACGCCAGAGTCACGTGATGTGCGGCGAGAAGAAAGTAGTGATCTGTGTGTCTGAATCGCTCCAGGATTGGGGCACTGTTGAGTCACTGAACAAAGCAGACGGGTTAGAGAAGAAGAGAGAGTGTGGACATTTGGACACACTCTCTCCGTGTGTTGTAGCCGACTCTGCTACTTCCGCCGCGCTAGAGTGACGCCGTTTGCGTCACTGAAATAAGCGAATCTGATTGCTCGGTACGTTTTGGAGGTGACTTGAGGCACGGCGGAGGGCAGGGCTACTAGACTGATATATCATGTATAAAAAATACATAGATATCATTCTGGACTTGCCAGGCAAATAATTTTGTATTCTAAATGTTAAAAAAAAGACACATATTGTTTTAGTAATTGTGAATTATTATTGAGTGTTCTGTATGCAGTATGAGTTGCACCGTGAAAAAACAAAAACCCTTCCAACAAACAGGATATTAATTAACACAGCATGTTTACGGTAAGAATATAACAACTGCTTTGTTAAATTCCCTGCTGACGCGTAAAGGAGAGTCAGATCCGGAATGAATGAGCACAAATCAAGTTTGTCACCATGAGTGCTGAGAGTTGGGGTTGGGTCGATTAAATCTCAAAGTGCACAACCTGACCCTGTATGGTGGAATGGAGGATTTCTCGCCGATTTGAAAATCTGCAACTGTTAGTCCTTTTTTTGAAAAAGCGCATGCGCAGGTTCCCCCTCCCTCCCGCCCCGTTTCTCCTGACTGAACGCCTAGCAAACCTCGTGAACGAGCACGCCCAGCAGCACTGCCCATGCGCATTTGTTTACAAGACGATTGGTGTCGCTTTCTCACGACAACCTCCGCCAAGAAGATTTAATAATACACTCCACATACAATAAGCTTAAAAAAAGAGTCAGATAAACAGTTACCTGTCCAGCAGAAAGTTTGCAGCGGAGGCATCAGCCTGTTTTGCGCTTTCAATGCTCGCCAGTGCGTAAACGATTCCCCCAGAATAACACGCGTTTTGTTTCTTTCCTCTGCAGACTTTCGTCTCTTCTGTGAAAGCTCGAAAACAGTCTTTCTCTTTCGTCCCTCAGCCATTTCGGTACTTCGCGGATGAAAGTTTAGACTTACAATGACGGAACTCGCCGCTAACCTCCTGCTACATAAACACACTAGCATATCAACCACGCATGCGGACAGGGGAGCGAGCGTTTCCTGGACGAGCCTGCGGGCGTGCATTAGCACGCACAGAATGATTGGCACCTGAGCGGACCAGTTATTTGTGCTACCCACGAGGAAATGAGATTCTGATTTGTTGCCCGAAATCCTCCATTCCACCTTTAAGTTTGTGTTTAATGTGATGGTTCGACTCCAGAGGCAATATTACAGTGAGACAACTTTTCAGTGCGTCTCGGTGCCTGCCGGTACTACGTACCACCACCAAATCTTAGTTTCACTCTTGGGTAAAACAAACTAATCATGTGTTGTGTTGGGGCTTTAAGTAAGGAAGAAGTTTGAAGTGTTCCCATGTCTGCACAGGACAGTGGGAAGTCTTTTAATTCCGCCCCACATTTAATCCAATGTTTGCTTTTTCAGGAAAGACGCTCTTCTTTGTACGTCGCTCTGTTGTCTCTGGTTGTCTGTCAGTCTCTCTGTGACGAGTTGGCCACTGTCCAGGGTGTACCCCGCCTAAGGCTCAAAGTCACTGGGATAGGCCCCAGTCACCCGCGACCCCTAACGGGAATAAGTGGTAGAAAATGAATAATTCTGGAGTGCAGTTCATTAAAGCCTTATTTAGGTTGTGTTTCATGACTACATTGGTTAAACAGCATCATGTGACCCCTGACCCTCAAAGTTGTGGTGCTAGCTGTGATGCTGAACTCACTCGGGATTCTCTGAAGTGGGACATTACTGTAAAAGAAGTGCAGATGTGTTCTGTGGATTTGCCCTCGTTTGGCAAGACATTAAAAAGTAGAAAAGGAAAGTTATTCCTCCAAGATGTTGGGACAAATAAAAGTAACCGTAGAGGACCACAAGGGCACTTAAAAGGCAAAGGGCAGGTGCTTGTGCACTAGCTGGGCTCTAAACATTCAGTTCTGTGTGGATCTATGTGTGAAAACAAGCTGCTCTCTCTGTTCAGCCCTCATTTCATTCTCCTATGCTCTTGTCCCAATTGTCCCAGCACTAAATGGCCCGTCAGCTGTGATTGAAGACACCTTGTTAAATGTGTCTTTTTTATGAGAGTGACTTGACAATCCCAGAAGCCTGTAATGACCACCAGATATTCTCCTCATAAACTCAAGTGTTAGAATATGTCCCTGTAATGAGATGCCAGCCTGTCCATCTGGTACTGTCAATAGCTCAGAGCGTGATACCACGGGCGTCATAGGGGCGTCCAACTGCACCTCCAGTATCTCCTCCAGCATCTCGCTCTGCTTTTAAAGGCACAGGGACAGACAGGATTTACATACACACAGGGCTGGGAACATTGTAACACTTTAAAGCATTATATGTGTAGATGTTTTATACGATATAAAATAACCATTATCTGTTTTTAAGGATGTTAATCTTGTCTTCAAACAGATTATCCAGTCAGAAAGCAGATAGAGCTCTTCACTTGTTCCTATGACAAAAAACAGTTTGCAAAAAACCCAAAAGGGCTCTATAATATGTCCTCAGTATATACATCCAGCCCCAGTTGAATATCCGTTCTGTCCCTGTCTGACCCTAATCAAAAACATCGCAAATGCATTTTTTAAAACAGCTTTTCACTTCAAGGTCCTTTTGATGTAAGCTCCTGGCAGTCAGCTGTCTCTGTTTAACACGCTCTAATATATTAACATCCACATGAGGCCTTGTTAACCATGTAAATATGTTTTTTAACGAGAAAACATGACTTATTATCATTCATCAGTTTGAGCAGTATTATTCAGTGACGTTCATCACAAAACTCACTTACTTTTAGCATAAAGCTTTATATATAGCAGGGTGTAAAAGTGCACTCATAACATGTCCATTTGAAACATTTTTATAGCTCCCCTTTTCTTCTGAATGGGCTTATTGTAAACTCCCATGTGATGCCTCAAAAATGTGCTTTTAGTTTCATCCTCAGCCCCCAACAACTCATTTAGAAACAGCAGGGAAAGATAATCTACAATCAACAACCTGTGACTTGCGCAATAGAAGGTAAAAAAGCAATGCACCTCAATGAGAATATGACTTTTCCCGTGACACCTCTAGAGTCAAATGCAGCCTCTGTCTTATCTGGTCTTATCTGGACTCCTACTTTGCACTGAAAACTTTATAAACTTTGTTTGCATGAATTAAACATTTTAGTCCTCATTCTGTGTAATACATTTTTAAAGAACTATTAAATGACATATTTGAATCGTGTTTTGAGTCAAAAAACTAAACTAAAATCAGTAATCCTATTTTTTTTTTTTTTTTTTTTTTAGATTGCATTTAATTAAAAAAATTACACTTATTAGACAATAATAATAATTTGTAGTTAGGCCACTTGCCTAACTTTTACCCGATTTACCACAAAATGTTTAATTACTGCTAAATTGTTCGGGTTTACCGTTTAAATGTGACCCCAGTGCAATTCCAATGAAAATGGAACTACTCCAACTGTATTTGTTTTCTTTAGCAATGTAGTTCTATTTAATGACGCCTGCAGACAAAATTCCATGGTTTATAAGAATGTCTACTATTGTGTTTCTTTTAGATATCAGCAGGCAATGAATATAAACCATATGTTTTATTAGACTCAACTGTTGCAGCTCTTTTAGATTTGTTATGAAATCTTACAAGAACAGATCTCACATCTGCATATTACTTAAAGGTCCCATATTCTGCTATTTTCCCCTTTACACAGTCTATTCTAAGGGCTTTGTTGATACATTTTTGCGTTGTGCAATATCCATAACATAACAGTTTCCAAAAAACACCCATTTCTTGGACTGGCCCCCCTCCTTGCAAAAGCAGACGGCTCACTCTGAGATCTGACCCCCCCGAACAGAGAGCAGGCTGCTCCCCCGCCCAACTCGCGCGCCTCCCCCCGCCCAACTCGTGCCGAAGCCTAGAGCGGAGATAGTGCGCATGCGCCGTGTGCTCCGGTAAACAGTGATACACAAACACGGGAATAAACCTTTTATCCGTCCTGACGGTGCGTCGTGCTGAGTCCTACGTCCTGGATCTGACCTGGAGTTTGACGATCATGCAGTACCTCGACGACGGACGTTGCCGTTTGGTAAATAACAAGCTAACTCTTCGATCTGTCGTATCCATCGTGTAATTACTGTGTAGCATTAGCATTAGCTGTTTTTATTCTGCGGCTGCGCGCTTCCCGGAGGCATGGCTTAAACACCGCGTCATCCATGGGAAGCCGCGTCATCCATGGGATGAGCCCCCGTCTGCCTGCTCAGCCGAGGGGGACAAAAAAGACAGTTCTCTAGCGAAAGCATGCGGGAATCAATCAAAAAACCACTTTGGGCACACATACGAGGCCCAAATAGCACTGTAGGAAGGTTAAAACCTCTGAAAAGTCGATTTTGCATGTTATGGGACCTTTAAAAGCTTCTGTCACTCACAATATTGTCCTGTGAGTTACATGTTGTACACGTACGATCATGTACAACAGCTAAGTGTAACATTTTGTTCTCTAATCGTAAAACACATAGAATAGTGAAAATTACCTGAATTTAAAGAAAGTTACCTGTTGTAAGTTGAAATGAAATATAAATTCTAACATCAAGTACAATTAACTGATTTTGGAGTGTTTTCTGTTTTTGTTTGACACAATGGTTGGTTTAATTTAATTGATGTGATATTTCTTGGCCAAATATTCGCTGCTGTTTACAAGAGCTTGAAGCACCCACGAGTGATTAAGGCCATCGCCCTAGCAACTATTCAGAAGCGGCATCATTAGCTCGTCTGTGATAATCTGAGTGTCAAGTGATGGTAATGGGAGTGCTCTTTCCCACAATGCATCTGTAAAAGTCATTAAAAGTAACTCATACTTGTAATTTGTTATTTTTAAAGAGTGAAGAGTTCATTAACAAAAGAGGTATCTGGTATGTTATCTCTCTAATTATGGTAACAAACCTCGTTCTGCTGCTGCTTAGCTTCAAGCATGTGGAGTGCACTTATTAAGTATATTAAACTAATCATTCTAAACGCCACTTTCAAGCTATTAAAAAGTACGAGGGGTCTCCAGAGCTTTGTCTGGTCAGAGGGTCAGGTCATAAAAATAGTCAAAACCCAAATACAAATGATTGTAAATTGGATGTGAGAACATAAAGACCACAATTGGTGTGTATTTGTTTGAAATAAATGCTTCTTGACAATAATTACTATGTAATGTCGAGGCCACAGCTTCGGCAAGTTCACACGTGGGGGCTGCGAGGGAAAAGGTTGCAGACCACTGGTTTAGAACATAGTTAACAATATAATTCAATATAAAAAAGGTTTCACAGCGCCACAAAATGCAAATAAAAAATGCTGTGTTGCTCCTCTCCAGATGGAGCTTCACTAGAGGCACCTGTTGTATTGATGCTGTTTTTCTTTTACCTTGACAGTCTGACAGAAATTGTTTTTGGTTTTTTGCTGGACAACTTGCACCTGGACGAGGGGCCGCCTCCAGGCCTGGTAAATGTTGGCGCAGCGTAAAGGATTGAGTGTAGGTTCGTCTTCTGGTATCCATGTTTTCCTTTCAGTTGTCTTTTAAACATAATGTCACTGCCAGTTATGGTCAAGGTGGAAAAGATCTTGTATGTCAGCTGGAGAACAGATGAGTGTGGCTTGTTTTTTCCCAATGAGAGCATCTGTGAAAGCACATGTCCAAGACATCTGCATCTTTTGGCATAAGGCGCTACTTTTTTCTGACTTCTGCTAAAGCAGCACACTGCTTGTTGCTTGTCCAAAAATCTTTCCACCATTTCCAACGAAAAATCCCAGCACATGGGCTCTACGTGAATAAACCTATTCCCCCTGACATTACAAATCATACTATTTTTATAGTCTAAAAATAGAATGCAGAAAAGAGGCAGTGAAAGCAGACAGACAGATCAGTCGACAAAATAAACAAAGTAGAACAGTAAACAAGTAATACAATACAACACTAACAGTTAACAGAAGGGCGCTCGATAAAAGTGAGTTTTTTGAAGTGATTCAAAAGATGACAATGACAGTGCAAGCCTTATCTTCTCAGACAGGTAATTCCAAAGCAGAGAACCGAAAAGTATTGATCGTGTTTGGTCCAGAGCCTTGACTTTGGAACGGCTAAAGGACCTGCCTGAGGATCTAAGGTTGCGGAGAGGCTCATAGGGTTTTAGAAGTTAATGCTGGACCCAAACATAGAGATTGGTAAAATAACAGGAGTATGAGAAGTCACGATTAAAGGACTGTGGAGCTAAACCATTAAAGAAAGGGAGGACCCCTTAGGACCCTCTTAGCTCACTGCAACCCGGGTTTCAAGCATGGGCTGGGAAATAGGCTCTGGAACAGGACCAGTGCGGGTTTCTGCTGAGTCGGTGTCAGACAGCAAGGCGAAGCTGTTGGACAGACTTGGCCGTGAGGGGGTGGCAGCTTCGACAAAAGAGGACTTTTTTCCACAGACCACCACGTCAAGCCAAGTAGGACTGTCACAAGGGGTTGAACAAGTCAAAAACCCAGGGAGGAGAGAGGATTCCAAGCCACAGTGTCCTGGAGCGCATACAAAGAGCTGATATAGTCCATAATTATGAGACTATGATCTCATAATTATCTTCTACGAGGTACTGTCTCGCAATTACTAGATCGTTTTCCATACATATTTAAGATTTGGAGGATATAATGAAGCTCCGTAAAAAAAAAAAAACAGAACTAGTTCATTTTAAACTGTAGGTCCATATGTATTTCTCACTCGAATAGATGCTTTTATAATATATCTGCACTGGGACTTACATTTAAAGAATCGGGGTACAGACCCTTTAAGTCCTACGTCTTATACATCTCTGCAGACCTGTTGGCTAAATAGTTTGCATTGGCCACCACAGTGGACATCTGCTTCTTGAAAGCTGCTGATGCTCAATGTCTTCGCCCCTTTTTTATACATCTCCGTGGTCTCTGTGTCTGTGTCCTGTGGCTGTGGGTGACTCTGCTGCTGGTGCAGACGGCTCCTCTGATGGCACTTTACTTACTTTGCATGGGTATGTGTACGCTTTACAAAGAAAGTTTGATTGATATATATTTTTGGTGGTGTATGTGTTGCAGGAGCAGAATTATCCTCATCCTCACCATCTTCTGTCTCCAACTCCTGTATCAGAGGATCTAACTAGAACATGTCATCATTAGGTTTAATCATTTCATAATTAGGAATGCCAAGAGTTTACTGTTAATATATATGTCATTATTCAGGTCACAATACATCAATAAGAAATAACAAAAAATAATCTGCATCAATACTTGATGTAGTGCTGTTGTGGAATTTTCTAACACTACAAAAACTGAGAGTTGTCGGAGTCAGATTTATTCAGTTTATTCATAGGTGAGCACAAGTGAAGCTGTCCCTAACAAAGTCATCGGTCCCTAAGTTAAGTCAAAACAGGAAACACGCATTCTTATACCATAAGCCACGGAAGTGTCAACAAGACCAGTTTATCACAAATGTTTACCTAAAGACTTAAAATGGACGTCCAACATTAGGAAAAGAAGGCAATGGTCACTTTTTTGAGACACATCTTGGCTGTGACCAGTAAATGACCGTTCTCATCATTAAAGCAGATATAATAAATGGTAACATGACATTTTTCTATACCCGTGGTACAGCGGGTAAGGGTTTGCTAAATGTCTGTACCCCTTTTCACATCTGTCCAGTCAAATAACGCCATCAGGATGGATAACTTGATATAAATGGAGAGGTGTTGTTCAAAGGCCCACTTTTCCCCACTCTCCCAGCATGGCAACAGTTGTTGTAGATCCCAAGGGCCTTGAGGAGTTCTGCTTTTTTTGAAGTATAAAATGCCCAAGCCGAAACAAACTTTTCTGTTTCTCTTGCAGCCCTGTACTTCTTGCTTTGTACAAAGCTGGCCATAATACTTTTATAACCATAAAATGAATTTGGCTTTTGAATACACAGAGTACATTGCAAGCCTTCAACGATTTGTTTAATAGTATTTATGTTTTATAAATTAACTCTTCTGGTATATAGTCATGTAGAAATTATAGTTTTCATTAGAACTAAATTCACAAATATTAAAACACCTTAACTTGTTAACAAATCCCTTAATCTCCCCCAATAGTCATTTTTATCTATCTAACATGATCTCTATCTCTTCTATGCTACAACTCTTTTGCACATAGCTGCATGTACTTCCTTATCAGCTGATGTAGAACGTCAAGTTCCCTCGTGTCTAATTGCTTTCATAAATGTACACACTTACAGGCAGTGCTGTAACTAGTGATTTGCAATGTCCGCCGACGTCATTAAGGCTGACAAAAGCACGCCTGTGTGCTTAGCTGACATGTTTTATTAGACCAGTCGTAAGTGATAATCAACAGGTTGGAAATTAAAGTCATGAAAGGTTAGGTTCAATTATAATAACTACAGCTTAATAAACCGTGAACAAATACTTTATTAAGAATGATTCAGGCCTTGCTACTACTGAATTAAATGCTTAACATTTACATCAGAATAGATGATAGAACACATATTTCTTTGAGCAACTTTCTAATTTAACCTTATATTATCTTTATATCATTTTAGGCGTAAAAAATGTGCTGCTTCTGAGAGTTCACATTTCACTGTGATTGGTTGACTACAGAGGCTGAATACTAAGAGGAGTGGGCGAGGGAAAAGGGTCTGTTTGAGCACAGAGCTGCATTCAGCAGATGCACTAAATCTCAATTTGACAATTTCACTGAAATAGCAGCTTGTCATTATCTGTTGCCTAGATGTCTAAGAACTGTCATTAACCCAGAAAAATAAAGCCCAACAAACTAAATGCAAAGTGCTTTTGTTGTATTCTAATACATACTGCTGAATGTGAAGTAAGAATTTAACTGAAGAGTAGAGTACCTTGAAAAAACCTTTTCGACGGGTTCACTTTAGAGCGGATCAATGCATTCCGAGGGTGCAAGAGAGAATGCAGATACAGGAGAGAACTAAATGGCAAAAAGCAGATATGTATGGGGTGAGATTGGTTTCATATTAATTTATTGACGCAAAAAGAAAGATTAATTCAAAATCCCAGATTTTTTCACAATCCCTGACTTGCATTTATGGATTTATGCACGCAAAATTACATTTGCATATATATATTTGTGAATAAAACATATTTTTGTTTTGTGAATCTGTGTTTTTGCATGCGAGAATCTGATACTGAATTTGAGGATCACCTAAATTGTGCATTCTTCACCTTTGTGAATGTGGATATTTATGAGACAAATGTTACACATTTTGTAAAAAATATCTATGCAGAATTTTGGATTCAAGCAAAATCCGGATTTATTCAAAAAGTTAGACTTGCATGCAGAATTTTTTCACACAAATTCTCAATTGTAAAAATTAAGTTACATTTTATTTTGAAATCTGTAGTTTTGCATGTGAGTGTGTGACTTTGCATTTGTGGATCGCTCACCACGTGCATTCATCCTCTGATCTCGCCGAGGATCTTTTTGACACAAACATTCCGCGTTTCTGGCGGCAAAGGGACAAACCTAATCAAACATGGCAACGCTGACGGATGTACTTTGGCCTGTTTCAACACATTCATGGACTATTTTGCTTTTGAAAATGTGCACAAAGACATGCTTTGTGCATTAGAGGACGAGGAAGACGTCGGTGCTTTTCACTCAACTGGATTGATTGATTTCTGGGCTTGTTCCGCTTTTGCCGCGCTGTGACCGATCAGTTCAAATGTTTGTCATGACGTTACGTGTTTTCCTGTCGGCTTTCGGCGAGAGCCTGTCCAGATTGATAATGTGTAGAACTTAATTCAAAGTGATACACATATCCATCTGGTATGAGCCAGGTTATAATTCATATACAGTTTAGATTTTATTTATTGAGAGAACAGGTTTTTGAGTGGCTTAAGCAGCTCAAACAGCATACCCCTGTGAGCCAGGCCCTTGTCATGGAAACACAGACTGACATTCACAGAAGCGGCCTGAGACACCTCAAAATTAACCCGTCTGGGCCCAGTCGAAACGTGGCTTTTGTAAGCAGCTCAAAGTTAAAAAGTTACAGGACACTATACGTGCAAATGAACCAGAGTGGAATTCTTGTACATGTTGACAGGCTTTTCCTCCCATTTACCATCACAACCATCTCTTCCCAAAACTCCCTTCTCTCCTGTGACGCTGTGGCCCAGACCCCTGAGTGTGCTGACATTAAGCGTCATTTCAGGCCCCGCTCACTGCTCCTCAGGCTTCCTCCTAAGTGCTTTGGGATATTTGCTCACAGCAGTTACAGAATTTCCAGTTTCTCGCTACTTTCACAGCCAGTCCTTGAAAAGCCTGCACGTGTCACTGCTCCACAACATGTGTCGGCAAGGAACACTGCCTGCTTTTCTACACCTCTCAGATTTGAACTTTTAAAAGAGTCTGCATAGGGTTTTGAATTGTTGATGGAAATAATGTACAGAATATATATATGTGTCGCTAAATGGCTGCTTTTTAATAGAGGTTCATTCTGTTTGCTGCCAGCAGAGGGTACTTGAAAGACTAAATGTAGCACTTTTAATCAATATTAAGCCTACAGTCATTACTATGTCTATGTGTGTGTGTACATTTCAGAAGAAAATATTATACATTTTTTAAATAAAGAGCAGATTTTTTCCCGAGGTTTTCGTCAGGTCGACAAGAGGCCCGCAACTGTAGAGTCTGAGAAGGGCTGATTCAAGCTGTAAACCAGGGGTCACTAATAAACTTTCACCGAGGTCCAGTTTGACATGATTTCAGCAAGCCAAGGTCATTATTTTTTATAGTTGTTTTTTTTTTTTCAGAATATACCGATTCATTACATTTCAAATCAAATGGCAATGATGGTTTTAAAATTGATTGAAACATTTTAAAACATTAATTTTTGAACATCACACACTGGACTCTGTGATTGGCTGATAGCGTTACATGCAAAAACCTTTTCCACCTTTGTGCAGGAGGAGCTGCCTGCTGTGCACAGACATGCGTCCTGCTCAAAACACACACATGCTGTAGCTGCACACACACACACACACGCACACACACACACACACACACACACACACACACACACACACACACACACACACACACATACACAACATGTTCGATCTCTGAGAAGGGCGAGCTGGAGCAGTGCTGCTGTGCACTCGATTCTCTTGTGGCTCGAATGAGTGGAAGGGTTAAGTGTTGTAAAGTGAACTCTCATCAGCCTGCGCTGCGCTTCTTTCTTATTTAGTCAAACTGACATCACAAATGATCTCCCATACAAAAATGTAACCCCCAGAAGACCCTGTTGTGTCATAATTTCTTCTGGATAACGCTCGCATGTTTGACACAATGAAGAAGACAAACTCGATGAAATTCAATGCAATAGAGTCTTTATTGTCCCAAAAATAACTTCATCCTTGGTCAAATGTAAAATCTGGTTGGTTCGCAGACCACGCAAAAAGCTCCTCTAACCAGTGTCCCAGATCATGGCTCCAAACCCACAGAGATCCTCACACGGAGAAATAAACTCCAGGAACCCCAACAAAGAGAATGCAGCCCAATTTATAGCTCTGAATATTCAGAACGATTACCCCCCACAGCTCGGCTCTTCTCCTATAGTTTCCTAGGTTTATGACACTACTCCTCCCAAGCACGTTATTATTGTTTGAACCCACGTGTGAACTCACTGACCCCATGATCTCACTGTCATGGTACAGGTCCCTCACAGATGTATTTTCTTGCTGCAGTAGTTACAAGACTTGCCCCTAGTGGCAGCCTCCAGTATTGTCCTAAATGAGCCTCCAGTGCACATGTTGCTCTAGTGAGTTTTTCATAATAGGTTTTTATAATAAGTAAAAGTAGAAGAAACTTTGTAAACAAATTAATAACTCTACAGGCCTTTACTTTATCTAAAACTTAAGCTTAAGCACTGCAAAATAAGCTAAAATATTCTTCATCAACCCATCTTTATTAATTTTCTTATTTGGCACTAACTCTGTGAATATGAGTGGGATTGTAATAAAACACAAATCATTTTGCAACTTAACATGCAGAGAACATATCCCCACTGTCTGGCCATTTGAGCGGATATGCCTACGCGCAAGAGAAAGATACAGGGTGCTTGAAATCCTTGAAAACGCTTGCATTTTACATGTTGTTTTAAAGATTGGCAAAGAATTTTAAACTTTCTAATCTGTACCCTATGCATTTTGACACTAAAGAGCGTGAATAGTCTAAATCTACTTCGTGCTAGTGTTGCATCATTGTATGTGACTCTTCTGAATAATTTCTGTGTACTCTGCTGCACGAGTTTACCTGAACGGAGGCAGCGCTTTTCCTCATAACACCGATGTTTGTTTGTAGCTGGGAAGTTGTAGCTCTGACTGGGTGAATGTGCTTGTGTTGTGTTGTGTTGAGTTGTGTGCTAATTTATGCTGAAATGCTCTACATTTTCATAATACAGGAAATTGCTTACGGGTTGCCCAACATTTCCAACAAAAACAAAGCACACTTCTGATACTTTTCACATTATTTGTTATGTTGTACTTTATATCATTTCAGAAACTACAGTTGAGATATACATTTACAAGTGTGTTACTGTCATTAATGCAAAAAACAACGGTACATTGGGGCCGAATTTAGTATTTAAAGCGCTTGAACGACCTATTAGTCACCTTGTCTCATTTATAAAAGTCTGCATGGAAATAGCCCTAGAAGTGTGCGTGCGGATAATACACAAACTTCCAAAAACATTTCTCCGAGCACAGATTGCCGTTCTTTCTCGTCTATGAAAGCCCAGATGTGTGAAGCCCTGAGTTTTTGGACCGGACCCTTTATTTCTGTGTAAAGTTGTCTTTTTACGATCGCAAACATAACAGAAAATGTCACGTACGTTGGATTGTAAGCCATGAGATACCTAAGCCACGAGTTTTCAGTAAAATGCAACTTTCACAGCAGAAATATCAGTGGATTTATTTCATTTTTCATATTTCACATGCCATTTCTTGCTCCACTCGCAGATACATTTGCTCCAAAGAAGGGAGAGATAATGAAGGCAGCCACAGAAATTCCAAATTCAAGTCATATTAACGCTATGAATTTGGCAGGCATTTTGAGCATTCTGCCAGCTGAAATGACACTCTGCCCTCTTCTCTACAGCCTCTTAGAACTACTTTTCCTCCACCTCTGCTATTCCAAAACTTTGCGACCGACCAGCTGCTGAAACATTCTTTTGCAAGTCAATACAAAAGCGCTGCAGTATCTCCAAGTTTCCCTCCCGTCATTTGCTGTAGTGCACCTGCTGATCCCCCAAGGGCCATCAAGAGCTCAACTTTCCATCGCCGAGTCATAAATATCGACAACTTCGTTATGAATAGGGCGTTGAGGCCATTCGCGTAATAAACTTTGGCGCTTCCGAATGTCATTAGTTTGAATTGCATTGAAGGAGTCTAATGAGTCACGACGACCCACACACGTTAAGACACTTAGACTTCCTAACACTTATTCATTATTTATGACGTGGCTGCATTCATGTCGTAGAGTTGTTGGCAGAAGGAGGCTGTGGGCCGCATAATTTATAAATGTACGCAAATCGAGCTCTCTCTAATTGTTTTGGTAGCCGTCATTTGAAAACAGCTCGCATATATTTATACAGAAAGTTGGAAGTACCAGCTGGAGAGAACTTTTCAAAGCTCAGTCTTCGTCCGTCTTTTATCACTTATCGGGGGGTCTGTTGGCGGAGGCAGCGGTCCAGTGGGAGACTACCTAAAGGTGCATGTTCTGCCCAGATAAAACTCATCTCTGGAGTAGAAACATCAACGGTTTTCACGATTATTGACACTGTAGCCTAACTACCATTTAATCCTTTATTCACTTTTGTCACATTGTCTAACACAGTGGTTCTCAAACTTTTTCAGTCGCGACCCCCAAACATAAAAAACAGGCGACACGCAAAGTGATAAATTAGCCTTATATCTAATGTTTGAATTTATTTTGAGAATATAGACCTAGAAAAATTACTTTGATTGGCCGACAAATAAGAATCTACATTTACCACTGCATTTGAAGGTGTCAAGCCTTATTAAAGACTATTATATACATTTTTCCCATCATCTGGGGACCCCTGGAAATCATTGGGGTCCTGACCCCTAAAGAACCACTGGTCTAACAGACAGTGTTGGGAATAACCGTTTAAATATAACAGTGTTACTAATGGTGTATGTATTATCTTTCCTGACATTTTCCTTTCATTGGTTCAACAGACACGTGCTCAGATCATCATTCTTTCCAAAACACACAAGGAAATGTGTGGAAACAAGTAGATTTTAAGGATAAAGTGGTTTTAAAAGTGCACATAGCACCGTCATGTAGCGTGTATGTGGTATTTCATGTGTGTCTTTGGTAAATGTGTAACAGTAACAGTCCTGTCCTGCTTGACATGACTGGACCACATTTGTCTGTTTTGGGGCTTTTGAACTCTGTGAGGGAGAATATAAAGCCTGCATTTGACAATTGACTGGAAAAACAAGGTAGATATATATCAATTATGTAGGATTGTTTTTGGTTAATTGACTAGTTACTTTACCTGGTAATTATTCACATCACTCAATAACACAGTTACTTTAGTAAGTAAGTAACGGGTAACTAGAACTAACACTGCTAATAGGTCACCATTCCTCGAGTTCAGGGCTAGTTAAAATTATTTTACTAAGGATGGGTGCAAAATTAAAT
The DNA here is from genome assembly GCA_019453435.1 of Rhinogobius similis. NCBI lineage: Eukaryota > Metazoa > Chordata > Actinopteri > Gobiiformes > Gobiidae > Rhinogobius > Rhinogobius similis. Next base: position 858,716 of record CM033632.1, on the reverse strand, counting down.
TGAAATGCACATGTAAACTATATTTAAAAAAAAAAGATCAGTAAAACTATGAGTCTATTATATAAAGTAAAAGATGTGTTAGATTGTACTGCACTCCACATCTTATATTGCACACTTGTTCTTTCATATTTTAGCTACTACATCGAAGTTTGGAGTAATACCACAAAACCTTTATTTTCGTTGCAAAAAAGAGCAATACAGAAAATAAAGGGATTCAGCTAACATACCAATAATTTACATTTTAAGTCAATTTTTTTTTAAAGATTTAGTTCATCTTAAGATTGTATTAGTTTTGTGGAGAGCCAAACAAGAAGCATTTATTTACTATTGTAAAGAAGACAATATTTTTTCCGGTTTTCACAAGAAGAACATTAAAACAGCAGTGTGTCTCAGTTTATAGAGTCAAGCAATGGAATGGGTTTATTTATGACTTTAAATGTTGCACTAACATTTATAAAAAAGAAAAAAAAATGACAAGAAGAAAATAATGATGGAATATGAAAATAAGTAAAGTTATTAAGTCAAAGAAAAGAAAACAGAAAATTCAGAAAAGTCAGTTGGCGGTCAGTTGAGGAGGGGATAGAATGAGAATAATTGAAATTTCTATTTTCATTGATTTGTGACTGGGGCAGGGTTTGAAGATTTGTCTTCTTCCTGTTTATTTTGTTCGTGTCAAAAACGCAAATAATTAGTTGGAACTGTTTTTGTGTTGCTTGGTCTGTTTTCTGAATTTGTCTGTTTTCTGAACGGAAATAAAATAAAAATAAAAAACAATTTGCCAACAATTTTGATATAATATGGGGTATCACAAAATTCCCAACAATAAATCTGTTTCAATAATGATATTAACAACTGCTACATTATATTTTTGTGGGGAAAACCCAACGGGGCCCGGCCTGAGCAGAGTGAACCGCAAGGGTTGGGTGCCTCTGGACAGGGCACCGAGCCATTGTCACAGTACGGGGCCGTTTGGAGGCGATAAGCTCACAGGCGTCATATCTGAACGACAGAAGAAAAGAGAGGGAGACAGGAGGGGCGCTTAAACGAGAAGACGGAGAGCAAGGCAGCAGATGGTATGAATCGGACGGGAAAAGAGGGAGGTCTGCGTGTCGTGGGATCCTGCTCCCCGGACAGAAGCACATCATCATCCCGTCTTTATCGAACGGGTTGTGTTCACGTGACATCACAACAGTCAGGTTAGAGTTGTGTGGTGGGATTAGCTGTTCAAATGTCAGACTGCAGATTTGTTGACCTGGTTTATTGTTCATATCGCTGTGATTACTGGGCCGATCTGCTCTGTCAGCAGATTTAAACAAAGGTGAAATGACCTTGTCCCAGGGGCATCAACCCTCAAAGATGTCAATAGCCATGTTTACATGCGCAAAATGTCTTTAATCTGATCATGAATGATTAGAATTTTACTGTGTACATGGACCCTGAAAAAAATAATCTGATTACGACACGCGTTTACATCTGTTATACATTTGATCGGAATAAATTATTTTGACATGCGCAGAATTGGCTAACATACCGGAAACAGTAGAAGAAGAACAAACGTCCGTTGTAAACAAACATGGCTGCGTAACATTTTTCTTCGTTGATTTCACCTCCCGTATGTGCTGTTTAATAATACTTTTGATATGGAGCTGTATTGTGTGCCTCACGCTCTGCCTCACGCTCGCCATTACCCTCGCTTCCACATTAGCTGACGTAACAGACATGCGCAGAGAGGATTCCTTCAACCAAAACATCGGAAGAAGCGTGTACATGCGCATCGATCGGAATAACAATCGGCATAACCCACCCGTCTCAATCGGAATAAAATTTTGATCCGAATGAGTGTAATCGGGTCAGAATATTCCGAATGGCGTGTTTACATTAATCATTTATATTCCGATCAGGCTTTTAATCCGATTACATGTGTCCATATAAACGTGGCTTTTGTTGTCATTTTAAAAGACTTTAAGACCTACGTTTGTGAAGCCAATCTCTAACAACTAATGAAAAGCTTCAACGTTAGGAGATTTATGGGCTGCAACTAAAGATCATTTTGCTATTTGATTAGTCTAGTGATTATTCATTAAAAAAAACGAGAAGTTGTTTAGAATGTAAGAGTCATGTGATGAAAATGTTTTTTTTCTAAAATTGACCTTGATGAAACTGAAACTGAAGTGAAGCTGTTTGAGGATCCTGGTGGAGTGAGGGGTTGTGAGGGGTTATGGAAATCGATTGTAAAATGGAATGGAATAATGACTAGAAACTACTGCCACAATTGATTAATGACTGAGTGAGAGCACACGAGGGCAGCAACTGCATGTTTAACAATAGAATTAATCACAAAAAAACAAGTAAATAAAGGTAAAATGCCCACAGTGGAGATAAGCGTTCTAGCCAGAATATTAAAGGTCCATATTTGGTGGGCTAAAATGAAATAAAACTAAAAGTGGTTAAAAATGGCACCATTTAAAGGTTAACGGGCAGTGTGTCTGGCAGGTGAGCAGCTCTTCTGTCCACATCCTCCTCAGTTACACGCACCAGGTCACCTGTAAAGCAAAGGGCGCTCTGCATATTTATGGACAAAAGAGTGCCTTAATCAAATACACACATTTGACACCTTTTCTGCGCTATTTTCATGCATTTTCTGCTCAATTTGAATACTTTTCTCAGCTCATTAGAACCTATGTGTCGATAAGTTAACGATTATTCAATTACCAGATAAGTTGACAATGAAATCAATAATCAATTAGTTAAGACGAATCCATTAACTTGTTGCAGAGTTACATAAACACTTGCATGTCAAATTCTACAACCTATTTAACCAGGAGAAGAAGTGTGGTGTGAAAGAAGAAACGCACAGAGCACAGTTGGACCACAGGCAGCAGAATAATCTCGCTTTGATAACCCCAGAAAGTTTTCATGTACACTCTCAGAAAGTGTAAGTATTGTACTTTCGAGCGATCCAAACTTGGTTGAAGACTAGCGTATCCGGAGGCAGTGTTAGCAGCAGCAGGTGGAGCGTTCACACTGGTTTAAGGAAATGTCAGATATGTGCCGGTTCCTCCGTGTGCATGTGTCAGTCCGGAGGAGCGGCTAACGCGGTGAAAAGGGCAGGTTTAAAAGGCCACACCGCAGGCTCTCATTGTGGATCTGTCGGCTCTCCTCATCCCGCGAGTACCAGAAGCCACCTGGACAACCGGAGATCAGAGCGGGTTTAACACCACAGTCGGCTCAGCGAGGATTTACACCACCTGAAGGCGTCTCTGTGTGAGGCAGCTGGATTTGTGGACTCGTTCTTTAGCTTTTAGTTGAAAATAAGTTTTGGTTTATTCATCCTCAGTCTGATATTGAAAATGTAGTTGATATTTGGCATCAGTATTTTTCTTTCAAATGGAAGTAGAAGAGCAATTAGGCTAAACATACAACAAATCATTTTATATCCCAAGAAAATGCATTTTAAAATGATTTTTCATAAAAGGGAATCATTTTTTCACTTCATTTACATGTATGGGGCTTTGTTTTAATATTGGTAAATCTCATTATTCACCACAGTAACGGGACAAATATCAATAGCGATTGCTATCCCTATTCTAGTTTGGAAACAGATCATTAAACTTTTAGTAAACACTTTATAATAAGCACACATTTCTACTTAAAGTGCCTATGACAGGTTGGGCTACTAATTTGAAAAAATGCAGTTAAGATAAATATATTTCAAATTGTGTTAAGATGCTTTACAAATTTGATCACGATTTCGCTATTTTTTAAGTTTTTTGTCTTACTTCCTGGTTGTTAATGATGACGTCACACTAGGAAATTACCAAGCAACCATCTTGTACATGGGGCCAAAACTCCTCTAATGTCACAGGTTTTTTCATTTTACGAATAAGAATACATGTGAACACCTTTATTTTGTTGAATCGATGTTTAAAGAATAAAAAAAGTTGTCTCTTTTTGTGTAAATTATGCGTAACCTTTGTCTCCCCAGTGGGATGTCATCAGTTTGTTTACTTCCTGCAATTTTCAACATATATTTCAACTTTTCTCCACAAATGGCTGCCTGATTGGTGTAAAACTAAAATGTATATTCACAACTGGTATTAATAAAGTCAAACTTAGAAAATCACGAAAACCTGGTATACGCACTTTAACTAATACTCTAACCCTAGTTGGTGTGGTACTATTTTTTTTTTATTCCAGACTCCTTTGTATCATTAGAAAATGTCTTGTTTTATCTACCTTTCAGAAGTTAAAGGCCCTTTTTGTCCTTATTATTCTTGTTTCCTTGTAGTTTAACTCCATACAGTGTGTTGTAAAAGCAGCAGTTTGTGAAAAATTAATTATGCAAACATGGTTATTATAGTTCAAAATGCTTCAAAGCTCCTTATTTAGTGCTATAAAGAGAAAAAAAAATAACATGGAAAACATTTAAAAAACATGAATAAAAAATAACTACATAAATGTGCTAAATGAGTTCTTCAAGCCAGTATGAGTGTTTGTCTTTGCTGTGTGAGGGCCTTGCAGGTGTCTGTGGAGACGGCTGACCAGATGTTGTCTTTGACTGAACCACGATTATAGTTGATCCACTCCCCGGCGCTCACACCTGCAGCAGCTGCAGCTCACGGCAGGCCATCGTTACATCACATTTACTCTATGTATATGAATGTCACTCTGCACACCTGCAACATATGTCAACCAGAAGCACCCACTCAAGTGCTCAGCTCGTCAGAGAACTTTCACTGCATGATCATGTGCTAAAAGAACTGTCAGCATCAGACCAATCGGCTTTTGAATATTGTTTAATGATTATTGCACTTGGTTGACAAGCTTCTCAAAACGGATGGAAGTGAGGCTGCTCCGACCACTATCATTCACTTACACAACTCTATCATCGGCCAGGTGGATGAAGTGTCTTGCCCGTAGACACGATGACAGATCACAGCTGACCCTTTTCACCTGGACATGGACCATCTGAGCGACTCCCCTCGGGCAGGAGGCTACTGTCCATCCAGACCAGAACCTCTCACTTCTCAGAACAGTTTCTTTCCTTCTACCATTGAACTACTTTATTTTATTTTGATTCTTTTCATGCCCTTATTTTATCATAAAAAAGTTACGGTCACACCATTTATTAGTGTTTTTTGCTAAGAATAGAAAAAGTGAAACTAAAATTCTAAATTCTCTAAATACTCTAATTCTAAAAGTATGTGTAATGTCTTCACCTTATTACGGAAGTTGTTGTGGGCGCCGCCGTCTTGTTTCCATTTTATTTGTTAACATGGAGCAGACGAGCTCAACAGAAAATAAGTTCTACATGGACTAAAAAGCCGTTTTCCTGCCGTCCAGGAAATCGGTGCGTTGCTGACTTGTTGCTGGACGTGCACATGAAACATTTAGACAAATCAATCTACTTTATATAACTTAAACTTATAAATTTTATATACATTTAGACTAGATAGACTTTTCCCTCTTTCTACATTAGCTTTAACAGAGTTCTCGTCAACGAAGTGCGTTTACAACAGAAGTGTGTATCTGTGGCAAAAAGAGGCGGAATAAGATGAATAGAATACATTAGTGTGCACTGTTGAGTTGAAGTTCTTTTAACTGATTCCTATCCCATTTACACACGTAACATTTCCACCAAAAAATGACCTATAGAAAATCCCCCAGTGTCCGTCTTTGAATTTAAACGTTACATTCTGAGAGGTAGTCAAAAGTCCTGCAGCAGCAACTTATTTAGATAAACCAATTTAGCACGACTCAGCAAAAACCCACTGCTTTATAAATCCGCCGGGAACAGGAATATATGCACTGACCAAGAGCATTATCCATAATTGGATCATTTTCTTTTCCTACATGTACAGCTATGTGGCCGAACCACGAGGTCATCTTAGAGTTATACACAGTTATAGTTACTGCATCGGTGGATTTTATTCTTTTGATCTTTCACCACGGCCGCCACACAGCGATTGTTGCTTCAGATCATGTTTTATAAGTTTGCTCTCTTCTGATTTAAAGGTGGAATAAGTCATATATTTATTTGCCTGGAATGATCCACAGTATGGCAGTAAAGGTATTTATCTTGCATTTGTTCAATTACAGGTGGAATTGAAATAAGAAAGAAATGTAACCAGAAAAAAACGCTCGCTCCCCTGGCCGCGCATGCGTGGTTGATATGCTAGTGTGTTTATGTAGCAGGAGGTTAGCGCCGATTGTTCCGTTATTGTAGGTCTAAACTTTCATCCGCGAAGTACCGAAATGGCTGAGGGACGAAAGAGAAAGACTGTTTTCGAGCTTTCACAGAAGAGACGAAAGTCTGCAGAGGAAAGAAACAAAACGCGTGTTATTCTGGGGGAATCGTTTACGCGCTGGCGAGCATTGAAAGCGCAAAACAGGCTTCCAACTGATGCCTCCGTTGCAAAGTTTCTGCTGGACAGGTAACTGTTTATCTCTCTTTTTTTATGTTTTTATACATTTTGAAAGTTTTTTAATCTTCTTCGCGTCGTGAGAAAGCGACACCATTCGTCTTGTAAACAAATGCACATGGAGAAGTGCTGCTGGGCGTGCTCGTGCACGAGGTTTGGTAGGTGTTCACTCAGGAGAAACGGGGAGGGAGGGAGGGGGAACCTGCGCATGCGCTTTTTAAAAAAAAAAGGACTAACAGTCGCAGATTTTCAAATCTCACTGGCTTTTGACATGAACAGAGCTCAGTCATTCTGTTACTAACATTTCATCTTTTATTTGATTGTGTTTTATGTGTGGCTTCATGTCTTTTTATGCCCTTGACCGAATAGCACTTTAGGCTTTTAAAGTTGTTAATGTGCTTCAGAAATAAACTTTGACATTGGCAAACTTCTCTCATCTCAGATTAACAGCTTCGCTCATTGATTCTGAAGAAATCTGATGTTTTTCAGTGACGAAGCAGCAACCAGACTGATATAGAGCTGTATAAAAACTACAAAGAGATATCATTAGGGACTTTCCTGGTAAATATTGTCGAGCTTCTGCAAGAGGCGAACATTGTGTTTTCTTATAGTATTTATTTTAATGGTAAAATATTTTTCCACCTTAAATAACTTTAGTTGAAGTTTTGAAAATGCTATAACTATAACAGACAATCCTACGCCACATAACTCAGTCACTCCAACATCACCATCCAGTTCTGTACTGTGGGTTTTATTCTGTTTTTTTTTCTTATATACAGTGTCCTTGGGTGTTTTGAAAGGCGCTTATAAATAAAATGTATTATTATTATTATATAGCACAGTCCGCTGTCAGTATGAATGTGGTTTGGAGCGGAGTTGAGTCTAAATTGCTCTTTTTTTGTTGAAATAAGATTGAAAGTGAAGTGGCTGAAACTGTAATAGATCAAAATAGATTTTGTTTTTTCCATATGGCCTGCCCAGCCCGTATAACATCATTACTATTACTCATTGTTTTTCTTGCGCTCTGGTTCTAAATTTAGCAGCAGTCTTCGCCCCAGCGCGGACACACCACTGGGATAAACAGGAGGAGGAGGCGAGGAGGTTTGTAATGTTCTGAGCAGGGAACGGACATGTTGCTATTATCTGTGTCAGTGACGGGCACAGTGTGAGCTTGTACTTTCAAGATGTTACTGGCTATTACGGCGTCTTCTTCGACAGTGTAGTTCTGCATCCAGCATCTAACTTCGAAATCAAAACATTCAAACAGCCAACCGCACCAGTGTGATCTTTGGGATTTCTGTTTTTTAAAAGTACAAGACCACAGCAGTTGACTTATGCAAAAGCTTTACTTTTTAAAGATTTTTTGCCATGGGATTTACAAAACTGCACTATCTTCGCTTGTAGGGAAGAAAATGATCACAATTATAAGTTTTACTCTTTGTCTGTCTGCTGTTTTTAAAAAGTTGTAAATAGCGCTTTTAAATTCATTGGAGTGAATAGTGAGGATGCTTGGAATGCAGTACAGTGGAATTTAGGTACAGTGCCTTTAAAATTACAGTCAATCAAACTTAAACTTCCACATTGAAATTTGTTTATATGGAATACAATTAGAAAGTTTCTCCAAATTGAGCAAAGTAACCAAAGATCGTTAACATTACACTGGAGACACACAGCGTCTCATTGTCTGTTTATTTCAGTGACACAAATGAGCTCATTGTCATCTATCATTTGGAACAAAACAATTTTGTGCTTCGCTAATCGATTCCGCTGAAATCTGCGATGTTTTTTCAGTCCCGTGTGATATTTTCCCCTTCTTTTTTCCTTGTAAGTGGCCATGTTTGCTGTGATAGAGATGGATCATGCGTATCCCTGATTGGCTAATCCATCTGAATTTGTGTAGATTAATTCGGTGGCCAGACTGATTTCAATCTGTTTACAAAAACACAAAGAGTTATCATTCTGGACCTTCCTGTGGCAGTGCAGGTTTCTGTCCCTGTAAAATGACCTGTAGATGACGCCTTAGAATATAAAAGTCACCCCCTTCTCCTCTCTTCTGAAATTGTGGTATTTGGGGATTTATTACACGTAAAAAATGATCTGGGGCCACTGAGCTGCTGTTGCCACCAGTCTGTTAGAAATCTCTGTGTGATTTTAGATGGTTCTTTCAAGTTTGACAAACAAATAAGTCAAGTTGTTAAATCAGCTTTTTATCAGTTGCGCTCGCTCAGTAAGGTGAAACCATACCTGCCCCGTTCAGATCTAGAGCGCGTTATTCACGCATTTATTACCAGCCACCGGGTTGGACCAGGCCTCCATCCACCGCCTGCAGTTGGTCCAGAATGCTGCTGCTCGTTTGCTCACCGGCACCAGGAAATATGAGCATATTTCTCCCGTGCTGGCCTCTTTGCACTGGCTCCCTCTCGGCTACAGGATTGATTTTAAGATTTTGCTGATGGTCTTAAAATGTTTGAATGGGTTGGCTCCTCCTTATCTCTCGGAGCTTCTGTCTGTCCATGCTCCATGTAGAGCGTTGAGATCAGCAAACCTCATGATCTTAGACGTCCCGAGATCACGGTTAAAAACCCGAGGGGACAGGGCTTTCTCTGTGGCAGGTCCCAGACTCTGGAACAGTCTTCCTTTGAGCATTAGAACGGCAGAATCTTTGAATATTTGTTTGCACAGGCTTTTATCTCAAGCTGAGCAGAACATTTATATTGCATTTTTATTTTAGCTCGTTTCTGCATGTTCTGTTTTTGTCTTGTTGTATTTTATATTGTGTCTGTACAGCACTTTGGGGCATTGTGGTTGTTTTTAAATGTGCTTTATAAATAAATTTGACTTGACTTGACTTGACTTCAATCTCTGACCTGTGCATTTCCACTTCCGGTCCAGTGTTTACACCCGTGCTCTGCTGCGCCAGGTTGCTATTCATTCTGGTTGTTAACACGTTAGTCATTAAGTTAACGCCTGTATTATTGAGGTGTCGCAGTGTGGCTCTTGGTTCTGTGACGCACTGTGTTACGGGAGAATTGCTGTTGTGGATTTCTAAAACAAGTTAAACAATAAAAATCCTGAGAGAATGAGTCTGATCAATGAGTTGATTTATTCACTGGTACCAAAGTGAATAGTCGCCTTTCCCTGACATAGTGACTCTCCCTGGTCGACGGAGGTACATGACAATCAGAACACGTGCTTTTTATACACAAGACATAGGTGGAGACATAGTTATCACATCATGAGGAGACAACATAAAACATCATTGTGAAACAAGAGCAAGGACATATGTGACTATCAATATGTATGAAAAACAACAGCTATCAGTGGTGTTTCCAGTTAAAGCCAGACTTCAGAGTGAGAGGATGTCATAAAAGGATTAGATGCCCATTATCTATCTTTGTGACCGGGACTGGGAGCGAACAAAACAGGTGCTAAAGAGATGTTAAAGTTGAAGTTAACCTTAGCAAGTCAGAATGAGAATACAGAACTTATAACTGCGATTACAACTGCTTCATGGCACCCGTTGTTCTGCGCTCTGGTGGCTGGCGTTCCTTTTGAAGACATTATATAGAGCTATTGTATTTTATTTTTATTTTCTATATATCTTATATTGTTTTAATACTTTCTGTCTCTACTGGTCGGTTGCACATGTAACGAAAAGAATTTCCCCTTGGGGATAAATAAAAGTAATTCTGATTCTGATTCTGATTCTGAAGGTGGGGTCCCTTAAACCTGTCATAGATGCGCAGCAACGAGCCTTTACATGAAGTAGGTTCTGTCTTTAGTGCAGTGCCCATAAATGACTATTTGTGTTTTTAGCTAATGTTATCTTTTCATATTAAGGCTGAGATGTTGAGTCGGCCTATCGCGGCCTTGATTGTACAGGTCTCGTACTTGTCATGTCGTCTAGTTTCGCCTTTTGTCTGGTGTCTTATGAAGTTAAAGCAACGTGTTATGGGAATGTACAATAATTAGAACATATAATACTCAGTGGACTCTGTTTAAACATGTTTTTAATATCTAACTTATTAAAGAAATTGCCTATTTAAAAAACTCAATCAAGGATCTAATAAATGATTGTAACTAAATGGAATTTGCCTCCTGTTAATCAATTTCAACGGACCTGTACACTTTACTGCGCTGCATGAAGTTGGGTTATTGTATTGTGAAAAAATTATTGTTGATACATTTTTGCGTTGTGCAATATCCATAACATAACAGTTTCCAAAAAACACCCATTTCTTGGACTGGCCCCCCTCCTTGCAAAAGCAAACGGCTCACTCTGAGATCTGACCCCCCCAAACAGAGAGCAGGCTGCCTCCCCCGCCCAACCCGTGACGAAGCCTAGAGCGGAGATAGTGCGCATGCGCCGTGTGCTCCGGTAAACAGCGATACACAAACACAGGAATAAACCTTTTCTCCGTCCGGACGGTCGTGCTGAGTCCTACGTCCTGGATCTGACCTGGAGTTTGACGTGCTCCAGTACCTCAACGACAGACGCTGCCGTTTGGTAAATAACAAGCTAACTCTTCTATCTGTCGTATCCATCGTGTAATTACTGTGTAGCATTAGCATTAGCTGTTTTTATTCTGCGGCTGCGCGCTTCCTGGAGGCGTGGCTTAAACACCGCGTCATGCTTGGGAAGCGCGTCATCCTTGAGGAGCCCCCGCCTGCCTGCTCAGCCGAGGGGGACGGAAAAGACAGTTCTCTAGTGAAAACATGCGGGAATCAATCAAAAAAACACTTTGGGCCCAACATACGAGGCCCAAATAGCACTGTAGGAAGGTTAAAACCTCTGAAAAGTCGATTTTGCATGTTATGGGACCTTGAATTATTAGGATGGTCATTTGCGTGTCACAGCTAAAACGCGTCCCAGATAAAAGGTAACATCTTTACTTCTCTAGAATGTGCTGAGAAGAAGCTTGAATGCTAAAGTTGCATCTTTGGGGCAGATCTTTTGTTCTGGCGTTATTCCCCTCAGTCTTGAACTGGTCTTGACTGGTTGGAAAGGTCTCCACCTCTGGCGTTTACATGGATGAGAGACAGATCATTTTTGCTTGTGTACATGCAAAATAAATACCTCATCAGTTGAAAGAGACAGAGCTTCTTCTCAGTTCTTAATTTTGTAATGGCGATTAAGAAAATCCACAACAATCCTCAGCACACGCCGAACAGTCTCAGAGAACTATAGACTTTCCCTTCCCTTGTTTATCGTGCTCTTACAGAAGCATCTCATTAAAAATTCAAAGGCCTGAGACATAATGGAGAGGGAGCGCCTCGTCTGTCTCTCCATAATTAGCACATACACACTCCGGAGTCCCTAATGCAGCCTAATTTACTTTATTCCCAGTAAAGGCAGCTAATTAACTATGTGACCACAAACCAATTACTAAATCGATCATCGGAAGACACTATTTTCTTTGTTATTTCTTTAATTACTGAGCTTGTTGGGACAGTCTGAAACTCATGAATGCGTTTTGAAACACTGGGATAATATGAAGATACCAAAGCCTTTCGCCGCACTTCTAGGCCTTAATAATATCTATAACTTCTACAGAATACGAAGTGAAAATTGAACGAAGAGAGCATTTTCTTTTGGCCAAAAGCTAGAGGGAAAATGTACAATGATTTTGGGGCATAAGTAGCATTTTTCAGAAAAGCCATTGGACCAAAGAAAATGAGTTCTATAATGGAGCAAGACTATTCTGGAACAAAATGTACCATCTGTGTTTGAGCCTACTGAGGAACAAAACCAGAACCGAAAAAATAACAGACGCAGTGAGGGATATCGTTAACGAAATACTGTAGTTCAAGATCTTCTTTTCTAGCATAAAACAACAAAAGTGAAATTATTTTTTCTCATATGCCTCAGAAAGTGATGCCATTATTCAGCTCCAAAGTCTTGATTGTTGTCAGTGTAAAGGTCTTGGATACAATCCCAAAGAAATAACGATAAGGTTCAACGGTTGTGGATTTCGATTTTGGAAGTTTATTTCACAAATACATAGCAAACTTATTGGTTGCGTTCACATTCAGCTGGTGGACAGGGGTCTATGTAACTCTGTGTGAGATTGGATTATGTTTTTGAAAGAAATATCCAAACGGAAATACACCGACATTTAACCTTGTAATTATTTGTTTGGGATTGGTCCCACAAACTTAATAATAGAAAAAAAAATAGAATTGATAGTCCTTTCAACTGACAACAATCACGTCTTCAAAGTTGGCAATAGAATCCTCACCCAGCTCAATTTGAAATATAAAGATTCTAGTATGTTATGATGCCACACAACCTGTTAACATAGAAGCACTTACACATTAGACAGTCACCAAATGTTCACAGATCAGATTTCTCAGATATAGCACTTGTCCCTTATCCTCCAGCAAATACAGTCTGAGTGACTTGAGTCACATGGTAACCAGCCCCGCATGAACTCAAACGTTTCTCTCCAACTTTGGGAAAAAAGATCAGTTCCACAGAGCATGTATCAAAGTATTCGAGTCATTCTGAAATTTCCAACAAAGATCATTTATGCTAATAGCCATTTTATGGAGCCTTGGTCGGGGATGAATAATATCTATGGTGAATTTCTTTAACCCGGGTTTTTCTGACAGCCATTATTAGCAAAACTTTTGTCCCATGTGTCATGTTCTAATATACAACTGTGATCCCTGCTCCATGTAGTTTTGAGACTTTTACTAATGCTTTTACTCCATGGGCACATATTCCAGTTTGAAGCTTTGGTAAGTAATGGTGCCAGTAGCAGATTTCTCTCATGTGACAGCTTTTATTTCCCCTCTAAACAAATGTCTCATCTGTAGATACTTGAAGAAACTCAAAATGACCTTGACCTATAATTTTAGGGCCTATTCTATAACCAATCTTATAGAAATCTTGAGGGAGGATGTGGTTAGTTTAAAGAACACCTATTGCTCATCGATCATCACGTTATATTTTGGACATCTTAAATTGCAATTGATGTAAAACAACATTCACTACTTATTTGACAACTGCTGCGCCGCACCTGTACATTATGTGGTCTTTGGGGAACTGCAGTTGATACACAAATATTTTGTTTAAGAAAATAAACTTGCCGAACCTGTGGGCACGACATGGGACAGAGCAATAGCGTCTTGTCCACACGACAAATATGCACGAATCACACCAAATACAACTCTGAGCAGTTTAATGACAAGGGGGAACAATTATATTATATTGATATAACATAATACGCCTTATGGCTACATTTATTTGCCAAATTTGGTGGTATTATTTAAATACAAGAAAGGACTTCATGGTATATGATCAACATGTCAAATTTGTGAATCAAATCTTTAACAAAAATATCATTCAAAAACAGTTCTGGGATATAGTCCTGTTCTTATTCTGTATTTTTATTCTTAAAAATGTAATGTAAAGGATTTTCTGAGCAAGTGGTGCATGGAATGAAAATGAAAAGTAATGTGCACCAGTGGCTGTTATGAAAACACACAAACCAAACCCATCATTTACCTGCATTCAGACACAAAGGGGGACAAAGTGACCCAAGATGTTCTTTACTCAAAACACCTGCTTAAGAAAGACTGGGCCTTCAGTGTTATTGCTTTGCCTGTGTTATTGGTTGCCTGCTTGTCCACACCACATATTTAAAAGTCTAATGAAAAATATATTACTGTTTATCTTTCAAGGGCAAAAAGCATGAAAGCTGCTGCAACAATTATGAGGACATTACTGTACACACAGGCTTGCATCATGCAGTTACACTTGACATAGTCTATCATGGACCACTAAGGTTCCATACAAATTTCACATCATTCACCACTAGTATTGCCAGATTTAGCTTCTTTTTAACAGCCGCTGTGGGTGAAAAATGTGTAATCCTCATATCCGAAGCCAACAGCCGATAGAAGCTGTTCTTTCTGTGTGAGAGACAGGAAGCGACGGGTCTATGCCTTTAGCGAAGTGCTACTTTCTTTAAAAATGGTGGTATTTACAGTCGCACCATGTGTTCTGCAGGTTTTTTGGATTTTTTTTTTTCTGAGGCTATCGTGTGACTTTGATCACTGAAGTCTGGAAACCCTGCCCACCACGGTGTCCCTTTACTCCCTGCTTGAACGGCTGTCTCGCTCCTCATGTCAATTCCCTGGCACATGCTCATTTATAAATCACTACGTGGCGTTCTTCTGTCATGTCTACACACATCACACACAGCGCTCTCTGCAGACTTCTCCCAGGAACACTTCCCGTCAGTCTCCAGAGTCAGCACTGACAGGAAAGAAGGCCGTACGTTATAAATGTTGCTGTTGTTTGTATGTTTAGTTTTTGTTATGTCGTTTTTAATTCAGTTTATCTAGTTTAAGTATCAAAGGTCAATAAGATTAAACTGCCAATTTGTCGATTTCGTAACTGTAAAACAGAAAAAATGGTGCTACTTGTGATACTTAGAAACACAAGTTGTTGTAAAAGTGTGAAATTACAGTTCATGTTTTCAAATAAACTTTATGTAGGATTCAGAGTAAAAAATGTAATAGTTGAAATGAAATAAAAAGACAATGAATTAATTAAATGTCCTACAAATGAATTAAATGCCAATAATCTGTCAGACTCACTCATCAAACAAAAAGGGTGAGACTTACCCTGCTCAGTTAGATGTAATATTAAATAAATAAATCTTTTTCAAACATGAATTACAACTTCAGATGTTAGTTGGATAGGAATAAAGCAAATGTTATGTGTTTAGGTGTGTCTCATGGAGTTAACAATAATTGAATACAATTGGGAAATATTGTATTTTTTAGAAAAAAAAGTTGTTGTTTTTTACCTATTCTTTTTATTCTTCTGCAGCTCAGATCTTACACTTCAAAGGTATATAACGTTTACAAATGTTGAATGCTTATTAAAAAAAAAATTGTTATAACCTGTTATGCCTCGACTCTGAAGAATCGCCAGTATATTACGATAAAGTCTTAAAAATTCCAACCTTGGTTAATTCTTCAAACAGCCATAAATCGTTAATAACACACAAAGACTCTGCAGAATCTTGGTCTGAACAGTTGCTCAGCACAAGACGCCCAGTAAACACTTTTACAAAATTTGTACCTGCCAACAATTCAACTGTCACCATGAAACTAGCTCAACCCTCTAACCACGCTGCACCGAGACCAAACGCTGGAAAATCCCACATCTATAATACCGTGTGCTATCAGTGTGTACACAACTACTACCTATAAAGACATTTAACAGGCTGGTTTTAATAACGACCAAGGAAACGAGGTTTGCAACCGATACGGGCCTCACCGAGGTCAAATTTATCTTTTTATTTTATAGTCAACAACATCTGTTCATTTTGTTGTATCACCCAAATGCCAAGTCGTAAATATGCCAAGCTAATAATTCAAATCGGCCTGTGAAAGCATACAGTGTTTGAATTGTCTTTCTCCTATCACCTGATAGACTAAGCAAATTTGCGCTGTCCCCGACCTTAGTCTTGGTGATATTACCAAAAGACCATTATGGGCATCCAAAAGGGCACATCCTGCTCTTTAGCAAACTAAATAAGCCTTCATTGGCTGTGAAACAAACCAACGTTTTAGAATTAGGAGAGAAAATCAGTCTAATTCAAATAGATTTGTTTCACTGGCTCAGTATTGATTGTGCCATGCTGTCTTCAAGCCACTTAGCAAAAAAATATGTAAAACATATTATTACAGCCTCAACACAACGCTGTAATCAATGATTAAATATTGATTTAATTTTTGTGATCGTGTGCAAAATGTCAAAGCTGTTTGCACATGTGGATTGTGCACTGTGAATTTTCTCCCCTGGCAGGTTCAAGGGCAGAGGGAGACACAGATACCTATTCATGCTCACGTTCATTCATTTGCGATGTACTTACGCAGATTAATCCATCCACATTGCCATAGCATACATGCATGTCTATTTGATAACAAATACTCCCCACGTAATCTCTGGGAGGATGTCAATCAATGTGTAATTTGCTTACAATAGCAATAGTGTATGGCAAACTTGCAAAAATCTATTTTGAGTGTTGGGTAATGGGGTCTAAGCCAGTGGTTCCCAACCTTTTTTGTCTGGAGTACCCCCACAAGCTTTGTCTCACTCAGCGTACCCCTTAACTTGAGTTTTAGGCAAATAATTGGGTTTACTTGTTGAATATAGTCAATTATTACTACTATATTTTTTGTTTTAATTATATTTATGGTCCAAGATACTCCAAAAAGATTCAAAATGTACAACTAATTACACTTTTTATTCAGATACATGTACAATTTCTCTTCATTTAAAACCTGAAACCATTCCAAGTACCCCCTGGTAATACTTCACGTACCCCTTGGGGTCCCCGTACCCCTGGTTGGGAAACACTGGTCTAAGCTATGTATTAAAACAGACCTCTAAAAAATTAGTTGGTATGCGTTTTCAAAGCAGACTGGCCCACTTTCAGGTCCCAGAGCACTTAGGAGTGAGATGAATGTGTAAGAGAGAACACAGGCTCAGGTAAAACATTTATATTTGGTGAAAATATTTTATTTTTCCGGTGCATCCAAACCCAGTGCATTTATAAAGGGGTGAAATAGTGAAATAAATGCAGAAAAATCTGATGCTAAAGCACCCACTCTTACTGTATCCTCATCTCACAGCGACACAAACTTGGTGTTACTAAACAACTCTTTGTGAATTGCTGAGATTGGCCAAATGGTTAAAAAGGATATTTAAGGAACAATTTATATACATTTATTAAGCAAGCAATTGTTATGTTTGGGTGATGTCAACCGCTCACAGAAGCCTGCAAGCCAGAATGTTAGCATGGAAACGCACTCCGCCATGAAAAGACCAAAAAAAAAAATAAAATTGCTAAATGTTTTTAAGCGAACCGGTCTGAGGGGCCAGGGTCAGTCGAATGTGGTTTGTGTGAACCATGAGAGAAGAACATTTCAGAATGAAGTGTTATCTTTGCCCACTTAGTTTCTTTTCCCACCTGATCATGATAAACTGATAAAACACGTTCTCATCCAAAATACAGGCCCTTTAAACCAGTGTTTTCATGTTGCATATTGAGACTAGTCATAGCCTATATCGATCCATATAGGCCATTCATTCTCTGAATAAACGTACTTTTCTCCCATGAATGATTGTTCTTTATAACAGTATGCATAAATGTAATAATGGTCAGTGTTGCGAAGTAACTGGATATATGTACAGAAAATACATATTCAGAATTTCGAGTAACTGTATTGTGGTACAGTTGCTCTTCTGGTGGTGTTCAGAATACAGTTATGTTCCTAAATTCAGAGGAATGCATTGTGCTCCTTGATCATTACTTTTAGACTTCAAACTTTGTGAGGAAAAAATGGAAACAATTGAAAACACAGCTCTTACAGTGAGTGTGTGTGATTTTTCCTTCTCTAATGTATGATTAAGATTCTCTTATTTTACAGAACAAAAAGCTGTTTTAATCTCATGTTTGTTTTTCTACAACAAATGCAACTCAGTTATCAAAGTATTCTATAAAGTATGCTGAATACGGTTCTCTGATTGGACCAAATAACAGAATACATTTTCATGCAGGTATTTAAAGTATTCTTCTCAACACTGCTCATCGTGAAGAAAGTCTAGCAACGTTGCCATTGCAGTCACAATTCTTAACAAAATATTATATCTTTTGAATTGGCAGTCCTGATTTATCAACAGTGGTGGATGAAGTACTCCATTTTGTTACTCAAGTAAAATTAGAGATACAGCAGCAAAAAAATACTTAAGTAAAAGTAAAATGATCACATTTTACAATCTACTCAAGTAAAAGTATTAAAGTACTCCTTTAAAAATGTACTTTAAGAGTAAAAAGTAAAAGTAATTCTTTTTGGTTTGAAGAACTATTAAAGCATCAAATTGCCTTTTCAGAAGGTCTAAAACCTTAAGAAAACATACATTTACTTTTCAGTCCAGTTCAAAAATGTACTGGAGTAGAAAGTACAGATACATGCTCTCAGATGTAGTGAAGTAAAAGTAAAAAGTATCTACTGTAAAATGTACTTAAGACAAGTACAGATACCTAAAAAATCTACTTAAGTTCAGTACTTTTACTTTTGTATTTTGTTACTTTCCGCCACTGGTTATCAAACTAGCAGCTGAAACCCTTGGCTAACCCTCTAGATTTTTTTTATTTTAAGTTTTCATCACTATGAGACTTTCATGGGTGGTCCAAAACATAAAAAGAAAAAAAGAAATGTAAATAAAACAAGTATTTATTTCTCCATATGACAAACTATATTGCTGTTTGACCAAATGTGCATAGCTCAATTGAAGAGAGCACAAGAGATATATTTATTTTATTTTGCATTAACATCTTGAATCGTGACTGGCCCAGGCTGAAGATCGGAGCCTCTTCATGTTCCGTCCTTGCTAACAGGCTGTATTACTGTACAGTTTGTCCTACCTTGTACTGTACTGTGCTTCCTCACTGATAAAAAGCAGAAATGGAACAGTCATGAGGCCGTCTTGAGTGGTCCTTGATGTACAATTGGTCGGTGATGGCTGTGTGAAAGCTGTAAATGAGGCCTCTCCACATCTGACGAAGAAGACGGCGTACTTTGAGCCATTGCGGCAGAAATCTCATTATCTCAAAAGGGCCCGGACACTCGCCCATCTGTGCCGGCAGAGATGTGGAATGTAAATCTCTAGAGTGGTTATAGCAACCGCGGCAGAGGACAGTGTGGCCGGCCATCTTGTAACTCTTATGACTCATTCAAATAGTAAGAAATCAAGGGATGAAAGTGTAAAATAGAGCTCCTGCAGTCTAGCCTTGTCACGCTGTCCCGGCACGCACCATCAAACGTCGGCTGCAACTAACAAATGTGGATTATTTTTGCACACCGGGATGTGATTGACCAGAGCAGTGGATTTCTGCAAATGAATGGATTGTAATGAGTCAAGCCTCACAGTAATTAAGATACAAATGTACTTCTGCATTGATTTGGCTTTTTGTTTGCAGATTGATTCAACCATTTTCTCATAATGATTCAAAATCTTTATTAAGATTGTGTATTGGTGATTCTATTAATTATCAATCTATTAACTAGAGTAACAAAGAGAAACAATCGCAAAAGCTTTTCAAAAGCACAGTTTGTATTGTTGACTGTTCAGTAAACTCACAAGCCTCTGTCATGCACAACAGCTTCACATTAGTAAGAGAACAACATGTTTGGTCAAGATCACATCATTTTGAAATAAATACACTTTATTGTAATGCACCGCACACTGTGTCGCTATATGTTTTCATGATTTGATGATTCATTTTTAGATGGACTTATTATTAATTGCTTTCTTTAATGACAAAGATAAACTGCAAAAGCAAAATTCCAAGCTTGTTGCCATTCATTACCGCGGTTTCTTCCCTGCTGTAATGGCATCCTCAACAAATGTAGTCATGTAGTACAGAAGCTCCATTGACATGGCACACGTGCACTCCATGAGAGCAGGCCATACCGCTCTGACTCTACATGTCCTTCCCCGTCTCATTCTCCTTTCACGCCATATGGTCCTGTGTGATGAAGCCTAAAGAAAAAGAATCCGTCTAAAATTGAGATGCTGTGACTCATTTGTACTTCTGATAATATTTCCTTATGTGAAGTCTGTATTTTCTGTGTAGGCAACTATGTAGGCAAAGTGAAAGGTTGTGTGAAATGTATTCAAAGGACAAAGGTTAAAAAGTCTCTAGAATGTGCACATGTGCAAATGCTGTCAGGACACCGTCAGCCGTGTTCCTCCGTTTGACAATAAATATATAGAGCTTGCATTTATTCAGTTGTAAAATAAAAATAAATGTGCAAACCATGACTTCTTGCTGTGAGTGGGGTCACTTCTCCACAGAACTGACCTGTTACTTGGCCTGTCTATGTTGCATGCTTGTCTCCATGGAAATTTCAACGTTGTCAGTTCGAATCAGGCTATGATCATTTGCGACATGTCCTTCCCCAGCCTCATTCCCATTACACGCTGTACTGTTTTGTCCAATAAAGCCTAAATAAATAAAACAAAAACAACTGATAACAAATTTCATTTAAAATACCACTATAAAAACAGGCTGAACCCACAGTGACAACATGGCCGCTGCTCTGGACATCACGTTCAGTAGGTCACGGAAAATATCTGTGTGTTCTCTTCTACCTCACTGTATGCCATCGCTGTCAGCGGCGACCGTATCCATGACGACCACCACTTCATCTTTCCTATCAACGCTCGGATCATTTCCAAGTGTGTGTAGATGATCATGACCCGACCACCCATGTGATTCCTTCCTCGTCTCCATCAGTCTCGCACTAGAGCTGTACGGGCCCCGTGGGAGTGACTCTTTACACTCTCTGTTTAAAGCCGGTGAACGTCGGTCTCAGGCTCCGTGTGATCGAGTTATCACTTTTGGATAGGGTGACCAGATTTTCATAATTAAAAACTGGGACACAGCGGGTTGGAGCGGGGAGTTACAGTAAAATTTTAAAAACAGCAGGTGATAAAGTACATTATTATACACTTGGTCCATTCACGGCTCATTCACGACTTCAGTAAACAGTATAATGTGAGAAACTTCTATTTATACTGCTCTGATTTTTTGTCTTCTGGTCATTTTCAAGAACAATTTTCTCTATTTTGGCAATTTATTCCCCTCTTTCTTGTTGGCTGGTATCAAATTGGTCAAAAATAGGGACAACTGGGACATGTCTTGTGTAAAACTGGGACAAATAAATGGTTTTGGACACATCTTCTGGGACATGGGACACAGGGCTCAAAACTGGGACTGTCCCGGGTAAATAGGGACGTCTGGTCACCCAACTTTTGGACCTTTTAGCAGAGGCTAGCGCGACATGCTAGCGGTGTTTTCACGTTTGTAAAAGTTGCGAAATGAAGATAATGTCCCGTTTGCTTTGCGGCACACTTGTGTTTATATTTTTGACAAAGATTGATCGTAGACGCAGCGACAGGAGGCTCACTCTGCGACCAAGATTCCAAAATATCAAACATGTTTCTCAACCTTACCTCATCTTTGGTCGTACGCCGGTTCTAAGTTTAGTCTTTGTCCCTGTCGCACTCTAAGATCTACAAGCCAGATTTTGAGCCACGACTCAACATTCTTCCCTCCATCGGAAATTTTACGTCGCAGACACCAAGCAGTAAGGGAACAGAACAGAGGCTTAAATGTGTAAAAGGTTTTATTGGCCATTGGGAAAAAGGCCCATAAAAGAGGTCAACAGAATATACTGTAACTTTACAGAAAAACTAATGTCAAAATGCTAACTAACAGAAACAATTTGACCTCCCCAAATAAGACACAAGGACACTTATATAGTGCTGGGCTAAACCAAATGATAACAACCAAACACGTGGGGAGGAACTAGTTTTAAACCAGGGCCAAACGGAGCCCTCTACACCTCGTCCTCCCGTCCTTGATGGTCCGGTCCTCGGCTCCTCCTCGATCCAGACCCTTGCCAACCCTTCTCAGTTTTTTAAGTCTAAACAGGCTTTTAATCTATTCACCTTATTTTTCCCCGTCCACTTTTGCCGCTTTTTGCCACAGATACACACTTTTGTTGTAAACGCACTTCCGTTTGACGAGAACTCCGTTAAAGCTAATGACGAACGAGGGAAAAGTCTTGGCGCTATAATGTTACATAAAGTAGATTGATTTGTCTAAAATGTTTAATGAACACGAGCAACAACAAGTCAACAACGCACCGATTTCCTGGGCGGCCTGAAAACAGCTTTTTAGTCCATGTAGAACTTATTTTCTGTTGAGCTCGTCTGCTCCATGTAAATTAATACAACGGAAACAAGACGGCGGCGCGTACGGAAACTTCCGGAATAAGGTGAATATGTTTTTATTGGTACTTGTCACCCATGTGTGGCACGGCTATCTTATTCCCTCTGACAAAGCACACCAGGACTTTTATTTTGCTTAATTCATGCTTGTGTCATAAATCCTGTTTATGAGGTTGCCTTGCTCTGAGCCTCAGAAAACATTCCATTTCATATTCCCCCTGGATTCATAAATCATATGTCCATAAATCCTCATCAGACTCTGTTCATTACAACTGCATGCTGAAATTAACTTTACGTCCAATGGCTAGTTTTTTTTTTTTTTTTTCATGGTTCATTCCATGTTGCGCACACCTGTTAAGTTAGCATTAGTGCTGACCCACTGTGAAGAGGCTGATGAGCCACTCCTCCTCGTGGATTGCCGTTTGAAACAGCACTTGTTTTTCACAAGAAAACACTGACTGCTGATACTGCTTTGGAAGAGGGATCTGGCAGTGGCTTCTGATAGGGCTAAAGGGCTCTAATCAGAGCAGATGAATGAGATGGCTCAAGTCTCTACAAATGTATCTGCATTTCCGTTGGAGGCAGCAATTTTAGACCACAAAACTGCAATTATTAAAGTGACAAGTAGAGGATGGTTAAACCGTTCATTTAGTGTTCAGTTCCACTTAAAAAGTATTTATTTAATACCCCTCTTTTCTCATTAATCATATAAATTAACCAGTATTAAAGTGCTTATGTTGAAGTACTGATTTTACTAAAACACAGTTAAGACAATTAAGTTAAGATTCTGCTAGAGAAATAAATAAATAAATAAATACATATTACCCAGTTTTGTCACTGAAATTATTATTGAACAAATAAAAATATATGGGAGCACCTATTGTGTTGAATCAATGTCTAAAGGATCAGAAAAATGTGTTTCTGATTGTAAATGGTCCTTCATTTGTCTCCCTAGTATGATGTCATCATGTTTTCGAACTGTACTCTACTACTATATATTTTCTTATATATATTTTTCAACTTTTCTACACAAACTGACTCGTGATTGGTGTAAAACTATCATATACATTTACAACAGGTGTTATTCCACCATGAGAAAATGATAAAAACATTTACGTGAAGTCTGCTTTAACTTCTGCATTTTTTTCATCCTTCAATGCCACTGGGGCAACCTGACTCAAAAACTTGAGCTGGGCTTGGTCAGGTCTACATTTACTCAAGGCTTTTTACCTAATGTGTAGTAATAATGTTGAAATGCATTCACCCATGAGCTTAGATCAGTATTGAAAATTACCCCACAAAAATATTTTTCAGTGTTTTATTATGTGATATTAACTCATCAATAGTTTGTGAAGCTTGTGGTGCATATGACACCAGGTATAGTATATAACTGGATTGTGATAAAGCCTAATTTATGCTTTAGTTTCATTTCCCAGAGCATTACACTCAGAACTAGTGAAACCGCAAATTCAAAACCATATTATTCCATTGACAGTTGCTTTGTTCACGCGGCTAACAAGCGAGTATTATTCAGTCCTATCCATTGATCCAGTCAGGTATGATTTGTCACATTTGAAATCATATGCCCAAAGCCACTGCTTTACTGGTGCGGTTATTATGGGATGTGAGGCAGGTGAGAATAGGAGAGTGGTGCAGGAGCAGGTTGAAGTGACCGGTCGAATGGAAATGTGTCTGTCAATGTGAAGAAGAACTGAGCAGAGGGAGGGAGGGAGGGGCAGTGCTGCAAAAAGGAAAAGGCTTATACTATATGACAGTTAGAATGACTTCAGTTTAGAATTTGAATTTAAGATTTGACTAGTCATCATTTAATTTGTTGTTCAGGTCAGGCACTACAGACAGAACATTTTTTCCCCATTTTTTTTCTCACCTGGAAGCAACAACACCATCAAATCTGCTCCTAAAGATGTTTTATTATTTCATTTAATCCACTTGGATCTATAGATTTATATGAGCTCCATGTTTAGTCTTCTAGACTCACCAGCAGGAGGCCCGTCCCTGAGGTCCTCAGAGGCTGAGATGGTTCACATGGCAAATGTACTTTGGTGCTTTGGAGAGACTTGAACACAGGAGCCACAGGAAGCCAATGCAGAGACCTGAGCACAGACTAATGTGGTGGTACTTCCTGGTTCTAGTCAGGACTCGAGCAGCAGTGTTCTGGATGTACTGCAGCTTCAGGCCATTAAGGCTAAACTACTGGAGACAAGTGCATGGATTAGTCTCTCCAAGTCTGGTTTAAACACTAAACCTTTTATTTTGGCGATGTTTTAGATGGTAAAAAGCAGCTGATCTTGTTGACCCCCCCGAAATTTCTAACTTGATTTTTAGGTTTTAGAAAGAGACTGGAGGTGACTGCTTTGTTTCTGTGGGTCAAAGACAATGACCTAACGGGAGCATGTAGAGGCTGAACACCTCACAGGTCAAGGCTGTGTGGTCTGACACAAGGTCCCCAAGCTCAACAAAGTACTCCATGTCTTCTTGATAGGATTTTATGATCTACAGTGTCAGCACTAACAACAGTAAAATAAAGACTTGCCCCACCCACGTCAGTATTCAGACGTCACTTTTATGAGCAGTCACAGTACTGTGGTGTAATCTAAAACCTGACTAGAAGACATTGTTTATTTATTTGGTCAGGACAGTGCATGCTGTAAACACGCCGGATTGTAGCCATGGGCTAATTTTCATCATCAAAACATCAAAAGAGTCTTTCATTATGGGAAATACTTAATAGGCTGTTGGTAAACAACTTTTTTAAGGAAGCAACAGGCATCACTCAACAGCACATACTGCAGAACAGGCGCTTGAGGCTCCAGGCACTTTCATCCTGTGTGTTTGAAGTTCCATTCAATCTAATGCATTTCCACCAAAGAAACAAGAACAATTATGAGAAGAGATGTGTTCCAAGAATAGTATTTTTATTTATTATTTATTTATTTATTTATTTGAAGGGACAGTGTACAGAGACATTACGCTCGTAAGACAGAGATGATCTGTACCAGATTCTAGCTAAACAGCTAATTTCCATCTGCAGTCCCTGGGGTACAAAAATAAGTTACACAGTGCAAATTAATATAAAACAGTTATTCATATAGTCACAGTGCGGTTTAACAATTAACAATAGTCTATATACTCCTGTCATGGTCTGCGTCACAGCTATGTACAAGTACCAGCGTCAAAGATTTTTTTTTCACCAAGTTGAATGCCATATGAAAGAAACCAAAACACTTAATGTATAATTTACATATCCATTTGACAAATTGTGGCTTGGCTTCTGACTTCTGCTGATTTCCTCAGTCTTTATTCAAGTAACATATAATGAATAGCTGAGAGGACTTTTTTGTGATGTTTTAAATGCTGTAGTGTCATTGCATGGTCAGTGGCTATTTGTTCCAGTAGTTGTTGTTGACTACAGGAGAAGTCCCTTTGATGGGGAGAGAGACACTCTTGGCAAAACTTTCAGTTGTAGATTTGTTGGAGAAATGGACCAAATTGCACAGTTGGGGACTTTTTATTAGGGATGCACTCAGTGATGCAATTTCACTGGGTGTGCTATGGTCAGTGCAATGTCCAGTTCTAAGGGGTCAAAGCCCCCAAGCAATTCAACAATACCACTTTAACCCAGTAGATGGCATAGACACCAATGAATAAGAATCACATGAATAATCATGAATAGGTTCAGATACTTATGCCATTCATCTGCTCTCCTCCCCCGTAACTCGTAAACAAGGATGTTTTATGGCCAATGGTCTTACAAGAAGCACACGAGATCAGAAGTCTCAACTTAGGGTTAGTTAACCTTTAGCTCAGATGTTTTACACACTCAACAATGATTCTTAACAAGCCTTTGACTTCCTTAATGTGGTTGATGAGTTGGTACCAGCTGACACTCTTTTCATAACTGGTTTTTCATAACGTGTGTGTTTTGCGGGCTAATGCTAACAATACATTGGAAAATACATGGACTGCCCACGGAGTCCCTTAAAATCATACCAGACTAGTCGAGGAGCAAAGTGATTGATAACATGAGCATGGAACTCCACGTCCGCTTGTTTCTGTCTATGAACAGTGCCAGGGAGAGACCGGGGCAGACAAAGGCGTGGAATTTGAACTCTGACCAGCTCTGTGAAAATCCATGGTTTTATAACTTTTATAACTTGGATGTTAATCATTTGAGTGCAGATTAAAAGGAACTTTCTTTCAAAGATAAAAAGTTTTCAGAACATATTATCCATCCATGTCCATGTTTGGAAAGGTAGCCATGGAGACGACTTATGAACGTGATTTGCGTAGTCACGTACACGTACAGACAACAGCAGCTCTGGATGCACTGCTCTAGTTTACTAGAGCTTTGACTATCATCAACCGATACCATGTGACTTTCTTCAAAAGTAGTAGAACATGTTATCACCGTGATAATAGGCTAATAATATTTGAGTTGAGTTTTTATGTTACATACTTTTATGTTTTGTTATGGGTTTTTTTTAGATAAAAAGTTAGTTATTCTGATATTCTGGACAATAATGTACCAAAAAAAGTGGACCATAAAAGTTTGACAATTACATTTTTTTTTTTTTTCTGCGGGTGCCACAAATACTACAATAATAAGTGAACTTTAGAAACTCTAGGTTGTAGTTGGATATTGATAGTAAACTCATTGGCAGGGCTCCAGAGCGCGACTAATTTGGGATCACACGCAAGCAAAATTTCGGCCAGTGCAACTGAATGACATTTTTAGATGTGCCATAGCGCTTAACGTTTTTTAAGATTTTTTGTTCTCGTAAGAATCTGCAGCAAGTGATCGTCTGTGCGTGTGTCTCTTTAACGCTGACTGAAACAGCCAGACTTCTAATTCACCTCCATCTTAACAATAACAATTTAAGACAAAGTATTATATAATTTCAAAGGGAAAAGCTCCACAAAATGTTGCATACATGAATTGTGAGTAAAATGTTGGAAATGTTTAAAATGCCTATAATGTATTTTTATGGTTTGCAGAGTAATGGATAAAGCAACTCCAGGTTTTAACACTCCAAAGGTCTCCATTGTGTGTATATTTGTGCCTAAGATACTATTTTTTAAGTACAATTTGAGTACTTAATTGTTATCCTTTATACCTGGAATAGAAAATAAAATATATGCAAATGAGGGAAAATATTGCAATAATATCTTTATCGCAATACTTGACACCCATATTGCACTAATTTCCAATATCATGCAGCCCTAAAAAGGTGCACCTAAATGTGGTGATGGTGCACCTAAATGAAAAAGTTCTGGAGGAGGTTGTGGTGGACCAGTGCAACCAAACCAAAAGGTTAGCCCTGACTGGTAAATATAATGAACATATAAACATGTCTCTGCTCTGTCAGCAAAAAACAAAATTTCATTATTTAAAATGAATGAGATAGAATGTTTACATAACCCCCATTGTGGGGGGTGCTCCGGGAGTATGGGGTCCGGGGCCCTTTGCTAAGGGCTGTCCGGTCCTTGTACGACCGAAGCAGGAGCTGCGTTCGCATTGCCGGCAGTAAGTCAGACCTGTTCCCAGTGCATGTTGGACTCCGCCTTTGTCACCGGTTCTGTTCATAGTTTTTATGGACAGAATTTCTAGGCGCAGTCAGGGCATGGAGGGGGTCCGGTTTGGGAACCACAGGATCTCATCTCTGCTGTTTGCAGATGATGTCGTCCTGATGGCTTCCTCAAATCAGGACCTACAGCATGCACTGGGACGGTTTACAGCCGAGTGTGAAGCGGCTGGGATGAAGATCAGCACCTCCAAATCCGAGGCCATGGTTCTCGACTGGAAAAAGGTGGCTTGCCCTCTCCGGGTGGGTGGAGAGTCCTTGCCCCAAGTGGAGCAGTTCAAGTATCTCGGGGTCTTGTTCACGAGTGAAGGAAGGATGGAGCGTGAGATTGACAGGCGGATCGGTGCAGCGTCTGCAGTGATGCGGGTGTTGTATCGAACTGTTGTGGTAAAGAAAGAGCTGAGTCGAAAGACGAAGCTCTCGATTTACCGGTCAATCTACGTTCCTACCCTCACCTATGGTCATGAGCTCTGGGTAATGACTGAAAGGACAAGATCGCGGATACAAGCGGTCGAAATGAGCTTCCTCCGCCGGGTGGCTGGCGCTCCCTTAGAGATAGGGTGAGGAGCTCAGTCACACGGGAGGAGCTTAGAGTAGAGCCGCTGCTCCTCCACGTCGAGAGGAGCCAGCTGAGGTGGCTCGGGCATCTGTTCCGGATGCCTCCTGGACGCCTCCCTCGGGAGGTGTTCTGGGCATGTCCCACCGGGAGGCGGCCCAGGGTAGACCCAGGACACGCTGGAGGGACTATGTCTCTCGGCTGGCCTGGGAACGCCTCGGGATCCCCCCGGAGGAGCTGGAGGAAGTATCTGGGGTGGAGGAAGTCTGGGAGTCCCTGCTTAGACTGGTGCCCCCGCGACCCGGCCCCGGATAAGCGGAAGAAGATGGATGGATGGATGGATGTTTACATAAGTACCAGGCTGCGTCAACAGCTGTTCCAAACCCTTTACATTTCCCCTATATTTATGCCAATAATTAAAAGGAAAAGAATACAATTTTGAATTTTAATCAAGAAGAATCGCTCAGAAAGCCTTGGTCCATATCCCCAGTAGTGTGACTATTGGTGTACAACACCTAAATACTTTGTGTGTATGTGATTTTCTCTTATTGCCTTACTTATCAAGCTGTTGTGTGTTTTTACCTCCCTATAGAGACTGCAGATGCAATTTAGCTCATCTAGCATTGCAGATGCTCATTAATGTGTGCTTTTTACATACTAAATAAATATAACCCAATCATAAAGTTACTGCAAGGGTTTAGTTGAAATTGAAGGTGATGACACATCGTAGTTCCATGGGAGTCCAATGGAAATATAACCTTTTTTTCCTTTTTTCCTTCAGTGAAAATACATTACAATGAGTTAAAGTCCCTCGAATATATACCATTTCCTGTCCACAAATCTACAGGGGTGTAATACCAAATCATTCTCCCCTGCTCCTGTGTTGCGTCCTGTGGAACGACCCGTTGTTATGGCCGTTGGGATGGCCTTGCAATACAATTTTAATGTGGCAACATTTTATCCCCAGTAGTATATTATGGAATGTATATTAAGCATATTTCAGCTCCAGTGCTGCTAGTAATCTATGATTGTATAAGAAGTGAAAAAACTAATCTTGGACTGTGCTGCTGGCTGGCTTTGTGGTAATCTTTGATTTAATAGAGGTTTAGGGCCAGAGTTGGTTTAAAGGAAAAATATTCTACATTTTTCATATTATTGTTAGCCTTTAAACATGCTCTTGAGTGCCTTAGATTTGCCATCTCATGTTTCTGACCTGTGTTATCAGTCACCATGAAATGACACTTACTGAGTGCATCCAGCCAGCAGATTGCACCAGCATTATATACATTCTAGTCAAGTGAGCGCTGAAAATATGCTCTGATGCGGATTTTCTGCAGCAGTTATCGTGTTTACGTAACAGAAATGCTCAGAACGACTTAAACGACGATAATTTAAGGACTTAAAACCGCTAAAGATTCTCTGAAGTCTGAAAATATGTCCCGGATAGAGGGAGTGCGGTTGACACTCTGAGGGGGAGGATTTTTGAATAAACATTCCTCAAAACAGCGTGAATGCAACTGAATGCTACTTCTATGCTATGTTTTTGATGACGCAACATTGTTTGAAAATGGTTAAAAGCTAAAAAAGTCACTGTAGCAGAATATATGTCCTTAAAAATAATTAAAATGAAATAAGAAGCCACAGTGAAGTGTAGACACTTGGGATAGCCATAGGGGTGTTGAAAAAAATACATTATTTTTAGATTCTGTCTTAAAGATTCTGAATCGATTCTCAAAAATCAATGTTAAATTACGGCAGAGTTTCTGCTGCATTCACTATTTGCCACAATAAAATTTCCCCTTCAAAGCTGCGTTTGACATCGTCTGTAAACTGATAAAGCTCTGTGTGTAATATTAAACACATAATAACACGTGTTATGCCGCAACTTCTTTAAAACTTTGTGTGTCCCTAGATTTTCTGTCTCCTCCGCTCCACGCAACAGAGGAAGAAAAGGTTGTCTTTCCCTGAGCTTTCAGAAATCACTGCTTTGCCCATAAACCATTACCGCATCACCACAAGCACTTGTATTTAACCATGGCAAGGAGAAATGAGCCCTAGTCCTTTTAAAGTTTGTTCAAATAATTTTAAGCTTTAAAGCATGAAATAGAGCTCTGGGTGGAATGTCAAAAAATAGTGTTACAATGGAAACCTGCCATTATTGTAATTAATATAATAAAGTAAACAATGATCTGTTGGGTTACTAAAGGTAAATACATTAATCACTCTGTAGAGTCAGAATACTCTTGAATAAATGCTAAGATTGTATTTACCATTTTCAAATCTCCACGAAAGGCCCTAAACCTGACTTTTCCTGTTTTGAAACGTAAAAAAATGAATTATTTCATAAAAGTACATGCAGCAGTCACATGTATCACTTACTTTCCTAATGCAGTCCCAGCATTCTATACATTAGCCTCCATGAGTTTATAAGCACTTCTCACAAATCTTTCAGCCCAGCATGTAATGTACATTCAAGGGTAAAGCTAACAAACATAAGCATGCTAACGGCACAGTTCCTACTTCTCTGGTGGATAAAATGCTCTATAAATAGATGCCGAGTAAGAGTTGTGGTCTCATTTTAACCCGAATAGATGCTTTTACAATAGCTCTGTACTGGAACAACACAGGTTTTACTTGCAAAACATTGGGAACATGGTCCTTAAACTGAAAATTCAATGAAGTGTGACATCACAAGCCTGACCTCTACACGATTACTAACATGACCAAAAGCATGTCCAAAAGTAATGCATGATAGGTCCCCTTTAATGGCGCCTTTGTTATTGTGGACTGGAGAGAGGTTCGAGGCGACCACAACACACAGCTTACTCTTGGACCAGGAGTTGCCTGATGAAATATTGTAACTGTCTGCTTCTCCACTCTGTGTCAACAACAACATTTGCATAAAGTATCCTTCTGCGCGAGGAAATATTCTGGCTATAGCCCTGTTTGAGCTTTCATATCCTGACATTTAATACCATTGAGTGGTATTCAGCCCGAGGAGGGAAAGCACATCACCGGATTGTCCCTTGTTAACACCCACGATGAGCAGCCGCCTCCACATCCCACTCAGACACAACCGAGGGCAGCAGCTGTGCATTTTTAAAAGGAAGTATGAACACCATTATAGCTCCCATAATACTTTATACCGGCTTAGAAAAGACATACGCTTTCTGGATTTTAGTGATAATCTATGACACATAAATCCTTATTTAGAATTTTGTTCATTTTAACCACAGTGTTTATTTATAAAACGACCTAATAATAGAGACAGGTTCATTGGCTTCCTAGTAAAGAGAGGTTCAAGGGGCTCAAGATGTTTGTACAATGTATATGTAATAAAAAATATATATAATTAACTCCCTAAAAGTTTGATGTGGGCGGAATAACGTTCCAAAGCCCTAAACTTAACCAAATGAACTGTTCCTAATCCTAACCCTAATTTTACCCTATTTATGAAAGAATATTTTGTCACAAAATAAACATGTGCGAGGAAAATTGGAAAAAATTAGAACACTAAGGAAAATGCCAAACAAGATTAATTACATAAAATCTCCATACTTCTTATAAGTTAAGTAGCAGTAGATAGGTGTGTTGTCATTCCCTGCACAAGCACCCAGTTGTAAATGTTTAATCATTGTTAATCATTTAGAATTTAAAATCTTTAACCTCTAAAAATAATTACTTTAAAAGATGTTAATAAAATTCACCTTCTATCATACTTAATTAGTCATCATTCAATTAGACAGAGTGCTGAGCCATGAGAATGCAAAAGAAGAAGGGGCCTCTGAGTGCGGGACATTGTCTCCAGTTCTGCAGATTCCGACTATTGTAATAAGTGTGAAGGGGGGCTGAGGAAAGTTCGTCTAGTAATTTAACATTAGCACTACCACTTTAAAGGGGCTAGAAACACTGCTCATACAACTATACAACTATACTTTTGGCAAAATAAGCGACATCTCTCATCTTTACGTGGAGGATTAGATTTTCAGACACGCTAAAACCTGTGTGGCCCATAAGTTATTTGCTCTCCACAGCACACAGTAAACTCTCGTCATCTGTTCCTGCATTGTTAAAGGGCCTATGACCGGTTGAACTACTCATTTCACTAAAATGCACTTAAGATAAATATATTTCAGTTTCTGCTAGAATCTTCACAAATTCACCAGTGTTAGAGTCTCTTCACTGGCTTCCTGTTGAGTTTAGAATCAAATTTAAAATCCTCCTCCTGACTTATAAAGCTTTAAACAATATGGCCCCATCCTACCTCAAAGATGCAATAGTAGCGTACCATCCAAACAGAGCTCTTCGTTCTCAAAATGCTGGACTATTGTTAGTCCCCAGAGTCTCTAAAAGCACAGTAGGAGGTCGAGCATTTAGCTACCAAGCTCCTATGTTATGGAACCAGCTCCCTGTTCATGTAAAAGAGGCCGACACAGTCTCTACGTTTAAGACCAGGCTCAAAACGTTCCTCTTTGAAATAGCTTATGGTCAGGCCAGTTAGGAACAGAAATAAAAACCTACAGTTTTAGCTATGCTGCCCTTGGAGCAATTCTGCTGGGGGAAGTATGGCAGCTTGAACACTATCCTCTGGTTCTTCCTACTTTACCTATCAACAATATTTAATATTACTTCAACTGTAGTCTGTTCATTGCTGTTCACATGTTTCTCTTTCTCTCCACTTCCCCCGGGGAGTGGAGACTGTTTCAGACACTGCGGCGGCTGCTCCAGTGACGACCCCCCCACCCCCATCTGTCTGGAGGATCGATCTCTACACTGGACGATCTATGCGCCACCCGCCTGGAGGAACTCCCTCAACCCTGGATTAGCCACACCTCGTCTGCCTGGACGAACTCCATCTACTTTAGATGAACTGTTCCTCATCTCCTGCTGGAGGATCTCTCTACACTGGTGGACTGCTCCTCGTCCGCCTGGAGGAACTCTTTAAAGCCACCTCCCTCTTGAGTGGTTCTGGCTCCACAGTCCAAGTGGATGTCAGTCCTAGTTCATCTGCAGCCTGTCCGTCCGTGGGAGTAGGATCTCTCCTTCACTGTGGTTCTCCCCGAGGTTTCTACTTTTTCCCATCGGGTTTTTTGTAGTTTTTCCTCGCCGCGAAGGAGGGTCAAAGGACAGGGGCATTCTGGGACAGTTATCTGAACTGCTTTTACCTGTGGCCCATCGAGGCAACTGTTGTTGTGATTTTGGGCATTATAAAAATAAATTGATTTGATTTGATTTGATGAAATTTGACCTCAAGTTAGCTATTTTTTTTTAGGTTTTTAATTTTACTTCCTGGTTGTAAAGTATGACATCACACTAGGAAATTACCATAGCAACCACACAGTGCACTGGCCAAAACTCCTCTAATGTCACAGATTTTGTTCATTTGACAAAGAGAAACACGTGTGAACACTGTATTTTGTTGAATCAATGTTAAAAGCGTCAAAAAAGTTGTTTATTTTGTATAAATTATGCATGACCTTTGTCTCCCCAGTGTGATGTCATCAATCTGTTACTTCCTGTAATTTTCAATAGATTTTTTCGACTTTTCTCCACAAACAGAGACCTGATAGGTGTAAAATTATAATTTATATTTACAAGAGATATTAATACACTGAATAAAGTCAAAATTAGAAAACCATAAAAACCCGTCATACGCACTTTAAGGGGGGTTAAAGGGGCATAGGCTTGATTATTCCTGGGTATTTTGGCTTTGGCAGTTTTATACTATATTATGATCCGGCCAGTTCCTTATCCCCGTTCCAGATCAAGCCCTCATTATAACTTTTTGTTCCCTGAGCCAAGTTTTGTCTGGTACGTTTAATAGTTGGTGTAATCAAGGCTAGTGGTAAAAAATTAGTGCTGTCATGATTATAAACCTTGATATGAAGCACTTTGAAGGTAAAAAAGAGCTATATAAATTGACCATGTATTCACTGTTGGTAACACAAAACAGGAACTACTTTTGCATGAGAAAAATGAGCTCAATAAATCAGCTTTATAATTTGAACAGTCGAAGCTTATATTTGCTTTCAACATGTTCTCTCTCAGTTCCAGGTAGTGGGCTGCCGTTGCCTGTACCTGGAGCTCAAAGACATTTCCACGAAGAACAACAGATAAGCCACAACGAACCACATTCTTGCGAAGCTCGACGTTGCTAGCGCGGTAGGTGTTTCTCGGCATCTTGTTAGTCGCATTGTTTTGAGTATTACTGCGCCTTTGCCTTGCTCGAGGAACAAACAGGTCCGGTTAAATATGCATTTCACAGGATCAGTGCACATTTTTATATCTTCACCCGAAATGTTTTACTGTAGCATGTTTTGATTGATGTGTGTTCTTGTGATTGAAAGTCAGTAATGGTTACTGTTCAGGAAATTCATATTGTAAGCCATTTTTCTTCTGGATCGAACATTGTGAGCGCTGCACAACCTGTTTGCAAAGAATACGCATGGATGTGAAAAAGTGTGAAGATAAAATAGAAAAAGGCAGAAAAGCGCATTCCTGGTTTGTCATCACATCTTACTGTCTCCAGCGCCTAAAATGTCTGTGCGCCCACGCTCTCAGCAGGCGGTGCACCCAGGTGGCACGTAGACGAGGTGGGTGCTGCTGTGACACTGTTGTTAAGGTCACCGGCTTAGATTCAAAATAACAGAAAATGTCGGAAAAGCTCAAGACTCCCAATATATCAGACACAAATGCCTGTCTCTGCTTGTTTTTGACAGTAACCAAAGTAAAGAGAATGGGTGATGGTCGGTTAAGCTTTGTGCACAAACTGGAGAGAGACCAGTTCAAACAGTGAAATTAGTTAGCTGGTCACATAAAAATGAATGCTTATTGTGTTACGTCACATATTTCCTTTTAAGGTGAACAAAAACACACATGTATGTATTTAAAGTCAACATTTCACCTTTTGAGTGGCCTGGTTTACAACATCTTTGGCTTTATAATCTGTGAAGTTTATTTTTACTCTCATAGGTTTATTTCTTATGGACTCTGGTTATCTCCATTCACTTTAAGCATGCACGGTAGAGTAAAGGCTTCACACTAAGGAGATTATCCTCACTTCGAACAGTTCTGGCAAGTTTTGGCAATAGACGACCTACGTGTGTTTAGTGTGAATGATGCTTGGGCAGGGGCATGGCTGGGCAATTTTGAATTAAGAGGTCTTTAATAACTTTAAAATTGAACTGGGAGGAGGTCAGTATCTGTGTTCTGTGCTCTCTCTCTCTGTCTGTCCTTCCCCACCAGTGCAAACTGTCAGCCAATGGCACTGCGTAACTCGACCGAAAGACCTGCCTCTCTCTCTGTGATTGGTCAGAGACTCACTCACAGAGGAAGTGCTCGATTTTGCAAACAAAACTTTTTCTCCTTCCAACAGAAAACACACTTCTGATTTATTACCAATTTATTTATTTATTAAATACAATTTTTGCCTCCAAAGTGTACTGTTGACTCACTACAGTCTAGAAAAACAAGATTCAGAGCCTGATTAACAGGCAAATGTATAAGTCACTTTACTAATACTGTGGAAAATGTCCTGATTTAAAAATTCTGAATGATGTCAAATTAGGACAGCTGCCACAGCAATTAACAATTTAAAACAAAGTAATATCTTATGTCTTTTAAATGATGAAAGATCCTCAAAATGTAACCTGCAACATGAAGCTGAAACCCATAAATTGCACTAGCACACAGCACTAGTATTTGTCTATGCCTGTCACCGAAACACAGAATATAAGATAATAAAGCTATACAGAGGCAATTAACAGTCAAACATTGCAGGTACTAATCCAGTGAAATTATGTTAATATCCTCCCTCCCATATGCTTTGTGTTTATTTGCGCGAGTATACAAATTAAACCTACCATATCTTGGTTGACAGCACAAAAGAGACAATGGCAAGGGCAAAGTAAGAGAATCCAGGTAAGACACTAATGACATCATTAAAAAACATTAGGCAGATCATAATAACATCAATTCATTCACATGCATTTCCACAATAGGTGTGGTAGTATTCATTTCAAACAGTAGTATTAGAAGCCTATGGTTTAAACTATGGGAAGGACTGAGGACTAAACATGCTCATGACTTTAATATGAAATTTCTGCAAATTGGACTCAAAGCTAAAATGAAACATTTTGTGCGTCTGCCATGCTCTATGCCCCATTTTAATTTATAAAAAATGTCTAATTAGGTTACAAATAGTGATTTACTGAGTGTATAAAAGTAAATATTTCATAATAATAATTTTTTTAAAAAGTATGCTCTAAGTAAAAATTAATTAAAGAATAAAGTCAAAATAGGTCAAAAACGCAGCGTAAATAAAAAAACAAAAAGACTACAAGGGCTATTGAACTCACAGCCTGTGTGCTAGATCTGGCTCTCAGAAAAGGTACGGTCCAAGTCTGAACTACAAGTTGGATGGTTTGATTGCAAATATTAAAGGGCAGATTTTCTCTTGTCGGCTGGTTTGACTTCTATATTATGACATGTTGATGCTGGTTGATGAAAAATTGATGTGTTAAAGCATAATTTGGTTTTTAAAGAGCAATGTGGTTTTTATGTGAACTTTTTATAAGAATAGTGGACTTTGTGTCAAGGTTTTGAAAGAATATAATATAATTGTTGTGTTATGAGACACGGTTTTTATAAGAATAGAGGTTGTTGTGTCAAGGTTTTTATAAGAATAAGAAGTATTAAAACAATTGTTTTGCGGTTTTTGACAAGGTTTTTTATAAGAATAGAAGTATCAAAACATAATTGTTTTGTGTTTTTGTAGTGACATGGTTCTTGATAAAGGTGTTAAAGCTTAATTGTTTACGGTTGTGTTTGAATAGAATTGAAGGTTAAAATATAGTCGGTTTTTATAGTATTGTTAAAGCATAACTGTGTTGCAGTGCCACAGTTCTTGATAAAGGTGTTAAAGTTTAATTGTTTACGGTTGTGGTGTCACATGTTTGAATAGAATTGAGGTATTAAAATATAGTCGGTTTTTATAGTATTGTTAAAGCATAACTGTGTTGCAGTGCCACAGTTCTTGATAAAGGTGTTAAAGTTTAATTGTTTACGGTTGTGGTGTCACATGTTTGAATAGAATTGAGGTATTAAAATATAGTCAGTTTTTATGGTATTGTTAAAGCATAACTGTTTGTGTTGTGACATGGTACTTGATAAAGGTGTTAAAGCTTAATTGTTTACGGTTGTGTTTGAATAGAATTGAGGTATTAAAATATAGTCCGTTTTTATGGTAGTAAAATAATAACATGGTAGTATTAAAATATAGTTGTTAGAGAGTCTTTAATTGTTGGATAAATAATGGTTTGTGTAGAATAAAAGTCTATTAACGGTTTGAAGACGTGTAATGTTTGTTTAGTGGTTGAAGAGGTCTGGGTTTTTCTTTAATTCCTTTAAGTTTATTTTTTTGGATTTTACATAATCATTTTGTGTTGTCCTGGGTTGATTCTTAAAAGACGTCTTGTTTTGCAGTGTTCAGGAACAAAATAAGCATTTTGTTCCTTTAAGTTTAAAATACAGAAGTCCAGCCCTCAAAGAAAAGAGAAAAAATGTTTTTGTATTTGTTAATCTGTGCAATCTTAATAAATGTAAATGTAAACAGTTTCCTATAGTTAAAATTTATGTAAAGGTGCATCATTCTTTAAATTGTAACTCCCGATAATGTCTCATGGCTTTATGAAAATTCCTTGAATGTATATAAATGTTTTTATTTTTATTTACAATTGGACTGAGGGAGTAAAGAGGGAGTGTGAGGAGTGGACACAGACTTCGAGAAAGTACAGAGTAGGGTTGTTGAAGTAGGCGGAGCTAAAGGAAGGAGTCGAAACAAGAAGACAGTGATTCTGAAAGTAGAAGACAGTGATTTTGAAAGTAGAATAAGGACATCCCATCCCTGAAGAAGGACAAATATATATATATTTTTTAATTATTATTTCTTTTAGAACCTGTCATAGCAATTTACAATGAACAAACATTTAATGGTAAACTCTACCTTACATCTTAAGCAAGACCAGATCATCTGATGTCCATCATCATGCCTGTTCTATGATGTCCTCCAACTCTGAGGCCTGGTTTGAGCCAGAAAACCATTGGCAAATGTTATTTTTGTTGATATTGCTAATCAACCATGCTACAAAATTACAAAATTATTATCATTTTGTTGTCTCTTGATTATGTTTATCCTCTGTCTCTGACTCTCTGTCTCTGACCTGCTGACCTGTGAATTTACGTCGACCAAGGAGAGACTGCTCTGTGAGCGACCAACCATTTATTCCGGTACCTGAATAGATCAAGCCCCTAATGTTACAGACTCACTTCTCTTATTGTATTTTTATTGTTTAAATTGTCTAGCTTGTCATTAGAAATCCACAACATTTAACAGTTTGGCATCATCAAACTACGGTCCGAGTCGTTTCTTCCCCGTGTGATCCAACGTTTGATCCTGGATCTGAATCCAGCCTTGTTCCTCGTCTAGTCTTCAGAGAAGGAGGGCTGTACCGCAGTTGGGAAGAAACGGATTCCGAACTTATTGCTCTCAAGTTGTGGTGTGAGTCTGTCTTATTAGGTTTTATTGGTAAATTAGGATGTTTAATTCTGAGACCTATAAGTCCAAAAAGTGGGCAGTTTCTAAAAATACACTGCAAAAAGGGATTATCTAACTTAGTTAAATTTACTTGAATTAAGCAAATTAATCTTAAAAGTCCAATTTTAAGATTTTTTCACTTGACAGGACGACATCAAATTGACATTATTTGACTGGTTTTAAGTAAACTTGATAAGTAAAATAATCTTATTCCACTGGCAGATAATTTCACTTAAATTAGGGTAAAAAGGTCTTATTTTGAGTTTGTTTTTCTTATTTTTTGATAGGCCTTTTTTGCAGTGTAGTGCTTTCCTGAAGGAGAATCGCTGAGCTCTAATCAACTCAAAACATTAAAGAAATAATTAATATGCAAAAAATAGAAATTCATTAAAAAAATAAATAATAATAATAATAATAAAGGTGTCTACTGATCTCCTAAAATAAATGTTTTTAAAAAATGAGGACTATGTGACTGTGTGGAAGTCTGAGGCACATGAATGAAAGAAAATTACTAAACAGTTGGCTGGAGACGTTGTAAGTGTTGGAGTGAATGCGAGTGAATGACCTCCAGCTTATCAAAACCCATCACGGACTCACACACACACACACACACACACACACACACACACACACACACACACACACACACACACACACACACACACACACACACACACACACACACACACACACACACACCTGGACTCCGGCCAGATCCAGTGACCTGAGGAGCAGACCGGCCGCACAACACCAACCAGGATGGAAAAAAAAAAAAAAAAAGAGCAACCTGACTTGTGCCCTGCGCAGCAACCTTGGTGGGACAGCAATTGCCGCTGCCACCTTCTCCATGATGGAAATGGCGGATCTCGATGGTCAATGTGTGTTTACCGACCATGGACACTGGACTATGTTGCCAAAGCAGGTAGCCTATTGCCTGACCCTGTGACTGAAGGTGCCCGGTTAGCCAAAGAGTTTGCCGCCTTCTACAGAGGATGTCGACCCTGTGGCCTTGAGTGCAAGCACATTCACGCTTACTAGATGAAGTGAGCGATGAGATCCATGATGTAGCTTTTCATCCCAATAAACCCATGTATGACAACAACAACAGATACATTATTGCTGTAAATGTGCTTTGTGAAGAGATCGAAGCCAAGTTTCCAACCAAGATCGGACGACTATCACTCAATACAAACAGCTCAGGGGAAGGTGTTGATGACTTCATCCAACGCCTCACTTAAATCTTTGAAGCAGAATGTTTCATTCCACACAATACCACGGAATGTGCCCAAGCATATGAACTCAATCTCTGCTGTGACATCTGCTGGACTGCTGCTTTCTGATTTCTGGCCAGGTGACAAAAACATACATTGGTGTGCATGATAGCCTACTCTGGAGAATCTGAGGGCACATCACAGGACAAGCAGCTGAGAACATCAGTGAGGAGACGCAGAGAAAAGAGCGGAAGAGCACACAAGAAATGCACAAAGACACTTTTTCTCTGTATGCACACGCCACTGAACGCCCCATGACAGGACAGGGCGATAGGAGTGGGAGAAACAGGATGTGGACAAGGACAAAACCTGAACCACAGGATGTTTTACAACTGTGACATGCATGGACATTGCCAGCGTGACTGTACAAGGCCCAGACAAAGCAAAGATGCTCAGAACTTTCTGGCGCCACCACCTCCTGGTTTCCAAGGACACAGAGGCTTCCAGGGGTCAGACTGACTAGGCATGGAGGCAGAGGGGGGGTCCAGGAGTGCTGCAGAAACCACGGAACATCACAAGTCTCACCCTCACCAACCACAAGCAATGGAGGGTAACATGCACCTGACACGCAATCACATCACTTGAAGCTTGTGTGAACGTGCCTAATACAAACACATGCTAAATTTTCTGAGTACACTTCCACAATTGGCGGTAAAAAGATTACATTTCTTGTGGACTCAGGCGCCACGCATTCTGTGGTTAAAACATCTAGCTTAAGACACAAGCCCAAGCTTAGTAGTTGCTTCATATTTTCATTAGCCTCCTGTGGAACCGCGAACAGAGACGTCTTCACGTCTCTTTTAAAGTGTTTTGACTCTAATGACCACTCGTTCAAATATCAATTTCTCTACTCTCCTTTGTATCCAGTGGACTCACTCTGTTGGGATCTGATGTGCAGAAAAGGCATTTGTTTAATCTCCACCTCAGACCGGAGTGTAAGTGACCATGGAAGATTTGATGAACAACCTAAATTTGGTAGGGTTGTAGAGTGAAATCTCTCCTCCCACTTATGTTTATTACTGGAAATTGACCCTAAAACCCTGATGATGATCTGATGGCAGTAGCCAGTGACAGAGTGGGCCAGGATAAAATGACAAATGATAAATGAGCAGTGACACTGGAGATTTGCAGTGCTCTCTATTCGTTACCACAGAAGTAGATCATGACTTTGACGAATGGTGGGGAGAGTGTTGTGAAGATGTGTTGAACACTTGAAGACCTCTACTGGATAGATCAAATCTTTATTTATTAATTCAGCGACACCTCCAGAATTACTAAAACACTTTTCAGTCTTATGTTTTAAACCCATTCATAGCGTTAAGTAACCTTCCTTGGGCATGATATAAAAAAATAAAAATAAAAAAAAACAACATCAAAATTATTTCAACTGAATTTGCAGCTGCTAATCAAAACATTCTAAAGCCGGTGACTAAAAGCAACTTATGTCTAAATTGGTTATGTGTTCTTACTGTCAACAGTTCATTCCAAATTATTCAATTTTACACTCTCCTCGAAGCACTTTAATTCATGGGAAAAGCCTGAAAACTCCTGACAAAATCACTTGGACTGACGAAGGGGTCAAAGCATTTTGTGACCTGACATGACTTTTTGCTCAGACTGTTAACGAACGTAACGGTTTTCCTGTTTTTGGATTTTTTATTGAAATGAGCTCATTTAGTGGTTTTATAGAAGTCATAACAGGTTTAATGTTTTCTAAAAGCTAAAACCTCCCAATTTCACATTCTGAAGGTTTCAAATTGTCTAACACAGCATTTAGACTACAAGAATTAATTTGATCTTGGCCATTTCTCTTCATATGCATGTTAACTACATTGTATTTACCATTACATGCACAAACTAAAATCTTCTTGTGTGAGGCTCTTATTTCCTGTACAGGCTCCTGCTGTCGATCCTTGACCCCGCTCCTTTTCACCGCCTGCTCTGCCTCCGCTCTCTGACCACGGACTGGACATAGCTGAGGCCACAACGGGAAGTATTGAATATTTTAAACTTAAACTTAATTACAACTGCCCATGGCACAAGTTTGCCTAATATTTTAAATTCTTACATGTTGTAGAATTTTCACCATATAATAAAACTCCTGCAATACATTACAAATAAGCAAGTCTACTATTTCAAATGATTAAAAAGTTCAATGAAAAAGGAAAAGTAAGAATACCCCACTTTGGTTACAGACATATAAAATCAAAATGGCATAATTTAGTAGATACTCCTTGGCGTTTCATCTATTTATTTATTTATTTATTGCAGGTCACAAAGTGTATTCTGTATGGATTGTGCTTCATCACATGATGGTGATTTTTGTGTTTCTTCTGAGACTTTTTCAGAGAAAACTGATGTGCCACACGGCGACAGATAAGGATGTGGATGGAGAAGCTCCAGGTCACAGCGGCTCAGAGGGCGGGGCAGACGGAGGGGATGAGGAGGTCAAGGAGCAGCGGGAGGACTACGTGAACGTTTCGGCTTACGCACAGGACACCACTAAAATTGCATGAAGTATCAATCAAATACCGGTAATTAGTTATAGATGTGGACATTGATGATGTTGAACTTGAAGTTAACTGGTGGATATGGAAATCATGTCATGTCTGTAAAGAAACAATATCTAAAGTTAAGCAGATTATTAAAACCCAGCTGGTGTAATAATAATTATAGAGAGCTCTGTAGATTATTAAAAAATTAGAGTAGTTTTGATAAACATCCA
The DNA here is from genome assembly GCA_019453435.1 of Rhinogobius similis. Classification (NCBI taxonomy): domain Eukaryota; kingdom Metazoa; phylum Chordata; class Actinopteri; order Gobiiformes; family Gobiidae; genus Rhinogobius; species Rhinogobius similis. Next base: position 815,719 of record CM033632.1, on the reverse strand, counting down.
TCAAATATTGAAAGGTTATTAAATTGGTTGTAACAAGAGGTAACTAACAAATCTGATTTTGAAAAAATGCTGTTTTGAAAAAATGTTTTGGGGAATGTGATCACAGACAGGACACTTCCTGTACCCATACAGTCACTAAAAGATGTGTTTTTAACAGTTGTGCACAACTCCACCATGAACACACTTTTGGACTTGACGAGTAAAGCTTTTGGACTGAATAAGTTTCACTAACCTTCTGTTTGTGTGAATGTGTATGAATGAACTAACCATTTTCTACTTTGTTTTGTTTATGGACTCACTTAAGCGTTTTCTGAATTGAATTTTTTCTCATATAACATGGGTAAAGGTCATTATAATCTCAAATTTACAGGTTTCAACAGATAACTTAAAGGAGCATATGGATCCAATAATAGTGGATCTGTGTGGACAGTGGAACAAAGAATTATGAAGTTCACTCTGTCAAGAGTCGTTGTGTGTATATGTTGTTTTTTATATTCACAGGTTGACTGAGAAATAATGTTCACACGAAAGAAACTAAAACATGTGGATTCAAAAATGTAACTAACTGGATACTGGACGTCAGAAGAACCAATGCTGGAAAATCAATAATGTGGTAACGATACCACCCGTCCATCAAGAGATTTAGTGTGTGCCTCAGTTCAAAGTCAGGATTGGATTCAATTAAATACATAATTTGGTTCACAATGTAACTAAAGTCATGCACCAAAACTTTACAAAATAAAAATAAATTACAATAATAAAAAATACATTTAAAAAGGGTATGTGTAGATAGTTTTTTCTGTGCAATGCCTTCTTTTTATTTCAGCAGGTTGCTCCAAATAATTGAAATGCCATTAATGAACAAATTTTGGGAAACAAACTTTTGGAAAGATACTCTACCCAGACCACGACCACCAGAGAAAAGAATAGTCTACAAATCTCTTCCCCATGGACGCATCGAATGGGAGGAGGGAATGCACTTTTTATTTCTGTGCAGGTCAAAAAACACTGCTGAAGCTGCAGAGCTGGAGCTAGACCTGGTGACTGGGCTCTAGTCAGAGAGCTGAGGCGCTAACGTTGGAGATGGAGATGCTGGTCCCCGACATCACTGTGAAGGCAGCCGAGTGAGCACCTGGACTCACACTTCGCACTGTCGAGTGGTCACCAACGATAGGGATCCAGAGGCAAAGAGCCAGGTCAAATCGAGGCTCCAACGCTCACGAAACAAAACAACTTCCTGAGCCGCATGGAGCGTGTGGTGGCACAGCTCCCACCGTTGGATCCACATCTGTTCCTGAAACTGGGGGAAGGATAGGTCATGCTCTCAGCTCCCCAGTAATACTGATGAGATCTTATACTCCTTTAAGTTAATATGTTGTTTTTGTTTGGTGTATTCTACAATTCACGGATGATGGACAAGACCTCGGACAGCTTGAAAACAAAACGACACATCATTGCAACAAAACCAAAAGCAGCCAATCACACAGGTATGAAACAATGAGCACTGAAAAGAGTAAAAGAAAAAATACTACCTAGATTTATCTAAACTTACCACATTTTGTTATAAAGAATGGACTTGTAATGTAGCATTTGATTTATGTGATGTGCTTGACTGTACTTTACCTAGTATTGATCACACAAATTATATACAATTTATCCTAAAGACACATTTTAATAAACATTTTAATAAACTGTACTACAGTACTAGCCAACACTATGGATGCTCCCTACTGTAAAAACGACCAGCCACACCACTAGAGCTTTCAAATTCATGAACAAAAATTAGAAGATAGATTTACTTTGTCAAAAAACAATGACTTACCTAAAGTTAGAATTAGAGGTGTGGTATTACCAACTACATCGAATGTATACAGCCAAGACTATTTCACAACAGTGTAAGTCTTTGATATTATCCATTAAACATCCTACATTTAACTGCTAACTCAATAACCAAGGACTGACCTCTACACTGCTCCATATGTTAATGAGACTTTGTATGCTTGAATCAGTGTTTCCAACCAGGGGTACAGGGACTCCAAGGGGTACTTGAGGAATTACCAGGGGGCACTTGGAATGGTTTTAGGTTTTAAGTGAAGAGAAAATGTACTTTAAAAATGTGTGATTGTTGTAAATTTAGCATCTCTTTGGACTATCTTGGACTATAAATATAACATAAAATATAAGTGACAATATATGACAAGTAAACCCATTTATTTGCCTGAAACTTAAATTAAGGGATACTTTGAGTGTGAAACAAAAACTTAGAGGGTTCTCGAGACGAAAATAAATAAATAAATAATTTACTTTATTGTTTATTATTAATTATTGAAGACTTTTGATAAAACTAATGTCAGTTATCATCTTCATTCTGCTTTGCCAATACTGACCTCTAAGGATGCTTCTATACTGGACTATGGGTCGCTGACTATACTTAAAGACACGTTTTCCATCAATACTCAAACCAACCTCAGTTCTCAATCAGAACATTTCTTGACAACTTTTGTAACTAGACACCAACTTCTAACATCTTTCAGAGTCTGCTACCTATGACCATTCAACTCTTATGCTAATCACTTGAGCTACCCTGACTCCAGACCCTGCTAAAAATCTAGACACTAAGCTTATATTTAAGATATACTCTCAGTAAGTGCTCTTTGTGTCATCCTTGCTGTCCGAGTGTCTTTGTTTTTGTGTTTAAAATGTAATAAAAAATATATAAAAGATAAAATTGCTGCTTATTACTATGTTTTGATTCAAATAAAAACTTGCATAATTAAGAAGTTGCGCCTTGAACTTCTAGCTATATAATGAATCATGATGTTTTAACATTGATGTGTTTTGTTATCACATGTGTATGTGATAAAAAGGGGGAATTGTGGATAATTTTGATCTGTTTCTATAATATGTATGTGCTGGCTTTTCTTTAAATGCTCTTGTATGGTTCAAATATAGTGACTTGTCATGTATGCCCAGACTGTACTGTCTGTCAGAATTCTGGGAAATGGCTATATCACTGTTGTGTTATTTGTTTAGCCTTACATTTCAGACGTTCAAAGTACAGAAAAAGACCAGAGGTTCATTTTGACTGCCATGTACACAGTATTTTAAACTTGACTGTTGTAACACGTGACGTAAAGGGAACGGTATATAACGCCTCAATGTAAACATGAATTTAGACTCTCCTGTACTGTGCTCAGACCTCTGCATGTCAGTGAACCTTTTAATAAAAGCTAAAATAATGAATCTGCGCCAGTGTCTTCTTCCAGGGAGCAACATCTACATAAACTTTTACAAACACAAAAACACCGCTAGTATGTCACGCATGGCGTGCTAGCATGCCGCGCTAGCCTCTGCTGTCAGGTACAACTGCGATGACTTTATCACACGGAGCTTAAGCCTGATATTCACTCAGATGAACTTTTGTTGTAGCAACGATTGATCGTGTGATTCCTGGCCCAGTGCGCAGCCTGTCTGACGATTTTTAATTTATGTCTTGCAGTGTCATCCATAAATCTTATAAGATGAAAAAAATTATACTGTGGATACCCTTCAACCCTTGAGCTTGGAACTCCTCACTGAAATCCTTGGATCAACATGTGTATAAAGATTCTTGGGTCCCTCATGCCTTCATGTTCCTGTCCTTGGTATTGAAGGACAGCATCTAATAGTACAAGTAAATAACACAACACATAATGTGTACTGTATTTACACATAATGTGTACAAAGGGAGAAAAACACATAAATAGCACCTAGCACCATATCTATAATAACTACATCATCTTCACGCAATCTTTAAGCATATGTTTCCAGCATTATATTTGGATTCACTTTGAGACACATTCTCCATTTAGATGAGTTCATAAGTGCTGTTGTTGCTAGGAGCATATACGTGAGAGAGAGTGACCAACGCGCATGAATTTTGTATGTCATTGGTTCTTTGTGTCTTCAGAGGGGCTCAAATGGACACCTCAGCCCATCTGTATGGAAATGAAGGAAAGGTAATTCCACACTATGGGCTTCAAAGACAATCACGACTCTTGCTAACGCTGACTGTAGGAAAGTCACGATTTGGAATCCTGGGCCATGTGGGGCCTTCTTACTTTGAGTTGGTCTTGTGTTCTAGCTGTGTGTCTGTGGGTGAGTGAGTATGTCAGTCCGAGCTCCAAGGTAATGACGGAAAGGGAGTAGATGGGTATCATTAAAAGACACATATTATGTATTATATATAGAGGTTATGCAAAGACATTATTTTATTTTAAAAATGCTCCTCATTCTTCTGACTTGTGTGGCAGAATTATAGGCAGCACTGATAAAAAAAAAGTGTTTCTTTGCTTTTCCTAAGCCATTTTTTCTTTCATTTTTGTCAACTTTATGCTGTAACATTTTAACTGAAAGTGGTTTCTCGTTTTCTTTTTGCGACTGTGTAGAGCTTAGCTTGTTTGCAAACAGCAGCTGGAGATAAAGGACATTTCAACTGCCACACATCAATGAATTTCCTTCACTTGGACTCAAAAACATAATTTAACTTATTTAAGGACAGAGGGGTAAGGAGTTCAGAAGTCCGTATCAGTGATAAATGTAAGCGTAGACTGCAGTGTTCCTGGTGTTTATCTGGTTTTCTACATTTTACTTGATTTTCTTTTCTTTTTTTCTTTTTTTTATGTCACATATAAACTTAACCTGGCCCTGCCATATGAATTCTCCCGATTTGCGAGTTCACAAACTCTTGAGAATCCATCTGGACGGTGTTTGGGCTACACCACCGATCAGAGCACAGCTGTTGTAACGACTGGTGGATCAAAAAATAATGCAGACTTGAATAGTTCAAAAGTACAGGATTTATTGAGGAAACAGGACAGCTGGATACTGGACCGAGGAGCACAGGTGAGTACTGGAGTGGCGGAGTGGAGCAGACTGGACCGAGGAGCACAGGTGAGTACCGGAGTGGCGGAGTGGAGCAGACTGGACCGAGGAGCACTGGAAAAAACAGACAATCCAAGATGAGGAGAATCCACTTGGAACATTACTGGAAAAATCAAGGAACAAAAGGCCTGGGTGTTCACCACGAATGTAGACTGAACGATCTGGCAGGGTGTGGATGAATGAGCCGAGTCTTTATACTGCAGAGGTGTATGCTTGATTGGAGATGGGTTGCAGGTGAGTAGTGGGAGGAGCCGTTGAAGGTGGTGCAGCATGTCTATTCTCCGCCCAGCTCCAGACAACACAGATGGGAGGGGGAGAACACAGGAATCTTGACAGTACCCCCCCACTAAGGGACGCCTCCTGGCGGACCACCAGGCTTGTCAGGATGGGCAGCATGAAAGTCTCTGACCAGAGCAGGGTCCAAAATAAGAGACCGGGGAACCCAGGAGCGTTCCTCCGGACCATACCCCTCCCAGTCAACCAGGTACTGCAAACCCCTACCCCGTCGGCGAGCATCAAGAAGCCGACGAACCGTGAAAGCCGGGTGATCATCCACAACCCGGGCGGGAGGAGGGGGAACGGCCGGAGGGCACAAATCACTGGTAACAACTGGCTTTAACTGGGACACGTGGAAAGTGGGGTGAATACGAAGAGCAGAAGGCAACTGAAGGCGCACAGCAGAAGGACTGAAAACTTTGGCAATCTTGAAGGGGCCCAAAAAACGAGGAGAGAGCTTCCGGGAATCAGTTTTAAGAGGAATATTTTTCGAAGATAACCAAACTGACTGACCCGGTTGGTACTGAGGAGCAGGAGCGGCGCTGGTCAGCAGCTGCCTAGGATGTGGCTGTACACCGAAGAAGAGCAGCCCTCGTCTTCTTCCAAACCCCTTGGCAACGCTGGAGATGGTGCTGGACTGAGGCACTGCCAAATCCACCTCTTCAGATGGAAACAGTGGAGGCTGATAACCTAGAGAAGCTTGAAAAGGGGACAGACCAGTTGCCGAGCTCACCAAAGAGTTATGGGCATATTCAATCCAGGGTAAGAAGGTGCTCCAGGTAGATGGGTTAGATGCAGTGACACAGCGCAGTGCCGCCTCAAGTCCTGATTGGCACGTTCAGTTTGCCCATTAGTCTGGGGTGAAAGCCAGATGTAAGGCTGACTGTCGCACCCAGACCTTCACAAAAGAGCGCCAAACTTGGGAGGTAAACTGAGTTCCTCGGTCAGAAACAATGTCCAGTGGTATACCATGGAGCCTGAAAACATTGTTAGTTATGCAGTCTGCAGTTTCTTTAGCTGTGGGCAGTTTGGGCAGAGCAATGAAATGAGCAGCTTTAGAAAACCGGTCTACGACGGTGAGTATGACTGTATTACCTTGGGACGGAGGCAGGCCGGTAACAAAGTCCACTGCTATGTGTGACCATGGGCGTTTGGGAACAGGCAGAGGTTGGAGCAGACCGGAGGGTGGAGAGTGGGAAGCTTTGCCCCTGGCACATACTTGGCAGGCCAGAACAAAGGCTCGTGTATCTCTGTCCATAGTTGGCCACCAAAAATAACGCCTCAGGAGAGAAAGCGTCCGGTTGACTCCAGGATGACATGAGAATCGCGAACAATGAATCCATTCCAGCACTTTTGAGCGGGCAGCATCTGGAACAAATAAAGCACCAGGAGGACCATTACCTGGATCAGGCTGAGTGCGCTGTGCTTCCTGATGTGATTTTCAATGTCCCAACTTATTGCAGCGATCACACGGGTGGATGGAAGGATAGGGTCTGGAGCAATGGGCCTCTCTTCCTGGGAGAACTGGCGGGAGAGTGCATCGGGCTTGACATTGCGAGAACCTGGACGATACGTGAGAGAAAAATTAAATCTACTAAAGAAGAGTGCCCACCGGCTTGCCGTGAGTTTAGGCGTCTTGCAGATTGTATATAAGCCAGGTTTTATGGTCTGTCCAAACCAAAATGGAAGCTCAGCCCCTTCCAACCAGTGGCGCCATTCTTCCAGTGCGAGTTTCACAGCAAGAAGTTCTCGATTCCCCACATCATAATTCTTTTCTGCAGAAGTTAATCGTCGAGAGAAAAAAGCACAAGGGTATAAACGATTGTGTGGGTCAAACCTCTGAGAGAGCACTGCTCCAACTCCTGTCTCAGAAGCGTCCACTTCCACAACAAACTGGCGTGAGGGATCAGGTTGACGCAGGACTGGGGCAGATGTGAAGAGATCTTTCAGTGTGGTGAAAGCGGACTGGGCTTCAGGAGTCCAACAAAACTGCTTGGAAGGAGAGGTAAGTTTAGTCAAGGGTGCCACCACACGGCTAAAGTTCTTAATAAACCTCCGATAAAAGTTTGCAAAACCAAGAAATCTCTGTAGTTGCTTTCTGCTACTTGGTATAGGCCAATCTGCAACTGCTTTCACCTTCTCCGTGTCAGCCTTCACCTGCCCACTTTCAACAACAAAACCCAAAAAACTGACCTTACTGGTGTGAAAATCACATTTTTCAGCTTTCACATAAAGCTTGTTCTCGAGTAGTCTTTGGAGGACCTGCCGCACATGCTGCTCGTGTTCCTGTGGAGTCTTCGAGAAAATAAGAATGTCATCCAAGTACACAATAACGAAACGATTCAGAAAATCACGCAATACATCATTGATTAGTGCTTGGAAGACAGCCGGAGCATTGGTTAAGCCAAATGGCATGACTAAATACTCAAAGTGCCCCAGTGGTGTGTTAAAAGCTGTCTTCCACTCGTCTCCCTCCCTAATGCGTACTAAGTGGTACGCATTCCTAAGGTCAAGTTTAGTGAATATGGTGGCGCCATGAAGAGGTGTGAAAGCTGAGTCAATGAGCGGTAATGGATACTTATTTTTGACAGTGATATTGTTTAGGCCCCTGTAGTCAATACACGGTCTTAATGTTTTGTCCTTTTTGTCAACGAAAAAGAACCCTGCTCCCACAGGTGAGGAAGAGGGTCGGATAATACCAGCAGCTAGAGAGTCTCGAATGTAGTGCTCCATGGCCTCCTGTTCAGGTCTTGAGAGATTGTAGAGGCGGCTGGAAGGCAGAGGTGCACCTGGCAGGAGGTCAATTGCACAATCATATGGTCTGTGGGGAGGGAGAGATAGAGCTCTACTCTTACTGAAGACCTCTCCCAGATCATGATACACACTGGGCACGGAAGAGAGGTCAGGCTTGTCCTGGGGAAGTTGGCGTTGGGACGGAGCTCCCTCTGATGGCGACAGAGCTGAATGAAGACAATTTGCATGGCAAAAGGTGCTCCACTCAGAAATCTGTCCACCGGACCAGTCTATGATTGGGTTGTGTTTGACTAGCCACGGATGGCCTAAGATCAGTGGTGTGATGGGGGCAGAGATGACAAAAAACTGTACTTTCTCCTGATGATTACCAGACAAAACTAGAGAAATTGGTTCAGTGACATGTGTTACCCTGGCCAGAGGTTTTCCATTCAGAGCTAATGCGGTCAATGGTTTTTTCAGTGGTTCCAGAACTATGTTAGCCTGCTCTGCCACCTGCTGGTCTAAAAAGTTCTCCTCTGCGCCCGAGTCAATAAGAGCTTGAATAGGCAAAGTCACACATTTACAGCAAAGTTTAGCGGGGATCTGAAGTCTAGTCTTCTCTGGGATATTGTCTTGGCCCACCAGTACTCCCAGACCTACTGGTGAGCACGGTCTTTTGGGCGAACTGGACAGGCTGCGAGGAAGTGACCTTTCTCCCCACAGTACAGGCACTCACCGGCCTGGCGGCGTCGTAGCCGCTCCTCAGGAGTGAGCCGTGCTCGGCCCAATTGCATAGGCTCCTCTGTGGAGGGTGGTGTGGATGGGGATATAGCCGGAAGTGGAGGGAAGTTGGGTTGTAGTGCTGGACCTGGGCGCTGTAGCTGAGGAAAGAGAGCGTCTGTCTCTTTGCCGACTTTGAAGACGGTTATCAATCCGATTAGCTAGGGAAACCAGAGACTTGAGGTCAGCCGGGTCATCACGAGAAATTAGTTCATCCTTTAATTTATCACTTAGGCCTTTGACAAAAACAGCTTTCAATGCATTGTCGGTCCAATCAACATCCGCAGCTAGGGTCCAGAATTCAATTGTGTAGTCTGCAACAGATCTTGAACCTTGAGAGAGATTCAACAAGCGCAGAGAGGCATCAGCTTGATAGTCAGGATGGTCAAAAACAAGTCTTAGTTCCTCCACAAAGTCCTCAAAACTGACTTGATCAACAGGAGTGTGAGAAAACTTAGCTTCGGCCCACTGAAGTGCTCTGCCCCTCAATAATCCACACATGTAACGAATCTTAGCAGAATCAGAGGTAAAAGATGCAGGACGTTGTTGGAACACTGAGGAACACTGGAAAAGAAAACCACGGCAATGGCTCGGCTGACCTGTGAATGGTTCCGGGTCTGTGCATCGGGACTCCAAGGGGCGAGCAGAAGAGATTGATGCCGTAGCAAAGATGGGTGCAGTAGAGGTCGGAGACTGGAGAGTGAGCAGGGCCGAAACCTGGCTGGTTAACTGAGAGACTTGTTGAGCCAGGGCTTGGTTGCTGTCAAACAGAGACCGGATACTTTGTTCATGCTGGCCAATCATGATGCCTTGATGTGAGAATGCTCGATGTAAAGTCTGGTTAGTTTCATCGTCTGCTTGATCCATGTTGGCCAGATCGTTCTGTTGTAACGACTGGTGGATCAAAAAATAATGCAGACTTGAATAGTTCAAAAGTACAGGATTTATTGAGGAAACAGGACAGCTGGATACTGGACCGAGGAGCACAGGTGAGTACTGGAGTGGCGGAGTGGAGCAGACTGGACCGAGGAGCACAGGTGAGTACCGGAGTGGCGGAGTGGAGCAGACTGGACCGAGGAGCACTGGAAAAAACAGACAATCCAAGATGAGGAGAATCCACTTGGAACATTACTGGAAAAATCAAGGAACAAAAGGCCTGGGTGTTCACCACGAATGTAGACTGAACGATCTGGCAGGGTGTGGATGAATGAGCCGAGTCTTTATACTGCAGAGGTGTATGCTTGATTGGAGATGGGTTGCAGGTGAGTAGTGGGAGGAGCCGTTGAAGGTGGTGCAGCATGTCTATTCTCCGCCCAGCTCCAGACAACACAGATGGGAGGGGGAGAACACAGGAATCTTGACAACAGCATTGTCGTTTGGGCCGAAGTCAAAAGGACAAACCAAAACAAACATGGACTATCACAAACAAAATTGCACTAAACTTAAAAAAATAAATAAAAAATGAATTAATCTAGTAGTTTGAAACATTTAGACATGATTTATTCACAATTGTGTTACTAACCAGTAGCCTCCTAACCAAATAAAACATTTTATAGTATTTTAAGATTACAATTTAGAACAGAGCAGCATATTTTATTTCATATATGCTAAATAAATGATAAGTTTCAACTGGGGTTTGGTGAAATGTTTTGCATTGCAGACCGTGCTCGGAGGAGGGTGAAACTGCAGACTAGAGGTACAATGTAGTTATTTTGAGGCAGCAGCCAGCGTTATACACACCGAAAGTTTGTGTGAAAGAATAATAATAAATGCGCAATGCAATATTGTTATCCATTATGACATCATATTTCTGGTGCTCTGTGGGATGTTTTTAATGTGACAATGTAGCTTGTGGATGTGTGTTGTTGTTGATGTTGCTTTTAATCAGCTGGATGTTGCAATTCAAAAGGGACAATCTCAACTCGAGTTAGGGAACTGCAAATTTGTTCAGCCACAAATGTATTTACAAGTAAGAATTCATCTTCAAGCAAGTTGTGTATGAAAGTAATATTTGTAGCCTTTTGAAAAATTGTAGGACTATCAAAATGCACTTTCTTTTCTTCAGAGTACCCATACAAAGGATGTTCCTGCAGAAGTGAGATGCACTTTGAGATAAAAGATTAAGAAGGGCAACAAAAATCATCCAGAAAAAATTACCCCACATATAGACCAAAGTTTACATACCATTTGGTCCAAAGTCTTTTTAATTCAAGTCCAAATGTGATTTCTTTCAAGTTCAGTCCTGTCATTGATTGTAGGTGCAGTTTGTGTCATCTATCTCTTTGTAATGGCCTTCTTTTCCAGCTCCAAAGGTATCTTTCTTTCGTACGGCGAAATCAGTGCGTATATGTGGTGTTCCAAATCACTACTCAACCACTCACCGGAATAAGATGAAAAATAAGATTATGATCATGGAAAATGTTGCCACAATAAAAACACACCATATATACTGTAGGTCTACCACAACTGCTTTAATGAGAAAAAGCATTCTAATAATTTAAATGTTACAGTCACAATAATGAAGAGACATGGTTTGTTAATTGGGGGTTTGCAAAGGTATATAAAGCAGTCATGGGATGTAGGGCTAATATTCACAATGGCGTTATTAAAGGAGGCATATGTAGCATTGCGCAGGGAGAGGGTTTTCCGTGACCGGGCAGACCTCCTCACTGAGTCTGATGAATGGCTTATCAGCCGCTTTCGCTCTCCAAGACGTGTTCTTGGAGCTTTGCAGTATCCTGGAGCCCTACTTAAGGCAAGAGCTCCAGTGCCATTCCTGCCCACTTCAGGTACTGTTAACTCTGAGTTTCCTGGCAACGGGCTCATTCCAAAGGGAGATTGGCGACAGGTCGGGGATTTCCTAGCCAACATGAGTCACTTTTTACCAGCAATCAGCAATCAGTAATCTTATTCCAAATCACATTTGATTTCCCCACAACTATGCCCAGCAAGAAATGATAAAGAGAGATTTTTATGAGATTGCAGAGTCTCCAAATGTTGTAGGAGCAATTGACTGCCCTCACAAGATTACCTTCTTGGTGTATAAAGTGTCACCAAAAGAAAAGGAATCCTATCTCATTTATATTATTATAGGTGACAAAGGGTATCCTTTATGGGTATCCAGGTCGAGAGGACATCTGTTCCGGATGCCTCCTGGACGCCTCCCTCAGGATGTCCCACAGGGAGGTGGCCTCGGGGAAGACCCAGAACACGCTGGAGGGACTATGTCTCTCAGCTGGCCTGGTAACGCCTCTGGATCTCCCCGGAGGAGCCAGAGAAAGTGTCTGGTGTGAGGCAAGTCTGGGAGTCCCTGCTGCCGATAAGTGGAAGAAAATGGATGGATGGACAACAATGTGACATTTGATGCTGCTGTAGAGCAACATATAGGACAGGAGCCATGATGTTTTCCACCTGCACATCAGGCCATTCAGCTGAGTCTGAACCTTATTCAGTGTCTTTGAAGTAAGTAAAATACAGTAAACAATATCTTCATTTATTCATTTTCTACCGCTTGTTCCTGTTAGGGGTTATGGGTGGCTGGAGCCTGTTCCAGTGACTTTGGGCTTTAGGCGGGGTACACCCTGGACAGGGGTCAGCTCGTCACAGGGTTACAATATCTTTTCTAATTTTATTTTTTTAATTTCTCATTCACTTGTAAAATTGTGTCCCTGCTTGCGGCAAGAGACAGACTGATCTGTCCAAGTTGCTGACAGATTTCATCTTGTCTCTGCAGGAGCTCATTGGTTAACACTCACATGTCACAGATCTTCTGCTGGTGCTGCTGCCAGCCCCAGGGGGAGCATTTTCGGCCTCCCCCTGACCTGCAAGTTCTGCATCGGGCACAGGGCCTGGGGTTCTGGAGACTGTGCACTGGTGCCCCGCATTGGTTCATCGACTGTTGAAATAAATACCATGTTAAAATAAAGTTGAACATAAGCAAGCGTGTTTTAGCACCTGTTTTAACAGTATAACTTTTTAAGCTGAATTTATTTGATTTAATTGTGGGCAATTAAGGTGTAATGTCGCCACCATGATTATCAAAATGAGAGTCGCAAATGCACTGAGTTGATGCAGAGCCGATGCAACCCACTCCTCTGTGGCACTGAATTCAGCAGTGTGGTCAGGTTCTCCCCACTCGTCTGGCTGTGACTCCTAATCAGAGAAGACACTTTTTTTGTAGCTATTTTTAAATCTGACCATTTTTTTCTTCACCTGCATATAAAACCATTGAATTTACAGCAATGTTTAACACCAATTTATTTAATTAAAAAGAATAAAAAAGAATACTTTTATTTTTTTCAACCTCACAAGTGAGGACTTCCTTCTCCTGGTTGGAGAAGTTATTTTTCCGTGGTTCCATGTCGCAAAATGAAGACGTGGCCAGCAATGAGTCAATCCCATTGAACACCTGTGGAGAGAGCTAAAAATAGCTGTTGCTGTTTTTTTTTCTCTGTTTTTTGTGTTGTTCAATATGCACAGGAAATAAAACATGCGTATATCAAAAAAGTGGAATTGCAATACTTTTTGGGGGAAAAAAATCTGGGGTGCCAACACCTTGACTGTAATTATGATTTTGAATTATTGAATTTATCAAGGTCACGTCCAGGGTACACCTAAATTGAGGGTATTTCCAATATACACCCAAAATGTGCACCCTTTTCTGCGCAATGTTGATAAATGAGGGCCATTGTGTCCATGTCAGGAGTTTTGAGGCTCAAATATATATACAAATACAAAAACACATGGGATAGCGATGTCAAAAACACTCTGGAATGCTTTGTTAATCTCAGTTCAGTATTTCTGAGCAATAGGACAGTACCAAAATACATGGTAATTGTAATTAATAAAGTGAGACATTTTACAACAGAATTATTTCCAGAATTATTATACATTTTCTCATTCTTCAACTGTCAAACAAAATTTCATTCTGGCACTCCAAATTATTAATGCTAGCAGCACTGTCACTGCTTACACTGCACATCAACAACTAAATAAATCAGACAATACCAAACATATATGTTGCCTTACTTCAAAGAGAGGAAATATATGGCGGCCGTGTGTGGAGGGGTTAAGGATTCATCAACAGCACACGTTTTTATGACATGCTTTTGAATTGAATCAAGAAAACTTTTGCAACATTCCTTCTTCATTTAGAAATTGGTGGGACAGAGATGTGGATAATACTCATGGTTAGATGCATTCTTAAGACCTACAGGTGGATTACCCTACTTATAAATCCTATACTATACTGTAAACAAAGTATTTTATCTATGAAAACCTGGAAATACACACCCAAAGCAGCCCTCTGATTGACGGCTCCCCAGTTTTAAAAAGCCGTTGTGAATATTCATGCATACAAATATTAACACTGTGCCAAAGGGTTTGTAAGAATAATGGACACGTTAGAAAGATTTAAATATATTCTTCCATATTTTGCGGTTTGAAAATAAGGTTCTCCAGCTTCAATTATGAGAAAAATTAAACATTTCAGCGCAATGTGTTTCATTTAAATAACAGAGAGGAAATGTATTTTTATACCAGGACTCACAAATGGTAAACTGTCAAAGTGGTTTCACCTAAGGCCATGCTGTCACCCATAGACGTAGAAAATTAGCTGCATCTGACGCACTTTTGGATTGTATTGAAGGACTAATAAGGAAAACAAAAACTGACCTTAAGTTCAATGACAAAGTGGAGTTTATTTTCAAGTTTTATCGTTCCAGATGTAGGCACGAACGTCTGTTGTGTTCTGCAGTGTTTTATATACAGAATTTATTGGTGAAATTTATACAGTTAATGATTCATGACCTTTGTAAGCTGCAGGCTGTACTGCGGCAGGAGCCTGAGGAGATTTCCGTAGCGGAGACCATTATGGGTGCTTTCACTTTTGGCCCAACCCTTTGAATTTCACTTTAAATTTTCACCATAAGTGTTGATGTTGTTTTAGTGAAGTTGAAACATTTGAAAAACCCATTCAAGAAGTACCGAAAACAGCTCCACTTCCGTCCCTGGCACAACATCCTTTCAGACTCCTCTGCCCACACGTCTTAACTTTTTCCACACACATCTCTCCACGAGCACAAAGGTCAACGCATATTCACAAACTCATGATTGAAGTGAAAATGCGAGCCACTGCTTGGCTGATGACGATAGTTGTTTGGGCGGACTTTGAAGAGGTGCCGATGTGTGTGCTCAGCGTGCTCTTTTCCTGTGACACACAACGCGGCGGCTGCTTTACCCGTGCTTCTGTTCAGCTTATTAAAAGTAGCCTTCAGTGTTGCAAAAAAGATTGCCGATAACTGCAGTAAATGATTCATTCAGTAAAGCATGAGCACTGTAACTCTAGTGCTACTTTTATGAGAATGTAGTGCAGTAAAGTAGTTTTCCAAGGGCAGTAACGAGGCAACTTAACAGGTTTTAAAAGTAAAGCTGCCAAAAACTGCTTTCAAACAATATACACAGCTTTGAGTTTAGCTTTTTATGGAAAATGCTAACATTATTAGCTTCTAATTTCTCACCGTTTACAGCAAGCATCATTTTTTGGTTTATGTTTTAAACTGTTCCTAAGTGAATTGTAGTGAATTAAGTAATTGAAGTGTAGTGTGATAAAAGTTACTCCTGCAGTGCAATTTTAATGTTACCTGAGTAACACAGATGTCAATGCTGCTTGATTTGTTAAAGTTAAGTTTTGGATGGTTTACTTATTTTGCTGTTTATTTATTCATATTTTATTTGTTCATTAGAAAGAAAAGAATCGCTATAGTCTAAAACTTACAAAAGACATCTGTGTTTTATTCACCTTATTACATCTTTTTTCCATTGTATTAGTTTGCGTGGGGGAGGCGAGCTCAACAGAAAATAAGTTCTACACTGACTACAGAGCCGTTTTCAGAACATCCAGAAATTGGTGCGTTGTTGACTTATTGCACGTGTACATTAAACATTTTACACAAATATCTCTACATTATATAATATTTTTGCAGCTAGGCTTTTCACTTGTTCGCGTGTTCTTCGTGAACAGAGCTCGTGGCAAACTAGAGGAGCCTTTACAACGGAAGTGCAAAAGAACAGAGGCAAAAGTGGACAGGGCGGAATAACGTGAATAGAACATAGCAAAAAAAAAGTTTATTCGATTTTGAGCTGAAGTTAACTTTGTGCTGTTCTTCAAAAGTTAGAAAGCGGTGTATCCTGTCATGACCAAAATGCATTTTTAGTTTTTTTACAAACACAATCAGAATCCAGATTGTCACTTGCACTTAGACATCAGCACTTAGAGGAAGTGTAAAGAACAGACTGTGCTTCTGAACGCATGGATGCACTTTGATGAGATTATGTTCAATTTAGAACGTCAACAGACAGTCAATACAAAAACACTTTCTTGACATCACTGAAAACAAAGCTTTCTTATGTTTTGATTGCTGCTAGAGAGAGCTAGCACATTCTATTTACTCACATTGTCACCATGTCCTTGTTCAACACCAGTTAAAGAGCCTGAATCTGTCCATTAACCTTAAGTTCAACTGTCACTAAATGGCATAACAAATTAAAACTTGAAGCCACTTTGAACTATAGTGTTACTTTAGCTAACCATAGATTACCTTACAAACCCTTCCCACACACCCACTTTAACATTTAGCCTGGACACAATAATTAGAGGTGTGTCTTTAGTTTAAATCTCTCCATTGTGCACCATCGGGACCTCTCTGTTTATCTCGTCTAACTGAAGCCACAGCTGCCATCTCTGACAAGTGTTGTTTATCTGCAAATAGATCGGCTGACATTTCCGTGGGTTTGTGGGAGTTAGAGTTGAACTCTGCTTCTGTGATCTGACCACACTTGTTTCCATGGTGCAATAAGCTAAATTGGACTCGGCACAAAATAGATTTATTTTGTTACCTCTAAAACATCCTTTGCAGCTGCATTGATGGAAAGTAATAGTTTTCGCACACTCTGTGGTGCACTATGTACCTTTTCTGGTTGAAAGTCCACCATGTACTTGTTTTGATGGAGATGTTCCACAGTCTGGCATTAAACTTGTTGTTGTGAGATCAGTGGAGGGGTGAACCTGCTCTCAGTCAGCGACATCTGCAAAGTGCACCTCTACACACTGCACAAAAGAAAAGTCGCAACCTGAATTCAACTTAGCAAATAGGTTTGAGCCTTCTATTGGATAACAGTTGCAGGTGATGGTCTTTCGGCTGCAACATGGTACTTTAACCCATCTGTGGATGTGGAAAAGACGTCAGTGTGTTTGAGAAGGGTCAAATCATTGGAGCCAAGCACAGAAAAGATCTAAAGGAGAAGCTCAAACTCCTAAAACTGTCTTGAGAACTGTCCAATCATTTTTAAAAACTGGAAGGATAGTGGAGAATCATTGTCTTTGAGGAAGAACTGTGGTCAGGTGAGGCTGGTGAAGTGATGCACTCATCATACCTGCCTCCAATACAAGCCTGTGGGGGCAGTGTTATGATCTGGGGAGCTGCAATTGGTCAGGTCTCGGTTCAGCTGATGACCTGACCGCCCAGGATTACCAGATTATTTCATCAATGATTTTCTTCCTCTCCTATTCCAAGATGACAATGCCAGGTTTCATAGTGTTAACATTGTAAAAGAGAGGTTCAGGAGCATGAGGCATCATTTTCACATGGACTGGTCTCCACAGAGTCTAGATCTGAACCCCATTGAGAATCTTCGGGACATGCTGGAGAAGGCTTTGGCACTCTCACATCATCAATACAAGATCTTGGTGAAATATTAATGCAACATCAATGGAAATAAATGTTTTGACATTGCAGAAGCTTACTCAAACAATGCCACAGTAATGTGTGCTGTAATCAAAGCTTAAAGCGTCCAACCAAATACTAGAGCATGTGACCTTTTTTTTTTTCCTGTGGCAGCTTTTTTTTTGACCAGTGTTACCCAAATGCATCTCTAAAGCACACATCAGTGACCTAACGATTCACCTAATGTTGCTCTGGGCAGGACAGTAAAACTATTCAAATTTGTCTGTGACTTAAAACATGGACAGGATCTTACTTGGTGATGGTGTTCAGTGGATCTAACTAAAAAATTATACCAATTTTATTCCAATCCAAATGGCATATTGGATTACTGATTTTACTGCACAGGCCTAATAAGGTAAAAGTGTTGTCAGCTATTTGGTAGAGTTGTGTAGTGTGTGCTCATGACAGGATCTCTCTGTCGTCCCACGGTGAGCCTGTTGTGTAGTGTGAACCCCCACAACATTCTAAATCTCTCACAACTGGGAAAGTCATGTAGCGTGTCCCCAGCTTCAGTAGTACAAGCATTGTAGTATTAGCTGGAGAAACACTTGGAGTAGAAACAAAATGGGAAGATGATGTGAGGTTGCTTCCATGATTTGAAGGAATGGAAATTGATGTTTATGAGGACAAAACTTTTGGCCTTTTCATTGGGATGACAGCTGTTATGAGCAGGATGTTGTGGATGTGCCGCTTACTGTCATTTTCTTTGTGGAGTACAGCCCATGTTTAGTTTAGTTTATCTATTTACAGGAGAGAGTGAACATTTAAGGGAAATGGCACTACATTGACCAGACCAGATCATATAAGTGCTGTCATCATTCAGATCCATTGTAAGCTTTTGTTTCGGCGGGCTTGAAAATGTACCATAGTTTGAAATGTACCTAGCTCTATTGATCGCATATTCCACTGATGGATGGCCACTCGAGTAAAAGCTGAATTTCCAGAAGTTCTGGATTTTAGGATGCCCTTGCTGTGCATAGTTGACATTGTTGATATTGTTTCAGGGCATAATAAAGGGGCAGCGATATCACGAATGATCTTATGTAACTGACAACCTTTGAATCCATAAATCGCGTTTCAAAGACTTTGAATGCTATGTTTCAGAAGAATATGGCAATGATCGAATAGACGTGTCAAGATGTCACAGGTTGAATTACAGTAGTAGCAGCAGATTTGACCGTAGTTGCTAAGGCCTAATAGCAGTTGGGGGAAAAATATCAGCAGTAGTAGTAATAACGGCTGCAACAGTTGTAGTATAATATTTATTGATTCCTTTGTTTTACCAGGTGAGAACCCATTGAGATCGACTTCTTTTTCAAGGCTGACCTGGGGCAAAGTGGAAAAATATAACAGCGCACACATTTTAAAAACACTACACATTTAAGATACTTAAAAGAAATTAAAACAAAATTTACATTTAAAAGCACTGACAATTTTTGAAGGATTCCCTCTCTTGTTTATTTAAAATCAAGACTTTTGAGGGTAAAACAGGCTTTACTATGGTTAAAGAACCTAAGCTTTACCTTCAATTCAACGCTAGCTTTACCTTTGGGTCAGTTTTTGTAGATAATCTTTAAAAGACAACTCTTGGTCAAGAATGAAACAATGATATTTATAATTTGAAAGAAAGTCAGTAGAGTTTCCTGAGAGGTCTTAATCAAGGGGATATCCTCTGTTAGTGTAGTTTCTTCTGTATTCAGCTCAAACTTCAGTCATTTCAACCTGGACTGCACCACGGAGAAAGCTGACTGTAATGATACATGGCGTTTGACAGATCAACACAAAGACTATTAACATAAATGTAGAATAAAATTGGGCCTTAAATGGAGCCCTGAGATACATCCTTATACACATTTTAAAAAGAAGAAAAATCCCCTGGTTGAACACACTTTGATCGATTTGACAGATAATTGACAAGCCAATTTAAGGCTTGGTTAGAGACGCCGTGTTGCTTTCGATTTTTTTTATCAGGAGCTGAGAATCAACATTGTCAAAAGCCAACGATAGATTGATGAAAAGGGCAATACAATTTTTTTTTTTTCAGATCAGGGCTTGCAGGAAATCATTTAGAACCTTTAGAACAGGTAGTACTAGATATTTGTATGTATCAGTATCTAGCAGTTGTAGCAGTGGCCTTATTTATTTCTAAATACTATTAGCAACAGATATATTAATAGTAATAGTTCCATTTAGTTGTATCCTAATTTATAGTACTTTAATCACTACAAACAATATTAGTAATAAATAAAAGTAGGTAGAATAGAAGAAATAGTTTTGGCAGGTGCAGTAGTAGTTGAATAAAATCAATCAGAACCAAAATCATGTTATTTAGAATCAGAATCAGAAACGGTTTATTGCCATTGTCAGTGATCAAAAATTCACTAACATAGAAACTTGCTTTGGCGTGAGGTGCAACATAAAACAATGAATAAAATATATAAAAGAGGCATGCATAAAATTAAGAATAAAATAGACTA
Source organism: Rhinogobius similis (assembly GCA_019453435.1). Lineage (NCBI taxonomy): Eukaryota > Metazoa > Chordata > Actinopteri > Gobiiformes > Gobiidae > Rhinogobius > Rhinogobius similis. The sequence goes on along the minus strand of CM033632.1, from coordinate 795,747 downwards.
AGATACACTAAGACTATATACTGAAATGTACAGTTGGCAGAGCGAATTTCATTGTCAACTTGTAGTTGCAGTTCTTGCGTTGATGATTGCAACTTTCAAATGTCAATGTTTTCCTCAGCTGCCTTCCTCTGAAGTACAGCCTTTGAGTGCGTCACATCTATTAAAACGTTTTCTGAAAGGCACCATTTCAGTCCAATCCAAGTGTTGTTATGTGAACCAAAACAATTGGTTGGACAAAAGAGAAAGGATAACAAGGTCATTTTCAACAAGGAAAGAAACAGCAAAAGTATTGAGGTGATGAGTGTATCAAGTTCACAGTTAAACGTTAGTGCTTAGCCTTAGAAATCAGAAATGTAACATAAAATAAATGTAAAAGAAAATGTGACGCAGAGGCACAGAGAAGTGAAATAAATGTTGAAAGGCTGGTGATAAATGTGTCTTGTTTACTCTAGCTTCAGCCTTGTCTTATGGCCTCAAAAAGTTGTAATTACCAAACATCTTTTTGTGAATCGCTGAAATCAGAAAGTATAATTCATGTACAATTTAGTTAGTATTTCTTATAGTACTACATAACTAAATACTAGTTATGTTCAGGTGACATCAGCTGCTCATGTAACAAACCCCTGCAAGCCAGGCCCTGTGCACGGAAACACATTCAGCCATTAAAGTACAACAAAATAACAATTTTATTGTATTACTTTGTAAGTCCGTGTGGTAGTTGCAAATGTATTGCCCCCTGCTGTCTCCTGAAGACAACTCTCCTGAAAAACCTTGGCTCTCTTTTTTATATTTGGCGAAATTAAATGTTTTTGTATCTGATTGTACTTCCTTATTTCAATAAAAAGGAAGGGAAAAAAGAAAAAAAAAGTTTAAAAAAAATCTTTTGCATCTTTTTACTGGCAGTGTATTTACACAAGAGACTTGCAGATGGAGCTGCTTGAGCTGATGGAGTTAATTAGATCTGCTTCAACAAAAGTGGCCCTAGATGCTCCATAGTAAACTGGTCTTAGGGACTAGGGCTAGTGGAAACATGGCTCCAGGGCAGGATGATCCTGTATTTTACCGAGGGCCGAGGGTTTTGTCCACCGGGTGAAAACGCTTTTGATATACGAAAAACATGTAACTCGAAAGGCTTTAACAACATCTGCAGAACTGAACCAGGACTAAAGGCCAATTCATACTTCATAAGAAGTACGAACTTTGTTCGTGCGCCTCAGGCTGTAAGAACAAAATGACGTCATTTTGTTCTTACAGCCTCTGTTCGGCTGTTCTCGCAGCCTGTTCTTGGTACATCAGCTGAGCAGAACTTTGTTCGGCAGAGCTGTGTGTCAACTAGGCTCTGATTGGCCAGTTTTTCAAAAGGGGCGGGGTAAATTTCTTTGGGCGCATGTTGGAGAAATAGTGTTATCCTAAAGACAAGGTGGTCAAACCGACGGGCTGACATCCGGAAGTACGAAAGGTGCCTCTCCTCATCTATCTCCCGTATTTGTTGAAATAGCAGACTGTATTGGCCCTGTACGACCCGCGTCGTATTTAGCGGCCGAACATGCCATCTTCACTCATTTCGTTCTGTCTCCTCGGCCAGCGCATGTAAAAGCAGGTCGTCATCCTCTTCATCTTCAAACATCATCCTCTCTTCTTTCTCCTCCTCTCTCATCCACTCAAAAACTACATCTGCCGTTGCTAAAACGATATCAACTGAGCTGTCAGCGACGGGGTGGTAATCTCAGCGTGGAAACAGTTGTTGGGGATCACGGGGGGCGGGGTCTGAATGAGTTCGGCTGCGGCGCTTGAGCTGAAGTATGAATGCCAGAGCCGAAACGAACTTTGTTCTTGTTCTTACAGCCTGAGGCGCACGAACAAAGTTCGTACTTCTTATGAAGTATGAATTGGCCTTAAGCCAGAACCGGCAGTAAGTCAGACCTGTTCCCAGTGCATGTTGGAATCCGCCAGGGCTGCCCTTTGTCACCGGTTCTGTTCATAATTTTTATGGACAGAATTTCAGTCAGGGGCGTGGAGGGTGTCCGGTTTGGGAACCACAGGATCTCATCTCTGCTGTTTGCAGACTATGTCGTCCTGATAGCTTCCTCAGACCAGGACCTGCAGCATGCACTGGGACGGTTTGCAGCCGAGTGTGAAGCGGCTGGGATGAGGATCAGCACCTCCAAATCCGAGGCCATGGTTCTCGACCGGAAAAAGGTGGCTTGCCCTCGCTGGGTGAGTCCTTGCCTCAAGTGGAGGAGTTCAAGTATCTCGGGGTCTTGTTCACGAGTGAGGGAAGGATGGAGCGTGAGATTGACAGGCGGATCGGTGCAGCGTCTGCTGTGATGCGGGTGCTGTATCGGACCGTTGTGGTGAAGAAAGAGTTGAGTCGAAAGGCGAAGCTCTCAATTTACCGGTCAATCTACGTTCCTACCCTCACCTATGGTCATGAGCTTTGGGTAATGACCGAAAGGACAAGATCACGGATACAAGCGGTCGAAATGAGCTTCCTCCGCCGGGTGGCTGGGCGCTCCCTTAGAGATAGGGTGAGGAGCTCAGTCATACGGGAGGAGCTCGGAGTAGAGCCGCTGCTCCTCCACGTCGAGAGGAGCCAGCTGAGGTGGCTCGGGCATCTGTTCCGGATGCCTCCTGGACGCCTTCCTCGGGAGGTGTTCTGGGCATGTCCCACCGGGAGGCGGCCCCGGGGTAGACCCAGGACACTGGAGGGACTATGTCTCTCGGCTGGCCTGGGAACGCCTCGGGATCCCCCCGGAGGAGCTGGAGGAAGTGTCTGGAGTGAGAGAAGTCTTGGAGTCCCTGCTTAGACTGGTGCCCCCGTGACCCGGCCCCGGATAAGCGGAAGAAGACGAAGACAAATCAGGTCTAAACCAAGACTAACCAATAACAAGAGATAAAATATTTTCTATATTTTAGATAGGTTGAGGGCCGGATCATGTCCCTTCGAGGGCCCGATTTGGTACCCAGGCCTTATGTTGAATAACCCTGCTCTGGTGAATGGCATTTACCTGAACTAGAAGAAATAAAAGTCAAGCTCAGGACTTTTAGGAACACAATTGGACAGGCTACTCGTTTATTAAGCAAGGCATTTATAAAGCTATATTCTTTTGATAAAACTGTAAATTAATTAATAAGTTCCAGCACTAAGTTACAGAACCTCTATCAAAAATGTGATCCGACCACTTACATTGACTTTGGTAGCTCAAGGCACCTGACGGCAACATCACACAGCAAACCACAGTCACTTCTATTTCCCCCCCAGAGAACATCTGTCCAGACTTCTTCCACGCCATATTCAATGTCATTTCTGTTCTTCCAAAAAAGCCTGTCGAATTTCTCTTTTTCACAAATGCCTGCTCATTCGCCCTTGTTGCCTGCGGTCCTGATTGGTTAGCTCCTATCTCCTCGGTCCTGCACAGCTCCCTGAGGCTGGTCCGACGGCTCTGTCAGATCTTATCACCTCTCGCTCGGATGCTCCTCTCGTTCTACAACTGAAAATTTATGTCACTTCACATTTAGTTTTCCTCTCCAACACATTCTGGATGATTCAAGCTTCTGTTTAGAAACTTCCCAAGGCCAGACATTATTTTGACATCAATGTGGTGGCTTTCAAAGAGTTAAAAGCTTTTACGCAAATCGCCTGCCAACATTTAATCCTCCACTGCTCTGCATCTTCTTTTCTTACACCTGATTGCACTACATTCAAATCTAGTTATTTGAAGTTTCTCTTGGCATCTTGTTTGCTTTAAACATCCAAACCTTCTAGATCAAGTAAGCGTACCTGACAATAACTCAAAATATCATCGTGGATTATAATTGTGGGGTGTCGGTGGGGCCAATTTGCAAAACTTGTGGTGTTATTTTGACAGCCTTGATTATTATGATTATATTATAATATTGATTATGTCAAGAAAACAAATCTTCAGTTGATGATTTAATGATGTATTCATTTTTCACATTGATTATTCATTTTATATTCAAAATAAAGCAATGACACATTATTATTAGTGTTACAGGGCATCTTACTTCCCTTTTTTATTCTTTCTATTTCAGGAAAACACATTTTATTCCATACTGTATTGTACAAGCAGCTATTTATGAAATCAAATTTAAACTGAACAGTATCATAGATGTGATATGATTCATGGAGTTTTTATTGCAATCTCCTTTAGTAAAAGTTGTGAGAGTGAGATGTTGGTCCTCAGTTTTAAGGATCAGGGAATTCTTCTGGAAAGCAAACTGTTTTGTTATTGTTCACAATGTTGTTAAATGTTTATATTGTTGGGATTTAACTGTACATTAAAAATTCACGGCTGTAAGCAAGTTTAGATTGTGTACATGGAATATTAAGAGGAGTAACTCACCAGTTAAATTTAAAGAGGCAAGTGGTTGATAATAGTATTATTACAAGAGACGCTGCAACAATGTGAATTTGAACATGTTTATTTTTCTTCATTCACAAGTAAAGGCAGAGGTGTTGCGATTCTTATTAGAAAATCTTTGCTATTAATGCCAGTGCATTAAGGATTCTAGAGGCAGATATGTGCTTATTAAAGCAGTTATTCATTGAGAGGAATATGCTATATTGGATGTTTATTGCCCACCTGGCCACCCTATTACATTTCTGATTTGAAATTGTGACAACGCTCCCTGGATTTCCAATTGAGAACATAATTATTGGTGCTGAATTTAATTGCATAATGAACCCATTAACTGACAGGCTCCCTATCAATACCAAAACACACAAAACAGATTTGTGCTCTTACTGACGAAATGGGTTTTGCCATGGGTTTACACGTATCGACTACTTCTTCCCTTCTAAAGCTATTTAAAAAATAAGTGGTCTCAATAGGACTTAAAGTCACATCTGACCACGCAGCAGTCTATTTAAATTTTGCATCTAAAATGCCGGTGGATGTTTGTAATACTGGAGACTAACCCCCTCCATTCTAAAAGAAGATACTTCATTTGCAGCGTATTTTACTATTGAACTGAAGTTTTAAAAAATATGTTAACTCATCCACAGCTAGCAGTCCCGCTGTGCTTTGGGACCAGAGGTTATATTAACCGATAATTCTCCGTCATTTACAGATTATTTTCAGCATATATGGAAAATTCTGCTTTTGACGGGTTGAAAATTCTATTTCAGTCCACAATGTCATCATGATTATTTATTGTTTCAGCTCAATCTCAGGGTTAGAAGCCATGACTTTGGCTAAACAGCGGCATATCCCCAGCTCCCCCTTTAAATGGGCTCCAGCAGGATGTACATAATTGGGTTTATCAGTGTTGCAGCCACCCTTATCTGGCGTAAGGGTTTTGTTTTCAGCTGCACATAAAGGTTCCCACAGTTTGTTTCCATATTTAACCAGGCTCTCCAGCACTGCCTGCAAAACTGAAACAACAGCCATGAGTTTACTTCATGCTGCAGTCTTAGTCAGCGCAGGAAATAAACCCGCTGTCGGAGCCGAGAGCACAGACTGTCCACTTAAACGCTCCAGGTGAATGAATAGTTTACGTCTAGGTTATTCAACTTTTTTTTTTTACCGCGGGGCACATTTTTTAGACGGTTTTGTCCTTGAGGCCAGAAATATTCCCAATGTGCAAATTGTTTTAAATACGGACAAAAAATGTAATAAGGCCAATCCAGAACTGGACCAGAATTTACTAAACCAGATCTAAACCAGATCTAAACCAAGACTAAACCAGGTCTAAACCAAGACTAAACCTTGTCTAAACCAGGTCTAAACCAAAACTAAACCAGGGCTAAACCTTGTCTAAACCAAGACTAAACCAGGTCTAAACCAAGACTAAACCAGGGCTAAACCTTGTCTACATCAAGACTAAACCAGGTCTAAACAAAGACTAAACCAGGGCTAAACCTTATCTAAATCAAGACTAAACCAGAACTAAACCAGTTCTAAACCAGAACTAAACCAGGTCTAAACCAAGACTAAATCAGGTCTAAACCAACTATAAACCAGGTCTAAGTCAGGTCTAAACCAGGACTAAACCAGGTCTAAACCAGGTCTAAACCAGGACTAAAACAGGTCTAAAACAGGACTAAACCAAGACTAAACCAGGGCTAAACCTTGTCTAAACCAAGACTAAACCAGGTCTAAACCAAGACTAAACCTTGTCTAAATCAAGACTAAACCAGGTCTAAACCAAGACTAAACCAGGGCTAAACCTTGTCTAAATCAAGACTAAACCAGAACTAAACCAGTTCTAAACCAGAACTAAACCAGGTCTAAACCAAGACTAAACCAGGTCTAAACCAACTATAAACCAGGTCTAAATCAGGTCTAAACCAGGACTAAACCAGGTCTAAACCAGGTCTAAACCAGGTCTAAACCAGGACTAAAACAGGTCTAAAACAGGACTAAACCAAGACTAAACCAGGTCTAAACCAACTATAAACCAGGTCTAAACCAGGACTAAACCAGGTCTAATCAAGGTCTAAACCAGGACAAAACCAGATCTAAACCAGAACCAAACCAGGTCTAAACCAGGACTAAACCACTAAGAACAGATAAAATATTATCTAGAATATTATTTTTGGAGGATGGGTTGAGGGCCGGATCATAACGCTTGGAGGGCCTGATTTGGCCTGAAGTTGAATAGCCCTGGTCTACGTGGAGTCCTAAATATCAGTAGGAGGACTCGATCACAGTGTCATATTTTTCTCCTACTTCTTCCTCAATCAATACACAAATTCACAACATAGTAACCTAGTACGTGAATAGCTTCTGCAGCATGACTCGAAGTGTGCTTTTACTGCAGTAATATTTCTGTATATAATCGTGGTTGACAGTAAGCTAGCTCGGTGGTGCAGTTTGTTTGGGGGAGGCTGTCTATGCATAAACACATTGCCATTATGCAGCAGGCAGATGAAAGCACCAATACTATTAGGCCCGAGGTGTAAATAAAGAGCGGAGCAGCGGAGCAGGTCAGCGGCCAATCACATCGCAGCTGTGCACGCTTTACCATAGCAAGACTTACAATGAGCAAAAAGCACAGGGAAACCTAAAGGCACATTTACACCAGCTCCATCAAGTCTCCGTATGTATTAAAGAGAACCTAATATGCAATATCAGCTTTTTTCCTCCTGGTCATTAAACCACTTGTAGTTGTATTGGGAGTGATTCATGCATGTTTGAGTAATCCCATTCCCACTGATACACGGCAACTGCTTGTAGTTTTATTTTCTTAAACAGTGACATACCTAGGATTCGGCAGCATTCAGGCAACAGGCCACAATTTCCTTGAACTCCCAAACCTGGAAAGGGCTGCCCTTCCCAACAGTGACCGACAGTGACAGTGACGGACCGAGGAATCTGGGGGTCCAAGGCAAAATGAAGTACAGGCCCCTTCTCATCCTGTGTGATTTTCTATAACTTTTGTATAACTTTTCTGCCGTGTCTCGTGAATTGTTCTTGAAGGAAGCTTTTGGTTTTTGTTGTTTTTGTTTTGTGGCCGTAGAGGTTCATGAATTTGGAGTGAAAAGTGAACAATTGGAAAATTCATATTGATATGTTCAACAGCTATGTTCTACACAGCTTTTAAGAGGGGGATTGGGGGGTCATTCCCTTAAAGAATATTTATCATTTGTTGGTGTATTTTTACACGTGCTCAGCTGATTTAAATACATGATTTTCATCCGTAATTCTATAATGTTATGTTTTATTTACCATTTAGCTTTATTAGGGGGTGTGGCTTGGGCAGAATTAATACATTTGACAGTCCAGAAAGACTATTTTGTTGGTCTTTTTCCTGTTTAAATGTAAACTGAGCAACTTGATTGTGATATTGAGAGAACTGTTGTGTCTATTATAATCAGGAAGGGCATCTTATTGGGGGCCCCTTCAGGTTGGGGGTCCAAGGCAATTGTGGCCCTTTTGCCTAATGGTAAGTCTGCCCCTGCTTCCCAACCATCATTGATGTCTTGCTCTTTTCTCAGTGCCATAGTAAATGATGACAGTGTACGTTAACACAAAACAGAAAAAGCTCAAACCGTTCATTCTGAATGTTAAATATCTAATGCCCTCTGGCCTATTGGACTATGTCACAGACTTTTAATATCTTTTGAAAGGCGTGAGGATTCGGTCGGGGGTAAGGTCGGCTCAAATGTCTAAACCGAAAAATCTGTTCATGAATACAATTAAAAATGAACATGACATATGCATATTCATGAACCGTGTTGCTTGCTTATCCATTAACTGTCCTTGCATATTAATTACTACAGAATCAGAAGTACCCACTTACATGGGTACTTGTACTGAAAGGGGTTTTTCAAATAGCTAAATTTTAAAAGCAGCTTTATTGGATAACAGTGGCAAATAATTTCTGTTCATCAAAATCTGGCCAAGGTTCAAAAGCTGTTGCTGAAAAAGTAAACAAACCAGAGTCTATGCGTCATATATGGTCCATATTTCTGCGCAAATGTAGTTTAATGTCCGATGAAGTTGCTAAAACTGCTCACTCGTGCACTAGTAAATCACTCTAACCCTAACTCACAAGTTTCTTTGTTGTGACAATAAGAAGACAAAGCCCTCAAAAAAGGTCCTGTCCAGTCTTTAATCTGAAACTTTGATACTGCATGTAGACCAGGGGTGTCAAAGTCAAATGGACGGAGGGCCAAATAAAACATTTGGCTACAAGCCGAGGGCCGGACTATCCAATGTTTATTGAAACCAAAATTTAACCTACTGAAAACATAACAAATAGATTTGAGGCCCCATTTTAATTCCTCGACCTTCTGTAGCCTTTGTTCCATGTCCATATTTTTGTTTTTGTCCGCGTGTTTTGTTTCATGATGGCGTCTCAGATTATACTCTTTCATTACCGCCACACTTTCTCCACACAGAAGACACAAAGGTTTTCCAGCTACCTCCGTGAAGATGTGCTCTAACTTCCACCTTATTTGAAACCCCCGGTTCTCATAGTCCACCTTCCGTTTTGCCATTGTTGATGGGTATCTGTAAGATAACTTTTGCTGTTATGCTAAAGACTGCTAATAAAATGAAGCCGCCTCTTGCTCGGCGCATCCCCGTTGCATTGTGGGAAATGTAGTATTGGTGCGTACATTATATCTGCGGGCTGCTGGCTTGCAGGATCTAATAATAAATTAATATCATCACAGGGGCCAGATAAAACTCTCTCGAGGGCCTGATGTGGCCCGCGGGCCTTGACTTTGACATGTGTGATGTAGGTGATGAACCTTCCCCTGGCAGGATGACCCCTTACCTGCCTGGAAGACACTCTCCCTATCCTGGATGAGCCTTCCTCCATCCCTCCACTTGAGTGATCTCTGGCTCTACAGACTTGAGCTCTATCTGTAAACGGATTAGCCTGTCCCGGGGAGTGGACCTCTCATTGTGTTCTCTGTAGTTTTCCGAGAGGCTTATTTTTTCCCACTGGCTTTTTTTTACGATCAAAAAGACAGGGGGCACTCCAGAACAGTTTCCATTGTTTCCTGTAACTCTTCTCTACTGACCGATTACTTGTTTCATGATTTCATTTTCTACTGGTTCTTTTGAAAAAGTTTTGCATAGCTTTAATTGGAGATACTAAGTAAAGCAATGCAAGAATAATATTTTCCGACTGACTATCCCACTATTGGCTCTCATTAGAATTAGCTTTTCTTCGTTGTTCTCAATTCTTAATTTACAGTTTTTAAGATTGCCATACAAAACTTTACAAAGGCTGCTGTGTATTTTCCTTCACAATATTATTTGGATTTCACAGAGCTCCACGTCATTTCTTGGTTCAAAAACAAAATCTACTGAATCTAATTAAGATCCAGGGCCACAGTGCTGGTGATTAAATCCTTTCTACACTGGAAAAGTTCCCTGAAAGTTTGAGCTTGCTTTTATTTTTCTTTTCGGTGTTGACAAAGTAGACAATTTGTGGAAAAGGTCATAAAGTGTGAAGTGGATCCATCGCCCCCACTTGCAGTCGTCCAACAATACGAGACAGGATTTCTAAGACCGTTTGGTAAAGTCGAACTGTAATTTCCTGGGGATATTTTGTATCGACTGAGAGAAAAACTTAATTGAGACATTTCAGTTTTCTTCAGTTGCAAACAAAGTCGCCGGGACCTGTTGTGTATTACTACTACAAAGGTCGTAGGGAAGAGAATTAAACTTAATTGAATGCAACCACAAAAACATAATTGGAATTACAAAGACGTTTTAATACGATCGAAATGTTACTTAGCTCTGCATTAAGGTAGCTGCGTCACACTGATTGAACTGTTTTTTGGACTTTACTCTTTGGTCAATACTGAAATTAATTTGTTTTGGAAGACGTTCAAAACACCTCCGTCTAATAAAACACTTTGTAGCTTCAGATCTTTTAGCCCGGTCCCCAGTGCTCGCGGCATATTGCTTTTGAGGATACAGTCTTTAATATGTACAGAGCAGACAGAACAAATCAATGTGTTTGTAGCATTTGGTCAATAAAAATCCTTATGTTTGCGAGCCATGTTCAAGGGGACCAAAGGGACGATAACAACCCCCAAAGTGGGCTGTAATAACCCCACACTATTACTGGTATGGATTTATTGTGTAATTAAATACAGTGTCAATATAAAGCCTTTGTGATTGAGAGGTTTGTTCATTTACAAGTTTATTTTTTAATTTTGAGGAAGTGTTTTAGTTGGCTGAATTTCATGACTCTCTTACTGACCACAACCTTCATGAATTACTTTGATAATTTATATGCGGTGACAGAAAACAATCTATCTAGACATCAACCACGTCTCGATATAAAAGACAGCAATTTTTCTTCTCGTTCAGTGGTTTCAGTCAGAGCGTGATGGGAGATAATGGTTGCATTTGCATAAATAGACTGCACTGTCAAAACATGCTCCTGTCTGGAAAATAAGTGGATTTTCATGTCTGACAATACAGTATGTACCATCAATGATAAAACAGAGCTTTGTCTAGGAACAAAAAAGGATGGAACATTATGTTTACATTTAATTATTTCACTGCACAATGCGTACATGTACAGAGAATCATTCTATTTACCGTATTTTAGAGTGATTAAGGCAAGACACTGCAGGTGAATAGGAAACAATCTTAAATTTAAAGATTTTTTTATTTTTTTATTTGAAACTTCTCCTGAAGTTTACTCAATAAAACAAATGTACAAGTTTTTCATCATGTAATGTTTTCATCTAGAAATAATGCATTTCATGTGTGAAAACGCCCAAAATTGCACATATTTTGGACATTTCAATATGAAAAATGGACAGAAGCAGTTTTTCGGTTCATTTTGTACACATATTAGTTGAAAGGCCTCAAATTCAATGTCAGCCCCTTTTTTTTTTACTTAAATCTTTATTTAAAGTATGACAAGTTGGACTACTCATTTCACTTAAATGCAGTTCGGATAAATATATTTCAAATTTTGCTTGAATATTTTACAAATTTTATCCCGGTTTAGCAATGTTATAGGTGTTTTATTTGTTTTACTTCCTGGTTGTAAATGATGATGTCACACTAGGAAATTACCATAGCAACCACACTATACACTGGGCCAAATTCATCTAATGTCACAGATTTTTAAAATTTTCTACAAAAAAACATGTGAACACCTTTTTTGGTTGATTTAATGAATGAGGGTAAAAAAGTAGTCTCATAATTCAGGCTTAGAATCAAATCCTTCGGTAAATTCTGTCAAACTCATTCTGTTGATTGTAAAGTTTGGTGTGTGTAGGCACTTTAAGTGGTTAAAAAAATGCATTTTAAGAAAACGGCCTTCGAGGTTACAATGCCCCAGAGAAATCTATGCATAAAGTGCATTAGATGAAGTAATAAAACATCTTGAAGAGCAGATTTGACAGTTTGACAGCCTATATGTTGAGAGAGAAACTGACAAAAAAAGGCACTGTAGCCAAGTTGAAGAATTTAATAGAATCTTCAAGACATTCTTAAAGACATTGTGAGGCATTTATTTGTCTCGCACATAAGGACAGCGACACCACACACGTTTTCAGCAAACAGTGAGCGACTACGAAAGTGTTAACGTGATCGAACAGGGTGTCTGGCAAAAACAAATAAACCTAGATAGACTCAACGATTATACTTCCTAAGAAGGTTAAGGGTGTTCGGAGTCAGCCAGAATGTTACGCTGACCTTCTACAGAGCCGGTATTGAGTCCGTGCTCCGATATGGAATTGTCAGCTGGTTTGGAAACCTGACTGTGAAATATAAATCACAGACCATCCTTGAGCAGTCAGTGGTGACACAGGCTCAAAGGATAATTAGGGATCCCACTGATGTGCTCCACGGTCAGTATGAGCTCATGCAGGAGGGGAGGAGATTTAGAAGTCCCTTATGTAAGAGCAACAGATACAAAAACTTGTTCATTCCTCAGTCAGTCAAATGATTAATTGATTATTGTGTCATGTATGTTTATGTTATGGACTAGATCAGGACTAAACTGAGACTAAACCGGTAACTAAACCAGGACTAGATCAGGACTAAACTGAGACTAAACAGGTAACTAAACCAGGACTAGATCAGGACTAAACTGAGACTAAACCCATAACTAAACCTGGACTAGATCAAGACTAAACTGAGACTAAATCCATAACTAAACCTGGACTAGATCAAGACTAAACTGAGACTAAACCCATAACTAAACCTGGACTAGATCAAGACTAAACTGAGACTAAATCCATAACTAAACCTGGACTAGATCAAGACTAAACTGAGACTCAATCCATAACTAAACCTGGACTAGATCAGGACTAAACTAAGACTAAACCCATAAATAAACCTGGACTAGATCAAGACTAAACTGAGACTAAACCCGTAAATAAACCTGGACTAGATCAGGACTAAACTGAGACTAAACCCGTAAATAAACCTGGACTAGATCAAGACTAAACTGAGACTAAACCCATAACAAAACCTGGACTAGATCAGGACTAAACTGAGAGTCAATCCATAACTAAACCTGGACTAGATCAGGACTAAACTGAGACTAAACCCATAACTAAACCTGGACTAGATCAAGACTAAACTGGGACTAAATCCATTACTAAACCTGGACTAGATCAAGACTAAACTGAGACTCAATCCATAACTAAACCTGGACTAGATCAGGACTAAACTGAGACTAAACCCATTACTAAACCTGGACTAGATCAGGACTAAACTGAGACTCAATCCATAACTAAACCTGGACTAGATCAGGACTAAACTAAGACTAAACCCATATCTAAACCTGGACTAGATCAAGACTAAACTGAGACTAAACCCGTAAATAAACCAGGACTAGATCAGGACTAAACTGAGACTAAACCCATTACTAAACCTGGACTAGATCAGGACTAAACTGAGACTCAATCCATAACTAAACCTGGACTAGATCAGGACTAAACTGAGACTCAATCCATAACTAAACCTGGACTAGATCAAGACTAAACTGGGACTAAACCCGTAAATAAACCAGGACTAGATCAGGACTAAACTGGGACTAAATCCATTACTAAACCTGGACTAGATTATGTTTATGTATAATTTCTGCAGTCGGCGACTAATAAATTGTACCTTGAACCTTGAAGATACAAAGCAAGCGATTATTTAGTACATAGTGGAGTAAATCCATAGAACTATGATTAAAACTGGAAGATAAACTCAAAATAGCGCCCTATTCATCCCTATGGAGTGTGCTAATTGGCGCATGAAAACGTTCTTACTTCCGCATTAAGGCCAATTCATACTTCATAAGAAATACAAACTTTGTTCGTGCGCCTCAGGCTGTAAGAACAAGAACAAACTTCGTTTCGGCTCTGGCATTCATACTTCAGCTCAAGCGCCGCAGCCGAACTCCTTCAGACCCCGCCCCCCGTGATCCCAACAACTGTTTCCACGCTGTTTCTATGGAGATTACCATCACTGACAGCTCAGTTGATATCGTTTTAGCAATGGCAGATGTAGTTTTTGAGTGGATGAGAGAGGAGGAAGAAGAGAGGATGATGTCTTTTACATGCGCTGGCCAAGGAGACAGAACGAAATGAGTGATGGCATGTTCGGCCACTAAATACGACGCGGGTCGTACAGGACGAATACAGTCTGCTCGTTCAACAAATGCGGGAGATGGATAAGGAGAGGCACTTTTCGTACTTCCGGATGTCAGCCCGTCGGTTTGACCACCTTGTCTTTAGGATAACACTATTTCTCCAACATGCGCCCAAGGAAATTTACTCCGCCCCTTTTGAATAACTGGCCAATCAGAGCATAGTTGACGCACAGCTCTGCCGAACAAAGTTCTGCTCAGCTGATGTGCCAAGAACAGGCTGCGAGAACAGCCGAACAGAGGCTGTAAGAACAAAATGATGTAATATTGTTCTTACAGCCCGAGGCGCACGAACAAAGTTCGTACTTCTTATGAAGTATGAATTGGCCTTTACTTCCTGATACAGAGGCTGCCATCTTTGCTTTAGGGGCACCACGTGACGACAATCCCCCATGATGCTTTGAGCGACGTGAGCGACCAGTTTTGCGTCAACGTTAGCTTGTGTGATTGTAATTGTATTCTTCATGTTAGATCATGAAGAATACAATTACAACTGTGAAAGCGTACAATTGTGAAAGCATCTGAAATGAAATAAAATATAACTTACAGGTATCGCTAGCTATAACATGTTTACTGTGACGTCACTTAACATAAAAACGGTCATTTCGGGGATTTTAGAAACGCGTAAAAAGAAAATTTCCTTCTATTTTATTTAATTACAGATAATAATTGAGTATTATCTGCAATTATAATATGCAATTATAGAAAAAGGCTGGGCCCAAGAGGCTGCAGCACCTCGCTCAGCTACTAATCAATCTGGGACCACAGACAGAGGGGGCGTGTCTTATCCAGTTCATTTAATACATCCATGAGTAAATCCTGCTTGCAAAGACCCACAGGTGCGGTAAACAGTATGCGGTATATTCACTGATGAAGAAATGGCTGTTGTCTAAACAAAACAAGTTTGCCCACATTACCGATGAGCTTGTGTGATAAGGTTATGTGTCGTGAAGCCCTGATTGGAAGGATGAGAGAGGGGGAGCTTGAGAGAGAAAAGTATCGTGTGTTTGAAGTGTGAGATTGGATTATTTTAAAAGTTTGTTGAGTGATGTGTAAGCAGATGTGTAATTTTGTTTGCTCTATTTAGCCACATACTTGAATTTCTGTACATCAACCAGGTGTAAATTAGCCTTCGTGCTATAATCTGGCACCAGCAGCTCTCCTTTGACTTGATTAATGTATTGTTGTGCGCTGTCCCTGTACAATAAATGAATACCATACCATTATAGTGTCATTATAGAGGAGATGATAAGGTGATGATACCATTTCTAGCTTAAGAGGCGTCACTAGGCAACGGATCCTGGGGTTCTGATTAACTGTTTTGAAGTTGCAAGCGACAACCGTGCAACTCCAACATGTTAAAGGACACATATTATGCTAAACTGACTTTTTTGAGCCTTTGTTATGACCACGGCCCCTGAAAAGGAGAATAAAACACGAGTAAAGGTATAACAGGGTCGTCCTCGTCTCAAAGAAGTGGTTTAATGACCGAGAAGCTCCCGTTAGTGTCCACTTGACATGCTTTCCAAGACAAAGTTCTTTCAAAATATTAGAACTAGGGCTGCACAATATACAGGGTTCATGCAGGTTTGAGCAAGTCAAATTGAATGCCGCATTTCAATATTTGTAATGCCATAATCAATGTGAAAAACAAGACATTTACGCTTTTATCATGTCAAGACTACTGACTTGTAACGTTTCCATTGGCAGTAGAATGACAAGAATATACCGCTGATATACAACTGCTTTGAAATATTCAATACATTTACTTTATATTTATTGTTCTGATGGATGAATCCATTTTTTGGTTTAATGTCGGTGGGGGTTGAATTTAATGCTTTTAATGCATCTTAAGGCCCACATTCATTTAATGACTTTTAATGCCTTGCGGAAAACCTGATATATCGAAAAAATATTGTTATCGCGATAATAACAAGTGTAATATGCATATCACAAATATGTGAGATCATTTCTGATGGTTAAATGCATTCACCTTGCACCTGAGCCTGTTTTTACTTTTGACCAATCAGACGCACCCTTAAATGTTCACCCCTAAAAGCGCAGTTTTGGTAAGCACAGAAACTGCAAATGTCAATGTTTAAGTGTTTTATTGTTAAGGATCTTGCTTCAAAATCCTCATAAACTTTTTTGCAAGTTCATACACACATAAATGACGGTGAATAAAATGTTTAAAATGCCTGAATGCATTTTTATTGTTTGCAGAGTAATGGACAAAGCAACACCAGGTTTAACACTCCTAAGGTGTGTAGATTTGTACCTAAGCTACTATATTTAAGAGTTAAGTACTTAATTGTTGTCCTTTATACCTGGAAAAGAAATTAAAATATATGCAAATGAGAGAAAAATATCATAATAATATCGCAATAGTTGACACCCATATTGCATATCACACTCATTTACAATATCATGCAGCCTTAATTAGAATGTGATGCAGTACAATTCTGTAATAATAAATGACAAATAACTTTTACTCTTAAAAATGAATTGTAATATCCATCCTTACTTTTAACCCTTAATTTTGTAAAAATAAATGTTTTAGTCCATTAACAGTTACACCTTTAACCCTGTTCTAACTTTGTTCTATCATCAAAAACCTTCCTGGAGTTCATGCTGGTTTGATGAATCCTGGTTAGAAAGTCCTCGCCCTCCGAGCGCCAAAAACACACATTTTGAATTTCCTCCATCTCTGACCTTATCTTGATCACTGAGAATCTTTTGCACTGTTTTTAAGTCCATAAATCATCGCCATCTCATTCTTAGCATTTTTGCCATCTGATCATGATCGCCACAACTGCTCTGCTATCTAGCGTCTCCCAGAGTACTTTCAAGTTATTTATATTTAGCTTGTGTATTTCACTAGCAAGTAGACAGCGCCAAAAACTCACTTAGTCCCACTAGTAACGGCAGTGATACAGATTTTTTTCTCTATCTCCTGACATGCTAAACTGAAGACATTCAAGAGCATGTTTAAAGGCTTCTCAACATTACAAATAATGCTTAATATGTGCCACTTAAAACAGCCAACACGATTTGGAGCTGTGACCGGTGGTAACAGAATTGCACTGACCCCACAGACATGAAGAGTGCCACCACAAATTATCACTTACAAGAAGCCATAGTCGGGCCACAATTTTCTGACCTGAAATTCTCTAGTGAGCGGACAGCTTAAGACACGCACTAGCAGAAAACCATTTACTGTTTCTGTCAGTCTGGGAAATTACAATTTGCATGTCTTACGAAGTGAAAGTGAAAAATATACTTCATATTTTACTGAGATTGTAAAGGTTGTGATAAGAGCATTAATACATCATTGCCATTGTTCGTCTTCAGTGCACAAACATATTCAGGCCTTGAGCCGTTGGAGCTTCACTCCTGACAGTCTGTGGTAACAACAAATGATTTTCTAAGCTAATTTAAATTCACATAAAACTGTCAATTGTAGCTGTTGTGTTGGAATGTCCTGGTTGGAGTTGTTCACGTGCCTGGTTTAGTAAATGGCTACTATGGCACACATGTATATATAGTTTTTTTTAACACAACAAAGTTTAAATAAAAGTATAAGTATTCTTTTTTTCTATGTTTGCTTACATTACGCAAGAATGCCACTATAGACACCGTCAGCCTTCCACCAGACCTGCTGTCCAGTTACACCACAATCAATACTGTGCACAGTGTATCGGACATAGAGCTGTCAAGAAGAGGTCATATCATCCAGCGCTCCACTCACCCAGACAAAAGAACTGATACCTCTGCCATCTTTAATGCCAGTGGGACGACCTGTCAGCAGCAGTGGGTGAACCCAGCACAGCATTCTGGATCTGAACAGGATCACGCCAACAACACCTAACGTGGGGGTGGTGAGGTGTGTATGGGTTTATTGGGTCCCAAATAAGTCTATAGGTCCGGTATGTTTGTAGGGAAAATGCATAAACACATTTGTATATGAAGGATCCTTTGTGTATAATAAAATAAATACACAATTAAATAAATTAAATTGGAAATTATCTTTTATTAAATAAATATTTCATTAATGAACTAGCTGGTGTTCTTCATTCATTCAGGAGTGAATGGTAGAAACACACCACACAGGCTGGTTTCACTTGTGTGCCTGCTTCAGCAGATCAGAGTGTGCAGACAGCACGCTAAAGCACTGCACCCAAAGCCCCCTGTCAACTCAGGGCACAGTTTTCAGTTAAAATACATCGAAAATGTGCTTTTATTGATGCTTTTTGATGACTAGAGTGGCACTACAGGCCCAACACACATTGATTAAACATCAGAAAAAAGACTCAGGCTCAGACTGACAGTGATTCTAGACAGCTTTTTTCTCTTTCAAAATCTCTTGTGTCTGAAATACCAGCCCACAGAGACATTGGACATGGACATATTTTACCATTTCCTGTGTGGGTAGCCCAGTTCTATTGGCTGTACTGCACTTACCCCCAAATTCCACATCCCGCGTAAGCGCTGTGCAGTCTGCGCCTCGGCTCCGCCACTCTACCACTCCAACAAAATTGTGGATGAAGTCTATTTTCTTCTGCACCAGAGTCCGACCAGATCAAGCCCCACAGTTTAGATTGCACCAAACAGGAAAGAGAACACGAACTACATCTGGGTTTCCAAAGCAAAAACTGTTTACTCGGACCACATTTTGTCCGAATAATGACATGTATTAAATTTTTTGTTACCCAGAAGGCAAATGTTTACAATCAATACATGTAAATGGTTGTAAATCTGTCATTGTATGTGTCATTGTTGTAAAAGTCATTTTATTAATGCTTTATTCATGCGCCATGTTGACACGGTGAAAAAAGCTATTGCAGTTGCACAAATGACAAACTTTCAGTGAATCTGCATTTGTTTTCTTTCCGCTACATTTGGAGCACTTTCTGATCGCGCGTTCTCGCGGATCCCACGAGTCCCGCTCCTCGGGACTTCGTTGCCCTGCGCTGCGCGGACGGGCGGAGACAAATGGCATCCAGTAGGTGAGGGTCTGCGCTCTAAATCGGAGGCGGTCTGCAGCGCAGCGGAGCAGAGATGCATGATGTGGAATCCTCGGGTTAGCTTCTCTCTGCTCGACCTCTGTGTCATCACTCACTCTCCACGAGGCAGCTCGGCCCTGAGGGCGCACAGCTCACATTGACATGTGGTGTGAGTCTAAACGTTTCTTGTTATCTTGTTTACATGCTTTGGGAGTTAGCCTAGCAAGCAATAGCCGCTTACTCTAATTATTTATTTAATTTAATTAACCAACTATACATTTAATGAATTAATTGTGTATTTCTGTTTTTTTTTTTATTCAATGACACATTCAGTTATTAATTGCACTGTAATTATTTATCTAATAATGTCACAATGGAGCCACCATATTTGTAAACTTTTCCTGTAATTTGTACACTGATTACCATACAAAGCCAGTAAACAAGGAGAGAGAAAGTTTTATGAAATTTGCAAATGATTGATCTTTGAAGTTTGTATTTACATTGTCCACAGAGTCCTGTTTTTTTTCTAAGATGAAGTTTGCAGAAGCTGAATATGAATACAGCTGTGCACTGCCGGCTCTGGCTCTTTACCTCTCCATTCCCCACAGTGAATTTGAATATACTGCAGCGCACCATATTGAACCACCTACATTTCCACACAACCAATATCTGCCCAGAGAGAGAGGGCTGGGGCCATTACATGGATGTATTAAATGAACTGGATAAGGTACGCCCCCTCTGTCTGTGGTCCCAGATTGATTTGTGGCCGTGCGAGGTACTGCAGCCTCTTGGAACCAGCCTTTTTCTAAAATTGCACATTATAATTGCAGACAGTACTGAATTATTATCGGTATTTAAATAAAATAGAAGGAAATGTTCTTTTCTACCGTTTCTAAAATCACCGAAATTACCGTTTTTATATTAAGTGACGTCACCGCAAACATGTGCGAGTCACGTGAACGAGCGTCGGACGATACAAACAGAAGCACGTGGAAAAGGCTCGACTAGCGATACCTGTAACTTGTATTTTATTTCATTTCAGACGCTTTCAGGTGTGCTCTAACATGACGAACACAATTACAATCACACAAGCTAACGTTAACACAAAAACTTGCAAGCTGCGTGGTCGTTCACGTCGCTCAAAGCATCATGGGGGAAAGCAAAGATGTCAGCCTTCGTATCAGGAAGTAAATGCGGAAGTAAGAAACTTTTTTGGGGTCATGCGCCAATGAGCACTCTCCATAGGGATAAACAGGACGGCCATCTTTGATTCATCTTCCAGGTTTTATTATAGTTCTATGGGCCATTATAGTACAAGAAAACATGTTATAAGAGCCAGAAGGACAGTCAAAGCCTTGGATTGAAGTTGGATTTATCTCTAAGTGCTGCAGGCTATTGTCCATTTGTCCTTAAAATAGCTGGATTTGAAGTGCACATTTTAAACATGTCCAGGGGCATTAACATTTCACAAAAGACTGAAATATAAACTGATAAAACGAACACAACAATGCTGCATTTCAGAACATGTTTGTAGAATGCAAAGAACGTCAATAATTGCATTTTTCCCCACTAATTGCGAACATTCAAATTGCGATATCAATCATGTTAAATCTTGCAGCTCTATTTAACACTTCAGATAATGTACACAAAAGCACACATTACTTTCAATCAGTCAGACGTTCCCTCATTAGGATTTGGTGCTAGCATGACATCTACTTGCAGCAGAGGGAATTATCATGGGGAAATAAACAAAAGCTAGCTTTCCCGACATGGAAACGTAAGGTCACAGAAAGTGAAAGAATGTGATTTGACAGCAGAAATGCTCAGGAAAGAGTCTAGTGATAATATTTGGATTTAAGGACTTTGGATTTCTACCTGTGACGTCACAATCCTGAGAAATAGAGATAGAATAATGTTCAACCCGAGTGAGGTTTTGTCAGGTGTGCCTTGAAAAAAATGTTCAATTTGAGTTACAGATTTCATAAATATGGATGTAATTGACCAGTTTACCCTTTTTACCTGTCCTGAGTTACTTTTGAACCAAAAAAATAACGCTATCACTATTACCAAATTTAAAGAATTTGCTGGTGGTACATTTATTTTGATCATTATATATCTTTTTTACTTAAATGGTCTGATTTAGTAGGTGGTGTGCCATGGTTTCTTTTAAACCCAAAAAGTGTGCCGCAACTCAAAAAATGTTGCTGGAAATAGGGATGGATAGCTTTATTGTGTACCGAGGTTATGGAATGATAGTCGCTGAGAGTGTTTTTTGAACTCATTCTCAGCATTCAATTGAACGCTTAATTGGCAATCCAAGATTGTGCCAAAATATTTAAAACCGTTCACATTTGAAACCAAGTCTTTTCAGCTGCCGAGATGACCTCGTAAACAGGATTACAGTAATGAAACAAGCGTGAATGAAGCTAAATACAACTCAAGGTAACTACTTGGTCAAAAGCAAATTTTGCATAATGTGTTCTTTAAACTGTTTTACAGTTTTAGATCATGGTGTCAGCAGTGAGTAGTTGTAAAATAGTGAGTTTTTTAATACTTCTCACAGTGATCACAACACTAGAATTGTATATTGTGACATTCCTAATGGCAAGGTGGGAGAAAAGAAAGACCGCTGCAACACAATGAACCGGCAAAAGCACAGTCTTTCCCAGGGTTGCATGTCATAGTTGTACCGCAGTGCTCATCAAGAAAAGAGCATAGAGCAGGGGAACTGTGTGATGGAAGGAGCAGGGATTTGAGACACTTGCCGAAATAAGGGCATTCCAAAACAAACATCGCTAAGATCAAATATTCAGAGGCATACATCTGATGCTGACCACTGTCAAAAGTCAGAAAGTATGTGCTATTTCCTCCCAGGTTTACATAAGGACAGGTCACTGCATCCAAGTGCATTTGCGGATAGAAAAGCACTTACATATTTGGTATTTGGTGAATGCAAGGGATGTTAGACAAATGTATACCTATCCTTCCTCGGGGAGACTCAAACACATTTTATTGATTCACAAGGGAAATTACTTGGAAAGGTTTAGAGGTTTAAGGTTAAAAAAGGATAGTAAAAACTGAGATGGACAAACTGGAACAAACTATAATCTTGAGGCTTCAGGTTAATCTAAACTATGAAAGATGAGATCATTTGTAAAGGGGCTGTAGCTGATTTTTACTGTTTTGAAACGTGAAAAACAGAACTAGTTTGTTTAAAGTAAAGGTGTTGTGCATTTTTCATATTGTTTTTAGCCTACATGCTCTTGAGTACCTTAAATTTGCCATCTCATGTAAAAAAAAAAAAAAAAAAAAATGTTTATTATGGACTAAATGAAAAAACTTCAAATTTGCAACGACACTTACTGAGTGCATCCAGCCTGCAGATGGTGGCTAGTGCTCTACAAAATGTAGTTATGTGAGCACTTTGAGAAACACAATGTTCTGAAAGTCGTCACTGATCAATGGAGTTCAGCAGGAAGTGCTGTTGATGCTCTAAGGGGAGAGGATTTTCTAAGGAACATTCCTCAAAACAGTGTTAATGCAACTGAATGCAGCTCCAGGTATGTTTTTGATGACGGAACATTGTTAGAACATGGTTAAAGGCTCAAAAAAGTCACTGTAGCAGAATATGTCCTTTAAAGTCTTTACATCAGTCACTTTCCTAATGCAGTCCCAGCCTCCGAAATATTCACCACCATGAGTTTATAAGCACTTTTCATGAACATTCACAAACATTAGCACACTAACGGAACACTTGCAGAATAAAATGCTCTATAAATAGATTAAGAGAAGGCGCTGTGGTCTGCTTTTCACACAAATAAATGCGTTTGCAATATATCTGTGCTGGAGCTACACAGATTTTAACTTGATTACATGCAAAATATCGGGAACATAAACTAGTTCTGTTTTTCACGTTTCAAAACAGCAAAAATTAGGTACAGCGCCTTTAAATGTGAAAAACAGAACTAGTTTATTTTAACTCTTTACAGCAGTCACATGTATCACTCACTTTCCTAATGCTGTCCCAGAATCCTAAATTTATAAGCAGAGTCTCTGAGCCCAGAGCGCCACATACCTTCACGGGTAAAGCTAACAAACATTAGCATGCTAACGGCGCACTTCTTGCTGCTCTCATGGGATAAAACGCTCTATAAATAGGTACATAGTAAAAGTTGTGGTGTCATTTTAACCTCGAATAGATGCTTTTACGTAAACATAAATCTGTGCAAAAATTTTTCTTTATTACATGCAAAAAATCAAGAACCTGGACTAGTTCCGTTTGTTTCATGTTTCACAACAGTAAAATCTGGCCCACCCACTTTAAATTCTGAAGTTGGGGAACTACTGCCTTAGACCCAAGCTTATACATATACAGTATGCTAAGTTTTTTCATTGTGGGAAAAAGTAGCCAGGGACCTATGGAAGCACTTGCAAAACTCCAGCCTCCTGTTGCGTGCTCGCCAGCACCAGACTTAACTCCAGGGACCAGAATAGAAAATGGATTTTTATGTTAGACAGGGCAGCAAGCCATGAAAGTTGGGTCTCAAATAAATGCTAACTTCATTTGACTCCCAGCAGTCAAATCAATAACCCAATACGCTCAGATACACTCAGAAAAGTGACTGTAGCCTAGAGCAAAATGAAGAATAGAACACGGAACAGCACTTCAATACTACAAAGAAAGTCTAATCTGCAATGTGTCCCCGAAATCTCTCCCTATTAATTGCTAAATAGTAAAATCATTGACGTTGTACCAGAGGATACATTAACCGAGATTTCTGTCTGAAGCTTGTCTATTTGACGTGCTGAAAATCAAGTGCAGATACTTTTACGCAGACTATATCAACATAACTTGAATTTCAGCATTTACCACTACCTTCTTGGACGTGTTTGGCCCATACTGAACTCAAACCAGACTTTTCTCAGAGCGCCTCCGCTGCCGATGTACAGCTTTGTTTTTTTCTCTCTCTCCTTTCAACCTTTTGTGCAACCTTATCTACATTTACACCATGAAAACCCAGAGAGGAGTGTGGAGGCAGAGGAGAGAAGGATATGCAGAGATGCAAGTATGGAGGCATAAAAGAGCTGAATTTTGTTTTACTGCTATGTCTACTTATTTATTTATTTATGTATTTTTGTATGTATATGTTTATTCACTTCAGGGACAGAGCATATTAAAGGCACTGTACCTGATTTTTACATGAAAAACAACTAGTTGAGTCACATGTATCACTCTTTCCTTAGACAGTCCCAGCATCCTAAATATCCACCTCCATGAGTTTACTAGCACTTTTCTCCAGTCTCTGAGTCTAGAGTGAGTTTTGTCGTCCAAGCTAAAGCTAACAAACATTAACATATTAAAGGCGCACTTCCTGCTTTTCGTAGAATAAAACATTATAAATAGATGCAGAGAAAGTGCTGCGGTCTCATTTTCACCCAAATAGATGCTTTTACAATATATCTGTGCTGGGGCAAGACAGATTTTACTTTATTACATGCAAAAAATTTGGAACATGGACTAGTTCTGTAACAGTAAAAAATCAGGTGCAGCCCCTTTAATTAACATTGCTGTAAATTTGCAAAATTCTGCGACAGATATTAAAGTCTATATAACAGGTTCTGATCATTTCTAATTATGACATAGTTTGGTGGGAGGGCACCTGTGGTAAATATTTATCATAGTCTGTGAAGTTGTATTTTGTGAAGAAATTTTGAAAAACACAAGTTTAAAATGACAGGAAGTAGTGCTAAATTCTAAAACAGAATCCCTCTGTGATGTCATCAAAAAGCGACATGCTGTTGTAAATACAGTGACAATTTACAGACGACTGACACATTCTTCAGACAGTTTAAAGCATCATTCAACAAAATAAAGGTGTTATCAGGATTTATTATTAATCAAATCATAACTATTGTGTTATTTATACAGATTTTGGCCCTTGTTATCGAACTGGTTGCTAGGTAACAGCTCTACCTCTACCTATGTCATATTTGCTGCCCATGTCCAACCAGGAAGTAACATTATAAACTTTACGAAAACTGTCAAACCGGGGACAAATAGGCAAAATGTTTAGTGAAATCTTAAATATAATTATGTTCGCTACATTTTGGTGAAATGTGTCATCAGAGCTGTCATACAGACTTTAATGTCGGCCTAAAAACAAAGGAATAATAAAAGTGACAGCACGCAATGAAGAAATGACATAGTGAATGGAAATATGTACATTATTTACGTTAATTACATGACACAGATACATCAATCATCCAATTGCAGACCGCACATCAATAGAGCAAGACAGAAAAATGAACACACACAGACACACATAAAGTTCAGGAGGCCAGCAGGGGGCAGCGAGCGCAGCTGTAATTAGATCTGTTTGGTAGATTGTTTTAACAGTAAGTGAGACATGTGTTTGCATTTCTAATTGTTGTGGGTGTGAGTTTCCAATCAGGCAGCGCGGACAAAAGCAGTTTCACCAAGGACTTTTCCTGAGATAATGCAGTCTCCTGTCGCTGCTCCTCGGGTTCTGCGGTAGCTGGTGCTTCTGATATTGATGAATCGACTTTGTGGTGGAGAAGATAGAGCATGAGTGACTTTGTAGATTAGGCAGAGATTTGAATGTTTACCCCCAAGTTTAAAGGGAGAAAATCTATAACAAAGAAATGTGACTTTAGTGTGAGTTTGATTGGCCTCACATGTCTGTAGACACTTGTGCTGGAAATATTTAATGATGGATAGAAATGGCTCATGACACGTTTTTGGTGACTTGGTGGTTGTTGTTTTTTTTTTTCTCTGTTTAATTGATCGTCCATCCAGGTTGAAATGTTTACAAACCTTTAAAGAGGGAGTATTATGCAGTATCAACTTTTTGGAGCTTTGGATGCGTTATTCCCTCATCAAAACATGTCTGAAGTAAATGTAATGGAAAGCATGTTTGAGTAATCTTGGCTCTCTCCTGTGCTGTATTTGAAAACTATCCGAATCCTCTTTTTGAACCGTTCTGGATTTGCAACAGTCCACAACCTTGCGTAACTAGAAAATCTGTGCCGTGCTCCCACTTGGTCCCTTCTGTCAGGTATTCTGTGAGGGGAGGCTGGAGCAGAACTGTGCACCAGATAGCGGTTATAGAGCTACAACACAGACTTATTTATGCTACTTTTTATTGAAAAAGTGTCTGGTCAGAAACGGTATTTGGATCATGGATCTATAATATTATCTGGATAGGGTATTGCTAGCTTAAACTTGTCGTGAGTAGCCCCCAGCAGCTTCTCCATTGCCCTGAAAGTATTTTTTCCCATAGAGCACAATGTAAACACAAACTGCTCGTGTTCGGCTGACATGCCACTTACAGCTTTCTCAAAGGTCGGATTAGGGCGACTTTTACATACTTTCAGATCATACACTTTTTTCTGGTTTTCTGGTTCTTAAAGGAGTTTTATGCTTTTTTCATATTGTTATATGCCTTTAAACATGCTCTTGAGTGCCTTAAATTTGCCATCTTATGTTTTGTTCTTACTAAAAGGAATTGATTGCACGGTTCACTGACATGAACTAAGTGCATTCAGCCCGCGCCTCCCCATCAAGTCGATATACTCTTACAGCGCAGTTGAAAAGAGTCTAGTAGCAGCAGCTAACGTGTTTAGATGGCAAAAATGATCAGAATGAGTCTGACGATGATTTAAGGACTTAAAACAGTAGAAAATTCTCAGATAAATGATGTATGAAGTCTGAAAACCCGTCCAAGATGGAGCGTGGAAGGACTTGTGTCTGACGCACGGAGGGGGGAAGATTTTTAAATGGCTATTCCTCAAAACACTGTGAATGCAGCTGAATGCTACTTCTGGGAATGTTTTTGATAATTTAACATTGTTTGAACATGGTTTAAAGCTCAAAAAGTCACTGTAGCAGTATATGTTTCCTTTAAGAGACTCCATGAAACGAGATGATTAGCCTAGCAGTAGCAGTGAAGGTGTTTAGACGGCAGAAATGCGCAGAACGAATCTGGTGATGATTTAAGGACTTAAAACAGCATTAGATTCACAGATAAGTGACGTATATAATCAGAAAAATTGTCACTGCTTTTGGCGGTCGGAGGGGAAAGGATTTTCAAATCAACATTAGCGTAGCGTGAATGTATCTCCAGGT
Source organism: Rhinogobius similis (assembly GCA_019453435.1). Classification (NCBI taxonomy): domain Eukaryota; kingdom Metazoa; phylum Chordata; class Actinopteri; order Gobiiformes; family Gobiidae; genus Rhinogobius; species Rhinogobius similis. The sequence goes on along the minus strand of CM033632.1, from coordinate 768,504 downwards.
ATGTTTTTGATGACGGAACAATGTCAGAACATGGTTAAAACCTCAGAAAAGGCACTGTAGAAGAATAGGGGTCCTTTAAAAACAGCTTTTTGATCTTTACCTTTGGCTCACTCTGTTTCGCGCTGCTCTGTTCCAGCAGCTCTTGCTCTGATTGGTCAGAGTGGTTGCACTGTACGAGAGCCTGCATCCTTTGACGCTACTTCTGGGCCTCACAGCCACCAGGAGCTAAACTGGTGACATGTGCTAGTGTGCACAGGCCAATTAACTTAAAGGGGCAGCCCTGCTCCCTGGAGACTTGATTTGGATGGACAGAAAACAAGCTTTTCATGTTTCCCAAGTATGAGGCAACTTGGGGAAAAGTGGCTCGAGTTTGTTTCAGTGACAGGCTAACATCAGAGAAAGTATGGTTTGTTTCTTTACACCATTTTACCAAGGACTTCTCTACTCATTCTGTGGGCGCCAACATCTTTTTTCCAGTTGTATTAGGGAGACAAGTTCAACAGCCAACAAGTTCTGCACAGACTACTAAGCTGCTTTCAGGCCGTACAGGAAATTGGTGCATTGCTGACTATTTTACACAAATCAGCCTACTTTCTTATTATCTTATTTTAGCAGCCAGACACTTCACTCGTTCTCCACTTCTGTTCTGACAGATGTGCCAGTACGAACAGTGTGGATCCGTAGCAAAAAGAGGCAAAAGTGGCCGTGACAGAATTAGATGAATAGTTTCTTTAACAAAAGCTTGTTGGATGATGGACAAACTAAAATATGGACTCTAAAGATGGATTTCCTTCCAACAATAAAGAGAAGTCTGGTAATGTGCAACCCACTGTGATTTCTACCAAAAGTGGTGAGCCACCGCACAAAAATAACTGCGTTTAAAATGCTCTCCTTTATGTTTATTACTGTTATTATTGATGAGTCAAAACCGGAACTGAACATTTTAATATGTTGTTTTTGGCGAATAAAGCCTTTTCCAACCAACAAAAGGTTACATGGTGACCTATATATGCAATAGTTTTAACAATTAATACCCCAAAGAAGTGTATTACCCCCTCTTTAATCTGGTGGGATATATATGTAGTGGTGCCTTATATAAATGTCCTCTCTCCTGTTGGCTCTATGTTTGAACTGGTCATATGGACTATTGACCTTATTCTGCCCCGCCCACTTTTGCCGTTTTTTGCACTTTTGTTGTAAACGCACTTCTGTTTGACGAGAACTCCGTTAAAGCTAATGACGAACGAGGGAAAAGTCTTGCCGCTAAAATGTTACATAAAGTAGGTTGATTTATGTAAAATGTTTAATGAACTCGAGCAACAACAAGTCAACAACGCACCGATTTCCTGGTCAGTCTGAAAACGGCTTTCTAGTCCATATAGAACTTATTTTCTGTTGAGCTCGTCTGCTCCACGTAAACTAATACAACAGAAACAAGACGGCGACGCATACGGCAACTTCCGGAATAAGGTGAATATAGTAGGTTCCAGTTGGAGGGAGGTCCTGACTTTCCAGCCTCTCTTTCCTCGTGCAGAATGTAGCTGTCCCCCGCGGCTCACAAGACACTGCATTGAAGTGGTCATTAAGCGGTTCTGTTGCGGAGGTAATGAGATCAAGTCTCCTTCGGGAAATGCAGGTTCTGTCCTTGTTCTGTGGCACTTGTTTACTGTACCCACCAGCGTGCGTGTTGATGCTCATCGGATGTTCATTCATTCATTCATTCATTTTCTACCGCTTATTCCCGTTAGGGGTCGCGGGTGACTGGAGCCTAGGATGTTACATTCAATAAATTGTGGACATTTTGACAAGGGGTAGTAGCTCTATTGTTGTAAAACTGACTGTTGAATACATCTCATATGCCTGCCTTTTCTGAGAATGAACGTCAGCTACAAAACTGTATAAATGATTAACCTTTTGTCCACCTTCTGATGAAAGGTTACTATCAAGCTGCTGTACATTTTAAATACAAAAAGAGAGTTCTTATTTACTAATACTTAAAAAAAGTCCCTAAAACTAATTTTTTGTCAGAATAGCTAATATTTTGAAAGTGGAATTGTCAAAACACAGTGTCAATCAGACCATCCTCCATACTCCAGCTCCTCCTCCTTATAGTTACCAAAGAAAATCTGAAAAAGAACTGAAAATCTGATGTTCCTCTGTGCAGAGCTTGTTCACACTTTAGTCAATCAGTGTAAATCAAACATGAGAGGCCAAAACTACAGTCTCAGCTTCACAAAGAGTCCAGCCGATTGTTAGAGCGCCAAAGGGTTCAAGAACAGCTTCACTTTGAATTGCGGCTCATTTTAGTCAAGCATTTTGGGGAAAATAGGGATCATTTTGTAGATACTCTTCTGAATTCTGAAATCTCACTCAAAAAAAGTATTGTAACTATTTCAACTGACAGTTTCGCTCCCCCCAAATTGCAGAAACGCACAGTTAGCAAGCAAATTCAACCAATCAACAGCTTTTTTCCATACAATCCGTGCACTTTTACCCCAGAAGGCCATTGAAGTTAGCCGCTAAATGCTAACGTCAGCCCAGATCTTTTAGCACCTCGCATTCACGTCGTTATTCTCCTCCTCAGCACTTCAACATCAACATCTTCTTAAGGCTTTCCAGGGAGAGGAAGCAGACTTAAGAGAGCACGAAGGAGAGGACGTAGGACAAAGGAAAGGACATAGGAAAGAGGAGAGGACATGGGGCAGAGGACGTGCAATATGAGTCAAGTGACACCGTGTGAAAAGGGTAACCCGGCTACACTTAATGCCTTCCTATTTGTAAAGTAGGTCAAACGTAAGTAATCTTAAAGGTCCCATATTCTGCTCTTTTCCCCTTTACACAGTCTATTCTAAGGGCTTTTTTTAATCAAATTTTGCGTTGTGCAATATCCATAACATAACAGTTTCCAAAAAACACCCATTTCTTGGACTGGCCCCCCTCCTTGCAAAAGCAAACGACTCACTCTGAGATCTGAACCCCCCGAACAGAGAGCAGGCTGCTCCCCCGCCCAACTCGCGCGCCTCCCCCCGCCCAACTCGTGCCGAAGCCTAGAGCGGAGATAGTGCGCATGCGCCGTGTGCTCCGGTAAACAGCGATACACAAACACGGGAATAAACATTTTATCTGTCCTGACGGTGCGTCGTGCTGAGTCCTACGTCCTGGATCTGACCTGGAGTTTGACGTGCTCCAGTACCTCGACGACGGACGTTGCCGTTTGGTAAATAACAAGCTAACTCTTCGATCTGTCGTATCCATCGTGTAATTACTGTGTAGCATTAACATTAGCTGTTTTTATTCTGCGGCTGCGCGCTTCCCGGAGGCGTGGCTTAAACACCGCGTCATCCATGGGAAGCCGCGTCATCCATGGGATGAGCCCCCGTCTGCCTGCTCAGCCGAGGGGACAAAAAGACAGTTCTCTAGCGAAAGCATGAGGGAATCAATCAAAAAACCACTTTGGGCACACATACGAGGCCCAAATAGCACTGTAGGAAGGTTAAAACCTCTGAAAAGTCGATTTTGCATGATATGGGACCTTTAAACATACGTTAATTAGTCCTGCTTTTATCCCCTGTGTTTTTGTGAAAATTCCACATGATTTATTGTCCCACTTCCAAAAATTAAGCAAATTATCAAAAATGTCAAGTTATATAAACATAATAATAATATATAATGTGACCAGATTGTGTATTTCTGTTTTGGTTTAAATACTGTCATATTTGTGGCGTTATGTGCATCAGGAGGTCTGGGGTGCACTTTAGGAACATTTTGTAGCTTTCAGTCAGTGTTTTAGACAGAGTTTACTCTTGAGATGATGAGAATGTTCCCGTGTACGCTGTGGCTTACGTGTGTCCTTAAAACTGCACTTACTTTTGAATGAGAATTTTGAACTGTAAATATTATCTCTGCAAATATGTGATGGATTTTGGTCAAATAAACAGCGGTGTACAGTTTGAGACATGAAGTTATTCACGGTGGGCCAGTTTATGTGCGCTCTCTGATCAAAAGGTGCAGCTAATGCACTCTGTCAGTGAAGAAAGCACAAGCGGAGTTTAGGCACAGGCTGCAGAGAGGAGCCGGTGATTTTGTCTGATCAGAGGAGCTGAGAAAAGTGGTCCACACAAAGCTGTCGACTAAGTTATTAAACAATTCCCGACATTTTCGGGTCATTTAGAAATTCCTATGGGGAAAATGTTCTGGAAAAAGAGGAGTTCTAATAAAGGTGTTACGATATTTATTTACAACAATATGATGCATTACAATAAAAGATGAACAATATGATTACAGAACTTTTTAAAAAATCTTATAATACATGTTTTATGAAAAGGCCTTTGCTTCAAAACGTGTGCACAAAAGAAGGCAAATCATTGTAATTTAATACACTCACAATTGAAATCACGATTTCATATACAATTCATTGCACAGCCTTAGTTCTAATATTTCTATACACAGGAAAAGTACAGACCAAAAGACAATTCTGTGTGCAGAAATTTTCCACCTCAGAATATCTTATTTCATACATTTGGACAATTCTAAAGATTTATTTGTGACTCTGATGCTTACTTTGATTTCACAGATTTTCTCAGAGGTGTTATAACAAACACACTTTGAATACGGCACTGTCACATCACCAGGACAGAAAAAGTCTTCTCATCAGAAAATAACTCCTCAGGATAGTTACAAAATCTATTGCTCAGTTCAATACAGTGATATGGCTCCAAAGTGAAAAAGGATAATCACTAATAACTGGGACGTTTTATCATGTGATCTGTCACCGAACACCTTTTTCGCAGAACCTCCACATTTTTCATGCAGGAAAGCCCCTTCCCTAAAAGATAAAACAGTGAGGAACTACATGCCGGCTCACAAACTCGCTCACTTCCTTAAAAAAAACAAGCGATACTTTCAGGTGCAGAGCTTGCAATTGTTGGTGTCATATTAATCCACTACTTAAAATTCCAGCCTCACTAAGTCCTTTCAGCAGTACTTTCGAGGTGTATGTATGTGAGAACAAAAAACAACAAAAAATCTCGACTGTCCTGTAGCAAAACACTGATCATCAACGACCTTAAATGTGATTCTTGGCTTATAATGAACCAACTAATGCATTATTAATAACTCTTCAAACACTGAAATTTTATGATTTAGTCAAGCTATACACACTGAAAATCATGTTTAAGATACAAATTTAAAAAAAACTGTCAAAAGCATTTCAGAATATGTTCAAAATCAGAGAGAAACAACACGAGGAACGGAGATGTTTTGGGGAAAAAAAGAAATTCAAAACAAATTTTGTTTATCTCTTAAAGGGGTAGATCTCTGTGACAGTTCCACAAATGAACTTAAATCTTGCACTACTATTTTCCATTTTATAAAGTAGTTCAAATGTATAACTTTCAGCACATGCATGGATTCAGAGTCTTGAGTCAGTCAATGTCAATGTTGAACTTTGCATAGGTCATTGTACAGTTTCCTTTTTCTTTTCTGTGAATTATGAATGGACAGTGAGGTATAAAGTGTAGGCCTAATAAGCATGTTTCTTTCTGCATGTCATGTATTATTGTAACTGGAATGATGTCCAATCATACTAATGAACTAATTATGCAAATACAATTGGAGTCATCCCAAAAAAATCCAAGAGGAGTTTACTGATTAAACACAGTTGCAGAGGGAGACTTTCTGGATAGATACGTTGGTTTATTTTCATTGATTGTGATTATGGTTTATACATTGTTTTGGCGCCCCTCATAAATCTGTTCTAAGTGTTATGCTTTATATTGATGATGATGGCCTTGCTCATTGTCATTATGTGTTTATATTTCTTACAGTGTGTTTGCAGTTTACTTTACTTTATACACAATTTGTGAAAAAAAGTCACTGCAGGTCATCAAATAATCTTCACCCACTACTCACTGTGTGTTTGCCGTGACGAAGTCGCGCGGTGCATCAAAACGTGTTGACAGACCTCGCAACTATGATAAAGGATGTTTAATTTTCACATCTGCATGAGTCATTTCTGCTCACTATCAAATATGTATATTATTTTTTTTTATTTTAGATAGATTTTGTACAGCTTATTAAAACAATATATTCAGAACAGTCATTTGTTTTATTCGACCTCTGTCAGTCAAGGATGTCACAAATCTGGGGGAACTTGTTTTGTGAGGCTCAGAGGGAGAGGACTCACTGAGTATTCATCAAACAAATGTGAATGAAGATACGACTCCAGGTATGTTTTTGATCAGAGAACACTGTTATAAAAAGGTTTGGTTTAAAATGTGGCCTTTAAAGTGACCAACAGATTGTAAATATTTCAATAATACTGCCTGTTTGTCATGTTGGCTTGTCCATGTCAGAATGAAGGACTTTTAATGTTTACATTTGCAAGTCATCTTGACTGTTTTTTCGTATTTGTTGTGCACTGTCAGTCACGGTCAAAATAGGGCTGTTCCGCCACCGACAAAACACAATTATAAACAAATCTGATTATCTGTGTTCTGGCAATTTGAATTTTCCACTGTCTTGTGCTCAGAATATGAACAAACAAATCAAGCTGGTTTCAAGATGAGCACAAGCAGAACATATATTACAAAGTAGTCAACTGTAATGTCAGAAAAAAGATTAAAATTATAAATAAAAGAGAAATATGTGTGAAGTTCAAATAAGTGTATTGGCCTTCTGTACATTATTCCACATTTGTTCAGGTCGTTCTCTGTGGACAACTGGCAAGTCACACCGAGCCGACTGATGAACCCAGCGCACCTTGTCTCCAGGCAACATGTGAGAGCAGGCTAATCACTCTGACAGAAAGCTAACATGTGTGCGGGCGTGTGCGGAGGTGAAGGGGGATAATGTCATGATGGGTAAGGCATGGAAAAGGAAATGAGGGTTCATTTTGTTTTACTATTCATCTTTAATGGAAGAATTCATTGTAATGTTTTTTCTTACAAACTAAAGCATAACTTATCAAATCATTTGTTTTGAGTAGTTACTATAATATTATAAAACATGACTAATATTATTAAACTATCGTGCCGTGTTGGGTGTAATTAAGTAACTTTTACTTACTGTAATTAAATTACAATTGTAGCAACTTAGCAGTGTAACATTACAGTGATCCCTCGCTCTATCGCGTTTCATCTTTCACGGCTTCGCTGCTTCACGGATTTTTTTTACAGTGCAGATATTTTTACAGTGCGTCCACTGAACTTCAGCGCACGCACAAGAACGGGACCCTTTGACGAGTCGTTCATTGCAGTTCTCAAATATAATCAAAGGTGGCATATCTGTTTATAAAAATCTTCTTGCTCAGCAAAAGAAAGAGCGCCAACAACTCCCCATAACAATGTTCTTCTCCTGCGCCTTCAGTAGAAACAGACGCTACAGCGGAGCGGAGTCAGGACGAAGAGGCACAGTGAAATACGCCAGTGACAATGTTTCCAACCTTGTATTACTATATTAAAATTATTGTTTTAAACAAATTTTGGGCTTTAAAAGGGGTTTTGATTTTTGGTTTCATTCCATAGTTCAGTATTGCATTGTAAAATAATAAAAAATAACGCTGTGACTACTTCACGGATTTCACTTTTCGCGTGTTATTTTTGGAACGCAACTCCCGCGATAAACGAGGGATCACTGTACTTTGAAAATACTTTGAAATTACAGTAACTAATAAAATACTCAGTTACTAGTAACACCTACAACATTTAGGAAAAGAATGCAGCCTTCTTCTGCAGGAAATGGCCCCAACAAAGAGCATGTTGAATGTGTGAAACACCCATAAGCCTGACATATTCTGTCAATAAACACGCAGCAGCTCGTAGCAGTGTGTTATGCATTTCTATTGTTGGTGTTATGACAATTTCAAGAACAGTTTTTCTGTTTAAATGTCATTAATAAAACGCAAAAGCACGTTTGATTAATTTATATAGTATTACAAATAAAGTAATACTTAGTCACTTTCTTACAGCAGTAACTAGGTAATTTAACTAATTACATAAAAAAAAGTAATTAGTAACTAATTAAAATAATTAGTAACCAACATTTCTCAAAATGGCGTGAATGAAACTAAATGCAAGTCCAGGTATGTTTTTGATGATGGAACAATGTTAGAACATGGTCAGAATCAGAATGGGTTTATTGCCACTGTCAGTGATCAAAATTCACAAACACAGGAACTTGCTTTGGCGTGAGGTGCAACATAAAACAATGAATAAAACAGTAGCAAGATATATAAAAAGAGAAGGCATACATAAAATTAAGAATAAAATAAAATAGACTTAGAGTCTACAGAAATGTACAGTTGGCCAGACAGTAGCAAATTGGCAGAGCAAATAGATAGCTCTTTTATTATATGATTGATAAAGTGGCAGGTGCCTCCAACGGCAGAGGGAAAGAAACTGTTCTTGTGGCGGGAGGTTCTGGTCCGGATGGACCGTAGCCTCCTGCCCGAGGGGAGTGGCTCAAATAGTCCGTGTCCAGGGTGAGAAGGGTCAGCTGTGATCCGACCTGCTCGTCCCCAAGTCCTGGAGACGTACAGGTCCTGGACAGATGGAAGGCTGCAGCCGATCACCTTCTCAGCAGAGCGCACAATGCGCTGTAGTCTCTGTTTGTCCCTGGCTGTGGCTCCAGCGTACCACACGGTGATGGAGGAGGTGAGGATGGACCACACGGTGATGGAGGAGGTGAGTATGTACCACACAGTGATGGAGGAGGTGAGTATGTACCACACGGTGATGGAGGAGGTGAGGATGTACCACACAGTGATGGAGGAGGTGAGTATGTACCACACGGTGATGGAGGAGGTGAGTATGTACCACACGGTGATGGAGGAGGTGAGGATGTACCACACAGTGATGGAGGAGGTGAGTATGTACCACACGGTGATGGAGGAGGTGAGTATGTACCACACAGTGATGGAGGAGGTGAGTATGTACCACACGGTGATGGAGGAGGTGAGGATGGACCACACAGTGATGGAGGAGGTGAGGATGGACCACACGGTGATGGAGGAGGTGAGGATGTACCACACGGTGATGGAGGAGGTGAGGATGTACCACACAGTGATGGAGGAGGTGAGGATGTACCACACGGTGATGGAGGAGGTGAGGATGGACCACACAGTGATGGAGGAGGTGAGGATGGACCACACGGTGATGGAGGAGGTGAGTATGTACCACACGGTGATGGAGGAGGTGAGGATGTACCACACGGTGATGGAGGAGGTGAGGATGGACCACACGGTGATGGAGGAGGTGAGTATGTACCACACGGTGATGGAGGAGGTGAGGATGGACCACACAGTGATGGAGGAGGTGAGGATGGACCACACGGTGATGGAGGAGGTGAGTATGTACCACACGGTGATGGAGGAGGTGAGGATGGACCACACGGTGATGGAGGAGGTGAGTATGTACCACACAGTGATGGAGGAGGTGAGTATGTACCACACGGTGATGGAGGAGGTGAGGATGGACCACACGGTGATGGAGGAGGTGAGGATGTACCACACAGTGATGGAGGAGGTGAGTATGTACCACACGGTGATGGAGGAGGTGAGTATGTACCACACAGTGATGGAGGAGGTGAGGATGGACCACACGGTGATGGAGGAGGTGAGTATGTACCACACGGTGATGGAGGAGGTGAGGATGGACCACACAGTGATGGAGGAGGTGAGGATGGACCACACGGTGATGGAGGAGGTGAGTATGTACCACACGGTGATGGAGGAGGTGAGGATGGACCACACGGTGATGGAGGAGGTGAGTATGTACCACACAGTGATGGAGGAGGTGAGTATGTACCACACGGTGATGGAGGAGGTGAGGATGGACCACACGGTGATGGAGGAGGTGAGGATGTACCACACAGTGATGGAGGAGGTGAGGATGGACCACACTGTGATGGAGGAGGTGAGTATGTACCACACGGTGATGGAGGAGGTGAGGATGGACCACACAGTGATGGAGGAGGTGAGGATGGACCACACGGTGATGGAGGAGGTGAGTATGTACCACACGGTGATGGAGGAGGTGAGGATGTACCACACAGTGATGGAGGAGGTGAGTATGTACCACACGGTGATGGAGGAGGTGAGGATGTACCACACAGTGATGGAGGAGGTAAGTATGTACCACACGGTGATGGAGGAGGTGAGGATGGACCACACAGTGATGGAGGAGGTGAGGATGGACCACACGGTGATGGAGGAGGTGAGTATGTACCACACGGTGATGGAGGAGGTGAGGATGTACCACACAGTGATGGAGGAGGTGAGTATGTACCACACGGTGATGGAGGAGGTGAGGATGGACTCGATGATGGCCGTGTAGAACTGCACCATCATCTGCGCCGGCAGCTTGTCTTTCCTCAGCTGCTGCAGGAAGTACATCCTCTGCTGGGCCTGACTGATGATGGAGCTGATGGTCGGCTCCCACTTGAGGTCCTGAGTGATGGTGCTCAAAAGTCACTGAGGAATACTCTGACCTTAATTGCTCCACTACAGCGTTAGCACTCCAGCGCAACATGTAAACAAACAGAGCTACATGATGACAGCTCTCGTTCAGTTCATTGTGAGTGCGGGTCATGAAACACACAAAAGAAAAGCATGGTTCTAAAAGCCTGGCGTGAGTGTAAAAAGTAGAAATGACCCTTCTTTTATTAAACTATATAAGATAAGATAAGAGATCCTTTATTTGTCCCACAATGGGGAAATTCCACTGTTGCAACACACAGTTTAGGACAGGAATGAAAGAAATAGGCGCATGCAATAAAATAGGATAAATAAACATGGTCATAAAAAATACAATATAAAGTATAAAGTGCACACTCTCATTTACAGTAAAAATGGTAACTAAAGTGGCTTAAGTGTATTGTTAAGTGACTATAGTGAGGTAAAAGTGTATTAATAGTATGATAAATTATATTGCACATGATTGTAGCGGGTGAATGACACATGTTCAGGGCTAACAGTGTTCATTGTAAAGTCTGACAGCAGCAGGAAGGAAAGACCTGCGAAACCTCTCCTTCACACAGCGAGGGTGAATCAGTCTGTCACTGAAGCTGCTCTCCAGGGCAGACAGAGCGTCCTGCAGGGGGTGGGACTCATGGTCCAGCATAGACGTGAGTTTAGCCAGGACCCTTCTGTCCCCCACCTCACGCACTGAGTCCAGAGCACAGCCCAGGGCGGAGCTGGACTTCTTGATGACCTTGTCCAGCTTCTTCCTCTCCCTCTCTGTGATGCTGCTGCTCCAGCAGACCACACCGTACAGGGCGGCTGATGCCACCACAGAGTCGTAGAAGGTCCTCAGGAGGCCCTGACACTCCAAAGACCTGAGTCTCCTCAGGAGGTAGAGCCGACTCTGACTCTTCCTGTACAGTGCGTCTGTGTTATGAGTCCAGTCTAGTTTGTGGTTCAGATGAACACCCAGGTACTTGTATGAGTCCACTCTCTCAATGTCCCTTCCTGGATGTTCACTGGTGAGGGGGCAGTGGAGTGGCGTCTGCGGAAGTCCACCAGCATCTCCTTGGTCTTTCCGCGTTGATGAGGAGGTGGTTCTGCTGACACCAGTCCACAAAGTCCTGCGTTACTCCTCTGTACTCTCGCGTCATAAATGCGTCCGTGATGAGTCCGATGATGGCAGAGTCGTCAGAGAACTTCTGCAGAACACAGCTGTCCGTGTTGTGTCTGAAGTCCGAGGTGTAGAGGGTGAAGAGGAAGGGCGCGAGGACAGTGCCCTGCGGCGCCCCCACACTACAGGTCAGAGTGTCAGACACACAATCCCGGGCTCTCACAAACTGGGGTCTGTTCGTGAGGTAGTCCAGGATCCACTCTGCCAGGTCACAGTCCACACCAGCCGACTCCAGCTTGTCCCACAGCAGCAGTGGCTGGATGGTGTTGAAGGCGCTGGAGAAATCAAAGAACAGAATTCTCACAGCGCTGCCAGGGTTCTCGAGGTGAGAGAGAGAGCGGTGCAGCAGGAAGATGACGGCATCCTCCACTCCAATGCCAGGCCGGTACGCAAACTGCAGCGGATCCATGGCTGAGCTCACGGTGGAGCGGAGGTGGTCCAGGACCAGCTCCGCTCCACCGATAGATGAAGTAAACAGATATATTCTAACAGAGGTGGGTTTTATGTTTCTTGTCACTTTTTATTTAATGTAAATCGACCCAGGAATGACTAAAATATAAACCTTTAAAAACTCTAAGACGCTTCTGGCTTTATGTGTCCGTAACAAAAGACGTTCATAATTCACACGCGTGCGACTCCCAAACGGCATCTTTTTCTTGTAGACATTGTCTTCCAACATTATCTTCCAAGTTTGCTGTCGAAAACAACCTGTCTTTACACCTTTACTTGGTATAATTTGATTAGCAGTAAAATAAAGAAGAGTAGAGCTATGTTTAATCAGCGTCAGTGGGAGGAGCTTCTGGGGACGAGGCAGAGAAGCACACACTCACTGTCAAGAAAATCATCAAAATGAATAACATAACGTAAAATGTACAAATAAGATAAATCTAAAGATGATTGTATGTTTGGTAGCCTGTTTAGTTTATTCATCAAACCAAATACTCCACAAGGTTCTGACATAATTATATGCAAGCCTATAAACTATGTTAATGTTTATTGTCATTTACAGAAAAGGCCTATTTTATTTAGCAAATCAACAGAAAAAGGAGCACAAGATTTCTGCCAAACAAAATCAAAATTATATCGAAACCGTGACCCAGATTGAGATTGAAAAATCGGTAACACTTTATAATAACTACACTTATTTATGATTTAATAAAGCATGAACAGAGACTTAATTCATGATCAACAAATAGTTTATTAAGAATGATTCAGGCTTAGTAACTATTTAACATGTAATTAAATAGTTACTAATCCTGAATCATGTTTCATAAACTATATATTTATTATTAAGTATTTGTTAATGCTTTATTAAGGCAAAATATGATGTAGTTATTATAAAGTGGTACCAAAAAATCTTTTGTAGTTTAAATACACAACATGATCTCAGTCCAGTCCTTGATAGTCAGGACTGTCATCCATTTTATGTCATTGCCTTTTTTGCTGCAACCAAAAGTACATTCCACAGATATGGATTAGTCATGTCCATTGTTGGAGCTTCACGTCTAAAGTCTATTGTTGGTCAGTCAAATGGAATAACGGTGTCCAAGACTGTCAGCTGTGCCTCATTGATCTCAGTCCAGTATTTATGAACACCAGGACCGTCCCAAAACACATGCTAGTGATGAGAACCGCACTTTGTCCAACATCCTGTTCTTCTCTGTGAATAATGAAAGAACCTTCTGTGATTATTATGAAAGGTTAGTAGTACATGCTTCAGCTCAATGTCAACCTTTTAGTAATAATACATAGATAAAATACGTTTACACTCAAACACAGAGCACAGAGTCATAGATCAAGAAACATGCAGAAACGTTATAATATAGCTTGTTCATTTTTAATCCAAAGATATGTATTTATAATGGGCAAACAATAGAAAGCCAACCTGTTGCTCCACCATCGACTAAAACAAAAATAAGATTACTACATTTCAACAACTATTTATACACTTGATAAGTGGTTAGCAATGTTTTTATATTGTAAAAGGATTAGAACTAGCTTTGTTTGATCAAATCTGTTCATCTTCGGATTCGTCGGATCAGCCCTGGTTGACATTTATCTGCACATATATGTATGTTTTTAAAGGTAAAGCCTTATACAGAAACTACAAAGGTTAAAGTTTTTACAGCACATAAAGGAGCGTTTTTCCATTGAATGTCTAGTATGAGTGGATCTTTGTCTCTGTATAATTTAAAGAGTGTGACATTCTCTCTTCTGAAGTTCAAAATAAAGAACTTAAGCTGTGTAGAGTTTCTCCTTCTGAACTGAATACTGATGTGAAAAGCTGAAAAATCAGTGGACAGAATTCAGACATCTACAGACTCACTCAATGTCAGTTGATGGTACTTTAATAAAGAGCCATCATTATTGGAAACTGGAATTATAAGTAGTTCAAAAAAACATATTTAATTTGTCCTTGTTGAAAAAAGGGTGTCTGCATTTAACCCATCCCAACCTGTCAGCAGCAGAGGGCAAAGGTGCCTGGAAATGTGATCTCTGGATCCTGAGCTAGGTTTATGGTCAGAATATAGCTCAAAGATCAGCCTACTGCTCCCGTTTAAGTGTAAAATATAATTTTATGCTGGAGTATACATCTTAAACAGGTATCGATTTCACCTGACGCTGCTTCGGGGGGGTTGAGACCTAAGGTACCAGAGGTACTGGCAGGCTCACTCCACCCACAGCCTGATTCAACCATAGACAGTCACAAGTACCCTTCATTAGGGAGGCCATCGATAAACAAGTAAACATACTCACTGGAATGTATATTGTGATTATATATAATTTTCTCATATTTGGGATACAGTTCTATCACAGCACATCATGTGACACTTATGAAGAAAACAGAAGAGTTCAGTTGAATCTGTACGACTCTGATATGCTGGTCTGCCAAACAATAATGATACGTTTTCAAAGCTTTTGAACCTAATTGGACTACTTTTCCAGGGTTCAAGGGAGTTTGTCCAACCAGTCCTCATGTGGTTAGTGGAGCTTGTAGAAGGTGTTCGACCATGGTCCCCTCTGGACCTTGTTGCGGGCTGTAAGTCAGACCTGTTCCCAGTGTCATCGGTTCTGTTCAGTGTTTTTATGGACAGAAAATCTTGGCACAGTCAGGGGTCTCATCCCTACTGTTTGCAGATGATGTCTTGATGGTTTTTATCAAAATCAACCAGCTTTGGGTAATGACTGAAAGGATAAGATCGCGGTAAAAATGAGTTTCCTCCACAGGGTGGCTGGGTCCTCCGTTAGAGCAGTTGTTCCCAAAGTGGGGGTCGCGAGGGGTGAGCTGGGGGTCACGAGATGATTTCAAGATCACACTTTAATTAATATGACATTGCATTTGCTCTTTTTTATTAATTAAAAACAGTATCTTTTAGAGAAATAGGGTCCGTTAAGACAATAAACTATTAAAATAACCAATATTAAACCTGATTTCACACTTAAAATTATTGCTACTGTAATTTTCATTTAGCTTTGGGGGTCCCGAGTGGGTTGCATGGCTATTTTGGGGGTCACGGCTACAAAAGTTTGGGAACCCCTGCGTTAGATAAAGGATGAGGAACTCTGTACACAGCAGGAACCCGGAGAAGAGCCACTGCTCCTCCACTTCAAGATGGGGCCAGCTGAGGTGGCTCGGGCATCTGTTGCAGAGCCTCCTGGACGTCTCCTTGGGGAGGTGTTCTGGGCATGTCCCAGTGGGAGGGAGGAGTTGGAGGAAGTGTGTAGAAAGGGAGGTCTGGGCCTCCCTGCTCAGACTGTGGTCTCCTTGACCAGGCCCCAGATAAAGTGGAAGAACATGAATGGAATGTTACACACTATGGCATTTAACTTAGACCTATTTATTCACATAGAGACAACCAGGTGACGCCAACAAGCTAAGTTAAAGATAAGATACGATATGTGGAAAAGTAACTCCACTCACAGTAAGAACTCGTGTTCGTGCTCATCCAGGCAAAGCAATAACATCTCCTTGGAAAAAAGCAGGGAGCAGCAGGGAGCTGCACGATGCAGCTTTACAAGAATCTGTGTGTATGGATAATAGGTAAAAGTAATTCAGCAGTAATTTCTGAGCACAAGAACCTGCACTTGTGCCAGAGCTATTGCTGTTTACCCTCAAAGCAAATGCTGCTAGCAAAGTTACAAGTCAAGTGAAGTTAGGCTATTTGTACATTAAAACACAGAGATGAGATGGTGACGCAGAGCATTTGAGCTCTTGAGAGGAAGACAGACTCAATTGTGTTTGCACCCATCATCTGATCCCACCCACAGATTTCTACTTAGTTGCAGTTCTTTGAATAATTCAGATTCAGTGTCATACATAGGGTTAAAAAACACAATGGCTAAAAACAAAAAAATGTAAAATGGTAATCTGCAAATGTGAAAAAAGATAAAAATGTGCCCTGGTAAAAGCTATCACTGTTCATTTAACGGTAACTTTTAAAAACAATGCCTCTATTGTTTTCTTTATTTTTGTCAATTTCTGTCTTTCCCTGATTTTTTTCCTCACAGTTATTATCTGTCTGAGCTTGTCCCTGGAGTTAGAATTGTTCAGACATACACAGACGTAATCAGACCGTAATCGATGGGTCGCTATGTTCTTCTTGAATCTTTGCATTCATTGGCGGGGTACACTTGTGCATGAATGACCTTTGATTACCATTCACCGGGGCGCTATTCACATGCACAAAGACTGACCTGACCGGCTACTGGCCGGGTACGCTCTACAGAGAAGTGGAGGTCGCTCTGGCGTCATGCAGCATTCACTTTCGACAATCACAAAGATGGGGACTATAATAGCAGCGGTAGCTCTTAGATACATACTTTTTTTTGGAATGCCTCTGAATATAATGAACCATTATATATGACAAAGACTGGATTTTTGGTTGTCGTGCCCCAGTAATATCCTTTATGTTTGAGTCAATACTGTCTCGCACAATGCAATAATGAATAATTAATCATAAACAATTCCACACCCACTGTACTTAAAACCCTCTATTACGACTGACACAACCATCCTATAGAAATTGTGCCAGAGTTCAAGTACCTTAGCACAACAATTGATGATAAACTGAATTGGAACTGTAACACTACAGTCAAGTTTGCAAAAGTTTTATTGAAAGTTTTATTTTTTTACCTTAATGCGTTCCCTCTAAGCTGCGCGTGTGCGCAGTTGCGCATAACTCCACGTTGACTTCACGTTGACAAACTTCATTTGAGCTCTGATTTGAGATCTGTCTTGTCCCTCTGTCTCCGTCTTTAAGGGTCAGCGCCATAAGAGCCATGAGCAGCGCCACTTCAGACTCCTCTGTCTTCAGCAGCAGTGATGAAGAATCATGAACTAATCAGAGCAAACGCCACAGCGCATCTACAAAGTTTAGCTCTTCGGACAGTTTTCGCGTGTATTGGTATGCAAAATAGGCACGTGCGTATGTAATGAGACGTTAAGTGCTCTATGCACAGAATAATCCCAAATGAAAATTGGTAGAATGAAAAATAATGGCCACTGACGGCGTTTATTTACAGTTAAGTCTAATCAATGACATCCTTAGTCAAGAGTTAACTGTAAACTCTCATTAGGTCTTATTTAAAATAGGCTTATAATCTGAACATGACAATACAGCTTTGTCCAGAGGCTTCCAGAGGAAATTTAAGTAGAATAGTGCACAGAAGTGTTGCTGGATGTGAGTCAGTCTTTATGTTAAAATGCTTTAGAAAACTCTGAAAGCTTTGGAGGGGAAAAACACCATGACCCTGATTTGAACACAACTTATTATCGTGATGATGTACATTGTTCATCCTTGCTCCCTATTTCTATTGACTTCTTTTAGAAACAACATAAATAATATGAGGCCTGTTGTCCTGAAAGTTTCAGTCTTTCTGTAGCCTACACAATCGAGTGTCCAGTGCAGCTCACAGACAGGGGACGCTGGAGTGCAGGGGCTGTGAGCTGAGCGGAGCAGAGGACAGTGCAGCTTAGACAAACACTGACAAGATTTAGACTCAAGAGATAAGCAGTGAACTACAAAGGTTAGCCTAACTGAAAAACATTGGTGCTGGGATGGAGCATTTCCTTCAAAAACTAAAACAAAGTAGATAAAATTGTGGGACGAAGAAGCAAGATTTCAGGGAAACAAATAAACATACTTTTTGGCCGAGAAATACACTTTAACTCAGGGGTGTCCAAACTTAGGGGCAGGTAACCTAAATGGGTCTCGAGCAAAATTGCGTTGTGGGAAAAAAACTACGCTTCTGAAACACGTACGAGGCGGAGTTCCACAGACGACAGATAACGATGAAGTGAATCATCATGTCAGCTGTCATGAGCCACCACATCTTTAATGAGGCTTGGGACGTTCATTTTAGGTCTGTATTACATCATCTGCTGTTTAGGTTATGACAGCAGAATCTTTTTCAGTTTTACAGTCAGTCATTTGGGCCAATTTAGCAGGAAGCCTGAGAGCCAAAAAAAAAGTTGGTGTGAGGACAGCACTAGTTTGGACACCCCTGCTTTAAATCTTGCTCAGAAGATCATGGTGGACACACACTGAGGACTGTTTCCTACATCTGGACTAAGGTTTGTAATGCCTCGAACGAAGACCAAGCCCACACAGTATTCAGCTCAATGACTAGTCTTAGTAGTCTGCTCTTCTGATACATGGACTGCATTTAAATGTTACCTATCTGTATTTTTCTGTGTCCTTTTTACTGTATGTCTCCTTTACCTTGTGTGATTGAAAGATTTTATGAGCAAGACTAAACATTTCATTCATTAACAGCGCTGAATAGTGTATTTCCTTTTCCTAACAATAAATGTCCTTTCTGACCTGACTGACATCCACCCATTTTCCCCACATCATTATGACACTATGGCACAGCGACGTGGACAGAAATTCTACTCAGCCGCAGTCCAACTTTGAGTCATTCTGTTGCACAATTGAAGTCCAATGAGGCGCTGTGATAGTCGATGCTCCCATACGGCAAAAACTGTTTTTCGGTCGCCTGTTCAGCCTACACCACTTCGTGAAAACAATCTGTTCAGCTGTATCTCTGACTTTGATTACTCTCGGGCCAACACAAGTCTTTACGGCAGATGGTATATACTTGGCAAGAAAAGAGGTAAGCGGCTGACCACACATTTCATCCAGTATATTGCCTTTTCTTTCTCACTGTGCATCCCTTCTGTCCTTTTCAGCATCTCACCTTGCAATCCCCAGTCTGCAAAAAATACAGCTTGCAGCCCACCGCATTCAAATGAAATTCTCCGTAGGTTTGTAATGTGGGTTGTATAGGTTAAATATGAAGGCTATGTCTACTTGCATCATTCAAAAAAGTGTGGAAATGGAAAATCTAACTTTATCTACAAAGATAAGCTGTCCGACTCATTCGTCATTCCTCTTTGCCATCAACTCAACAAAAACATCCTCGGCTATGCCCTTGCCTTTTAATCAGCATCATTCATCATCATTTTTTAAACCTTCTATTTAAATTGAGTGTTGTTGTATATAACAACTTTAACTTTCACATCTCCATAATAAATGCTTTGTATGTGCAAACATATAGTATTCTCCCGGAGCATGGAGTATTAGCTGCAACTAAAGATTATTTTGGTAATTGATTAGTTTTGCAATTATTCTTTTGATCAGTTGATTATTGAAGCCAATGAAGCCGTTTGAGGATGTCCTGGTGTAATATTTACGAACAAAAAGGTGTTTTAATCAAAAACACAACATTTACATATTTCCCGTGTCATTTTTGTGTGATTCCTGTTTTATCTGAATAATAAACCCTCCTCTCTCAGCTCATGGCATGTTTTGGAGCCTGTGTATGGTTGAGTTAAGGATCATTTGATTACTAAATTAGCTGACAACTTCTATAATCAATTAGTTGTGATTAATCAATTAACTTGTTGTATCCCAAGCGTGGAGGCTGTTGGAGGGTGGGCTGGTTTTGGTAACACAGGAAGGGTCAAGGCCTAAGGAGCATATGAGTAATGTATCTGTCAGAAGTGCAGGGATAGAAGGCCACAAAAGATAAATATTTAAGTAAAGGTATCCAGTGACTAAACAAGGTCTAAACAAAGACTTAAACCAGGATGATACCAAGGTTAAATCGGACTAAACTTGGGCTTAAAGGAGCACTGGTGAAGGGTTCTGCAAATGCTTGTCTCCATGGAGATGTTATTGCTTTGCATATAACGTTTTAGTTTGGCAGTAAACTTGTATCTCTGTTGAGACAAGCACGTGGCCCCAAAAAAGTTAGAGTAGATCCGTGGAGAGGCAACCCTGCTGACAGTAAGAATGTTTTTCAAGGTTTTCTCAATGAAAAGCAACAAATTGCATGTTTGGAAAGAACTCAGTTGGAAAAATGTATCACGGTATTTAGTACACCATGTCAAAGAGCATATTATTCACAGGGAAATGCTTGTTTCTGGAGGAATTCTGGCTGCCAAATAGCACATCATTACCATGTAAATACTGAATGAAGGTTATTGATGCAATCCTATTAGGGGGCTTGGTCTGCCAAAGAGGAAAATTAAGAGAAACTTTTTGTTGATTTCATAGGAAACACAACTTTTAATACATTTCCTAGTGAATTGTGTCTAATTTAAACACAACCAAGTCAGATCAAGTCAGGTTCGGGTCTTAACAGATGTTGTCGCACTGGAGTTTCCTCACAAAAGCAAAAGCTGGCAGCACTCGCATCACAGTAGCACTTAGCCTACATCTGCCGTTAGCATTTGGATAACTAGACGAATTTGGGCCATTGGACCACATTATTCTCCATGTCTTTGTTTCAGTTTTTTTTCTGTTTCTGTTTGTTCCAGTAGTTGTTGAGCAGTGGATTAAAGAGCAGCTCTGACACAGTAAAATGAATGGATTGTTTTCCCCCACAGCAGTTGAAAGTGGGCCTGAAAGGGACACATGCCTGATTGACATTTATTTATTTTTGTGCTATTTTGTCTCTATTACTTTTTGACTTTGTCTTTCAGTCTCTGGTCTTGCTCTGTTTTAGTTGTTGTTTGATAGATACTATTTTGGCACATTTCCGGCCTTGCATTAAGGAGAGGTAACCGCTAATAATACCAACTCCATCCACAAGGGACCACTAAAAGAATAACTGATTGTTTTGCGTGTCTTCTGAGATGTTCCGTTGTAAATTGGTGGTAGCAGGGTGAAGGCGAGGTACAGATGACTAATGCATGTGTCAGAGGAGCAGGAAGTGTCCGGCGTTTCTCTAATCCTGTGTTTAGTGTCAAAGTGACCTCAGAAGATCAATGCCCCGTCACACAGAGGACAGTGTGGCGAAGGAAGGGATTAACCGCACAAAAATACAGTCTGGTTTAATTTCATCCAGCTCAGGTTTATTGTATTGAATGATGATGTGATGATTTATATCACAGTGGTTTTGTGGTTAAGTCCTCTGGATTATACCAAAACCAGGATACAATAGCTATAAAACAGGGACGGAAGGCCTACCTTCTACTAGTCCTACTACTTGGATACCACTTCTACTCCAGGCGCCGGACCTATGTGGATATGTTTGTCTTATGCTGCATTCACACTGAGGCTGCTGCCTCTAGTTGGACGCCTCTGTATTTTGAGGGCAGCCGCTTTGATCGTGCATCATGGACGCCTCACGCAGCTGAAAAAAATAAAGTCACCAGCAGACGTGCGGCTCGTCCAATGCACATTTAAACATTTACCAGACAGTCCAATCTTCTGTTTTCGTCCTTCTTCCATTTAATGAAATACGTAGGTATGTGACTGAAGCGTGATCTCTGATTGGTTGGCTACATAAAGTTCAGCTTTGTTTATCTCCTGTGCAAATAGAACGACCAGAGCAGTCGCCCCAAAAATACTCTGGATGTGCCGCATGCCAAAAACACGAGATCCACGTTGCCCTTGTCGCGCTGTAAAAACGCTGGAGGCGTTTGCTGTGCGTCCACCAGACTTAACATGTAAACTGGTTGCCTGCAGTCTGAATACAGCATTATTTGTTGTTATTTTGCTCTTACTGGCGTCAGTTTCCAGACTTTTAATTATTGATGAACCACTTAAGGGTAAAAATATTGCGATAGATACAGCCATGAACGTGTCTTGGAGGATGGTCTGGTGAAGGCTGCTTTTTTCCTCTTTTAAGACATTTCCTGGTGAATTATGTGTATTTTTAGCACAATCAGCCTAAGCAACTTGACCCAAGTTCAGTCTCAAAGGTTGTTGACATGGGATTACCTGAGAAAAGTCAACTGAGTACATGTGGAAATACAGCAGGCGATGCTAGCATTGCAGTTGCATTTACGCTGCATTCCAGACAACAGGGAGGTCGGTCATTACCCACTTTAATTAAATCTTATGTAAACAACATGGTTAATGTTAAACCATAGGCTAACAAAGGTTAACATTAAACAAATGTCTCAAGCATGCTAAATAACACATTAATTTCAGTATTTAACCTGTAACAAACGTTTACATCATTTATGGGGTTAACCACTCAGATCCACTTTTTGTGGTGAATATTATTGCTGTAACATGTCACAGTTGATCTTGTATGTGAAGTGGGAGTCCCTCAACTATGCATTGCTAAACCTTGCTGCTAATTCTGAAGATATATCTTCAATTATCCCGTACATACCTAAATTTGAGGAACACCTCTATTGAGGAAAGCTGATTAGAAAACACAGAAAGGAGGAGGACGGATCAAAGGATGTCAAGCCTGACCAAATAGAGTTAGTGACTTTGGCCGATTGGCTCAAAACAATAAAATGCATTATGATCATGTGTATTTTCAAACATATTGCTTTGCCTGAAAATTTGCTTTGCCTGAAAATTTCCACCTATTTATAGTGCATAAAATCCTTTTACCCGTGGTGTCATTTCCACCTATCTCCATGGAGAAAGATTCATTCAATGTCACACTATGGAACATTCCAGTTATATTGATTTACCTCAATCATCTCAATGGAGACAAGCAGGTGGAGTACCCTACTCCAATAAAATTACATAGTACATCTTTAAGGGACTTTGAAGAAAGCAGGCTTCAGTCTTTTTTTAAAAATTGGTCTACAAGTGATGCACCGGCATCGATACCAGGTGCTAGTACTCGTACTCGTACTCACTGAAGAGCACCCGATACCTGCGCTCGATACCTCTTATGGTAATTTTACAGCAGCTCACGTCAGTAGACGCTCACTCATGGCGCTTCTCCTGCTGTCGCGAAGGAGCTCAGATGTCAGCCGTGTGGCAGTTTTTCAAAGTGAACGAGACTGATTAAAGTCATATTTCCATTAACGTGGTACAACACGGATCGGGACTGAACAAAAGTGAACCGTACCGCCCCGTTTGAGGGTCCAAAGGGGCCGCGAGAAGTACAGGCTCTCATAGGGTACAGCTCGCTTTAGCGCGGACCGGTTTATGATTGGACGAGAGAGAAGAAAAAAGAACGAGGTGAATACGAAACTGCAGGAAGAAAATATAAAGGCAAAATAATCATTCCTCACCAAACGCTGCCTTGATCTTGTAAAAAAAAAACGGCGTATTTCCAGAGACAATAAGTGTTTGCTGAGCCGACAGAGTTAGCAAAACAAGGCGAGCATCAGCTGTTTCCTGTTTACGACGCACGACACTCGCATTTAGCCCCAAATAAATATTTTTTTCGATGCCTATGGCAGCCAACTTTATTCAAACCTAACATTTCATATAGAGATGTTAAAACATGGCGCAGAGGCGCAGAAAAGTGAAATAAAAGCAAAAGAAGCTGCTTAGCTGTTAAAGTTGACTCTTGAATGTAAGAGTAAGAGAGTTGAAAGTAGGTATTGAAAAAATCATTTTCAAATGTAACTTTTTTTACTTCAAACATTTTTTTAATGAACAGTACTGGTACTCGGTATCGATGAGTACTCAAAATTAAGTACTCGTACTCGTTTGGAAAAAAGTGGTGCATCCCTATGGTCTACCTTAACTTTCTCTTAAAGCCATCAACCAACTGCAGCTATAAAACCTGTCCCAAAAGAGCTTACTTTATATCTTTTCATCTGTTTCATGAGTGAAATAAATACTGACGTTGAAATCTTCTACTCTATTGAACTGAAAGCCACATTTCTGAATCATGTTTCAAAGTTGTATCCGTCCTGTTTACATGGGACCATTCATTCTTCCTGCTACTGCACTGACGGGTGGAGAGGCTTCTGGCTGAACATTAGCATAAATCAAACACAAAAGAAAGCCATGTTTCTGCCTCAGCTGTCGGGTAAGCGGCACATTTTGGAGAAAACAGCAAAAGAAGTATCCATCCAAGGCTACAGTCACAAATCAATGTAACAAGACTGTCTATATCAAGGATTAACATCTTTAAGGCCAAATGGAGATGGATTAGACTAGAGATGATCCTTAAAATGCTCAACCAGGGACGGGTACGATGATAGCCTATTTTCTGTTTGAATGCATCAGCCAATTGTCCGGTGTTAAGATAATGGCCACATTTGCAGCATATCTCTCAAATGCAAAAGACATCTCCACTTCAATATCGCCCCTTTACAGATTTTTACAGAGTTTAAGGCCCTCTTTGATTCTATAGAAATCTACACTGTTTCTCGGTCCAGGTGTTATTTTTTTTCTCTCTCCTGTACTCATAAAGGTCCTGTTTCTTTTGACACGAGAGCATGCGATTAGTTAAGTTGCCTGTCAATCATATCATTCGGGATTCGTAGGGGACATGACACGGTTCCAGACTATTTGTAAAGTATAGGGAAACCGTATTTTGGCTGAATCTATTAAAAGCATTGATTGATTAGAAGTATTGAATTGTTAAATTAATATTGTTTTTCATATTTTACTGTGGTAGAAATGGCCATGTTGATAAAGCGTCATTGACTTGGGTGAAAATGAAACCTGCTACTCTTCGTTTGGTAGACGATTGCTAATCCCATAAAAAGATTAGCTTTGTAGCACTTAAAAGGCATGTGCATAGTAAAAAAAAAAAATCCTTTCTTTCTATCCATGAGACCAATTCTTCTATAAAATGCCACAGTATAAGATATTGATATTTTGGCAAACCCAGGGTGAGCACTTTGACTGTTTTGTGACTGGAGAATGCAATGGGTGAAGCGTCTTGCTTAATGGCACAAAGACGGAAAAAAGTGGAATTAAAAATATATCAATCTTCTCACACATTTTATTCATTTGGCTTTAGTTTTTCAGAAACTGCATGATCAGTATTGTTTGAATGATGGATGAAACGGTTGGGTTGTTGGTTTTGAAGCATAAGTGTGATGGAGACCCTATTCGGTCATATAAAGGAACATGGAGAATAAAGCAGGGATTCTTGTGTTGATTTCAAACTAGTTTTAGTTGCAGAGAGGAGCAGAGGAGATGAAAGGGTCTGTGTGCGGAGCCCAAGGCAGAGAAGAACCTATACTTTCTTACCAACATATAGTACGGATCAAAAGTTTAAGACCAGTTGAGGACATGGCAAAAGTCACATTTTGCATGCTTAACAAGTTTCCAAGAATATTCAATAAGAAATGGGAGTGAGACAGTGGCGTGAGGTCAGGACAAGCAAGACAAGCAGTGATTCACCAATAAAACTTAAAATCACCGTGTGTCAAAACTATAATTAAATTGTTTCAAAAATATCCAGGCCGTTTTCCCTTCACTTTCTCTGTTCGCTGAAGCTTGGCTTGAAGTCACAGTGTGTTTTTTGTGGCCTCTAGAGGCCATTAGAGTAGTACTGTAGACCAGACCTGCCGCCCAGCGTGCTCTCTGACCCTGTAGCGCCCAAGCTCATCCACACTCAGCTCTCTGACATGAGCTTTTACAAGCGCGGAGGACAGCAGGACGTTGCGCATGAGTACTGAGGACCACGCCAGGCTCATACAGTAATGAAGGACTGAATAAAACAACCAGTGATGTCTGCTGCAGCGTCTGAGCGCGAACTGTGCATGTGCCGCAGAACGTCAACTACAGCACAAACGTTCAACAACTAGCTTTTAGCGTCAAGTCATTGTTTGTAGCCAAGACTATGTTCATGTTTCTAATGGTTAGATGTTTGTAACAAGTACAGGCTGTTGTTTAATCACATAGTGAGCTAGTTTGTGTGTAATGGAGTATCCATAAAGCAGAACAGTGGAGTTAGCAGAGGAGCATCTTCTCGAAGCGTCTGTCTGTGACCGAAAGTTTTGTGAAGCTACAACAGCAATAAAGGAATAATGGGACTTTTACTTAAGAATGAGTCGATCTGTGGCTGTTTTGGAAAAACTGCACTTCAAGGAAATACACGACAATTCTTCAGGAACAACGTGGCTTTTATTTGTATCATCTGACAGGTGAGTTTTATCGCAGCTGGTTTAACGCAGGGCCTGTTTTTAAAGTGACATTTGTGACACATGAAGCTCTATAATAAGTGCAACTGTCTGACCAGAGCTATTATTGTGAGAATCGTTAGCATTACACACCTGCAGTAAAGCTTTCATATGAGATAAAATAATTGAATTAGCATTATTATGTGTAGGTAAGAAAGTAGAGCTTAGGCTGCCGGATTCATGCGTCTATGTAACTCTTTCCTTACGTAAATGCAATTGCAATCATCACAACAGGAAAATTGAATCAGGCATTATTGGGGATTGCATCTGCAAAGGTTGGCTTCCTTAAATGTCTCAGTGACTGCTGTGAGAGTTAGTGCGGGACTGCAGATGGAGATTAGCTCAAAGCTATAATTTGGCTTGTTTGCAGCAGGTATATCATGTATAGCAGTGCTTCTGTCGTGAAATAATTTTTGAGGGTCCCCAGATGATAGGGGAAAATTGGTACAATAGTCTTAAACAAGGCTTGACCCCCTTCAAATGTAGAATGTAGATTCCTATTTCTTGGCCAATCAAAGTCATTTTTCTAGGTCTATATTCTCAAAATAAAATCAAACATTAGATATAAGGCTAATTTATCACTTTGCGTGTCGCCTATTTTTTGTGTTTGGGGGTCGCGAATGTGAACTAATTTGATTTTTGGGGTCGTGACTAAAAAAAATTTGAGAACCACTGATGTATAGTGTCATAAACATGCACTTTTCCGACCAAACAAATAAATTAATAAAATAAAATCCACATTATATGATATGAATGATCATTTGTACAACATAAAAGATACTCAATCCAACCAGCAAGGCTCATGTTCTACCATGTTCCGTCATCAAAAACATACATGGAGTTGCATTCAGCTGCATTCACGCTGTTTTGAGGAATGATCAATCCTCTCTCCTCCGAGCGTCAAAAACACTCCCTGCTGAACTCCCTCGATCAGTGACAATTTTAAGGTTTCATACGTCACTTATCCGAGAATCTTTTGCAGTTTTAAGTCCTTAAATCATCGCTAGACTCTTTCTGAGCATTTCTGCCAATAACTGCTACTGCTAACCGCATCATAGCGTCTCTTAAGCGCTAATAGGGACGTTGTTAGACCTAAATCTTCCCAAGCCCCACCAAAATATTTTCCTTTGACTGGTATGATTGTATACATTTCCAATACAAAATCCACGTTGTTTGTTAGCCCATATATGTGTTGATGATTGCATCTTATGAGCCGTGGTCCCTCCTGTTAGCCCTGTACAGCGCAGCCTTCATTCTCATTCAAGGGGAAGCTGCTCCGTCCGAGTCTGGGAAGTTGGTTCATCCCATCTCTTTGCGAAGTGGGAGATCCAAAAGCTAAACTTTAATAGATTTTTCTCTCAAATTTAGGCTCTAAACTAAAGGTGGCACAGGACAAGATGTAGAAATTCAGGCGAGAGCGGTAAGAACTTCCGCGAAAACGTTTTTCCGCTGGAACCCAGTCATAATGATGCATTCATATTTGACTTATATAACAAAATGAAAATATGGAGTTTTGGTCTTGATGCTCAGTAGCTTAGCCCCCCCATTCAAGAAAAATTATTTCATTTATTCCATAATAAGCAATTTTTAAATGTATTTATTAATTTTCAAAACAGATTTAAGGTACGTAAGAGCATGTTCAATTGCTAATAACAACATGAAAAAGAGTAATAATATTTGTCTAAAAGGTAAAGAGGGGTAGACAGTCTCCTCTGCCTTGCATGTGTCCACCTCCCTCCTGTAGACAGACTCATTGCCATCCAAGATGATTCCGATGAGGGTGTTGCCTGCAAACTTGATAATTTTTAGTCGTGGCTGGAGGTGCAGCAGTAGGTTGATGGCGTTGTCTACAGAACTGCAGGGGGTCCTGGAGGGGGGAGTGATGGACTTGACGTCATGACTACAGACGTCAGCGCCACAGGCCTGTAGTCATTCAGTGATCAGGGGCTTCTTGGGTACAGGAGCGATGATGGACAGCTCAGAGCTTTTAAAATATGAAGATTGGAGCCAGTTGGTAGCCCTTGATACCTTCCCCCCGAGGTTTCTCTGTCGCCATCTCAGAATGCTGCTTCCTTCTGTTACCTTAACTTAGTACAGTACTGTATAGTGCTCGGACATCTGATGAACCATGTTTGCAGTAACAGACAGTCTACATTTCATAACGTGCTCTCAACAACTTTGCTGCTGCTACGGAGAAGATGGGTCAAGAAGCACCGAAATATATCAATGAATAGGAATGATGTGCTTTCAGGTCTACTATGGCAAGCCTAAATGGAAAAAAAAGAAAAGTGTAACAAATTTTAGCCAAAGACTGATTTCATAAATAATAAATGTGACATTGGGATTTATATATAATTCATGTTGTCCACAGTCTACTGATGGTTGCTTCAAATAAATTACGCTGTCAAAAAGAAAAAAGGTCTACAGTGGCTGCTCACTCTGCAGATCAAGAGGGAGGTTTTCACACAACCGGCATAATTAGGTGTTTAAACGATCCGTACAGGGCTTATCTCCCATTACCAGAAAATAAACTGATTTAATCATCATTTGAAATTCATTCATTTTCTACCGCTTATTCCCGTTAGGGGTCGCGGGTGACTGGAGCCTATCCCAGTGACTTTGGGCCTTAGGCGGGGTACACCCTGGACAGTGGCCAACTCGTCGCAGGGCTGACACAGAGAGACAGAGACAAGGACAGACAACCATTCACTCTCACATTCATTCACTACGGGCAATTTAGAGTTGTCAATTAACCTACACAGTCATGTCTTTGGACGGTGGGAGGAGCCAGAGAACCCGGAGAGAACCCACGGTAACACGGGGAGGACATGGAGAAAATTAAACATGTATTTGCAATATTTTCTAGTGTTTTGGGTCTTTGCTGTTACGCTCAGTGGTGCTCTCTAACTGAGAAAAAAAATGACATGGCTAAAAAGGTACTAAGAATACTACTCACTTGTTACATTTTAATGTAATTATAGGAGCATTTTAGATCATTCTTTTTTTTTTTTTTTTTTTTTACAAAACCTGATCAATTTTACTGATCTTTTTTATGCTGAATAAAGTTTTAACCCACGATGTGCATGATTGTAGGTTTAGAAAGGTGCAGATACAGCAGTGAGACGGGTGTGGATTTGCGACATTTGGGACTGTACTCAGTATTCATACAATTTTAAATATAACTTATTATAATGACATGCTGAAATTGTACTCAATTAGTGCATGTTTAAAAATGTACCCAAAAAAGGACATTTACCCCAAAAATCTACTCAATTACAGTAACATGAGTATTTGTAATTTGTTACTTTCCACCCTTGCTTATACTTTTGTGACTTTTGTAGCATTGAAATTCCAAAACGTAACTCTGGTACACTGTGGATATAGTTACTTTTATTGATGTCATTTATTGATCAGGCCTTATAAAGCCACTTTATATTATATATACTGTACACACACATATATACACACAATTATGAATGATGAATGAGCTTTGTCCACTTACTCCAATGTTGAGAGAAACATCTCTCTAGGATAGTCCCAAGGAGCGGCTTTCACATGGTTCTCATCCAACAACATGGTTTAATAGAGTTCAAAAAGTTATAGGTCAGATCCGTGGAGAGGCAACCCCACGTACAGTAAGAAGTAAGAATGCCTGCAATAAAAATATATGTAATTGAGAGATAAGTTAAAGGCGCTGTACCTGATTTATGAAACGTGAAAGACTAGTTAATCGTTTGTGTTGTGACCGCAACTGTAGTTACAACTGTTATGTTGTAACGGCAACTGTAGTTTCAACGGTTTGTAAAGCGCTTTGGGTGCCTGTTAGGTGGAAAAGCGCTCTATAAATAAAAATTCTTCTTCTTCTTCTAATCTACAGGATTTTTGGCAGTAAATCTATGATGCAGTAATACAGTAAATCTGTTTGCTCCAGTACAGATATATTGTAAAAGCATCTATTTCAGTGAAAATGAGACCATACCGCGGGTTTCTCTGCATCTATTTATAAAGCATTTTGTACTACTAGAAGTACAAAGTGCTTATAAACTCATGATGGTGAATTTAAAATAAACTTGTTCTGTTTTTCACAATTCAAAACAGTAAAAATCAGGTACAGCGTCTTATAATACAATACTGTCTGTGTAGACCCTCAGTTGTCCAGGTAAGTTTCTTTTGCTATATAGAACTGCGGGACATCTCTGTAAACAATAACATCTCATGGGAAAAAAAAAAAAAAAAAACATGTTCTGTAAAGTAGGGGGTGAAATGTTTTGCCAGATGCCCTTTGGCAAAGCTTACTCACAACCTTTTGGTAGCTGTTGTGGCTGATGCACAGAAGATATATTGATTGACATACCTGGCCAACTATCCATTCACTAAAACAAACCGAACAGTACAGAAAAACCCGTACATCAGTTGGTTTGCTGACATTTTTGACACTCGCAGACTGCGGAGACGGATGTACAGCAGAGGAAAATGATAGTGCGATCACAAAGGCAATTCCAACTTCAGAGACAAATGATACGACACAGGCTTTCACTCAAAACAACTGTCTTTTTCCTGTAAATAAAGAAGACGGTTTCGTTCATTCAACTGCATGATATTTTCCGTTATAAATGTATATACACTGAAGTAGTCATTTGCAGGGGGCTGGCACAGTTGCTTATTTCTTATCCAACAATGTCTCTGGTTGGATAAAATTGTCGGTTTCTGTCAGTTGCTTCCCTATTATTCTGATCGAACAAAGTACAAGCTCTTTAAAGTACAGTCGAAGATAAATAATGAAATAAGTTCAAAAGCAGAAAATAATGCACAGAATATCTGAACAGAGATAGCAAAAACACACGCTGCTCAAGTCGTCGACCGTGGAAGATGTTTTGGCATACATTTGATTTCACTTTGCTATTTAGCTGCATCTGTCTATGTTGTTAAAGGCAGTCATGCAGAAAGACCCAAATTAAAACTGCTTCTCTGTTTGCTTCCAAAATAACAAACCTCTATTACATTTCCAAAAGCTCTATGAATGTGTCAGAAGAGCATGATTGCCTGGTCTGGCTCCAAGCGTGGCTAGCGCAAACAACAGGTGCTAACAACTAAAACATGGACACCCACCGCCAGCTCCTCTGAATAAACTCTAAATTCACAATCACACGAGGTCAGAGTACGCAGTCTCTGGTTAGATCGCCATCTGGTGTGTCTCTAGAGAATCTGTCGGTTACTTGTCCCAGAATTATCCAACTCAGATCAGTAAATAGTGCATGCAGAAGAATTTGCTATGGATTACAGTTGCCGCTTTTAATTAGCATTTTGATTCTTCAGCGACGTACAGGAGCGTTTTTATTTCAACCTGGAGAAATGGTGGAGAAATGGGTGGATGGTGGACTTTTACATGCTCCTAGAGTACCTTTGCTTTGGCATCTCGTGTTTTAGAACTTAAAAACGATGTAAGCATTGAAAAGTACACTTTACTTTCTACTAGTAGGTGTTCCCTCATTTGGATTTTGTGCTAGCACTCTATCTAGTGTCAGCAAAGGGATGTACCATGGGGAAAAAAAGCAAACCTAGTTAACGCCGGCGTGCTAATATAAGCGAGCAATTGTCTCGAATGCAATTTGACGCAGAAATGCTCAGAACGAGTCATGAGAACGAGTTAACAATATATTATAAAAGAGCCTGCCAATTTGCACTACTGTCTACCCAGCTGTGCATTTCTGTATATAGTCTTAGTCTATCTTAGTCTATTCTATTTTATTTAATTCTTAATCTTATGCATGCCTCTTTTATATATTTTATTCATTGTTTTATGTTGCACCGAAGCAAGTTGCTATGTTTGTGAATTTTGATCACTGACAAAGGCAATAAACCGATTCTGAGATGATTTACGGATTAAAAAACAGTACAGTCTTAAATCTGGAGATTTGAAACTGAGTATTTTGTGAGACTCGTAAACAGATTCATGAAACAAGCATGAATGACGCTTAACACAATTTCATACATTTTTTGATGAGCGGACAATGTTATAGCATGTTTAAAAGCTCAAAAACTTCTGTATAAACTTTACGTACTGTGGTGGTGAAGACGGCGAGGATGAGGAGGCTGATGGTTCTGCTGCTGCGGTGGAGGTGCACCAAAGGAGGGCTAACGTACAGCTGCTGAAATGGCAAGAAGAAGGAGTGGATAATAGCTTGAGCGGTGAGTGGTTGAGAGCCAAAAGTACTGAGCTGTAATTAGCAGATAGGAAAAAGGAAAGCAATCGTTAACAGCAACGACGCATGAGGCTCTCGTAGCTTTACCCCCCACCATACAATTAAAGTTGCTTTACAATTTCAATCAGTATTCATTCATTCACTCCCCATACTCCCCTTTTGTGCAGGTGGAAAGTGAAAGAACAGCATTAGATTGCATTGTATAGAGTCTATCCCTGAACTAAAACATTCAGACAGCAATGTTAGATGCAACTTTTCCAGTGAAGAGTGCAGTACATGCTTGTTATTACTTTACTTTGTTATTACTTAGCCTACAATGTTCCGTACAAAGGCATTTAATATATCTATTTAACATTTATTCAATTCAGTTCAAATTTCTTTTTTTCTAGAACTGATCTGTAACCTGGCCTGACAACGTCAACTGTTTGTCTCCATGGAGATAGATGCGTTTAAAGGGGACATATTATGCTTTTTTTTTTTTTTTAATCCTTATCATAATCGAGTTTCCTCATCATTAGATTACTCAAAGTTGACTTTGATTGATTAATGCATGTTTGAGTAATCCTGTTTTGTCAGCAACTGAGGCTCGAGTGCTCAGAAAAATCTTGTTTTCAACTATCCCTGTAGCCCTGTACTTAATTATGATTATTTTATTAAGTAAGGCTCCGAGTGATACACGCAAGTTCTAAAATATTACGTAGCTTCTTTTCAAAAATAAAAACATGTAACAATCGGCTGCTTGTTACGGTGAAACGTTGACGAGGCGGGGCTTATCAGTTCTGCAGTTTTGAACAGGATGTCGTGGACGTGTTTCTATCATTAAGCAGTTTTAGATCAATATTGCGGTTTACATTGGACAAAATGTTAAATGATGATCTAATTTGTTGTCGTTCAATATTAAGTACCTGGAAAAAGCATCATATGTCTTCTTTAAAGGTCCCATATTCTGCTATTTTGCCCTTTACACAGTCTTTTCTATGGGCTTTGTTGATAAAATTTTGCGTTGTACAATATCCATAACATAACAGTTTCCCAAAAACACCCATTTCTTGGACTGGCCCCCCTCCTTGCAAAAGCAAACGGCTCCCTCTGAGATCTGACCCCCCCGAACAGAGAGCAGGCTGCTCCCCCGCCTAACTCGTGCCGAAGCCTAGAGCGGAGATGTTGCGCATGCGCCGTGTGCTCCGGTAAACAGCGATACACAAACACAGGAATAAACCTTTTATGCGTCCTGACGGTGCGTCGTGCTGAGTCCTACGTCCTGGATCTGACCTGGAGTTTGACGTGCTCCAGTACCTCTATGACGCACGCTGCCGTTTGGTAAATAACAAGCTAACTCTTCGATCTGTCGTATCCATCGTGTAATTACTGTGTAGCATTAGCATTAGCTGTTTTTATTCTGCGGCTGCGCGCTTCCTGGAGGTGTGGCTTAAACCCCGCGTCATCCATGGGAAGCCGCGTCATCCATGGGATGAGCCCCCGTCTGCCTGCTCAGCCGAGGGGGACGGAAAAGACAGTTCTCTAGCGAAAGCATGCAGGAATCAATCAAAAAACCACTTTGGGCACACATACGAGGCCCAAATAGCACTGTAGGAAGGTTAAAACCTCTGAAAAGTCGATTTTGCATGTTATGGGACCTTTAACACCTAGAGACAAGAAGATTAGCGTACACTACACCACAAACATTGGTGCAAGTTTAAGAAAATCATGTCATATATTTAAAATGTCAATTTTTGCTTTTCCTTTCTGTCTTTTTTCCGCCTGTGCATTGTGCTAAACTAAGCTACCGTGACCATGCAATTTTCCACATGGATCAATCATATTTATCTTAACAAATTCTAAACCCGAATTGTACGAGTCTGAAATCAAGACGTACAACTGCAGAAAACACCGACCGCCGCGTGAATAACACATGAAAATGAGGCTATATTAAGTAATTGCACATTTTAGCGGCCATATTTGATGAGAAAATTATGTTCTGAATTGCATCAAAGAATGGATAATTTGTTTTTAAAATGCACAGTGCTGATAATAAATGCATAGACTCTGTGTGGTGCATATGCTGATGTATAGAAACCTGCGTTTGATCATCCGACCATGGAGAAGAGTGTGATGGGGAGAGAGAGAGAGAGATTCAGAGTCAGTAGGAGAGAGGGAGGGAGAAAGACAGACAGACAGACACAGAGAATTGATTCAGAGACAGTGGAAGAGAGAGAGAGAGATTCAGAGTCAGTAGGAGAGAGGGAGGGAGAAAGACAGACAGACAGACACAGAGAATTGATTCAGAGACAGTGGGAGAGAGAGAGAGAGATTCAGAGTCAGTAGGAGAGAGGGAGAGAGAAAGACAGACAGACAGACACAGAGAATTGATTCAGAGACAGTGGGAGAGAGAGAGAGAGATTCAGAGTCAGTAGGAGAGAGGGAGGGAGAAAGACAGACAGACAGACACAGAGAATTGATTCAGAGACAGTGGGAGAGAGAGAGAGAGATTCAGAGACAGTAGGAGAGAGGGAGAGAGAAAGACAGACAGACAAAGAGAATTGATTCAGAGACAGTGGGAGAGAGAGAGAGATTCAGAGACAGTAGGAGAGAGGGAGAGAGAAAGACAGACAGACAAAGAGAATTGATTCAGAGACAGTGGGAGAGAGAGAGAGATTCAGAGACAGTAGGAGAGAGGGAGAGAGAAAGACAGACAGACAAAGAGAATTGATTCAGAGACAGTGGGAGAGAGAGAGAGAGATTCAGAGACAGTAGGAGAGAGGGAGAGAGAAAGACAGACAGACAGACACAGAGAATTGATTCAGAGACAGTGGGAGAGAGAGAGAGAGATTCAGAGACAGTAGGAGAGAGGGAGAGAGAAAGACAGACAGACAGACACAGAGAATTGATTCAGAGACAGTGGGAGAGAGAGAGAGAGATTCAGAGACAGTAGGAGAGAGGGAGAGAGAAAGACAGACACAGAGAATTGATTCAGAGACAGTGGGAGAGAGAGAGAGAGATTCAGAGACAGTAGGAGAGAGGGAGAGAGAAAGACAGACAGACAGACACAGAGAATTGATTCAGAGACAGTGGGAGAGAGAGAGAGAGATTCAGAGTCAGTAGGAGAGAGGGAGGGAGAAAGACAGACAGACAGACACAGAGAATTGATTCAGAGACAGTGGGAGAGAGAGAGAGAGATTCAGAGTCGGTAGGAGAGAGGGAGGGAGAAAGACAGACAGACAGACACAGAGAATTGATTCAGAGACAGTGGGAGAGAGAGAGAGAGATTCAGAGACAGTAGGAGAGAGGGAGAGAGAAAGACAGACAGACAAAGAGAATTGATTCAGAGACAGTGGGAGAGAGAGAGAGAGATTCAGAGACAGTAGGAGAGAGGGAGAGAGAAAGACAGACAGACAAAGAGAATTGATTCAGAGACAGTGGGAGAGAGAGAGAGATTCAGAGACAGTAGGAGAGAGGGAGAGAGAAAGACAGACAGACAAAGAGAATTGATTCAGAGACAGTGGGAGAGAGAGAGAGAGATTCAGAGACAGTAGGAGAGAGGGAGAGAGAAAGACAGACAGACAGACACAGAGAATTGATTCAGAGACAGTGGGAGAGAGAGAGAGAGATTCAGAGACAGTAGGAGAGAGGGAGAGAGAAAGACAGACAGACAGACAGAGAGAATTGATTCAGAGACAGTGGGAGAGAGAGAGAGAGATTCAGAGACAGTAGGAGAGAGGGAGAGAGAAAGACAGACACAGAGAATTGATTCAGAGACAGTGGGAGAGAGAGAGAGAGAGAGAGAGATTCAGAGACAGTAGGAGAGAGGGAGAGAGAAAGACAGACAGACAAAGAGAATTGATTCAGAGACAGTGGGAGAGAGAGAGAGAGATTCAGAGACAGTAGGAGAGAGGGAGAGAGAAAGACAGACAGACAAAGAGAATTGATTCAGAGACAGTGGGAGAGAGAGAGAGAGATTCAGAGACAGTAGGAGGGAGAGAGAATGGATTCAGAAATAGTAGGAGAGAGAGAGAGAGAGAGAGAGAATGGATTCAGGGACAGCAAGAGAGAGAGAGAGAGAAAGATAATGGATTCAGAGACGGTCAGAGAGAGAGAGAGAGAGAGAGAGAGAGAGAGAGAGAATGGATTCAGAAACAGCAAGAGAGAGAGAAGGGGAGAAAGAAAGAGTATGGATTCAGAGACAGACAGAGAGAGAGAGTGGATTCAGAGACACCAGAGGAGAGAGAGAGAATGGATTCAGAGACCGTCAGAGAGAGAGAATATATTCAGAGACAGCAGGAGAGAGACAGAGAGAGAGAGAATGGATGGATTCAACAACAGTAGGAGAGAGAGAAAAAAGTATTCAGAAATAAAAGGTGTGAGAGATGAGAAAGTAAGGAAGGAGGGAAGAAGACAGAAGAGGAAAGAGATATGACAAGAAAGGGAAAGTTGGAGGGAGGGGCGAAGAAGGGAGGAAGTGAGATAAAGAGAGTGGCTGGAAAGAAGTGAAGGGAAAGAGATAATGAGATAAAGGGAGGTAAAAGTAAGGGAGAAGAGAATGAATGAGATAGAATGAGGGGAGGAAGCAAGAATGTCAGGTAAGAGATAGGAGGAGTCAGAGAGTGGAAGGAGGGATGAGCTAAAGGGACGCAGAAATAAGAAGTGTAAGGAAAAAGAGGCGGGCAAGAAAAGGAGAAGTTGGAGAAAGAGGAGGGAATGAGAGACAAGAAAGGGAGGAAGGAGTTAAAGGAAAGATGAGGGTGAGAGACAAGGAGAGAGAGCCAGAGATAGAGGAAGGAAAAAAGATAGAGCACAGTAGGAGGAAAAAAGTGAGGAGAAGAAGCAGAGAAAAGAAAGAGTGAACGAGAGAGGAAGGGGAAGAAGATAGGTAAGCACGGTAGGAGAAAGAGATGAGGAGACGGAACAGGAGAAAAAGAGTGGGAGGGAAAGAATATGAGTGAGGGGTAGGAATGGCTAAAAGGTGAGGAGACCGAGATAGAGAGAAGTGAAAGGGGGGAGTTAAAAAGAGAGGATGAGAGACAAGGAGAAGAAGAGAGAGGCAGAGAAAGAGGAAGAAGATAAGGGTCAGTAGGAGAAAAAGGAGGAGAAGGAGCAGAGGAGGGAGAAACGGTGAAAGAGAGAGGAAGGGGGTGAGAAAGAGGTGAGTCGAGAGATGAGATTCAAAAGGGAAGCTAGTAGGAGTGAAAGGAGAGAGCGAAGCGGCACGAGAAGATAAGGGGAAGTTGGACTGAGGAGGGAGGGAGGAGAGGAGAGAGAGGAGGAGTCAGAGAAGGAGGGGTGAGATAAAGGGAGGTAGTAGAAGTAAGAGGTTGAAGGAGAAAGAGAAAAAGAGGCGGGCAAGAAAAGGAGAAGTTGGAGAGAGGAAGGGGTGAAGTCGGGGAAGATAAGAGAGGGAGGAGAAAGGAGAAAGGGAGGAGTTAAAAAAGTGTGTGAGAGAGAGAGAGAGAGAGAGGGAAAGAGGAAGAAGATAAAGCGGAGTAGGTGAAAGAGATGAGGAGACAGAACAAGAGAAAAGCTGAGTGGGAGGGAGGGAGAGAAGATGAGTGAGGGGTAGGAAGGGCTAAAAGGTGAGAGGAGAGAAAGAGAGAGAGCGAGAGAGAGAGGGGGAGGAGGATGAGAGCGTCGGGGGTTGTAGTGCTGGGAGAGAGCAGCCTGTGTCTTCAGTGGAGCCGGAGCACTGGACCACAGCACACAGCCCTGGGTAAACAATTCATTTATACATCATAATTTATTCATTTACCTTTCAAATCCGTTTAGCTTAATTACTATTGAGTTTGACATTATCTCGCTCAGTACTGACAGAGATTTTCAAGCATAACAAATTGACTATGGTGTATTTGTTAATTTTTTAAAATCGATATCCTTTTATTTTATATTCAGTCTTCATGTTGAAATGGACTTAAATGTTGTCGGAAGCAACTGCTAAGCTACTTTATTCATTCGTGACGTATTCGCCCCACACGTTTCAAAGTAGTTTCGAAGTCGTCGTAACAAATCAGTTGTGTGAATTTGTGTTAGAAATGAGATTCTTGATTTTATTTCACCTTTGTTAAGTAAAAAAACTTCAGCTATAGTCGTATTTCCGCGCGATTTCTTTGATTTCTCTCTGTTTAAATGAGCAAACAGGTGGATTTCTAGCTAATGACTTTCCACTCCGGGCTGTGTTTGTGTTTGCTCTTTTCAAACGTGACCGGTCCACTCCGGGCTCTCTTTGCTCCCCCCTGCCTCCGCACTTGTTGCCCGGTACGGCACGCGTGTACGTTACGTTTGACTGGACATCAGACTAATCCCTTTGGCTTGTGTGTGTACTCTGTGACGTTTTGCCCTCGACCCTTGTTTAGATTTTGTAATGCGCTGTCCGTGCGTAATCATCTTGTCTTCTGGTTACAGTTTCCGAAGCGAAGACGAGGGAAAAAAGTGTGAGGAGAAGTGTCGCGTAATCCGTGAAGCAGCTATCAACCTTCTGCTGTCTGGGGGAAGAAGTAAACGGGCTTATTGAATATACCGCAGATCAAAGTGCAACAAGAACATTTGTGAATACACTTTTAAAATGAAGACGCACATATCGTGGACTCTTTTTCGACCGATTTGGTTTTGTGGAAAAACATAAACGGATTATGATTTCCTGATTTAGATATATAACTGCACGGCGGGCTGGTGAGTCAACTGGAAATGCATCTTATTAATACAGTTACCCATCATTCCTTGTGTCATAAAGGGACTTTGTTGTCGTTTTTCATATGAACCGGTAATGCTGTGCTAGCAGGAAAAATTTAATACTTTGTGGACTCTGTGCCTTGACTATCAACTAACAAACTTTACAGAAATTTTAATTGTGGATGTGTCAAATATTTACCTAACTTGGACATATTAAACTGCAGACTTGTTTTGCATTCTCATTTTAACGAGATTAACATAAAAGTAAAAAAATTTTCATCATGGAGAACATATCACTGCTAGCCAACGCACCTCCTCCTCTGTGCAACGAGTCGGATTACACGCTCAACTCCAACTGCACCCCTCCCTCCGAATTCTACTTTTACGCCGACCTTTACGTCATTTTGCCAGTAATTTACTCCATCATCTGCGCCGTAGGACTTACTGGAAACACGGCAGTAATTTACATGATCCTCAAAGCCCCAAAGATGAAGACTGTTACCAATATGTTCATCTTAAACCTCGCCATCGCGGACGATTTATTCACGCTAGTTTTGCCAATCAACATTGCCGAACATTTGCTACACTACTGGCCTTTTGGAGAGGTTCTGTGCAAAATTATACTCAGCATTGACCACTACAACATCTTCTCAAGCATCTATTTCCTCACTGTTATGAGTATCGATCGTTACTTGGTTGTCCTGTCCACGGTAAGGTCCAAAAGAATGCCTTATCGCACCTACCGAGCAGCCAAAATCATCTCTTTGTGCGTATGGGTTCTTGTGATCCTCATCGTGATGCCTTTTACCGTTTTTGCCAGCGTATACGTCAACCCAGTCGAAAACAGAAAAAGCTGTGTGCTTAGCTTCCCCAGTCCAGAAAGCTTGTGGTTCAAAGCTAGCAGAATTTATACGCTTATTCTCGGATTCGCCATTCCTGTGTCCACCATCTGCATCCTCTACACCATGATGTTGTACAAGCTGAGGAACATGCGGCTAAATAGCAACGCCAAAGCACTCGACAAGGCCAAGAAGAAAGTTACCATCATGGTTTTCATCGTCTTGGCGGTGTGCCTGTTTTGCTGGACGCCGTTTCACCTCAGCACCATCGTAGCGCTGACCACGGACCTGCCAACCACGCCACTGCTAATCGGGATATCCTACTTCATCACTAGCTTAAGCTACGCTAACTCCTGTCTCAATCCGTTTCTGTACGCATTCTTGGACGACAGTTTTAGGAAGGCTTTTAAGAAGATGCTAGAATGCAGACCTTGAACAGTGCTAAGGTTAATGCAAGCTTCAAACAAAAACTTGCTTTAAAAGACTGTTTATTTGCGAAAATGTTTGCTTTCTTACAGTTGATGGTAACCTTTGACTATATGTTTACCTTAAAAATGATTCATAAGACATGTTATGAACGCAAAATAATGCAATAGACACAGGTTAATCTCAACATCGGAACGCTGGACAACTTTGCCAAGTTTTTGGACAAAACACGTGGCTTTTTAGATGTTACAAGTGCCACCTGATGTTGAATAAAAGAACTGCAATGGTATAACCGAGGATTTGCATGTGCTTAAAGAGAAAATATTCTGCATTTTTCATATTGTTAATAGCCTTTAAACGTGCTCTTGAGTACCTTAAATTTGCCATCTCATGTTTAAAACAAAAAAAGTGTTTCTTATTCATCCAACTACTTTTTTTATCAGCCTGTATGAAATTAGACCTACTGAGTGCATCCAGCCAGCAGATGGTGCCAGTGCAATATACAGTCTAGTGAAGTTAGCACTGAACAGGCGGTATGATGCTGATTTGCTATTGTGTTTGGACGGTAGAATTGCTCGAGTTTAGCAATGATTTAAGGACTTAAAACAACGCAATATTCTCGGATAAGTGACGTAGATGATCCGAAAATCCGTCCCAAATCAAGGGAGTTCAGCAGGGAGTGTGTTTAACGCTCGGAGGGGGAAGAATTTTTTAATGAACATTGCTCAAAACAGCATGAATGCGGGTATGTTTTTGATGACGGAACATTGTTAGAACATGGTTAAAAGCTCAAAAAAGTCACTGTAGCAGAAAATGTGTCCTTTAAGACCAATAAAGATTGTTGTCAGTATTCATTTCCATCATTAAGTACGTAAATGTTAGCGTGCGTCCCTTTTTATCATGATTTGTTCAGTGTAAAAAAATAACTTAAAGGCTAGACTAAAATATTGGACAACATTGCAATTGCCATTTGGAAGAAGTAAACAAACAGAAGGCAATACTTTTAGGTTTTGTCATGCTGCTCAAAAAACAAATGAGATTATTAAGACATTAAGTAATATTTTCATTGAGGAAAAAAGAAAATGTATTTATTGGTCTGTCTTTATCATGTCAAATCAATAATTAAATGTGACGCAATCTTTGGTTCAGACTTAATGATGTACGTTGCTTTTGCCAATTATACCAGCTATTATTATTATTATTTTATTTATTTGTTGTTGTTTTTTTTTTGAGATTTTGAATGCTATTTCCTGTTAAATGTATTGTACTTTATATGCGACAGCACAAACTTGCATTTAATTTGCTTAAGGCAGGAAATAATATGAAATACTATGGGCTTGCTAATGCTATTTTAATTT
Organism: Rhinogobius similis; assembly: GCA_019453435.1. NCBI lineage: Eukaryota > Metazoa > Chordata > Actinopteri > Gobiiformes > Gobiidae > Rhinogobius > Rhinogobius similis. Next base: position 727,035 of record CM033632.1, on the reverse strand, counting down.
TTGCAACCTTCTAAAATTACATTATGAAACACCCAGTGGTTTCATTAACTTTCTACAAACGCTGGTGCTGTGAAATTACAAATGGTTGCTGTGTTATGCCACTATTTGTTCTCGCAGCACTTGTATATTCGAGCCAGTGCCATCCAGCCATTATCTCCTGTGTACGGACAAAAGGACCAGGCCTGACGGCGGGATTAAATATGCTTCTCCTCATGGCCATTGATTTGTATGCTGTCAATCAAATCAATACCGGGAAAAAGTCACCGTTGGGAGATGGTATCATGCACTGTACACCATAAGTAGAAATCAATGTTGGACAAATAGCAGCTTTCAGTCGCAGCGTGAGTCATGTTTCTACTGAGACTGAGTAACTTCATACAGTTTGAATATAGCATTTATGCCATAACATATCATAATAGCTACACTTTTAAAAACCTTAGTAGAGCATGAACAAATACTTAATTTATAATGAACAAATAGTAAGAATGATTCAAGGTTAGTGACAATTACATATAAGCCTAAAACATTCTTAATAATCTATTTGTTCGTTGTGAATTAAGTCTTTTTTATGCTAATTAGCATGTAGCTATTATAATGTTGGACCATTTTTGCTAGTTTTAGAGGTGGAAAGTGACAAAATACTTTAAAAGCAGCGTTTTTGAGGAAATTATACTTTTTAAGAAGCAATTCAAAACAAAAAAGAGAAAATGTCTGATGTTTATATACATGTGTTCATACATCATTAATCCATGAAGCTCCTCTGTTTTTAAAGTACACACACTTTCATCGCTGTTAGACATATTCTGATCGGTTCAGGCTTAAAGTGTCGCTAACTAATTACTAAAGTGCTAGCATTCATTGTTTCTGGCTTAGTTCCATTCATTTTACTTTAATTTTTTATGAAGCCCAACATGATTTTTACCTGATTATATGCAGGTACTAAAAAAAAAACCAAATTACAATCTATTTAACAATTAACTAGGATCATACTTGGACCAAACTTTACTCTTTAGCTCTAAATCACAACTTATGTTCCAATAAAGGATAGAAATCTATACAAATCAGGTCTATTTTTTGTCCTTAAGATTGTTACTCTCCTCAAACTGCCCTGACACTCGGTCTGCTGACTCTACCTGACAAATCCTTCTGCCTAAGCTGCACCGAGACTAAAAAAACACAGTGGAAATGTTTCTGCAGATATGAAAATAATTTATCTTCTTCTTTTGGTGTACTTTCTCCACCTCTAATTTAATTTGACACTCGTAGCAAAGGCCTGGCATTTACTGTGCGTTTTCTACAGGCAATGGGGACATGAGGGCTATGTAAAATAATCTTCTCTTTGTTTCATGTGCATATGTCTCCCTCTTGTGTTTGAAGGGGGAAATGCCATGAACCATATATTGTACAGATCTGTAAAAGTGATTATCCCAACATGGCAATCTGAAACGATATAAAAAGAGTTGTTTTTGCACATTCATATATATTAAGCACTGTATACGCTTGCACTGTCGATATGTTTAATGAGAAAATGTTTTTAAAATAGCCAAATGTTGTATTAGCTGGGTATTGTTTTTCTTTATTTTTTTTAAAAGATGCTCTATTTAGGCTAACTTTCTGGAATGTTTCACAGTACGGCATTAAAGTCCTTGCTTTGCTTTTCAATTACAGGTGTTTTTGTTGCTTTAAAGTAGCTTGGAAAACAGGCATTCTTACTGTGAGCGGAGTCGCCTCTTCGCGGATCTGACTTGTGATTTGGCCTGTGATGTTCCTTTCATGTCTGCATGGAGAGAGAGCCATTAAAGCCAAACTGGAACCTTCCAGACTTAGCACTGACATACAGTAAGCCTTCAAGTGACATTTTGCACCTTTAATTTGTGCTTTTGCCAGAGCGCAGTTGGAGTTTGTAGAAGCAAACAGGAGCAGTTATATTTGGCTTTGTAATTTGTTTAAAAATCGGATTAAAACCAAAAATACAGCAGATCAGTTTTTGCATTTAAGATGTATTAAAGTTAAGGTAACTTCACCAGCAGGGGGAGCAATGACAGACATAATTATAGCAAAATATTCACAACAAAGTGTTTGGAGAGTGAATGAATTGTTTCCAGAGGTGGAAAAAGTACTATATTTTGTTACTTAAGTAAAAGTACAGATACAGGCACAATGAATTACTCAAATAAAAGTATTATTAAAAAATCTACTAGTAAATGTGTTTTAGTACATGTTGAAAAATGTACTTTAAGAGTAAAAAGTGAAAGTGAGAGTTTTACATACAAAATGTCATAATAAAATAAAGAATTTAGCTTCCTTTTAGTCAACAAAGGTGAATTTGAATTAATTTCTTAATTTTTGCAAATGATTTTATGCGTACATTTTTGTTTGCCTGTTGTTGAGCTTGAACTCAAAACTTTCAGGCCAAAGTACTTTCTACTTTTCAGTCCAGTTAAAGAAATGTAGAGGAGTAGAAAGTACAGATACTTGGTCTCAAATGTAGTGAAGTAAAAGTAAAAAGTATCCACTGTAAAAACGACTCCAGTAAAGTACAGATACCTACAATACATTTACTTTTGTACTTTGTTACTTTCCACCTCTGATTGTCTCTAAATACTATGTTCATCTTAAACAGACAAAATGATTAAAGATCACCTCAGTCTTAAAGGTGCACTATGTAACTTTTCTGGTGGAGGTCTAACACTTGCTTGTCTCCATGGAGATGTTACCGTTGTGCCTGGAATGTTCCACACTATGTCAGTAAACGCTTCTTTATTGCATTTATTCAAGCACAGGTGTTTATATAAAGCACAAATTCTTACTGTGAGTGGACTTTCAAATATTTGACAAGTAACTCTGGAACATTCGAGGCTAAGTCATAACATCTCCATGGAGACAGGCAGGCGGTGAAAACTTAACCACAAAAGTTACGTAATACACCTTTAACTTAGCTAAAGTCAATAGCCATAAAACAGGGAATTAATTTCTGTTTAGGCTTCACGTCATTGTAAATATGAATCTCTTACCGTCTTCAATTTGTTTAAAACTGGTCTCACCCAGGACCCCAAACCAGGACTAGAACTGAACCATGGACGTCAAACCTTTAACGCTCTTCAAAAGAATGCTTAAAAAGTATTTAAGTTGGTTTATCTTAGTAAGTAAAATGAAAACAGGACTAAACAAGGTCTAAACAAAAAACAACTGACCGAGGAAAGCCCACAATTAGCTTTTGAGACCCAACTGTGTGATTAATAATGCATGTACAGTTTCACATTGTCAGTTAAGTCTTTTGTTTTCACTACAAATCTATGTAAATTATGCAGCTTGTAAATAAAAAACATTTATTTGTGTACAGAGAAGTCTTTTTCTGTTTCTTGTGAACTTTTTTCCGCTGGTATTGTCTACAGGTAGCTTGCGGTTTATAACGTTTACACTGCAGAAGGCCCTCTACGTTTAGAGTTGGTCACTGTTTGCTTTGCCTGGTGATGCATGCAGTAGATGATGTCACTGAACAAACAGGCTATACAATAAATACGTTCAAAGACAGGAAATCGTTTGGAGGAGCAGAAGCAATAGCCAACTAAGAAGTATTTGCACCCTTCTAGTTTTCGTGTTTACATAGAAGCACTTTGCAGACATAAAATGACTGTTTGTACTTGTATTCATTAGTATTTCCTTTTGTCAAATGAATGACAGCGAGCACATGTACTCTCTCCGGTGGGTGGGTTAAATCAGGGCTGCATGATGTAAAACCTTTATTGTTTGATTAAAAACATGATTTTCAGTTGAGATGGGTTGGATTTAGGTCAGAGGTGTCCAAACTTTTCTCCACAGGCGCGAAAAGTATTTGAAGTGTAGAGCCACAGAGAGGTCTGTTCATTTTAAGTCTGTATCACAATACAATGTGAAAGTATGGAGGTTGTTGTAGTGGTGGAATTACTTACATATGCAATTTAAAGTTCTGCCTGTCTATGATCATTTACGGCAATTAAAGCCCTGAGGGTCAACAAAAATGAGTTTGGATGCCCCTGGTTTAGGTTAAGTTTAGGCAGTAGAGGAAGAAGTACTCAGTTTTGTTACTTAAGTAAAAATACAAATACAGAAGCAAAATTACCTACAAACATCTACTTAAGTAAAGGTTGTGGAAGTAATCGATAAAAAATGTACTTTAAGAGCAGAAAGTACAAGTACAGATTTTGAGAACTATTAATGTGTCAAATTTTGTGATTTTGTCAACAAAGGTCAATTAGAATCTGAATTACTTTTTTAACATGTGAAAAAATCATGTGAAAAGTACTTTGTATTGTGCTCTTTTCAGTCCAGTTAAAAATGTACTGTAATTTAAAGTACACATATCTGCTCTAAATTATATATATAAATTATACTAAATTATATATATATATATATATATATATATATATATATATATATATATATATATATATATATATATATATATAGGAGCACTTGGGGCAGTGACCCCAAACTGGAGGAGTGGTTACAACAGATCCCTGGAGGAACATCAGACATCTCAGTCCAGTGCTAGGAACAGCTAAGATACTGCTTGAACCCTCAAGCTCCCTGACCCGAGCTCAGAGATGGATGTGACCACCTGAGGGTGAGCAGGGATTTTTATATATATATATATATATATATATATATATATATATATATATATATATATATATATATATATATATATATATATATATATATATATATATATATATATATATATATATATATATATATATATATAAATAGATAGATAGATGTAGATATATATATCTAAATTTGTAGTTTAAAGTAGTTATTCCCCCAAATACTCAACTTTTTTTTTTCCTTCCGTATGTACCGTCTGTTTATGTTCATAGCACTATTCTTCCAGCAGAGGGCGACAACAATCCTTATTTCTACTTCCGGTCCTGTTCCTCTCTCTTTCCTGTCTGCCATTTGTCGCATACGGTCGGTATCTGCAACGTTCTTGTCTTTAAATACCTAAAATCGCTCTTAAAATCGTATTAAACGGTCTTTTTCTAGTACTGTATGTTTAGTTGAAGTCGTTGCTTACTTGTATCTGTTTACTACGGCGGTGATCGAGTCACTATAAACCGGGATTGTTGACGTTTTCGTGAGTCCGTGCGCTCCGTAGTCACATGCGGTCGGAATGTTAGCTGCGGATGCTAAATGCTATTGCGATATTTGTTATTGAATATTTTTCATCATAACCCAGCTTTAAAGGATAACGTAAACGTATTAATATCCACTTTTTGTGCTTTATCTGGCACGTAGCGTAATCGCAGTTAAATTTTAATGCCGTGTTGTGAATTTGTTGTATTTGAAGGCTCCTAACATGCGTGTATAGTTGTTTTAATGTTGCGTTTTTATGTTTTGTAGACGAGCCTCTGTAAAGTACAGACATGCAGAACGACGCTGGTGAATTCGTGGACTTGTACGTCCCCCGTAAATGGTAAGTACAGTAAAGAGTGTAAACTGCATTTAGTTAGGCAAGGGTTTAACTATTCTACTTACAAACAACAATATCAAATTATTTGCCTTGAAACTGTATGGATTTGTATTTTTACACTTTAATTTATTAATTTATTTCTTAAGTGATATGCACTAACTGCCAGCAAATCTTTTAAGGCTCAATTCAATGCTTTATGCAGGAATTTGTTACAATTAATATCCGTGCAATAAATTAAATTTGTGTAATTATGGGTATGAATATTAAATGAGTAGACTTTTTTTTTTTGCATTAGTTCAGTGACGAAATGTGTTTGATATTGTAACATTAGATCAGGAATGTGCCAGTAAATGTCTGGACTTCAAGTGTCATACAAAATGTGATTTGACCATCAAATTAAGTGCAGAAATGTCTATTTATACAAACTTTTTGTCTTATTGGGGTAATTTTGAATAGATTTAATTGTAGACTATATGCATAACTCAAATATCAAGCATAAGTATCAAGTACAATTGTGATAATATACATTTTTCGAGGTCTCCCACAATTTGTGTGACAAATGACAAACAAAATTAAAAGGGACAGAATAAACAACAAAATTGTATTTGTATGTCACTAAACAACTTAAGATAAAAATGTGGTGCCTTTTTTATAACATTGTAGAATAAGTATATTCAAAATGTTGGCCATGACAATGTCTAAACTGTAACTGTCAAACCAATGATTTTCTGTCTGCTCTGAGTGCAGCTCTGCAAGCAACCGAATCATTGGAGCCAAAGACCACGCCTCCATCCAGATCAACATCGCTGAGGTGAAACACACATGGAGGTCACAGTAGGCTAAAGCTGCACTTGTTGATTCACTGGCTAACGTGCAGTGTGTGTGTGTGTGTTGCAGGTGGACAAGACGACCGGTCGCTTCAATGGCCAGTTCAAGACCTACGCCATCTGTGGAGCCATCCGCAGGATGGTAAGAGCTGCTTCTGTGCTCTTTGTGATTGAGGGGAAAGTTTTATTTTTTGAGGTTAACAGCGTCTTGAAAAGGATGTTTTGTACATGTGGTTCTCCCCTCGACCTTATGGGTTTGATGCTCCCTGTCCATTAGCAGGCTGACCATCACGGATCACTCACACCAAATTCAAACTTGGCAAGTTAGGTAAAGTGTCTTGCCTAAGGATACTAGGGCCCTATGCACTAAAGCCACATAATTGTAATTTTGTATTGCTCAGAAGTTTTTGAGGATCTGTCCCTCGTCTACATCAGATCATAAAAACGTGCTGTCTTTTTGTCAGTTGATGGATCTAGCTGTTGGCTTGTAAAATATGGGTGGCATAAAATAGTATTTTGTTTTAGTTCAGGTTTGTTGAGAGTCATGCTGATTCAGTAAATTACATTTAGTACACTTAGAAAGTATATTTAATTCAAATAATTTAATGGTTACTGCTTCTTTGACCTACCATTTGACAAATGCTTGTTCCTTGAATGATGATTTTTCTATACAGTTGTTTGTGCCTAGATGTGATTGAAAAGAGAATGCACATTTCATTGGCAGTTTGGATAGAGTTTCTATTCCTTAATTTTTGTGTGGTGTACTTTTAGGCAGCCTGTAATTATTACGGTTTTTGTCCGTTTTTTTTTTTTTTTTTTTTTTAAAAAAACTGACATTGGAGAGTATTTTAATCTAATCTGTCATTTCTTTGACAGGGAGAGTCTGATGACTCCATCTTGAGGCTGTCCAAAACTGATGGTGTCATTGCCAAGTAAGTAAAACTATACATCTTTCACTGCTAAATATTCGAGTAACTAGAGACACACCAAGCTCCAGCTAAACCAGGACTAACCAAACCAGAAATGGAAAAGACATGAGTACCACCTCAGGAAGCCTGTTTTTTTTTTTTGTGTATGCATATAAACTGTGTAGTTTATGCTCATGTTGAAAGAATATCTACTGTGGTTGGCAATTTGTAGAATGCCTGACAAATTGAACCATGTGAAAGGAGCTGAAGAGATTACAATTAGGACTGTAATGGGTAACTAATATTGTATTATTGCTCAAGGGACTCATGCGTCATTATGAGGCTCTGTGCACATGCTTGGCATAAATTCACTGTTAAACGATGAACCATTTCATGTTTCCGCGCCTTTGTGCTGCGGAAACACTAAACATGTCATGGAAGATTGTTGTGAGAGGAAAAGCCACTTCTCCTTAGAGAACTTTTACCGTGTTCAAGCTAAAGCTACTGCTAATGGTTCCCTTTAGTCAAGCAGACTTTTGGGCTTTATGGCTTTACAATTGGTGTATTGGACCCCCTAGCGTTTTTTTTTAACTAATAAGCAGCAGACTTGAATGCAAGGTTTTGCTAGTACTTGATGACCAGCATGCTGCCCACGCTGCTGACAGATGTACATGAGCATCTATTTAACATGACTTTAGGATAGTAGATGAACCTAGTCTCTAACACTACATTACACGAACAACAGTGGCATTTCCTGACATGTGCACACACGTGTGTCACGCATGTCTAAGTGACACTGCTGCTATTAAAGTATAACCCCACTGTACATGTACATGCATTATGTACTGTACCACACACTGATGTGGCATAAAGGGACCACAAGGGAAATGGTTTCACTGCAACAACCCTAATTACAATGTCATGTACACTCTGTAAAATGCTGTTCTCTTAATTCTCAATTATGTTCTAACCCATTTGTTTTGTCTTTACAGGAATTATTGAACATGTCCCTTGAGCTGTGGAAATTTGTACAATAAAAATTGAAAACCATTTTCTGCCTTTTTTTGTTCTATTTTTGGAAGAGATGGAGAGAAATGTGCTTTAAGGACCTACAAAGCTTTATCAAGCCCCTAATACAAACTTTACATTTTAGAATCAAAGCAGAAACGTATCACAGCCCAAGCGGTGTGTTCCTCCAGCCGTGTCCAGGGAGGTCACACTGCAGCGCACGTGTCCTGCTGTACACATGTGAGATTCAGTACACAAAACAGAACTAACTTGACAGTGGCACAAAAGGTCATTTATCGTTAAACATTTCAGGGAACATTATACAATTGTTGGGCAAATTACTGAATTAAATGGGGACTTGATGTAAGTATTTTATCTTTATGCACATTTTAAATATAAATTAATACTTAATGACAAACTTAGTTTTATTTTTTCCCAGTCAATTTTCCAGACATTATTCAGTGCACATCATTTTTTAGCTGAATAAATAACATGTCAATATTAAAGTCTCCAGCAGATGGCTGTGTGATCACAGATAAACTGATTTTGAGTGACTTCAGATCATTTCACATGAGTCTGTGGAATGAATGAATAATGCACTTTTGGAATGGCACTGTATATTTAACTAAGATTCTGGGAACTGCAAACAAAAGTAGACATTTTAACCTGCCCTGCATCGGTCTCTAACCTTAAAGTGTGCCTGAACATGAGCAAGAATACACTCTAGACCAGACTCCTGAGTGTCACCTGCTCGGCCTGAACCTGTCCACATGGGGAGAATGACAGGGCTGGTCTGGAGCATAACCACACATGAATCCCCCTCATCAGAGCAGGTTTACGAGTGTTTCCCACACACTGCTGTCCTGCCTCCAGGAGGAACACATTATTACCAGCATTAGACTACAACGTGTACTTAAGACCCATGAGGATGTTGTGCTTGTTATTACTGGAGGATTTTTCTAGTATTTGTGCATTTATGGGTCAGTTTACTATTTTTGATGAGCCAATTAACTGAACAAGCTCAAAGGCTTCCTTTCAAAGAACTTTTGATATGAGGCCAAAAGGTGCACTTGGGAACTTTTAGTCAATGCATCTGATTGTCACCATGGGCATTTTTTTCCCAGTTTATAATTTTCAAACAAACGATATAACATAGAACAACAATAGAGATAAATACAAAAGTACAATAAAAACCCATAAGGCATCAAAAGAAAAAAGGGGAAACTGAAAATTTGCAGCATAAAACATATTTAAGTTCCAATTAGTCCAAAGTAGGCTCGCCTCTCCTTAGATCTCACCTGTAACTTGGCCTGATGATGACCTCACCTGCTTGTCTCCATGAAGCAAGATAATGCCATATACAAGTATAATGCATTATTATTATTGTTATATTTTTTATATTAATACGTTTATTTAACTTTTTACAAAACAAAAATAACAACATGAAATTAAATACAAAAAACAGCAGGGATCCAAAAACTTAAAGGAGACATATTGGACTAGCAAATTGTGACGAAGTCAGTCACTATTTTTGATGACTTGAGACTTGACTTGATGAAATAAACTAAACTAAGACTGGAGACTGCACTTGAACTTGAAGGACAATGACTCAGGACTTGACTTAGGCTCGCTGCTCTTAAAATGTGTTTGAATAGGAACAAACTGTAACATGTCCCTCCACACTTCTTTGTTTTTTAAAAATATGACAATATATATATTTATAATATTAATGATGTAATGTATTTAACAATGTGCTATAATAACTTGGAGAACAAAGCAGAGACTTGTGGGCCATTGAATTGGGACTTGACTTGGACTTCCTTATTTTTGACTTGACATTTCTGCATATTAGGCCTTTTCCCCCCAGGTACTTAGTATTAACTCACATTATAGATCATCATTTTACAGTTTGTTCATTACAAACTACAATAATTATCTAAACAGCTTAGAAATAGAAACAAGTCCACTGACTTGTTCAAAACTGCAGAGCTGACCAGCCCTACATGTATCACTGACTCTTTTTTTTTTTTTTTTTAAACAATTCACAACTAAGTACATGGATGGGGGCGGGGCTAGGTGAAAATAGATCTTCTGGGCGCTCGGGCCTCAGTTGCAGGACAATACAGGATTAACTCAAACATGAAGAAATCAATCCAAAGTAAACTAAGTAAACTAATGATGAGGAAACACCGTTGATGTAAAGTAATTAAGAAATAACACAAAACAATTTGATGTAAAATTACTATCTTAATATTCTTAATCTACTTTTGCAACAAGTTAATTTACAGATTGGCAGTTACACTTCCTTCAGTCTGTCCCAGCTGTGGCTACAGAAGAGCGTGACCGAGGAGTGAATTAGCATTGCTCCAAAATAGTGAAATTGGTATCTAAAACTGAAATGCACTAATTAGTAACAGCAGTTTTGAGTTGACATTTTCAGCAGCTAATAGTAGAGGGCTATCAGGTCCATTTAAGTGAGTTCTTCTGTGTAGAATGTAAAAGTCAGTGATTACAGAGAAGAGGTGAGCTTCTGTTCCCACATCATTATGAGGCCTAACAGTCTCTCATTCTAACACGTAGCACTGCACTACTGTTAAACACAGGCCGCTAGAGTGTAATAGTACTGCGGACATTCCCCTGGAGACCCCACAGCAGAGCCCACTCTCTAACCTGGAGCCTGTTATTTAGACTTTTTCTCCATCTAACCTTATCAGCATGTCGTCTCTCAGAGCATCCAAAATCTGCTGTTTACTGTCCATAGGCCTCCTACAGTATATTCCCATTTATTCACCGTCCTCTGTGCATGTCATGTGAAACTTTATGTGTATATTTTGCATAGTTATGTAATATGTTAAGCTATGAAATCGACATTGAAGGATGGGTCAAATTCAGAGGACAAATTTCCTGACGGGGACAATAAAGTGTACCTTAAGCTTAAAGTTTATATGAGGTTCTCAAAATCTATTAATTACGACTTAGATTGACGAGAGGGCACCTGTGGCAAGTATTCATTTTAGTTTTACATTTGTGCTGTTGCAGTTTGTGAAGAAATTTTGAAAAATTTAAAATGACAGGAAGTAGGGCTGAGTTAAAAAACGGAGAACCTCTGTGATGTCATTAAAAACGAGAAAATTTACACACAACTGACACAACTTTTTGACAGGTTAAAACAGTCTTTCAACATAATACATTTGTTATCAGGTATTATTATTTGTCAGATCTTAACTATAGTGTAATTTATGTGGCTTTTGACCCTTGTTTTCAAAATGGTTGCTAGGTAACTGTTGTGGAATTACCTATATCTGTGTCATATTTGCTGCCTATGACCAGCCAGGAAGTAACATTTTAAACACTAAACTGTCAAACTGGGGATAAATGGGCAAAATGTTTAGTAAAATCTTAAATAGAATCACGCTCTCTACATTTTAGTGAAATGTGTCGTCTAACCTGTCATATAGACTTTAACCTTAAACCCATAGCTACGTGCTTGCTGGTGGTGCAGTGGATAGGGGTGCTGCACATGTGTAGTTGTTGCCACTGCGGTGTTGTGGGGTCAAGTCCAGCCCTCGACATTTGCAGAGTGTCTTTATCCTCTGTCAAATGAAGCCTTTGTGACAGAAAAAAAAAAGAAACATATACACACGCCACAAGTAAACATGGTCACAAAAACTGTCACATTTATATAGCCTTTTACATGAAGGAACCACCCATTCACACACACATTCATACATATTGTACGCAGACACTGGGAGCGAGGCGGGTCAAGCGTCATGATGATAGTGTTCACCTGAGGGAGCTGGAATCGCACCACCAACCTGTGCACCACTGGATCTGACCGCTCAACAAACGATGTTAATATCAGGAGCAGAATTTGAACCGCTGACCTTCTGATCAGAGGACAGGCACTCTACCAACTGAGCTACTGTAGGGACGACATAGTACGCATGATAAGGACATTTTTGGCTATAAATAAATCAATTATGATACCTTTCTCCATCTCATTTAAATTGTTTATTACCTAATTAAGGTGAACAATGCATTTTTGACAGTAGCTAGCTCCTAACATGAAACCATGTGACCAAAATGTCCAGAACTGATTACTTAAAAATTATAATAGAAAAAAAAAACGAAGAAATAAGAAACTGTACAACGCTGACTAGAATAAATCAGGGCCCATTTGAAAATAAATTCTAAATTATATGCATATTTTGACTTATTTGAGGCAGCTAATTTTACTGCTATTTGCACTATATTAAAAAAATGCAAGAGTATGTTTAAAAATTCAAAGAATGCATGTGTAGGATAAGATAACCACTGATTATTTGACCCACTAACCTCTTGATGAAAACAGAAATAAAACTACTAAATGAAAACACATTGAGACATAAAAATTACAGACCTATGAGCACGACCAGAACTTCACATCCCACTTTTTTTATAAGTAAGAAGCTCTCTAACTCTTGTGTGTTGGGTGCATTCCTGACCCTTCCCTCTGTCTCCCTCTTGCAGTGGATCAGATAGGACCGGGACCCTCCAGGAGCGTCCGGGGCTGCAGCGCTGGAGGCCGGGGAGGGGCTGCCGTTCTGGGATGTTTTGGGTTGACAGGGCCCTTGTCTCGTGGAGGCAGGTACGAGCTTGTCCGTCCTTTGTGCCGTTGAACAAAGACTCTCTCCTGGTGGCCCTCTCGCTCCTCTGATGTCAGCTGACGCTTTATTAAACGCTGTGTGCTGCCCCCGGAGCTCAACCTGCGGACGAAAGAGAGAGGCATATTAGGAAAACTCAACTGTAATGAGCTTATAACTGTTCATCATTGTGTTGTATTCTGATTGCTTGCTGCATGTCTGAGTTAATCCTGTTTTGTCCTGCATTTGAGGCTCGAGTGCTCAGAAAATACCTGTTTTCACCTGCCCCCTATCCCCACCCACAAAATATAGATTTCAAGTGATTCTAAAATGGTTCTAAAATGTCACCGCTTTTCAAAAATAAAAACACGTAAATGACACTCTGTTGCTTGCTACGATGAAACGTCTCTATAAAGAGGCGGAGCTTATCCGTTCTACAGTTTTGAACAGGAAGTCATTCATTCATTCATTCATTTTCTACCGCTTATTCCCGTTCCTGGAGTCGCGGGTGACAGGAGCCTATCCCATTGACTTTGGGCCTTAGGCGGGGTACACCCTGGACAGTGGCCAACTGGTCACAGCTGACACAGAGGAAGAGACATTGACAGACAACCATTCACTCTCACATTCATTCACTAGGGGCAATTTAGAGTTACCAATTAACCTGAACACAGTCATGTCTTTGGACGGTGGGAGGAAGCAGGAGAACCAGGAGAGAACCCACGGTAACACGGGGAGGACATGCAAACTCCACCCAGAAAGATTGTGTGATGTTGGGGTGGTCCGGGATTCGAACCCACAATCTACTTATTGGGAGGCAGAAGAACAGTGGAGCTATTTCTAGTTCTAAAACATTTTAGATCAATATTGCAGTTTACAGTGAACAAAATGTAAAATGAGGATCAACTTACGTTACAGTTCAAGTGGGGGAAAAGCAAAATATGTCTCCTTTAAAGTAATTAAAAGATATTCCTGGTAAACTGATCTGATTGCAAAATGTAGATATGTAGAGAATGATTTAATAACATTCATATTTCTAGAGTAGAGCTAGGGAAACAAAAATTGTACATCTAAAAGATTACTGAGCATGCAAATCAGCAACATATTCAAACTTTTCTAGCAATTTTTTCAAACCTTCTTTTCCTTCTGTAAAATTTCCAGGACAAATGAGCAATGGAGACATTTGAGCCCTCTTGGTAAGTACAAATGTTAATGTGTAATCTTTGGGGGGGGGGGGGGGGGGGTTTTATTAAACCTTTGTAACAGAAAATTCTATTTGTTACAAAGACTTGAAACCATTAGATCTGATGCAAATGAATTGATGAAAATGTATGAAGGATTTTGCCTCCAGCCTTCTGTAATATTACTATATTCACTAAAGTAGAAACAGAGAAATGTTGCACATCTAAAGTTACTACTACTGTAGGGTAAGATGTAGGGTAAGATGACTTCCAGAGCACACGCACTGAAAGGTACATGGTTCTGGTTTCATGTCCTTTGTAATTCAATAGTCCTCCTTACTCCTCTATTTTGGTTTAAGTTAGGTTTACCTACAAATGGAAATGAAAAAGAACTCTGAATCCATTGTTACTAGCACAGTTAAACATTTGCAACACTTTCGGAATGTTTCTTTCCGTAAAAGTGTGACAATTGACCAGCTGTGATCCCTTAGCAAGCCCCGGGACGTCCAGAGAACTGTCCCCCACAGACCCCCACAAAGAGGGGAGAACATCAGAACACAGACACCAAACAACAAACAGGCTCCCACTGTGGAATCTGATTATGTCTTACTTGCTTCAGTCAAGATTGGTTTTGATAAGCAGCAACTAATCCATCAATTTATAGAGTTTATGATGTAGGAAATATAAGATGAAATAGGATACATTTAAGTAGAACATTTAGAAAGTATTTTGATGATTTCTTATTAGATTCATCCTTTTCTGTCTTTGGGACAATGAACATAGAATCTGTGAACAGCGGCGCCTGGCTAGCTCAGTCTTTACCTAATGTCCGATTCGATCGCAATGTTGTTGTTTTTTTCAGACACACTAACATTAATAAATACTTGAACATCAGGCAGTGGAGAGAGCTACAGACTTCACAAATACATCACTGGAGGTCACTTTTGTCTTTAAGATCACGGTTGTTCAACATTTTGTGGACTTTTTCCCGTTCAAAAGATATAGTATTTTGTTGTAAATCGTTAATCACTATGGCAACTGTCCAAATCATTCTGAAATCAATGGATAAAGGTACTGTAGGTGTTTATGGGTCAATACTAACGTTAATACTAACTTTAAGGCATAATAAATATTTAAATAAAATTCTTGTAACCTAATTTATCTAACTGTTTAATAGAAGTTAAAATAAGCTGTGGTGCACAAAACATGTTTAGATAGATAAAAACAGATAGATAGGGAGATAGATGCATGGAAAATGTGTCTATTTGGTCCTAACGTCCAAAGAATAGCACCAGTGGCCCAAAAATGTCAATGAATCACTGCTGCTGACTACACAATTTATTGGAGCCTACTTGGTGTCAGAAAGTCTCCGAAACACAAAGTTACCAACACCAACCACAAATCGAAGCTGCCACTGTTTCCTAGAACCATAGTTACTCCCAGTTGCGTTGCCTCCACACTGTCTCGACTCTTGTACCTCCTTGCCTTGATTTACTTCTGGTCTATTTGCGACCATCAGGGGGTGACCGGCTCCATTGATGGGACACTTCAGCGTTCCTACGACGACCTGTCCCGCGCCTCCCCCTGCGGTCACCGTGGAAACCAGGAAGTAGATTAGTTCTGGCATGGGGACGGAGAAAGGCAGGATTAGCGAGGTGAAACGACTGCTTTCCTTCATTCACTCTCTGCTCTCTCTGCTGCTCCTTTTATGGACAATACGGAGGATACTGTGGCTGCTGTCGTTGAGCAAGACACTCTGTCCACTTTGCCTAAGTATGGCTGTGCTGGTGGTCAGAGAGGGCACAGATAGGTCATGTCTTCATCAGTTATCCCCAGGGCAGTTACAGCTACAGAAATGTGTGGACAGGGAATGAATGAATTTGCAATATACTGTAAACCAATGCATTTTACTGTCACAAACATACTCTATGTTTGTTTTGATTTTGTTTGTTTTAATGGGGGTCGCGGGACACTGAGCTGGAGGTCACGAGATGACTTGTAAAATAAAATTATGACGCAGTACTTATGTTCTTTGAGTGAGGTGGAAAAAGCGCTCTATAAATAAAAATCATCATCATATACTTGTTACTAGTTGACAAAAAGTCATACAGTATCACACGACACTGTGAAGCTGAATATAAGGATGGGTCACAATAATACAGGGACAATACCGTTACGAAACATAACCGGTGACACAAATAAGTACATTTTGTCCGACTTCAATTTCTCTCGTAATTACCAGGTCCTTATAATATACCACAGAAAATCCTCTAGTCTAAGCTCAGTCAGTCTCTGTGGCTGGAGGAATGTAGTGTGTTGCTGAATGAAGTTTGGAGTCGTAAACAGGAGTCCTTAAAACAACAGGAGACGACAGCCGCTCCCGCTGTGTGTGTGAGAGAGAGGGTCATGAACCAGCAGGACCCTCACACCAGAGCACGGAGAGTCTTGACAAACTGTATCTGTAAAACAATATGGATTCAATTTATGCATTAAAACAGTGAATTCACTCAAGCAGCAGAAAATTGCAAAAGTATTTATTTTTTTCTTTGTCATTGATCTCAAAATAAAATTAAAACCTTGGTGTTAACAAGTCTAGATAAATGGATAGGGTTGGGCCACAAAAAGTAGCATAGCAAGGAAAACTTATCTTTGTTGAAAAATGGATCATTGCCAAAATCCATCAAAGAAATTCTAGCAGTTTCAAATTCGATCTGCACTGCTCTTTGTCTAAATCTGGAGCTTAACTTCAGAAAAAGTGGGTAGAGAGTGGGTGGGAAAAGTAAGAGTAACTCTACTTACCTGTGGTATTACTCCACAGAATTAAAGTATTCTGAATAATTAACTAGCTACACTATAATGACTATAATAATGACTAATTAGTTACTATAGTTACTTAAGTCAGTGTAAGCGTTTATGTTCTGAGTAACTGTTTGGACATTTATGATTTGGAGTTTAAAGACAATGACAATCTTAACAGGGTTGTACCCAGTATAGTAAAACCAGATCTTAGGGTCATAATGCGATGCTGTGTGCTGTCTGCATATTTACAGTCAGCGTCCGAAGGAAACGGCCATCTATGGACTTCTGTAAAGCAATGAAGCAATCCATTCATTTCAATGTAGACGCACTTCTCTATCACCCACTCCTCCGAGCTTAGGAGATATATTGTGCCAAATACAGAAACAAAGACATGGAGAATAGAGTGGTACGGCCCAAATTTGTTTATTTATCCAAGAATGCTAAGAGTGGCTTGGGGCTAAATGCGACCGTGATGCTAGATTCGCCTGCTGTACTTTTACATCTACAGAACAGAACAATACATTTACTTTTCTGAGGTAATACCAGGTCAACAACATCTCTTAAGACTCAGTTGTGACTTATAGTTAGCATTAGTTGTGCTACGTCAGAAAAAGTATTAGAAGAGGGAAAAGTTGCATTTCCTATTGAATCAACGGAGAGTTTCCCCCACAACAGACCACACCTCCTAATAGAGCTCACCAATGACTGCTCACCGCTTGGTTCCAGAAATACATTTTCCATATTTTTTCTTGTAGTGTTTCCATAAAAAAATAAAATACCTTTTACTTCTGGAATCACTGCAAACTTTGAAGTGGGCTGGACTCAGCAAAGCAGGAAGTGTGCTGTTAGCATACTAGTTCTTGTTATCTTTACTGTAACTGTAGAGCTCACCCAGGTTGTGAAAATGCTTATAGCGCTGTTTGATGGTTGAGTGGATATCGCACATTACATAGCTGCCTTCCCCAGTCCATTTCACACTGCACTGTCCTGGCCAAGAAACCTTAAAGGGCCCCCCCAAAAAAAATCGTCACAGTGAATAATTAGGATGCTCAGAATGCATTAGGTAAGTGACCACTGCAAACAGTTTAAAATGAACTAGTTTTGTTTTTCACGTTTTTAAGCACCTTTAAATAAATGCACACATTTAAGTATTTCTAAAAATAGATATTATGTCAATCCATAGAAAGATTAAGATGGATGACTTTATTGTCCAGAGAGAATTGTGTGTCCCCAGCCATCATACAGTAGACCACCATACACCCAACACATCAGACAATCCCCCTTTAGGAGAATGGACGCTGAAAAAAGCAGGTTGTATAGAAGGGCAGGGAGGGCAGGTCGAGAAAACTGAGTCAAAAGGCTGACTGAGGCTGGTTTCTGGGAAATAGAGGTGTGGTCCAGAGATGGTGGAGGCGCAGCCCTGCTCACAAAACCCACTCAACAAATGAACTACATTTAACAAGACAGAAATGTGCAAAAATTAGGGATGTAATGATATGCAAATCTTACGATACGATATTATCACGATATGAACCTCACGATACAATCTGTTTTGCGATATCATGGAGAAGCTCACGATATTGTAGAAGAGCTCAAACTGATGTATCCATGTTCATAATAACAAGACTGACAATGTAATATGCTCCTGCCACTAATTATTAGGCCCTTATTGTCATATTTTAGAACCATAATAATAGAAATGATGGAAACTCTAAGGTCTAAGTTATGTCTGGAACAACAATAATGACAGCTATGTATTCTGTGATGTACCTTGTTATTTCTTATTAATTGTAATAATATTCATAATTTCTGGTCAATAACGCTAATCTGACGGCGCAGGCTAAACCATTGTTTTTTTCACGTAGACATGCTGTTTTTCATATTGTAACATGACAATGATGATATCGTAACAATTTTACTACCACAATATCACAATATCGCCAGTATCGTTACATCCCTAGAAAAAATGTGTCTGTAAATGTCTTCAGAAAGTATCAATTATGAATGCACTGCAGAATTAATCACACAGATGCAGAAACATCATTAATACCCTTATTTGAAAGATATACTGCAAGTTTATTTTTAATTGGCTTTTTTGCAAATTGTTTTTTATAAAAGACTACATACTAAATATTATTGCTAGATCCAGAACAACAAAAACTGTGTTATCCAGTTTTCAATTTATTATAGACAGTTACACAAGTAAAACTACTTTTTTCTAATTCTTTCTAGCTATTGTTTATTTCTTGTTTGCTTGTTTGAGGCCAGTTGCTTCCAAACGTCTCCGATGATGTGAAGCACCACTAAACTGCACTCGTGTAGCTGTCATGTTTCCTGTGGCTGGAGTGTTTATTAAAGTGTATGTTCACCTGAGCAGGTGTGCTCTCTGTCATCAGCTCCAGAGGTTCCTGTGCTAATTAGACACTAGAGCTGTGAGTGGAGCCATGAGAAACACAACAGTGCCGCAGACACAGCTGCTCTCGCTGCCGGTGAGGTCCGTTTGCCTGAAGAGAAGAGCAGAATGGGAGATTGACATATTTTGACCGCATTTTCAATGAGAACAATCAATGGACCAAGGAAGATTATTTTTTATATGGTGGCATGTAGTTATTGTGTATTCATATCTGGATCTCTTTGATGACAAGGTGGGACAAAAAAAACCCAACATCATTATTTAACACGTTGTTCATTGTAAACTGAAATATTGATCTAAAAACAATTGATTAATAGAAATAGGTTCCTGGACTTCCTCTTTAAAACTGCAGCCACAATTGGATCTGATAAGGTTCTTCATAGCAACATTTCAGCGGACTGCTATTGCTAAGAGTGAAATTACAGAACCCCACGTAAAACACCCTCCTCTGCTCCTCCACAACGCACAGTTTTTTCAGGCAGGTGGCCCTCTGTGACCTTTGACCCTCGGACTTCTTCAGAGCAAGCTCCAGATCCTCGTTCTTCTTTGTGAGAAAGAAGAGCTTCTTCTGTGATGAGTGCAGTTTAGAGGAGAGCTCCTGCACTGTTCTGGACAGCTGCAGGTTCTCCTCCTTCTGCTCTGCCCTGGTGCAGCTGCAGGACTCTGGCTCTGACCGAGCTCCGTTCTTCAGCTCGGCCATCACAATGTCCTGCTCTGACAGTTTCTCCTTCAGTGTTTTTGTCACACTGTTGGAGCTGGCGAGCTGTTGTTTCAGCTGCACTTTCTCCTGGATGGCTGTGTTATAAAGATAACGAATATCTTTATATGCCTGGGTTTGCGCTTCCAGCTGCTGTTCTTTCCTCTGGAGAGCAATCTTGACCTTCGCCAACTCCAGGTCTTTCTCTTTCATTGTCTCCGTGGCACTGTTGGTGCTGGAGAGCTGCTGTTTCAGATGAGACAAGTTGTCTCTGTCATTACAAAAAACACATGCATTACTTTTTAAGTTTTTTGATGACTTGGACATAATGATATGAAACTTAAAACTTGTATCTTCACCTGCAAAGTGTTGGTGCTGCCTCCCACAGATACCGAACCAGAGCGTTCTTTAAGTTCTAAACAGATCTGTCCTTTATCAAAATCCAAAGCGGAAACAATTTCTGACTGATTCACAATCGCCGGTTAACCTTCATCAGACGCTCCTCGATCCAAACGCTGTGTGTCAATATGACTTTTTATGTGTCTTTACTCTCTCAGTCTGTATAAGAGCAGAGGCACACACACATTCGCACTCACTGAAAAGTCATTTAAATATCACTTTTGCTGAAGAAATAAGCCATGCATTTTCCAGTAGTAAATTGGATGCAACACACCCACAAATGCTATTTTTCTGTTTATACTGGCAGTTTAACACCTGGATTGATAAAGGCCCTCAGTGTGTTATCAGTACACCTGGTCAGATATGATTCAAATATCCCACATAATACATTCAGAGGATGCCTGTCCTTTCCTCAGAGTCTGACCTTTTAGCAGTTTCACCAAGTTTTCAATGTTTCAACAATGTTTTAAGAATGTTGAAAGTTTTTTGCAGATAATTGAAGCAGAAATATGGCTGGTACACTGGCTGACCTCTGATACTAGCACTAGCACTCCTGGTGTCGAGTGGTTGGGCCTGTGGGGATTTTACAAACAGTGTCTGTGGGCCTCCATGACCTTTGACCCTAACTTAACTGCTCCCTGTTTCAGGAGTGAAAAGATAATATCACTGATTAGGATGTGTCCATTTGCTCTTCTAACTAAATGTAATTATTTGAACTTTATTATTTGGCCTTTAGCTTAAGATTTTTGTGTTTACTGTTAAAGGTGCACTGTGTAACTTTACTTCTGGAAGGCCTGCCACCTTTTGTCTCCATGGATATGAGTTTGCTGGAATGGCATTAAACTTATTTATCTCCATGGAGACAAGCAGGTACCCAGGTTACAGGTCAGATCTGTGGAGCGCAAGAATGCATGTTTTCAAGGTATTTTTTAAAATGAGACGCTGCAGGTGAATAGGACAAAATCGTACATTTAAAGGTCCCATATTCTGCTATTTTGCCCTTTACACAGTCTATTCTAAGGGCTTTGTTGATCAAATTTTGCGTTGTGCAATATCCATAACATAACAGTTTCCAAAAAACACCCATTTCTTGGACTGGCCCCCCTCCTTGCAAAAGCAAACGGCTCACTCTGAGATCTGACCCCCCCGAACAGAGAGCAGGCTGCTCCCCCGCCCAACTCGCGCCGAAGCCTAGAGCGGAGATAGTGCGCATGCGCCGTGTGCTCCGGTAAACAGCGATACATAAACACGGGAATAAACCTTTTATCCTCCTGACGGTGCGTCGTGCTGAGTCCTACGTCCTGGATCTGACCTGGAGTTTGACGATCATGCAGTACCTCGACGACGGACGGTGCCGTTTGGTAAATAACAAGCTAACTCTTCGATCTGTCGTATCCATCGTGTAATTACTGTGTAGCATTAGCATTAGCTGTTTTTATTCTGCGGCTGCGCGCTTCCCGGAGGCGTGGCTTAAACACCGCGTCATCCATGGGAAGCCGCGTCATCCTTGTGAGAGCCCCGTCTGCCTGCTCAGCCGAGGGGACAAAGACAGTTCTCTAGAGAAAACATGCGGGAATCAATCAAAAAACCACTTTGGGCACACATACGAGGCCCAAATAGCACTGTAGGAAAGTTAAAACCTCTGAAAAGTCGATTTTGCATGTTATGGGACCTTTAAAGATCTCAATTTAAAACCTAGTCGGTAGTTTACTTACACAATTGTAATTTGTTTTTGTTTTTTTAAATTATGTAATGTTTTCATATATTTCATATAAAAACAAGGCATTTGAGGTGTAAACATGGCCAAAATTGCGCATATTACAAATAAACATTGACATATAAACCCGAAAAATGGGCAGAAATTTATTGTCTCCTCTTAACTCCTCCTCAACTGTAATTGAACTAATGAAACTGTTCAGTCAACTAGGGCTGTAGTCTTTTAGTCGTTTAGTCGATTAATCGGTCGATGGTGTTTCAGTCAACCAACATTTTCATTAGTCGACTAATAATTTTATTTAAAGTAAAAGGATTTATACAACAAAAATAGCGAAAACTTGAAGATATGAAGTAAGTTAGATAAAGATTTTGGAGTGAATCTTGAGTTTAATGTAATTTACACATCTCTAATGTATAAATACACTGTTTATTAGTACTTTTCTGTATAAATTATTTATTTGTTTGGGTCAGATACAGAGATACTTCATAGTTTTGCTACACCCCTTTTAGTCGATTAATCGTTGAACAGGACAGATTTTAAGTCGACTAAGAATTTCTTCAGTCGACTACAGCCCTACAGTCAACACATTAACATCTCCATGGAGGCAAGCAACATTCAAAGATCCAACATAGTTTAGGATACAACCTAGGACCATCTTGCCCTGAAGTAAGAAAATGAAGCACTAAGCCACATGTCCACAGACCATGAACAGGGGACTCTCGTGTAATTATCACGTCAGATTTGAGACGAGATGATTCCACACGTGAAGACGGCTGTGCTCTGAGTGAGGGAGGTATCAGGGTCTGATGAGGAGGTGATGACAAGAACACACGCAGACAGACAGGACTACAGCGGTCACACCTGCCCTGGGACAGACTGAAAATGTGGCACATGGGCAGGCCTGGACTTTTTTCACTGGGGCGGCACAAGGGTACTTTAACAACTTTAACAATTAAATGTATTCTGTTTGGTGAACACCGCGGGGAGCCAGCTGAGGCGGCTTGGGCATCTGTTCCGGGTGCCTCCTATAGCCATGTTTCCACTTTCCTGGTCTCCCAGCGTCGGCCATTTCTGTTAATGCTGGAATGTGTTTCTGTGCAGAGGTCCAGGCTTGTGGAGGTGTGTTACATGAGCAACTGACGTCACATAAACATAACATGTTTTCTTAATGAACAAAATCAAAATCATTCCTGCATTACACGGTTTCTTCATACAGTTTGTGGCGCTGGGTCACGCAGCTAAAGCTAGACTTAGCAAGGCACATCTTCGGGTTTATTGTCAGCTTGTCCTGCATTTATTTCACTTCTCATGTTTTCTTTTCACATCTATTTATAAAATGCACTGGGTTTGGATAGAGTTGGCAGCATAATGCACTGGAAATATAATATTTTGGGCCTTGTCGTGAGTGCCCTACCCCAGGAAACAGCTGATGCTAACGTGTATTAGCTTTGTATTGCCAACCCTGTCGGCTCAACAAATAAAGGTATCATCACTGAAAACACAGTGGTTTATCGCAAGATCAAGTCATCATTTGGTGAGGAATGATTATTTTGTCTATGTATCTGCTTTTGCCGTTTCGTTCTCACCTGACCCTGTGTTCTCTTTTGTTCTCTCTCGATAAGAGCCCCTGGGTCGTTAGCAAGTCAACACCCCCTGGACCGCACCGCTCCGCCTCGTACCGTTCTGATGGAAACGTCACTTATGTCTCTTGTTTGGCCTGGAAACAGGAAGTACTGGTCTCCCTGCTCAGACTGCTGCCTCTGTGATGTTTTGTGAGTAAATCAGTTAAAATAAGAATGATAAATATTTATGTCTAGTTTCTATTTTTGTGGCTCGTAGGATTTATTAGACAGGACAGTGTAGTGGCATGTGTGCTGCTGCTTAGACCACTCGGCCACCAGACAAGCACAGTGTTTTATTAATAGTACAATATCATAAGTCAAACTAAACAAAATGGTTATTTACCCTCTCTATACTGCCTCAGCCCCTCGGAGTTCTGCCCCTGAATGTGGCCTCTGAATACATACACCGCTGCTACAGACGATGAGGTAAGAACCAAATAGTACAGTGGTAAGGTGGTGTTATTTTCCAACTGTGTTTTCGGGTAATTTATTGTTTTCTCCCTCAGTGCAAAAAAGGTGCCAAATTCGCAATGAATAATAATTACAGTGAAAGTCAATTTAAAATGTAAGTGAAAAAGAAGAAAGCAGACTTCCGCTTTAAGTCTCTCCCTCTCTCACTCAAACATCACTCACAAGTTACCTCCACTGAGTCATGTAACCCAGCTATAGGTGCTCCTGACCAAGACCAGTCCACAGTGCTGTATTATAGCGTGTTTTGATGAGACCTGGTCCCCCAGACCGGTTCACCTGGGACCGGCTCAGGCCGCTACTGTTTATGGCGGACTGTGTTTCTGTGCAGGGGTCCAGCTCGCAGGGGTCCACTACGTCACCCAAACATGACGAATGTTTTCTTCATAAATAAAATCTGACTCGTACCTGAATTACACTTTTTCTTTATGCGGTTGATCTTCTCGATTCAGAAAAATACATTTAGTAATTACACGTTTGTGGTGCTGTAACATGTGGATGAAGCTTATGTACACAAGACACAGCATTTATTTCACTTTTCTGCGCCTCCATCTCTCTATGAAATGCGTTTGGTTTAGATAGAGTTGGCTGCTGAAGGCACTGAAAAAAAAATACTTTGGGTATGAATGGTCAAGTCAGTGTTTGGTGAGGAATTATTATTTTGTCTTTATATCTACTTTTTTCCATTTCGTTCCTACCTGAGTCTGTGTTCTCTCTCGTCCGGTCATCTCACTCTTAACCGGTCTGTGCACTGAAGCGAGCCAGCACCCTCTGGGAGCAGTACCTCTCACAACCCCCTTCGAACCCCTCAAACGGGGCGGTACAGTTCACTTTTGTTCAGTGACAACATCTCGGACTCTGCCGCTCCGCACCGTTCCACACTAATGACAACATGACTTTCCAGTCACCCAGTGCATCTGCATCACCTGTTAAAGGATGGACTGTCATATTTTGAGTTTGAATCACAATCATTAATTGTACTCCTGGTATAATAAGATATCAACTTTTCAGAATGTTACAACAAATTAATTCATAATCTCTAACCTAGTACATGCAACTGCTTACTCAAAGCTATTCTTAAAGATGCACTACGTAACTTTGCCAACGGAGTGTCCATCAACTGCTTGTCTTTATGAAGATTATAGTCTTGAATATTCCACATGCATATACATTGTTAGGGCTACACAATTAATCAAATCGAATCAAAAACGCAATTTGACTGGACACAACAAATCAAAAAGGCTGCAAAGTGCAATAATTTACATTTGTTAAAACACGTCATTATTTTATTAGATTGGATTAGATTTATCTTTATTGTCTCCTAATGGCGGAACTCGTGTTAGAAAAACAATGAGCACAGAAACAAACAGAACCAACAAAGGCATTCCAATTATCGCATTCACACAACCTGTACATGGCAGAGTTTAGTTTATTAGTTTGTCAGTTCGTATTTCAGTGTTTTTGTCAGTTCTCCTGGTTGTGTTTAAAATGTGAACTTTGAACAGAATCCCATAATTAAAAATATAAACTGCAAAGTGAATCACAATACTGGTCAAAAAATGTTCCCATAATTATGCAGCTAGAGTCAAGCTGAGGAAAAAAAGTTACAAATCAGATCTGTAGTAGTAAAAAGTGTCAAAATTATGCACAATTAAAAAATAACTAGTAACTGTTTTGTATCGTGACATAAATCTTTCATGTTTGGTCCTTCCTGTCAGTGCAGCGGAGATATTTGGAGAGTGAGTTTGAAGTGTGTGTGGCCCCAGTCTGCATTTGACTTTCACACCTAGGTGTTTGGCTTTACGGGGGTCAGACCATTTGTTGTTTAGTCACTTGTGTTTGCTGAGAAGGAATGAGGGATTAATGAGACTGTAAAACTGACACTGGTCCAATTCTGCAGGCTAATTCCCGGGATAATAGAAAGCAAAATTTGTACTCAATTTGTACTTGTAGAGTTACTTTAAAATAATAATACTCAAGCAGAAGTAGTGACTCAAATAATTAGGCTATTCACGTAAGAGTAAAGAAGTACTTTTGAGAAACTCCTGCTTGAGTAAAGTTTGGGTGTAAAATGTGTTTAATATCGGGACTACCATTCATGAGTTAAAGTAATCGAACGGATAAATCATGCACAGATTCCCATATTTCCAAATTATATGCACCAAAAATCACAAAAACCTATCATCTGAAGTTATGGTGTAAGAAGCGCAAAGTTGTAATCGTGTTATGTTGTTTACATAAAGCTTTTGTCACTCCAGACTCACTCATGCTAATTTACATCAAAATTGATACTGAACCAGAACGAAACCCAAAACTAAACCTGGATCCGGACTAAACAAGGACTTGAACAGGACCAAACCAGCCCACATCAGGATATGGGCTCTATTTATGACAAAATAACAACACCAATTGAAACAGAAAGTCTACCCAAATACACAGAAAAGTCAAACTAAATATATCTTAAATTAAATACACCCGAATTAATCAAATTCAAACCAGGATACATTTTATTTATTACCCTCTATTTACCAGGTGAGAACCCATTGAGATCGAGACCTCTTTTTCAAGGGTGACCAGGGGCTAAGTGAAAACATCCAACAACGTTCATTATGTCTTCATTAGTTATATCCACATTTAGGTTCTTCTTAAAGGTCCCATATTCTGCTATTTTGCCCTTTACACAGTCTATTCTAAGGGCTTTGTTGATAAATGTTTGCGTTGTGCAATATCCATAACACAACAGTTTCCAAAAAACACCCATTTCTTGGACTGGCCCCCCTCCTTGCAAAAGCAAACGGCTCACTCTGAGATCTGACCCCCCCGAACAGAGAGCAGGCTGCCTCCCCCGCCCAACTCGTGCCGAAGCCTAGAGTTGGGCATGCGCCGTGTGCTCCGGTAAACAGCGATACACAAACACGGGAATAAACATTTTATCCGTCCTGACGGTGCGTCGTGCGGAGTCCTACGTCCTGGATCTGACCTGGAGTTTGACGTGCTCCAGTACCTCGACGACAGACGTTGCCGTTTGGTAAATAACAAGCTAACTCTTCTATCTGTCGTATCCATCGTGTAATTACTGTGTAGCATTAGCATTAGCTGTTTTTATTCTGCGGCTGCGCGCTTCCCGGAGGCGTGGCTTAAACACCGCGTCATCCTAGTGAAGCCGTGTCATCTTAGTGAGGAGCCCCCGTCTGCCTGCTCAGCCGAGGGGGACGGAAAAGACAGTTCCCTAGTGAAAACATGCGGGAATCAATCAAAAAACCACTTTGGGCCCAACATACGAGGCCCAAATAGCACTGTAGGAAGGTTAAAACCTCTGAAAAGTCGATTTTGCATGTTATGGGACCTTTAAAGACAGTTGTGAAAACATGTCAACAAGGTAAATACATCTCCTAATTTACTGTCTTTACCAATAACCTAAATGTGGATAAAAGAGATAAAAAATTATAATAAATAAATCACCATTTAAAAGCAATTGCAATATTTAAAATGATACCCCAGGTTATTTTACTGAACATAATCCAATGTTACACCTAAAAACTTATTACAATTTGTTTACTTTTTTCACAGGACTGGAAGCAATTAAGGTGAGACACTACAGGGGAATAAGAACAAATCTTAAATTTAAAGATATTAATTTGAAACTTCTCCTGTATATAAGAAAAAAAAGATATTACAAGTTTTTCATCATATCATGTTTTCATATAGAAATAAGGCATTTAATGTGAAAAAAAAAACTGCCAATAATATACATAGTGTAATAAAATGGACAGAACCAGGTTTAAATTTCTTGGTTCATTTTGTACACATTAGGTACACAAAAATTTACAGAGGTGATTTTGGATTTCTTATTTAGTTTTTAAGTAAACTAGATTAGACTGAAAATAGTCCTAAAAATTCAAATTTCTCCTTTTAAATTTTTTTTTAAATACGTTTTAGAATTAGATAGAAAAAAAATCCTTCTGTACGTTTTGTCAAAATTTTGTTGAGTTCAAGACTGTAAAGTTTGATTTGTGTAGGATCTATTTTAAGTGGTGATCCTAGGGGAGAAAAATGCACTTTAAGAACACAGCCTTTTAAGGTACTATGTCCCATAGAACTGGATGAAGTGGATTAAATGAAACAATAAAATATTTTTAGGAGCAGATTGGACAAGTTTGTTGTTTCCACATGAACGCTGATATGTTGAGTGAGCAAACTGACAAAAAAAATTGTTAAGAAAAAAGTTTTGCCTGTAGTGTCTCGCCTTTAAACGTTTAATTAACCAACTAAATTTTGCTAATCTTGCTAGCCAACCTGACCTCATACATCGTACCACGTGCTCTTGCTAGTTGCTAATTGCCAACTTTTCTCAACTTTTCGCGTCTAAAATCCAAACTTTCGCTATTTTTTCTCCCTGACTCGGCACTCACCGTCACCAGCAGCGTGCACACTGGTCGATCTCTCTTTAGGGGGAGCGCTGGTAGAACATGTGCCCTCCTCCTCGCTCTGTCGCTCGGCTGCGGGGGGAGGTCCGTCCGTGATCCGGCAGCGGGCCACAGAAGGCGCAGCGACACGGAGCCAACACACTCTGCTGCGCGCAACAGCCACAGTCGCACTTTCCTCCTGCTACACTTCACTTTTCTTTCCCTCCTGTCTCGTATATGCCCTTTAGCACGCCAAACAACTTAATAGCTTATCAAATGCTACTGTTTTAGAAGTTTGATTGACTTTTCCGCTTGTTTTGTCTATCGGAGGAGGCGCGCAGGTGGACGGGGATGCAGCGGCCGGTCGTGGCTGCTGTGCGGGCGGGCAGGAGACGGTCGCTCTGCCCGCTGCTGCTGCTGCTGGTGGTGGCGGTGACATGTTTGAGCACCGCGGGACGTGCGCAAGAGCTGCCCACGGGCGGAGTGAACGGTTACAGCCTGCACCCGCCGTATTTTAACCTGGCGGAGGGCACCAAGATCACGGCGACGGCGACGTGCGGCGAGGACGAGAGCGGCAGAGCGGTGCACGACCTGTACTGTAAGCTGGTGGGGGGCCCCGTGTCCGGAGACCCCAGCCAGACCATCCAGGTGAGGCTTTGACGCGCTTTTACACCTGATACGTTTAGGTTTTTACGTGGTTTTTGCGATGTGGGGATTTTTACGCGTAGTTTCTGCTGCACACCTGTGTTAGTAGGGATTTTTTTTTTTGCACGCCAATTGATTTGATTATGCACCAAATTAGCATTGAGTGGAGATTAAATCATTTTAGGCAGTAAAAAGTGTACGTTAAGTAAGTTTAAATGGTTATCTATGTGTAAGACAATGAGTAATCAAGCATATTCTTACTTTTGTCAGCAATAATTCAAGAAATTCAAAATCAGGACAAAAATACAGCAAACTCGGGATTAAAAGAGCATGGTTTACTTAATCCTGATCCTTCTTTTGTCCAAAAAGTATACTCTAGTTACATTCACACTTATCCTAGTTGGTCTTGGTTTGAGCTAAGTTGGTTTGGTGCTGTTTCGGGTTTAGTCTTAAATTTGTCCCAGTGAATGTGAGACCGTAGTGTAAGAGTACCTTTACTTTGAAATAATATCACTCAAGTAAGAGTAAAAAGTATTTTGAGAGACTACTCAAGTAAGAGAGATGTGTCTGCATGGACGTTAAGTTAACTTGGTATTTTCAAAGAATAGACAAAAAAGAGAAATATTAATATTGTCAACATAAGGCTTTTGTCACTTAGACTTACTCACACTGGGAAGAGTCACTGACACTTTTACTCAAGTAACAGAACTGTTACTGTCAAGTAGATTACTCAAGTAGGAGTAAAAGTGTGGTGCCTGGAAAGTACTCAGAAGTACAATTTTACTAAAAAAGCTAATGAAGTAAATGTAACTGTGAACTACCCACCTCTGATCCTAACAAACTCTAAAAACAAGAAAGACATTTTACTTATAATTTGGCCTCCCTGTCCTTACTGTGTAACTACATGGCAACTAAAGCTGTTTTAGTGATTGGCTTTGGATTACTTTATGGCAGCAAATTAGCACAAAGGTGTAACTAGAAGCAGAGCAGGACTGTGAAAAAACCCAACCCACCCTATATTTATTTGTTGTCATGGTGTCTGCTATTAATTTGAAGTTTTGAAGGTAGACACTAGTAAATAATTGATTGAAACTTTATTTTTATGCAATTGTTTGTCTATCTATAGTCTATCTATAGGAATACAGTGATAAAAATGTAAAATGTGGAGCTAATTTACCACCGAAACACCAAATAGTAGCGTATTTTGTCTTGCTTTTTTATCATTATGTCTTGATCTATTTTTGAGCAAGTTTCTGTAAGCGCTTCTGTTTGCTTTTCCAAATTAAACTCCAAACTTTCTGCTTAGACAGACATTCATTCTTCCTCGGCTTTTGCAGTCCTTCCTTTCCATTTCTTCCAGATTATATACCATTAAACTCTGCTTTGTCCACTTTACGGGTAGGTCCCTTGTCTCTGGAGGTGGACAGGACAGTGGAGGTCAGATCTTTGTGCTTTTTGCCAAGTCATTATTCCGTGCAGTGCTTCCTTTGTAGAACTTGGCAGCACTTGACTCGGCCTACTTATAAAGGAATGGACGGGCAACTCTTCACTCTGCACAAACTCATATACAAGGGCTTTACAATATATTACTACTGTATAACGTCACTGCCGAATCAGTCTGTTAGCATGGAGGTTCTTCTAGTTCCAGCTTTGATTATGTTTGGCTCATTTCAAAACAGCAATGCATTATGTATTAGCTTTGCTTTTTGTTAGACTTTTTTCCTCTGTGGTTGGGCAAAATTTGTTTTTCTCCAATACAGATATATTGTAAAAGCTGGGTCAAAATGAGACTGCTGAGTTCTGCATGTAATTACAGAGCGTTATACTATAGTTCTGCACAATTCATCATAATCCATCCGCAATTTGAATGGCCGCAATGAGAAAATCGCAAAAGCACCAAAAAGATGTATAAATGCGACGTGAGTATTACTAAAAGTGACTAAACACAACTAAAAGTGACACAAACATGACAATAAGCAACATAAATGTGACTAAAAGCGATAAAAATGTTCCAAAACACATTATCCGTTAGGGTTAGGGTTAGCTTGTGAGTTCATAGTTTCGCTTTTTTGTCAATTCTTTTAGTTGTGTTTAAAATGTGAACTGTGAACAGAATTCCATTGTTAAAAGTCTACTGGTCAGAAAAATTGCAATTAGATATTTTTCCCAAATTGTGCAGCTCTAATGTTTTATTCTCCGAAAACCAGGAAGTGGATTGTTGCAAGCTAGTTGTTGTTAGCTTTACTGTGATGGCAAAACTTGCTCGGGCCTCTGATAGTTGTGAAAAGGTCTCAGAAAAAACACATTATGCTGAATAATTAGGATAATTAGGATTTAAGACGGTAAAAATCTGGTAGTACAGCACCTTTAATGTAAAACCATGTCAAATCGTGATTTAGTCCTCTTTTAAACCTGAGACTCGGGGTGCGTTCACACTTGTACTTGTTTGGTCCCAGTTTGAGCCCAGTTTAATTCTAATGTACACTGGATTTGGTTCTGGTTTAGTCCTGGTTTAGACCTGGCCTTTTTAGTTCTACCTAACTAAAAAGTTTTTATGTGGCATTTGTGCAACATTTGTATGGGTACTCGCAAGGATCAAGTTGCATGTGTCAAAACTCAAAGTACCCTTCTATAAATCCCGCATCATGACGACATGAAGAAATGAAGTGTTTTTTGTACAAGTACAAATCATGGCGAAGGAAAAAGGTTCGAGCTTGTTGCTGACTGTGATTCCAACGTGAGCGATTTGGAATGATTTGTCAGCTTTCAGTGCGGATCAACCCAGTCTAGAGCAGGACACGGGTCAGTCACTGGGAGGAATGTGGAGAGAGAGAGAGAGAGCAGGTGGAGAGAGAGAGAGAGAGAGAGAGAGAGAGAAAGGATGAACAGACAGAGAGAGAAAGAGAAAGAAAGAGAGAGCGAAGGCAGTGAGGTGAGGTTATCTCCCTGAGGACTTCTCTAATGGTTAACCCATAAAGCTGTTATAATCTTAGCTGAGTTAGAGAGCGGATACCTGCAGCTTAATCATCGCTTAAAGACCTGGTGACGTTTGACAACAAACTCATCAGAAACTCATCTGCAACTAAACTAGTTTCATGGATAATAACGGCAATAGTAGAAAATTAATTACAATTGGTTCTGCTTCCCCAATTTCTGAAAAAAGTGCAAAAATTGTGCCAAAAATTGCCCACCACGCATACCTGGTTTGTTTTACGCATGATGTATGACAATAATAGGGCTAATAGCAAAAAAACTTTTGTAAGCTTTGTAAGCTTTCAAGTTATGTTTTTGCACTTGTCTCATTTCATTTTAAAGGTGCACTATGTTTTCTAGTGAACGCTAGTCACCTGCCATAAAGATGTTATTGCTTGGAATGTTTAATTGTAGGGCTTTAAACTTTAATCTTTCTTTAGTACAGATGTTTTTATTGCTTTAATTATATCTTGATAAACATGGATTCTTACTGGAAGCGGTCTTGCTTCTCCACAGATCTGACCTTTTAAGTGGCTGTACTCATTTTTTTTTATGTAATAAAGTGAAGTTTTTCTCCAGCTCAGATACATCGTAAAAGCATATCCTTGTGCCTAAATGAGACTGCTGTGCTCTGTCTGCATCGCTTTACAGATTTACAGTTTTAATCTCCGTGAAGCAGTAACTGTGCTGTTTTGTTAGCACGCTAGTTGTTGTTAGCTTTTCTGTGACGGCAATGCTTTGCTCTGTCCTCTGAAAGTTCCTAAAAGTACTTTTAAACTAATTGCAGTGGATTTTTACAATGCTAAGAATGAATTAAGTAAGTGAGGAATACATTTGGACCACTGCAAAGCGTTTAAAATAAACTAGTTATGTTTTTCACGTTTTTAAGATAGTAAAAATCAGGTTCTGCCCATTGCATCACCTTCTTGCCTTTGTAGCGAATAGATACGTTTAATGCCATACTGTGGAACATTCCAGGCAAAGCAGCACCAACGCCATTGAAATAATCAGACAGAAAAGTGACAGTGACGTTATTGTTGAAATTCTGTGCATTTGACCCTGATTTTGAACCAGGAGCTCTACCGCGCTCTAAGTCTGATAAATCGAGCACCCAAAGGAACCCCACCCAGACACGAGGAGAACATGCAAACTCCACAGAAAAAGAAAAAAGCCGTTTTTCTCCAATAATCTCTTAACCCTCCCATCTTTACTCCTGTCTTCTCCAAATTCCTGAGCACCTCCCAGGCTTCCCTTTTGGATTACGTCCCGCTCTCTCCCTTTGAGTCCTTGTCCTCTGCTCAGCCCGGCTCGAGTGGCTGTACTGGCATGTCATTAGCTCAGGAAATCTCCCAGCAAACCCTCGAAATCTGGTCATTACTGGAGAAAAAGGTGCTTTATGCCTCGGCGCTGAGAGGCTGGGAGCTTTTCTTTCAGGTTCGGGCCCACTTGTGAGCACGCTCTGAACAGTCTGCTGAGGTTAAGTCTGTTTTGATTTGACTACATGGAGCGAGCGTGTTGTGATTAATTAAACAGTAGGAGAGGGTGAGGAATGTGGACTAATATGGGCAACATTCTGGCTATTATAAGACTTTGGCGGACCAAGAATGACGCATGCAGTAATAATGAAAGCCATGAAACGAACAATTTCACCTGTCGCTTTTTTACTCAGTTAAAAGTTATTTTCTGTTATTTGCACTGTTTGAAGATGGGACAGTTAAGATCTTGGGCCAGAAAAACTTGCAAGATCAAAATTCTACAAGATTTGATCGTAAATATTTTTAAAAAACATTTCTCATCAGTTAGGATTGCATCTACATCATTTTTTCAAACAATTATTTCTTTGGCATATTAATCTTTTTAAAATATATTTTCAACCTGATAATTGCATAAATATGGGGACTGAAGGCTCTTAATAAAGTGTATTATTGATTTATGGCTATGGAACCAATGCTTCTTCAGAAAATAATGAATGAGTATTATGTTACAGAAACCGACAAATAGCAAACTTATGAACAAAATGTATTTTTAACTTCAAAATCTTGTGTTGTCTTGTTCTCATGGACCTACTATCGAGTCTTCTATCGTCTCGTGGAGTTTTTTAACCCAAAATCTAAACCTCTAGCCAGCCATTAATTGCTATTACACGCTTCGTAAAATATATTTTACGTGGTACTGAGCAGGTCCCTTGGTATGATTGCTGGACCACATGGAGTTTGCATGTTCTTCTTGTGTCTTGGTGGGTTTCATCTCTGCACTCCATTGCTCCAAAATAAAGACAACAGAGTAATGCTACAGCCAGCATTACTATTTTAAGATTATTGTCATTAGTTCAGGGTTGATCGACCTTCATCTCCATTCATATTCTTAGAGTTGAAGTGCACATAAAAAATGTAGGTTCAGTTCTGGTGAAAAGCAGGTGAGACAGAAAGAGCTTGAGTTACGTGAAGCGTCAGGGCTGAGGCTCACTTTAGCTGTAGCCTGAGGACATGGATTCTACAGAGACTGAGAGTCGTTTCCTTTCAAAGTGGAGGCAAAGAATAGACAGAAATGGGTTTACTCGGATTCCACTGGAGATCTGTCATCAGGAATTAAGTCCATAATGTAAATATATATTAGGATCACACTTGGACAATTCTTTATAGTCTTTACCAGTAGATTTGTGGCTTGCGACTAGCCATTTTTCATCCCACGTTCAGAATTGTTATGTTGTTGTTAGTTGTTACATATTGTGAGCACAAAATAACACTAGCTTTATATTTGAGAGACCGGTAATAGTGTATAGACTTAAATATCATGATCGAGCCCTTCCTGAACCGAATGATGTCACAAAGTGTAAGCCAAAAATAGTCATATTTGTTGTCGGTGTAGTTTCAATTGAATTAAAAAAGCGCACAAACAATTACATATTCATATTACATACATATTCAATACTTCATACTTTTTTGAAGAAAAAAAAAAGAAAAAGTAAATAGATTTCTATTTCTTCATTTTTGTGTTGAGGGAATTTTCAGAGCCTGGGAGGGATTTTGACACCATTTTGATCTATGTAAATGTCTCTGTTAGAAACAAAAATATGGCTTTTTAGCTTAATTTCATGAACACAGACAAGACAGAGTTTGAATCAGTGCCATTTAACACTAAAAATAAAATCAAAATAATTTCTTAAAAATTGTGAATTAAAATTACATGATTTAGTCAATTACAAAACAGCTCAAATTATGTTTAAGGCATCAAAATCCTCTCTTCCAGTCAGTATTCAAAATTTATTCTCAGGACGAGATGCTCATCACAAATTTAATCTTAGAGGTAGCGATAAATTTTATCAACCACAGGTAAGAACTACTTTAAAATCAATGTGTATTTCAGTGCGGGGGGTTATTTTGTGGAATGGGTTAGCGGAGGAAATGCAAAATTGTTTAAATCTTGTCCAGTTTAAACGAATGTTTAAAAAAGAAACAATGGAAAAGTATCAGGAAGAGAGTGAATGATGCCTTCAGCAGTGAGTGTGTAGATGAGGAGGGGGGAGGTAGAGGTTAGAGAGTGTCTGGGCCTGTCCTTGTGTTGTTGTGTTATGTTATATGTTATATGTTATATGTAGTCTTGATGTATAATAAATGTTGTATGTTGCATGTTCTATCTATTATACAATAATATTGTTGTAATGATATGTAAGTGGAGTTGAGTGGGGGGTCGGACTTCTAAAAAGCGAAAGCTTCCACCATCCCCCTTTCAAACCAGGCAATTGTATGCGATTGATGTGAATTTGTGTTGTAAACTGCAAGCAGGTTTGAAATAAAACAACTTATTAAAATTCCAAAGTCTCAAATCAGCTGTAGACCTTTCGATGCTCGTTGTGTCTTTAGACAAGGCACTTCGCCCACGTTGCCTCGTATGAATCTGGTGTGTGAGTGAATGAGTGCTAGTGGTCGGAGGGGTTGAAGGTGCAGATTGACAGCCTCGCTTCCGTCACTCTGTCACCCGGGCAGCTGTGGCTACAATAGACGCTTACCCCCACCATTGAGTGTGGAGTGAATGAATAATACACTGTAAAGCGCATTGAGTGTCATGAAAGGAACTATATAAACCCAATCATTAATGTATAAATTAATTAAAAAGCCCAAGCATGTCCCTGATTTGAAACTGTGCTCTCGTTTTGATATAAATCTGTTAATTGCACAGTCCATAGATAATATAGGAAAGCTTGTGAATGAAACAGCATACAACAGCCTTATCGTTTAAAATACTACTACAATTATTCCAGATTGTCAGAGAGGGCAGAGAGCTGGCAGTTTAGCACTCACCTCTGACCCCATGGCCCCACAGTGATAACATCTCGGCCTCTGCTCAGGCCCCGACCCGTTTGGTTTACTTTGACACTTGCATAACGGCCGGGGTGGAGATCAGAGAGAAGATCGACACGTGGATTACCTTAAGCTAGCGTGACAATTGGGGAAAGAGGAGATAAATTAGGCCCGATTTAGTCAAGACAAACAATTAGAGCTCTGTAATTTGACCTCTATAACAGGACAATTCAGTCTTGAATCTTCTACCACTTAAGTTAAACTGCTGCTTTGATCTAGAGGTAGAAATGAGTCATATATTGTCCACAAGAGAATTTTTAAATAGTTTTTTTTTTAAGGGAAAACATCATGTAGATTATCTGTAAGTAAGCCAACAAAGGGCGATATTAATCATTTATAAATTACCGGCTGAAACAGTTTTACATGAACCAGGTCTGTTTTTCAAGTTTTAAAGTACAGCACCTTTAACATGATAAATAAGTAAATACATTGAACTGGACACTTAAATGTTTGTGTTAATTGAGAGTTGAAACACAAAAGACTCCTCCTCATCAACTGAAATCTTTTTCCTACCAGTCTACGACACAATTAACATGTGATGACTGACTTATTGCCCCAGTCCAACGACATAACATTGTGCATTCATTGTGCCTGTCACTTTAAATGGCAACAACAGTGTTCCAGTGACCTGCTCTAGATCAGATTTCTGTCTAAAAATGAGAAACTCGAGTCGAGCCGTAGCTTCGGGGACTAACTGTTGCAGAAATCTCTTTTATTCACCGCTTATAGCAGCTCAGAGTAAGTGTAAAGCAGATCTGAATGACATGTTTAATTATTTATGATATATTTTGAGTTAAATTTGTAATAGTAGTATGCATGTAGTATAGCAGTAGTAGTAACGTGGTAGTTTTGGTTGTGTTTACACTTTAGACTCAAATTTGAGACTAAACTAGGAACTAAACCTGGACTAGATCAGCACAAACCACTCGAACAGGACCAAACCTCTATATCTGACCTCTAAACTGGGAAACAGGATGAGTTAGCTTTCTTGCTTCACCACTATGGTTGTCAAAATGAATAAATGCAGGTTATCATTATTGAAGGAAATCCACAACAAGGACAAAGTTGGTTTGATAGTCAGAATCAATTGCAGTATTAAGAGTTTGTGTCAAAAATTGTAAAAAAAATATACATTCTTTGGATTAAAAAATTATGTTTTTATCCGTATTTGCAATTAAGGCTATGCACCGACATCATTTTCATTCAACAAATGTGCTGCTCGTGGTTGAGGCATGTGTGGCCATGGTCATGAGTTTGAATCTGGCTCCAACCTCTTGTCTTGTCCTAAATTCACGCTGTACTGTCCTGTTGTGTCGGGTAAAGTCTATGAGCCAAAAAATGTCTCATCATTCTGACTAAGTAGGCTGCACAACTGATGAATAGTGTTCCTTTGCTTTTGTGCCAAAAATTTTTGTCCGTGGAGCTTTTTTTTGTTGTGTTTTTTGCTCAAATTAAATTTAAACTGTAAAATGGAAATTGAAAGTCATTTCTCTGTTGTTGCTTCTACTGTGCAGAGCTTAGCTAGCTTGTTTGTTAACAGCAGGACGAGAGTTCTTTTATCTATCTCCCTCTGTCTTTAACAAATAAGCTAGCTAAGATCTGCACAGCCAGAGCAACATCAGAGAAACTACTTTCAGTTTTCATTTTTGCACTCCAGGGGCAGAGATTTGTGTGTGAAATTGTAGGAACTGTTAATTTGGTTAGGGTTTGGTGGCTTTGGAAAATGGAATGCTAACATAACAACATTTAGTGCTCGAGCCACAACAAGTCATTTCCACAACACACAGTCTCAGAAACATCTTATTTAAGGAGACAGATAATCAGTTCAACTATATGATCACAAACTTTTTAACAGTGAAAAATGTTAGCATAGCTGCAGTGTTCCTGTTGTTCATTTAGTTTTCTACTACTGTTTGCTTGAGTTTCTTTTTTTTAGATGTCAGGAGCAAAGTAGAGTTGTAAACTTTTATTCATTTATTAGACTGTTGCACCTCTCACACATTTTGGATGTGTTTATTACAGTTTAACCACTCAGCTAAAATCCTGAACGTTGTGATGTCATCTGCATAACCTCTTTGAACCTTTCCCTTAATATCAAACTCAAGATCACTGGAAGGTACTTGGTTCAGCTCCTGGAGTATGTAGAGTGAGGCTGTCTGTATGTTCTTCCTGCTTCCTCAGCCTAAAACAAAATATTACTGCGAACATGAATCACTGTAGACAGACACTAGATTCTCTACAATTATGAGATTATATGCTTGCAAGGTTTTGAAATTTCCAATCAGTCAGACTTGGCTTGTATAAACATGGTTCAGAGGCATGCATGACGTCCCAATTCTATCCATTATTAAGGACACGTGTTGATGCATGTGGAAGATACATAATGCATGCTACATATAGAAATTGGGCATATTTTTAGCGCACCATAAATAAAATTCAGGTAGACATAATAATAGTCTTTTATTGCATCTTGCTTAAAGTGGCAAAAGCTAAAGTACTTTGCATACATTTTGCAAGATTGTCTTCAGAACATACAGACGTTAATTGTTTTACGTGAGCGACTCGTGTTTTTAGTCCATTATCCATAGATACACCTTCACCTGATAATTCCAAAACCAAAAATGACAAATGTCAACTGAGTGCCAGATGCTTAATTCAAGTCTTCAAATGGAAGGTGAGAGAGAAATGTCTGGACAAGAACAACGAAAAACATGTCTTAGGGATTGACAGTATGTTGATGCTATATTCGTAGGATTGTCGAATAAATGTTTCGTTTTTTCTGTGAACTTACAAATGTATTCTGTGAACTTACAAATGTATATTCATTTGCGAACCTTGCCATAGATTTTAAAATATTGACACACTGACATCGGCTAATATCAGGTATCCTTCAAAACCACATACTGTATGTCTATGGTCACAACAGCGAGACAAATATCAAAGCATCGCTTGTCCTAACACGTTAGAAACTCACAACAGTGATTGCCAGTGGTGTAGCGGTTTAAAGGAACCATATGCAATATTTTGATCTTAAATATTATAAACATGACCTATTTGTGTCCTCAGATACGAGGTAAACATGTTCAAATCAAATATAGCTTTCACTTATTGTAAGTGTAATGACAATTATATTACAATTTTGTTTACTACATGTTTACAATCGGCAATTTATTCTTCATTTCAAAAATATTGAACATGATGGCCAAGTTGTTTATGTTATAATTTGGTGTTTTGGTTCTCAAGACAATTATCTTATCAGAAAGCTGAGTGAGCCTCACAAGCCTCTTATTTTAGTTTTCAGTTTCAAAAATCCAGTCGTTTAACCCTTAAAGTCCTCTCTCTGATGTGAATGGTCACCACCTTTAGGTCATGAGTCAGTGCTAGTGCAGCTCTCACATGAGACATTGTTGGTGGATAAACTGAGAGGGAGAAACACGTGTATCCTTTATATTCAGGTTAATGCACTGGCAACCCACGTTCAGTTCTTGTTTTAAAACAGTAAGAGTGCAATACAGTTCCTTTAAGATGTTGTACGTCAGCACCTTGGGTTTGCCTCCTGACCACAACTGGTT
This sequence comes from Rhinogobius similis, assembly GCA_019453435.1. NCBI lineage: Eukaryota > Metazoa > Chordata > Actinopteri > Gobiiformes > Gobiidae > Rhinogobius > Rhinogobius similis. The sequence continues at coordinate 686,962 of CM033632.1, read as the reverse complement.
GCTGAATGTCTACTGTTTCTCTCCCCATTTCACACACAGCTGCCCTGCCCAGTAAAACCCTTATGCTAGTCACAAAAGTCACAAAACCCCATATTATATCTCCTTTAATTCACCTCAATTTGTGCGTCTTTTCCAGGGCCAGTACTGTGACTTCTGCAGCCCGGGAGACACCGACCGCGCCCACCCCATCACCAACGCCATCGACGGGACAGAGAGATGGTGGCAGAGCCCTCCCCTTTCCCGAAACACAGAGTTCAACGAGGTCAACGTCACTCTGGACCTCGGACAGGTACCAATTTACTCACCTAAAAATGTCAGAAATGTGTCTGGACTTTGGCTCAGAAGTGTTAATGTTTAAGTCTGTTTTGACATTGCCTATGTTTCATGGTTTGGCAATCAGTAGAATCTTTCCACTAACCTGAAAGTTTTTTTGTTAAATCCCATAAGTATTGTGTTGTTGAGCAAAACACTTTACTTTAATCTTGAAGTCTTATGTTGTGTGTTTTGTAATTGTGCAATTGAGTTTAATGAGATTGGCTGCAATATTTTTGTCTATCCATGGGTTCCACCACGATGAAAAGTTAGCACCGTTGCCATTTTGCAAATAACGATTCATGACAAAATATTATCTTATGAATGGTGAAAAGTACATAAAATGGCACCTATTAACAAGAAGCAGAAACCCATCAAGTGTGACTAAGGAAATGAATTGACACCAAATTATAAAGTGACTAGACATTTATAGATTGTTTTCATCTTCTCAACTAAATTTGAAACATGATTTTGGCTCGTTGGTTGATTTAACAGTAATATGTTTATAAGACATTCCTTTTGGGTAGAAGACAAACTTTCGAATGAACTGACCGTATAGACCTGCCCTCAATGCACACTTGTCTACAGCCGAACGCCTTTCGTCCCTTGTCCAGCTCTTGAATGCGTACGTTTAGTGGTGGTCCTCTGGTCGAGTGGCCTTTTGTCCAGACCCTTGTGTCCCATTAGAGAGCATTTTTGTCCACCCTCCTTCTCTTCTCTCCCTTTTCTTTCTGTTCCTCCATCTTGGTTGCTTTTATGAATGAAGGAGCCTGTAAACCTTTTATAGGCTTGTTTACCTTGTGCCACCAATGAAATGATGAATGAACCATCTTTACACAGCAATAGGGGCAAACCGTGGAGCAGCCAGTACACCTGCACCTGTTCTTTCTGCCATTGTTCCTAGAGAGCATGCTAGCTAACTCGGTGGTTAGCTTAAAGAGTTTTTGGTTCTATTTAGTCTTGACCTTGGACCTGGTTTGTTTCCTATTATTGTCTTGGTTTGGACTGGTTTAGTTTAGACCTGGTTTTAGTCCTTTTTACTGTTGCTTAAGCGTGGGGTTGTCCTGGTTTAGTCAAAGGAGCATAATAGCCTAGCCCTGGTTTAGCTTTTGATTCATCATTAGCCTTTTAGTCCTGAATTAATTCTGTTTTAGACCTGATTCATTTCTTAATTTTGTCTTGGATTAGACCTGGTTTAGTTTAGACCTGGTTTTAATCCTGTTTACCCTGCTTTAATACTTGGTCAATCCAGTTTTAATCATAGTAGCATATAACTAGCCCTGGTTTAATCATTATTAACCTTTGACTCCTGAATTAGATCTAGTTTGGACCTGGTTTTAATTATAAAAATGTGTTTTTATTTCACCTCATTCATTCATTCACCCCATTCATTTAAATAGCATATATGAGTGATACTGCAAAGAACTGCAATGCGCTTATAAACTCATCATGTGACAAAGTGAGGATTACCTTTGGACCCCAAACTGTTTAAAATAAGTTTTAATTAATGAAAATAATAAGATCCTAAAATTCACGTACAGCACCTTTACGTAATGTGAACGATGAGCAGTGGAAAGAGCAAAAAATCTCTCCTGTGCCCTTGCTTAGACTTTATATTTGTACTTTTTTCCATATATTTGCGCCTAACACTTATTAATACAGCGTCTAGCATACTCTAAGCCTCTTTATCACCAGTCCCTCTTATGTGAAGGGGGAGGGGAGGAAGCGTCGGCCTTACTTTTGTCCTAAAGAATGTAGGTGGGCTCGGGGCACCTCCACCTGACTGCCGCAGCCCGGTCCCAGATAGGAATGCCAGTTAACCTGCCCCGGCCCGCTCACAGGCTTGTTAAATTACACCCTTAGCCCCCCTCCCCCTTCCCCCTTTTCGCGCTCTGCAAAGATTCCTATTTTTGGGACATCCTACACTTTTTCCCCCTCGCTCTGTTCTATATCCAGTGGAGTTTTTATGAGCGCGCTGTTATCTGTCACTTCCTGGGCTCAAGTCCAAAGTCAATGAGCAGTAATAGCAGTAAAATATTCCTTGTGTGTTTCTGTGACTGAAATAGTAGGTTACAGTGTTGCAGCAGTACATGGATAATGAAACCAAAGGCATGACGTGGATTATGTATGGTCGCTATGGTAATATTAACAAGAAATGCTTTGAATCTTTTATATGCGTTTTTAAACAATAGTAATTCCCTGAGCCTATCTCAATAAAATACTGGTGGACATTACAAAACAGCAGTGGAACAAAAAATAAATAAAGAAAGAAAAAAGAAAACAGCAGTGAAAATGTGTTATATTGGGCCTTTCATCCTGCACTTTTTTCAATCAGAGTCATTTTTACATGGTTGTTAGCAGGGGTGTAACAGTACACATGGGTATAGTGAATTGTTTTAGGACGGAACATTTGGTTGGCGTTGCAAAACAAAAGTTTCCACACTTTTTTCACTGGGACACTCTTTAAATTGTGGTGTTTCATCTTTTAAATTATATCAGGGTTCGTACGGGTGCTTGAAAACCTTGAAAATGCTTGAATTTAATTATATTGTTTTCAAGGTTGGAAAAGGTGCTTGAAAATGCTTGAAATTTAAACTTGGCACTCTGTATCCTTCACATTTTGACAGTAAAAAGCAATAATAGTCTTCAATTTGTTGTTTTAAAGAAATAAAAACAAAATGTACTTATATTTTACCTCAAATTAATAGCCACTCCCTAAAACCCCTAAAATACAGGAAATTACTTTTGATTTGCTCAAAATTTCATACAAATTTCCTACAAAGCACACTTTATCAAGGCCATTTCTTCTGATACCTTTTGTCATTGTCTCAAAGTGCGTATTGAAAGAGAAACATTAACATTTCTTGTAATATACAAATAGAAATATATATCTGCAAGTTTTTTTATTATCCTGGATGTAAAAAAAAAATAAATAAAAAAAACAGCAGGATGATGGGGCCGAGTAAGGATAAAAAATTGTAAGTATACCTTGCAGGTGCTTGAAAAGTGCTTGATTCTTTACTTTGAAAAGGTGTACGAAAACTTTTATATCTTCTTGTCTTGTATCGCGACCCCATTTCGTGTTGTTCTGTCCAATTGTTTTTAACCCAAGACTGTTTAGGTTTATCCAATGCTCTTGTTATACAAATTGACCATCTCTATCTTAAGTGACATGAGTCTATCTCCCTGATAACCGTCCCCAATTTAGACCCCTCCTATCTCCAGCCTGCTGTCTGTATATCTCAACTCTTCCTTCAAGAGCTTTCCCATGTTTTTGTTGTAAGACATTTTGAAAAGAACATGTTGAAACTGTCTCCTGTTTTGTAGCCTTGAGGGGGGTTACGCTCAGAGATAAGAATTAGGGTTTTGCAATAAAAAACACAACAAACGGAATTAGTCACAACAATGAGTGTGCATGATGGCAGAGTGGTTTGCAGTTGCCTGGTAAATATGAGCTACAACTGTGGTCAACTGATTTGATAGTTTTTCCTTGATAAGTTAAGTTAAGGTGGATTAATATTTTTTCCTTGGCAGATATTTTGCTTAAAAGTTGATTAGGGTACGAAGTAAAAAGGGCTGTTGGTCCAATTAGTCTATTAGTTGATTAATTGGCCGATGGTGGTATTGGGATTTCTAAAGGACCACAATAGAAAGGTGAAGGCATTGTTGAATATGTGGGAGGGAATAGCGTGTTCATTCTGCCCTTTTAATACAATTATATATAGTTTACTAGTACTTTTCTGTATAAATAATATATTCTAGTCTTGAGTACAGTTTGGGTCTGATACATGGAAACTAGATACTTTGAGAGCTCATTTGATGCCCCTTTTTATTAGATTAATTGATGCACCGGACATGTTTTTAGTCAACCAAGGATTCCTTTAGTTGACTACAGATCTTAAGTTAATAAAATCAAGATCAAATATGCTCAATTTAAGTAATTTTAACCTACAGTGTCTAGATATTATATTTTTTGTATGTAGTTTGAACCATTGTCCCATCGTATAACCCACTCAAATGAAAAAGAAAGTTACTGATTTGTGCTACTTCTCTTTAGTAAATCTTAGTCATTGGTGAATATAACACACATCCAACTGTTGCACTTGATGTCATTTATAAAGATTGGAAGTACAGTTTGATTGATTGTGAACCTTGATGAATCCCTGTTCTACTGACTGGAGCTTTGTTTAGTGCTCAGGCGTGGCTGTGTGTGGCCCTTATCTACTACAGGATTGACTTTATCAGCCAAAATTAGATCTGGAACCGGATCAGAGCGCACAAAGCACATACATCTCTTTGTCTTTTTTTATTTTTAACCAAGCACGTTGGCTGTACCTTCCTAATTACTGTCTTTGCTAATATTTGACTACAGATACTTTTCACCACCAAGACTTTGTCAAGCTTTAACAATCCAATACAATCTTGGAATAACTGAGAAGTTTATATCTGGAATGGCACTGAAAATTCATGATGGCAGATTTCTATAGGCAGCCCAAAATACAAAAATGTAATGCAAAAAAACTAAATATGCATGTGCATTTAAAGGAGACTTATTATGCAAAATCTTTTAATGAGAGTTTAGTCTTGTTCCTCATCATTAGTTTACTCAAAGTTGTATTTTGATTGATTCCTTTACATTTGAGTAATCCTGTATTGTCCTGCAACTGAGGTCCGTGTGCTCAGAAAATTCCTGTTTTCACCTACCCCCTATCCCCGCCCACATCTCTGTACTTAGTTGTGATCATTAGAAGACTCAGAGTGAAACATATTGAGTTTTACAATGTAACATAGCCACAAATTTAAAAATGTAAATGAAAATCCACTGCTTGTTACAGTGAAATGTCATGATGAAGAGGCGGGGCTTATCAGTTCAGCAGTTTTGCGTCAATGAACCTGTTTCTATTACCAACCTATTTTAGATCAATATTGCGGATAATAATAATCAAAATGGAAAATTATGATCTACTTCTATGTTTCAGTTCAGTATTAATTATCGGAAAATAGTATAAGATGTCTCCTTTAAGTGCTGGCATATAAACTTGTCAGAGCTTGGCGTTTGTAATAATGTCAGGGGTTTTCCAAGTACATCACAGGCAGTAGGAGGAGGAGGAGGCTGGTACAGTAGAGTAACCTTGACATTTACCACATCAATGAGAGGAAGTGTTCCATCCACAGACACTGGCACCAAACCGGCTTCTTGCTCCCGGGACAATGGAGCTGCTGCCGGGTTACACACATTAGACCGAGAGACAGTCACAGAAGGGAACATGTGGGTTTACTGACAAGATTTCAACTCTTAGTAGTGTAATATTATAGTTCACCGATTTTTTTTTTTATCTGTATCTTTTTCAACCCCAAAAAATAAATATTCATAATTTTGTGTTATTTTATTGACCTTTTGCGAAAATGTTATAAAATTTCATGTAATTTCTACCTTTACTGTGAAAAGCTTGATGAAAGTCGACTTTGATAAATGTCGGTTGATAAATGCCGTTTGATAAATCCTGATAGGATAGAAAGTGCTCTCCCTTCTGAGCCTCACAAAACGCTCTGTTATGAATTATCCAGAGTTATGAAGTCACAGGTAGAGCTCTAAGATCTTCTGAACTGTTTTAAGTCTATAAATCCTATAAATGTGCATTCCTGCCATCAAATCACTAAATTTCACTACAACTGCGTGCTTAAATTACCATGTCTAGCAAGCTAGCCTTAGTCTATTTCCTATGGTAATTCAAACTTGAGGGAATGTCTCAAAGATATCCAGTAAGGTCTGTTTTCCTTTCTATTTCTGTTCTAAAACATATAACACATCAGAAGTAAAGGTACATAAGAGCATGTTTAAAGGGTGATAAACAATGCAACATATGTATCTTTTATAGTGTCTTGTCCAAAGACATAATAGAAGTTATTTTCTGAGCATGGTTTGAATGGATTAACCTCAGCTAAGGGATGCACTGATCCAGCTTTTTCAGATCCGATACTGATTTCAATACTTGGGTTTTAATTATCGGCTGATACTCAATATCAGCTGATAAATCTGCAGAGAATGAAAATAGCATTATTTTATTCATAAAGTATGACAAACTATCCAAATGGGTAGTGGAACTGTACTTGTTTCTTCAACCAACTACAGAACAGTTTTGTATCAATAAAACCTCAAACATCATGACATATTCTGGACCAACAAGTAAAGTAACCTGTAAATAGCCTTATTACATCAAAAATTAAAGGCCTAACCAGAATATCGGCTGAACCAAAATTTTTGGAGCCGATACTCGATTTAGCAAATTTTTACGTATTGACACCGATTTTCGATGCCAGTATCGGTATCGGTGCATCCTTAATTATATAGAACGTACCTGCTTGTCAAAGCCTGAGCTCCTCAGAAAGAAAGACTGGGCCTGGTTAGTACGTGGATGGGAGACTGTTGGGAACACCCAGTGCCAAGAGCTGTGGCCTTTGTGCAAGCTGTTGTTGTGTCCTTAGGCAAGACACTTCACCCACATTGCCTAATATCAATCTGCACTCTGTGCGTGAGTGATAGGTGATGGTCGGAGGCCAATGGCTCAGATTAGCAGCCTCGCTCCTGTCAGTCTGCCCCAGGGCAGTTGTGGTTCCAATAGTGGCTTACCTCCACTGTAGACTGAATGAATAATGCAATATAGAGCATCTTAAAGTAACTTTTAAGTTAAGTAAGTTTTCTACTTGATTTTCACATAAACTGTTTTTTTTTCCCTTTGCTTTTCCTCGAAGGTTCCACAATGTGATATATAAACTCATCTATCTTTCATTTAACCTGTTAAAGGAGTTTTTATTGCCCAAAATATACTTTGTTTGGTGCTTGTCTCTTGGAGATTGCTTGGTTTTATTTAATTTCCAGGAGAATAAAATGTTTCACACCAGCAAACTTCACGGTGCCCCTTTAACATGGTTCTCAAAATAAGCTTATTGAATGATCATATAATACATTTGTTTGTTCCAAAAAAAGACATGTTTGTCACATATATAAAGATTGTGAACTATACTCCTGCATTTGTCTCCTAAAATCTGCTCTTTTGAATTCCCTTATGTTAATCAAGTTGACAATAAGCCTCTATCTATCGTGAACATGGCTTTTCTTGTGAGGTCTCATGCAGTCAATCAACAATAAGAGTTGCATGTATGTACACAACACTGCGAGGAGCAGGTGGAAAAAGTGAACACGGGACCCTGGAAAAAGCGGTAGATGACAGATGGAGCCAGGAAGTTGGTTTGAAGGCCTATTATTATGGAACAATATTGGCTTAGGTCTGGAATGTGCTCCAGACTGTGCAATGCATGCTGCTCAGGTGAGGTCGTCTCTCTGGACCCCCTCCTTAAGTAAACTAAAGCTTGTCATCGGACTGACACTTCTGCTAATTACGGCCTCGATCACAAGTTTAAGAATAAATGGTAGAAGTCATCTTTTCATGGTTGGACCGTAGCAAGGTTCCAAGTAGAACTTCAATAAGCAACAAGAAATGGGAGTGAGAAAAAAAAAAGAAGTTTGAGTAAACATTTTATTGAATGAATGACACGGTCCGTTATTGATTACTTTCAGTCATTATCCAATCCAATAGGTCTTGTTCTTGTGGCAAATGTTTGGCAATATCAATTTAAAGTTATATCTAGGTTTTCAAATTCTCTTAAAAAAAAAAAAAGGAAATTAGTTGTAGTTTTTATGATGGTTGTGTAAATATGCAGCCACTTATGCATCATTGCTCATTGTATAGCTTTTTGAAATAGAAAAACTGCTTTAAAAATATTGCTAGATATATTCTGTTTTATTCAATACCAATTTATTTTAAAAAATCCTCCAATATCACTGTGTGTTGTGTGTTTGAGCGTGGGAACTTTTTGCAGAGAAGAAAAATCCTGAGTCATTTGAATGTAACAAACTTATATAACCTTATATGAGTCCCGGCAGAATGTTTAGTCCCCCATATGTCCCCCGAGTGTCCCCCTGGCTCTAGGTCAAACGTCGTCCCACACTGTGAATGGTCCGCTCTTTCTGTTTGTGAAGTGAGAAGGAAAATAGGTTTAACTCAGAAACAAATCTGACTGTAATCAAAGGAATGGACAAAGATTATTCAAGTTTCCAGATTGGGTGTTATTGGGCAGCATGGATCATATTTCAGAGTAGACATTTCTCTACACGGATTATACAAACAATATATAATTGTACAAACCACATAATTAACACTGCAGGCCATGCTCACATTTATGACTGAAACAGACTTTGAATTATACACAAGAGTCAGTGGTTTTAGGAAATGAATAGTTGTGGGGCAAATTAAAAGTGTCCTTTATCTCCCCCTATTCTAGCAAACAAGCTAACTAAGCTCTGCACAGTCAGAGAAACAACAGAGAAACAACTTTCGGTTTCCATTTTGCCTTATACAGTTCATTTGAGAGGAAAATAGCTTCACAGACAAAAATGAAGCTAAGAAACCCAAAGAAACATTTTATTAGTTACATTAGGTTAGCATAATATCTATTGCTAAACAAGTACATTGAAAAACATGCCGTCTAACACCACATGCTTGACCTGTATCTATGCCTGGTGTGGTGTTCTATTTGTCGCCATAAAGTTTAATGCCATACTGTGGAACATAATAATAACATATTAACAAAGGTGACAGTCCCTTCACAAGAATGAAAATACAAGATGTAATCATGATTGTGTGTCAAATTGTCTGAACTTAAAGGGGCTGTTCATTCTTTTTTGTGTTTGTAATAAAGTAGAATCCTTTGCCCCTGTACAGATTTATTGTAAAAGCAGCTCTTAGGGTGAAAATTAGCGCTCTCTGTTGCTAGTTATACCGCAGCGTTTTATTCAACGCAAAGCAGGAAGTGCGCTGTTGGCATGCTAGATGTTGTAAGCTTTACTCTAACGGCGAACTCTGCTGGTGTCTTTGAAAGTTGTGAAAAGCTCTTATAAACTCATCATGGTGAATAATTTGGCATAAATGAGCAATACATAGACAGTGTTTTTCACGTTTTTAAGATCAAGTTAAGTCAAGTTAAATTTGAAGCCTACTTCTGTTATTGTGGGCATGAAAACACTTAATGACTGACAGAGGTACTATTATTGATAAAGTTAGTTATGTGGCTTACTTGCGGCTTATCCCTTGTCCCGAGCCAGTACTTGCCAATGGGACTCGAACACCAACGTGGGATTTGTTTTGGCATGATCTGGAAAGCAGGTCTTGCTCGAGGGCGCCTGTTTCTGCTCAGATTGTCACATTGAGATTAGGCCCAGCTGAAGAGGTGTGAAAGCCCGGCCTGTGGGGAGAAAAAAAAACCTCAAGAGTCTATCACAGCTTCAAATCCGGTTGTGTGCAAAGTGAATGAGCTCATTGTGCTGATAGCAGAGAGACATGAGCCGCGTCCGACTATTCTGGGAGTGACCGTTTGGCACAACACGGAGGAATCAACAAGACTGGATGTGTTTCGCCGTCTGGGGTTTATCTGGGAGGAAGCGTCCGACAGGGCATCTGGACTTCCACTGTTAGGAAATTAGGATAGGACTTCTAGTAGGGATTGGACAGAAAAAAAACTTTTTTAACGTTTTAAAATGAATGTCTCAATATTTTTGGAAGTATTTCAATAACGATATACAGACAATTTATGTCAATCCAAACAGAAACGTGTTAAAACTTCAAATACATGTCTTTAAGTGTCTCATTAGCTGAAGTTTTAAGTATCAGACAAATGTGAAAAACTGATATTTCTGCATTTTTCTTTTACAATTTATACCCTTATTTGGAACTTTAAAACTTATGTTTGTTTGTTTTTAATTTATGGGATATGATCACAATATAAGCCAACTTAACATTAAAATTTTGCTTATCTTCAAAAAACATTCACAACATTATCCATATTTTGATCATCTGCCCTCCTCTAGCTTTGAATTGGTAAAATATTTTTATGGGATCTTTTATTGCAAATAGACTTTTCAACTGACAAACAAAAATAAATATATGGTTTATTGTTTATTTATTTGGATACCCACTAGCTATCACCAAACTGACTGCTCTTCCTTGAGTCTTATTCATGGTTTACTGAATTACCTGCCTGAGTGTTCTACTGATCCACATTATGACTTTACACATACAACTTCAATTAAAAACATGAACACACACTGCTTTATACAAAGGCAGGACAATATGGCAAAAACCAAATGTCCATGTATTCATCAATCCAGATTTTAGTTGCAATTGTACTTTTCCTTATTAAAACCAAATAAATAATATGTTCTTAATTTAATCCTTGTCATTTAAGACCAGGAACACCAGGAAATATCTACGAAACCACATGCTTTTACTGAGGATAGATTGTAGACCTTTCAATTTAAAATCTGATCAATGACAATTTTACTATTGAGCCTTGATTCGATTAAAGCAACAGTATGTAACTTCCTGGAGGCGGCATGACATCTGCATAATTCCTTGAAAATAGAAAGTTAAAACCATACTTTTGAACAAGTGTAATGCCATACTGTGGAATATTAAAGCCAAAAGAACCAGAACTTCCACAGAAACAAACAGGAAGAGGCTCCACCAGGCCAGGTCAGTCAGGTTTGTGGAGATGCAAGTCCACTCACAGCGAAGACACAGTTTTTTGGATGTTTTATTTGCTTTTATTTCAGTCTTGGCTAAAAAGTTACTTACTGTGACTTCAATTGCACAGCCCCACTTTGTAACATAATACAAAGACGAATTGGGATAAAAAATCTTAATCCACCTCGCGTTTCTTCTTCACAAACTTTCTCTGCCTTCATTCTTCTCAGTTATACATGAAGCCGCTTAACACTCATCAGCTATTGTCTTGTCCTGCCGTTAGCGCGTCCACACAGGCTGCTTTTGAAGAGGCGCCCTCCCCATCACTTAACATTCAGAAAGGATCTCTCTGGCCCTTTCCTCTCACTATTGTGTCAGTGAGAGTGTCAGGTCCTTTCAGACTCTCTACGAGCAAACACAGAGGAAACAACTAACAAGTGTCTCCAGTCCGCCTCTGAAACACTGTGGAGTTCATTAAAACATGGTGGAAAGTGGTTTGAAGTCCTTTGCAAAACAGGATGCATGCTCTGATGAAGGAAAAAACATATGAAGGAATGGGAGAAGCATAATGGCAACAAGTTGATGATGTAGTTTTGATTGAAAGGGTGGATGCAAGCTCAAAGTGGTTTGCATTTGAGTTGCACAACACATCACAAAATCGGAATATTGGCTTGTTCCATTAGGTATGCACCAATCCAGCTTGTTCACTTCCGAAACCATAAAGATACCATCTAATACCAGACCAGAAACGGAAAATAGCATTTATTTACTTAAATCTAAAACAGTATAATATGACAAAATGGTTTCAGTTTGTTATGGAACTGTTATATGGCGTGTTCTCTGTTTTGAAAATTTGTTCCAAAGTTTCGTCCTTTTTGATAGCATCTTCATTTGGCTTTTGAAAATAGTGGTAAACAAAGAATGAATTGTAAGGCTTCAACATTTTTTTCAAATGAACTCTTCATATTCTCTTCAGATAGCTGAAGAACAGCTTTGTTTTATAACACTCAAACATTAGACATTTGGGGCTAACAACAGCCAGTAATTATATCAATTTGTAGGACAACCACAATTGATTGATGTCTTGGAACTGATGATAGCATTCAGCATAGAGTTTTTCTCTCTTTTTTTTCTGGCCCAAAGGCTTTATTTGACAGGATAGTTGCACAATATAATTTTACAACTGAATAAAAAATCGACTGCTGATCAACACAAAAATTAAGTATCAAAATCTAGATACTCACTTGAATCAATCAATTGAATCAATATAAAAACACCTTTCCTTAGCAGTTTTAGAATGATCTTCATCAGAATACAAAAAACCTCACGATAACATAAAAGTATTATTATTTTGTCTTGAAAATACTTGTCTATTGTAAATGTACAATATTACAATAGAATAGTATCTAAATCTAGTTTTTTTTTTGTATCGGAAATGTTCTTAAATTAGATGATCATTAAATATGACATTTTTTTATTTTTTCTAAATTATTTTTTTATTCTAAAATAGCCTTGGTGAAATATTTGTTAGATTTTTATTGTGACTTTTTTCATTTATCTGAACTAATTAAGTTATCTCAAAATGAACAATGTTAACATGTTTATAGCTTACAAGTAACTGTTTTCTCATATGTTGCAGCATGTCTGTTTGTGTTAACCACCCTCCACCATCACAGTCACTAACATAACGCATAATGACCAGGTGCAAGAGTCATGTAAGAGTCTTGCCCAAGAACACGACAGAAGCCTAATTTTTGAATCACAAGCTGAACATTCAAGTTTTTCAACACGATTTAGATGTATTTTTAAGTTTAGAAACATAAAGTAAAAATGCAAATTCTACTAGGACTTGAACCTGCAACCCTAACTGTTGTCATGCAGAAAAGCCAATCGCCAGCACACATTTGACAGTCAGCTTCTTATTCAATTAATATACGTATCAACAGCCATGAGGACGATCTTCGTTTGCCGTACAACACAGCCGTACTTCTCCTGACAGCACTTGTGTATCTTCATTCATCTCCATCATTCGGCCCGTCTCCTCTCCTCTCTCTCCTCCCTCTGGCCCCTGCTCCTCGCTCGCCCTGACCCCGTGTCAGTGTGATCGCAGGAAGCAGATAAAAGAAGGGTTCGAGGGTCCGAGGCATGGGAACTGGACACGGAGGAGCTAGGAGGCACGAGAGGAGACAAGGACAGAGGAGACAGAGGTGAAGCGGACAAACATGAACGGACAGGTTAAGAGTGGTTTGGCTCACTGGTCTGAAGTTTGTTAAGCCCGATACTCCGGATTATTCATAAAAATCCGACATCACCCAGAAATGTAAATATTTTGAGGAATAGTCTTGTTTTGGTAAGGTTGAGGTATTGTCTCTGGAAGTACAAACTGCCTTGTTGAAGTTGTCACAGATGAACGACAGCGAAGTTCAAAGCAGCAGGAAGTGAAGCAGAGCCTTTCTATGACCTCCGACCTTTGACTCATGATTGACAGGTCAGAACTGTTCTCATGCCTGACAAGAGAGAAACAAGATATACGCACAAATATTTATCTTTTTTGGACTGATTTTATATTATTTAAACAAAAAGAGGAAGAAGAGGCAGAGGAGGAAAAAAATGCACTGGAACTGACCAAAGTAGGAGTGTGACAAAATAAAGACAAACCAGTATATTGTAAAAACGTGTTGTTTATTATTATATACAGGTGCCATAAAAAACGACTTTTTATTTTAAAAAAACCCAATGTGCACTGTGTCAATTTTCTGGTGGAGGGTCCGACACCTGCTTGTCTTCAGATGTTATTGTTTTGCCTGGTATGTTCCATAGTATAGATAATCTATTTTACATTTTTAGATATACAAGTATTTAAATTGAAATAAATAGATTAAAAACACTTTAAACATGTCTTCTTACTGTAAGCGTGGTCACCTGTAGGAATGAACGATATCTTGGTTCCAGTATCGGTATTGGCAGATTTGAAAGGATTTTCATCGGTATCAGCCTTGAACATCGAGAGTGGGCCTGGTGCCGTAACCCGATTGTTTCTACTGTGAGATAAGTTTAATGCCTGATGTGGGACAGTCCAGGCAAACCAAATTCATCTCCATGGAGACAAGGAGGTGTCAGACCCTCCTCCAGAAAAGTTGCATTAAAAAATATATGTTTCTTTAAATATAACAATATAAGGTAAGTTAGCGTATAGTTATCGTATACAGTATATTGTCACAGTCTTGCTTAGAAACATTCGGCATCCATTCATTTTAATGTAGAGGAGCTACTCTACCACCCACTGTTCAACAACTACAAGAGAAAATGCAAACTTAAGGAGTTAATTATGCCAAATGACCCATTTCCTGCACATTGAATCATCAGGCACAATTTGAACTACGGCTTTAAAAATATACTGCTATTGAATCTAGTGAAAAATGACTCAACGTGTTTCACATTGTGATAAGTGTTGACAAGTGCAGTGCATTTCCTCTCCATAACCACTTCCTGTATTTGATAATGCCACTCCACTTTTGACGTTTGAGTCCATATGTCTGTGTTGGACACCTCCAGCTGGTCTTCTTCTCCTCTTCTGCCTCCTCTTTATATATCCTGATCCATCAACATCATGAACTTCAAGTACCACCAATCAAAAGTAACATGCATTTTTACAACGTACATTTTTTATGGATTTATCATTTGTTTTTAGAATATAATAATATAGAATATATATAATATAATTTAGAATATAATTTACCACTCAGTTTTATTTCTAAAAGATATACCAAACTAGTTAAAAGCATTTAAAAAATCTGATACCAATCAGTACAAAACAAAACAAAACTAGATACTAATTTGAGATGGTATCAATATTAATAAGAAAAGAAAAAAAACATCACATAAACAGGTAAAGTTGTCTTAAATTGTACTTTTTGGGGGATGGACTGGTTTGGGCTCCCTTACATCTCCTGACCGTCTTTTTTTTTGAACAATGCATCAAAATAGATGCACCCCTTTGTGGCTGGTCAAGTTGATCTAGATTTAGGACTTTATAAAATAAACTATAAGACCACATGGTAACATGAAGAAATAATTATTATTTTGTATTAAAATGTCTTTTGTCATTATGGTATTGAAATCGGTATGAAATTTTTGTAGTACACGTAAAGTACAACACCAGTATAAGTAAAGTCAAGTAACAGTTCTCTAAAATGTTTGTGTGTAATTTGACAATTTGATTTGAAAAAATTAATCGAACAAAGCATGCATCCCTAATTTATCATACAAATTGATTTTATATAAATTGCCCTGCTTTACTTGCACACATTGCTGTCTTGAAATACATACAATATTACAAAAACAGTGTACTTTAATCATGGTTTAGAATAGAGATTGCACTTACCCAGTGAGTCTTGGCACCATTTACTATTAATCATGTCGGTTCCTTGTATATTGTAAATTGCTAACATATTATATTCATCATTGGGATAACATTCTCTTAGACCACAGTGTTGTCTCTGCTCTGATTAAAGCCCACGTGCACTTTCAAGATTTCCTCAAAAGTCAATCTAACTTTCATTCTTTCCTTTGTCCTTATCTTCACCGGAATGTCAAATCCACTCCACTATCTTACTATCTTTTTTTTCCCCAGACTGGACTTATCAAACATTTCCGTGACTTTAGGAATCGAGACAAAGCGATAAAGGTGCAGCAGCAGTATGGAGTTTAGATGAAGAGGAGGGAGAGGAGGGGAGGGGAGGGCTTGTAAATGGGGAGTCAATATTAGCTTAAACCAGCTCACCTCAGCCTGTTTGAGTTTCTGTTTCTTGGGTTGAATGGGCAGGAGACAGAGAGGAGGGGCACAGAAAACATGAGGTCATACAAAAGAGTCATCCAAAAGAAGACAGACTCAAACAGACAAATTAAGAAGGAAACATCACGGTTATTGACACCACAACCAAACTTCTTCATTCTTTCATTGTCAATATGTTATAGATTCACTTATTATGTCACTATCTTAGAGAAAAACTAGTGACAAAATAGACGGATGAAAAAGCAAGTTACATTCATGTTTACTTTTTTGGGATTATAGATTTTGTTTCTAAATGTTTTTTAATCGTTTATAGTTTTTATGATTATATTCATATCACAATAATCAATTAACCAAATAATCTTGACATCCTTAGCAGAAGTGTCCAACATAACATTTCAGAAGTTAGGTTATGTCTGATCTTATTACACAGAGGCTAAAAAGTTGTGATTATAAGAACAACAGTAATAAGGCATAACTATTTTCAGTCATGACTTAATGTTTTAATAGACTTTTAGGCCTTTTTGCCCATTCAAATATTTTGACGTAAAATTGTTGATTTGTTGTGGCAACTCTCCAAATGATTCATCACCCTCAAACCCATGTACAGGTTGGGTTCATGTATCCACCTTCTAGGGCTGGGCCATATCATATCGTCATATATGATCACTGACCTTTGTGATCATAATGAAAGATATAGTGATGATTGCACATGGACTGCAGCGCATTGTCACAGACCGAGATTGTAGATGACGTTAACACCCAGAGCTTAAACACTGACTGTGGAGGCTCTTCTGATGCTAAAAACACTAACCAATCTAAATTTTGCATTATGTCATTTTTCTCGTGAAGGGTCCACCGCCTGCTCTTCTGCTTATTGCTGCTTTGTCAAGAATGTTAACCAGTGAACAACACTGAAGTTTTGAGTCTCCATAGAGAAGCAGGTGGTGCCCCCAGGCCAAGTTAGATGTGATGTCAGGTCTGTGGAGAGACAATTAAAAAGCCTGTAATTGAATAAACATCTGATTATTATTATAATTTGATGCCATATTATGGAATATTCCAGGCAGAGTTATAAGAGTTATAATATCTTCACGGGGACAAGCAGATGGCTGATAACTACCTGAAAAGTTACACAGTGCGGTTTTAAATTAGAGCTGTATAGAGCTTTACGATGTCTGGAGTTTATGGCTCAATTAAATTCAGATTTCAGTTGACAGCCGTTACACGTGAATCATCTCGTGTTTGACCTGAGATATGCGTTATCAGTTAGACTTGTTGGCTTGTTCGTGGTGCTGCAGAAGGAATGCACCCCTTTCCTCAGAACAAACAGAGAATGGCTTTGGGAGGAGGTCTGCAAACATGGCCTGTTTTCTCATGGTTAGCTCATAAAAGTGTGAATAGGAGTGGGCTGCAGGGTCAAAGGCTCACCACAGGATGAAGACATTCACTGCACATCTTCTGTTTACTTTGACTCATAATGTTCAGCTTAAACTGCGTCCAATTGTAATAAGGAAGTATGGATGGCTAGACTTATTTGTACATAATATTCATTTATTTTAAGGTGTTTTAAGGTGATTTCAAGGTCAAGTAAGATGGGTGTAACATTACTGAATGTCTGCATGCATAGTACAGTCCTCTGGCTAGCTTCTCCTGGCTCAAGATCTACCACACCACTGTGAGAACTTCCGATCTCGTCAGATCTAAGAAGCCAAGCAAGATTACACCTGGTTATTACTGGATGTGAGACCGCTGGGAAGACCAGGTGCCACGGTGGGGTGGCAGTGGCTCAGTGGTTGGAGTGCATACTTTTGTTGTGTCCTCGGGCAAGACACTTCACCCACCTTGCCTCCAGTGTTGAAGTACTGGTGTATGAATGGAAGTTTGTGAGCACAAATGCACTGCAATGGAAATAAACTTTTTCCAACATGTTAGAGCGTGGATGTCCTGTATATCCATTAACACGAACTCTAAACTCTAAATGTAAGACTACTGAAGCCGCTGACCAGAAGTGGGTCAAATGCAGAGAACAAAAGTCTTTATAATTCTAAAGAAAGAAGAATAGAAGAAAGAAGAAAATAGTAATTGATTACAGCAAGACGTCTGGCAAGACATAGACCACTGGCCAAATTGTCACAGATTTGCGCCGATGTTTTGAATTAATAGGCTTAACTGGCCCCATTTAGCCACAAGCATATTTTATACAACTTCAGCTCCGTCAATATGGACATATTTCTTTTTAAAGCTCAGAACATCTTGAATCCAGTCGCTGACAATTGTTTCACCATAAATACAATGACATTTGGTCACTGTGCTAAATACGGTTTGGCATAGTTAGCGTCAAAAGCTAATGGAGGCAGCCTGTGTCAAAGTTCAGGGGTTACAAGTGCACAGCAGTAGAATCCCTCTCTGACATAATAGATTCCTGGGGACAGGTGTTTAGATATTTTGTGCATCATGGTAGGCCCTTTTTTGTTTATTGTGAAATTCTTTGCTGTTCCAGAATTATTGTATAAAGTTAAAAATATATGAAAATTAAAAATAGTTTTTAACCAGGGTAAAGGTGATGCATGAACATGCTTATTAACATTAACACTATTAAAACAAAGTAAACGTCACGCTGGCTATTCCTAATCTGCAGTCCCTCAACATCTGCATCAATATCAGCTCCAAAAAATCCAATCCCTGTAATTTTTTAGTAAAAAAAAAAAAAAAAAAATATATAAATATATATATATATATATATATATATATATATATATATATATATATATATATATATATATATATATATATATATATATATATATATATATATATATATATATATATATATAAATTCCCTGCTCACCCTCATGGGTGGTCACATCCATCTCTGAGCTCGGGTCCTCTACCAGAGGCCAGGGAGCTTGAGGGTTCAGCGCAGTATCTTAGCTGTTCCTAGCACTGCGCTCTTCTGGACTGAGATGTCTGATGTTCCTCCAGGGATCTGTTGTAACCACTCCTCCAGTTTGGGGGTCACTGCCCCAAGTGCTCCGATCACCACGGGTACCACCTTGGCCTTCACCTTCCAGGCCTTCTCCAGCTCTTCTCTGAGCCCTTGGTATTTCTCCAGTTTCTCATGTTCCTTTCTCCTGATGTTGCCATCACTTGGTATCGCCACATCAACCACAACGGCCTTCCTCTGCTCTTTATCCACCACCACGATGTCTGGTTGGTTTGCCATTACCATTCTGTCAGTCTGTATCTGGAAGTCCCACAGGATCTTAGCTGTTCCTAGTACTGCGCTCTTCTGGACTGAGATGTCTGATGTTCCTCCAGGGATCTGTTGTAACCACTCCTCCAGTTTGGGGGTCACTGCCCCAAGTGCTCCGATCACCACGGGTACCACCTTGGCCTTCACCTTCCAGGCCTTCTCCAGCTCTTCTCTGAGCCCTTGGTATTTCTCCAGTTTCTCATGTTCCTTTCTCCTGATGTTGCCATCACTTGGTATCGCCACATCAACCACAACGGCCTTCCTCTGCTCTTTATCCACCACCACGATGTCTGGTTGGTTTGCCATTACCATTCTGTCAGTCTGTATCTGGAAGTCCCACAGGATCTTCGCTTGGTCATTCTCTACCACCTTTGGAGGTGTTTCCCACTTTGACCTTGGGGTTTCCAGTCCGTACTCCGCACAGATGTTTCTGTACACTATACCAGCCACTTGGTTGTGGCGTTCCATGTATGCTTTCCCTGCCAGCATCTTACACCCTGCAGTTATGTGTGGGACTGTCTAAGGAGCTTCTTTGCACAGCCTACACCGTGGGTCTTGTCTGGTGTGGTAGATCTGGGCCTCTATCGCTCTGGTGCTCAGGGCCTGTTCCTGTGCAGCCATGATGAGTGCCTCTGTGCTGTCCTTTAGTCCGGCCCGCTCTAGCCACTGGTAGGATTTCTTGATATCAGCCACTTCAGTTATGTTCCGGTGGTACATCCCATGTAGGGGCTTGTCCTCCCATGATGGTCCCTCCTCCGGCACCTCACCTTCTGTTCCCCATTGCCTGAGACATTCACTGAGCACATCATCATCTGGGGCCTTATCCTTGATGTACTTGTGGATCTTGGATGTTTCATCCTGGATAGTGGCTCTCACGCTCTCTAGTCCACGGCCTCCTTCCCTACGGCTAGTGTACAGTGTACAGTGTACATATAGATATATATATATATATATAGATATATAGATATATAGATATTATAGATATGTCTATTTACTATTCATTCTATGTCACTCAGTATGACTGGCTTGTCTGCATACAACAGCTGTGCTCCTCAATACTGTCATTGTGTCAGTGTCAAGTGCATTCAAAAAGTCATCCTTTTAGGCCTGCGAGGCACAGAGCTGTCTGTCATCAAATTGCATTGTATGAGGAAAGTAAGGAATACATTTGGACCGCAACGGTGCAGTAAAATGTACAGCTCCTTTAAACTTCTAACCCAGTCCTTCTCAAATCGTGGGGCGCGCCTGGCAAACATGCTTTTTTGCCATACTAGAATAACGTATAATAGCCCAAAACAATAAAATAAGGAAGAATAAATCAATTGTTTGAGGCACTGCAGCTGATGCTCGCAAGGACAACAGGAAATAATTGAGAAGTGCTGGACTAACCCATTTCACATTCATATCAAACTGTCCAGTCCAAGGTTCAACCTTGGAATGATCTCATCTGTTTCAATAGTCGCCTTCAGGCTGCATGCTGGTGAAGTATGTAACGATGATGTAGTATTGTGTGAGGGAGGTGCAGAGGACACAGGGGCCCCACAGAGTGGCTCCTGAACAGATCGAGTCCTGCCTGACATTACACCATGGCCCGGGGAAGTGGAAACTCGGCATAAGACCACCCATTCATAGCAGGTACTTAAACAGAATCAGAGCAGAACAATGTCATTTATGAGATCTTTTCAAGTGCAAACAGTATTTTAAAAGAGACATATTATTCTTTATGGTTTTAATAGATCATAATTTTACACTTTGTTCATTGTTCATCATACCACAGTATTGATAGAAACCGATACTTTGACTTCCTGTTCAAAACTGATAACTTTATTATGGAATTTCACCATAGTAAGCAGCAGATTTTTTCTGTCCTGAAAGCGTTATTTGAAATAGGGAGAGAGAGACATTCAGCAAATGGCAGAGGCCGAGATTCAAACCCATGATGTTGCGTTGGTAGCAATCACATGTGCAGCACCCTTATCCACTGCACCACCGGCAAAGCACTGACTTAATTTCCCAAATAATCACAACTAAGGGATGTAGGTGGGGATGGGGGGTTGGTGAAAACAGGAATTTTTCAAGCACTCAAACCTGAGATGCAGGACAATACAAGATTAACTCAAACATGTAGACAACTTTGAGTAAACTAATGATGAAACACTGCTGCAACATGGTTGAAAGCTCATTATAGTTGATTTTACATAATATAATATATATATATGATAATTTTAAATACTGACAATTTCATCAACACACAGTATGATACAAATGTTACTACTTGCTAATTAAAAGACAACTGTGATGACCCATGACCCTTGAACCAAAAGTCCCATGGATTGATTGTGCTCAGTTTGTGCTTCAGTTTTGTTGTCAAGTAGGGTGAAATAAATCATAAACAATATGGAATGAGCAATCGCTCTGCGATGCAAAAAAAGTGCACTATGTTTTCTGGATTTATACTGATACAAATCATTTAGCAAGAAACAAGAATACATGTTTATTGTCTAAAAGTGATCACTAACCTAGTCCACACGACCCAAATCAAGATTCACAGCATTTCCCTGAATTTATAGCGTATTCATGCTTTGCAGTCTGCTGCTTGTGTTGTGAAAACACAAGGGCAGGTCTGTGACTGTGAAGAAGTAGAGAAATTTCAAGGATTTACAAATTCCTGAAAGAATTACCCTCCTTGTGTCTTCAGCTATTAACATCAACCTCCTTACACTTCAGATAACCTCCAGTCACCACCACACATGATATTACTACTAATGCTGCTACAGGGAAAAGTCATTGAACATCAGAGAGACAAGCAGGTGACGCCACAAATCAGATCTGTGGAGAGGCGAGCAGTTAAAGTGCCCATGACAGCTTAGACTACTCATTTAACTAAAATGCAGGTAAGAAAATATTTAAAATGTTGCTAAACAATGAACAATCCTGGTTCGGCCATTTTTAAAAGTTTCTAATTTTACTTCCTGGTTGTAATTGATGATGTCATGCAAGGAAATAACCTTAACTTATGTTTTATTTGGACGTCTAAAATATATGTGAACATTTTATAGAATTACTGTTTAAAAGGTCAAACAAAAAGTAGTTTATCTAGTGTAAAGTATGCATAACCTATGGATGGAATGAGTGTTGATGTCATCAATTTATTGTTACTTCCTGTAGTTCAACAGATTTGTCAACTTTTATCGACAAACGGCTACTTGTTTGGTGTAAAACTATAATTTATATTCACAACAGATATGAGAGGTATAAAGTCAAAATTAGAAAATCAAAAAACCTGTCATACGCACTTTAAGTTTTGGATATTTTAGCTGGAGACACACTTCGATTCAACATCAAACTTGTCATCTCCTCCGTGCTAAACTCTACGCACTGTATTCCGCCATCCTTTCGACAGATGTGTGAGCGCTAACATGCCGTAAGTTTGGAAAGCAGTCAGGAAGCAGGGTCAAAGTAAAACAACGCCCTTATCCCGACATGACAACCTTGAAATATCAAAGAACACCTGGAAAAATGTTGAATGATTTTTTTTTTCTCCATATAAGTCGAAAAAGGAGAAGTTGGCCTGGAGCAGAGGGAGGACGGACAGTAGTTCCATTGAGAGACCTTGAATTAGTTTTGGTTTTTATATTTTGGCAGCGGTTTAATGGACAGCTGGACCAAATGCTTTAATTACTGAAGGACGGAGGAGGAGAGATAAGAGTTAAGGGAGTGTAGGACGTTCTAATGAGGGCTGAGATACATCCTGGACGGACAGGAACTGGCAGATGAGACACATGTTGAAGTTGAAAGCTTGTCTGACTAACACTTCTAATGGCTTCATATGGACGGTTCGACTTAAAGGTGCTGTATGTAACTGTCGTATGGGTCTGTCACCTGCTTGTGGCGATGTCATTGCTTTGCTTGGAACAGTGTGGTTTCAACCTTGTCCATCTTGCATTTAGTCTATTATAGGTGTGGTTAGTGCTAGAAAATACATTAAAACGTGTATCCTTGCTTTTCTACATGATAATTAATTAGAAATATCTTCAACTCCAGGACTAATATTGGACTACATTATTTCTTTTTGGATTTGATAATCTTGAGTCGTGGCTCAAAACGGCCTGGGACTAAGATTAAAGTTAGCATAGTAAGCACGTCTGATATTTTTTATCAGACGTGCTTACTATCATCAGGAATCATTCATTCCTTTTTTTTCATTCATTTTCTACCGCTTATTCCCGTTAGGGGTCGCGGGTGACTGGCACGGTTGTCTGCAATCAATCTCTGTCAAACATGTAACCAACAGTTAAAAGTAGAGCTGCGCAATTTGGGAAAAATATCCAATTTATGTTCAAAGTTTATATTTTAAACGCCTCCAAGAGAATTGAGATAAAGACTAAATAGGCTTATAAACTGACAAACTAATAAAGAATCATGTTTGTACAGCTCTAAACTACATGGTTAGAGCGATAGCGTTATTGCTGTCCCTTCACAGCAAGAAGGTTTGACTCCCGGGCAGCACGGGTCCTCTCTGTGTGGATTTTGCATGTTCTCACTATGTCTGCGAAGGTTAGGCTCCTCCCCTCAGTGGGACTTTCCTGGTTAAATAAAGATCAATTAAAAAAAGTTTTTCTTGCAGAATAAGAGGATAATATCGTTTGTCGTAGATATTATGGTACTTCATAAATTGTAGTCTTTATGATTTGCTAATCGCGTCCTTTCAAAGAACAATTTCGATTCAGTTGCGATTGTAGCCCTAGTAAACACAACACAAACACTTTGGGCCTCATTTATCAAGAGTTTGCCCGAATGCAAAACAGACAAATGCTCAAAAAACCAGACGTCTTGTGATACAAGCACTAAAAAGGACGCAGTAGTTTTGCGCCTATGCCAAACAGGCCAAAAAGATGCACAAATGAGGTGGAGAAGATGCAAATGAAGCAAAATGGCCGTAGCCTGATCAAGTGAACCATCGTAGTGTGCATGGGTGCTGTCGTGCAACTTCATGTTCTTCACGTCTTGTACTGTGGCATCCATAAATTTCACAAACTGAAAAAAATTGTGCAACGGACGCCAGGCTTTACATTGTTTCCCGTAGGAAGTCAAAGTTTCCATATTTAGTGTGAGTGGAATGCCTCACATCACCACGTCTCCCCTCTCTCGCTCCTCTTCACTCCTGCCTGTACCTGCAGCTCGTTGTCATTTGTCGGCATGCACATCAGCCTCTGCACTGAAGTGTGAAGCATGCTGTCTCTGTAATCTCGCCTGTACATTTCTGGAGGTTTTGTGAGTGGTCCGAGCGTGTAGGGACCGGCCCGTGGATGTATAGGCGTGAGCGAAGGGGAGAGAAAGAGAGAGAGGAGAGAGGGGGGTGCCATCTGGAGTGCTCTGATTGGGGCTTACAAGAGCTGCTGTTCTCTTTATTTACAAGGCTCTGTAATAACAATGCATAGTGACAGTGTGTTAGAGACAAGCTTTAATTATAGAGAACATGCTGGTGTTTGACATAGTGCAAATCTGTGGAATTATTTCAAGTTTTTGTTGTTTTGTTAGCCTTCTTGAGATGTCACAATATCCAAAAACTTTAATTTAACCTTAATTAAAGTCTGTGCCAAACAAGGAAATGAGAAAATTGTTAAGAAAAAAGCCCTTTAGGATTCTGGGCAAACTGTCCACCTTTTTTGTTACATCATTTTTTACCAAAAGTTAGGGTTAGGGTTAGGGTTAGGGTTAGGGTTAGGGTTAGAGGGTTAGGGTGTTAGGGTTAGGGTGTTAGGGTTAGGGTTAGGGTGTTAGGGTTAGGGGTTAGGGTGTTAGGGTTAGGGTGTTAGGGTTAGAGGTTAGGGTGTTAGGGTTAGGGTTAGGGTTAGGGTGTTAGGGTTAGGGTGTTAGGGTGTTAGTTCTGTTTCAAACAAACAAACAATCAGCAACGTTTTGGTTTTTCCCGAATGCTTTCAGTGAGAACCAGGGTTAGGGTTAGGTTAGGGTTTAGGGTTAGGGTTAGGCGTAGGGTTAGGTGTAGGGTTAGGGGTTAGGACTATAGTTATGGGAAGTCCATCCCCTAGGGTTAGGGTTAGGGTTAGTGTGGGTTAGGGTTAGGGTGTTAGGGTTAGGGGTTAGGGTGTTAGGGTGTTAGGGTTAGGGTTAGGGGGTTAGGGTGTTAGGGTTAGGGTGTTAGGGTTAGGGTTAGGGTTAAGGGTTAGTTCTGTTTCAAACAAACAAACAATCAGCAACGTTTTGGCTTTTCCCGAATGCTTTCAGTGAGAGCCAGAGTTAGGGTTAGGGTTAGGATTTGTGTAGGGTTAGGGTTAGTGTAGGGTTAAGGTTAGGGTTAGGGGTAGGGTTAGGGTTAGGGGGTTAGGGGGTTAGGGTTAGGTTTAGGGGGCAGGGTTAGGGTTAGGGTTAGGGGTTAGGGTTAAGGGTTAGGGGTTTGGGTTAGGGTGTTAGAGGGTTAGGGGTTAGAGTTAGGGTTAGTTCTGTTTCAAACAAACAAGGGTTAGGGTTAGGGGTTAGTGTAGGGTTAGGGGTTAGGGTTAGGGGGTTAGGGTTAGCGTTAGAGGGTTAGGGTGTTAGGGTTAGGGTTAGGGGTTAGGTTTAGTGTTAGGGGTTACGGTTAGGGTTAGTGTTAGGGGTTAGGGTTAGTGTAGGGTTAGGGTTAGGGTTAGTGTAGGGTTAGGGTTAGGGTTAGTTCTGTTTCAAACAAACAAACAATCAGCAACGTTTTGGCTTTTCCCGAATGCTTTCAGTGAGAGCCGTCCCAGTTCGATAAATGCGTAGAACTCAATACTGCGTTAACCAGGTTAGTTCTACTTCTACCGTAGAATAAAATCAGCTGGTTGGAAAAGACATTTAAGTCAATTTCATATCACACCATTCCATAATCCCATGAGGTGTGAGAGGATGTAACTTTTCCTTCAAATCGAGGTGTTGTTCCTGCCCCATCTCTCACTCTCTTTGACACCTCGGGGTTATGGACATTTCAAACAGAGAAATGTGAAACTGCGAACAAGCGTCTGCGGCAACCCGACCATCTGAGAGAACGTTCCGAAGGGATTCCGAGACAGGAATTTTGCTCTGGAATTCTGCAAGTGGCATTCCTGAACTGCAGGGGGGAGATGGAGAGAGAAGGGCAGAGGCAGGAGATAATGAAGTTTAATGAGCAGGTGCATGAAGTCATGTTATTGAATAAGCCTGTGATATCGCCGTACCAAAATCATTTTTTAGACAATATCTTGGTGACATAACGACATATGATTCAGTTCTTTCCTTAAACAGACGGTTTAAGCAAAGTGAGTGAGTGACAGGTGGAATAAACCAAACACAGTGAGATGTTTACTCTCAGAAGAAGCAGAGGCCTTTGGTTACCACTCAGAGTTTATATATAAAGCTATGAAGTGCAGATCAATTACAATATACATTTTTTACATATCGCAATCAATGAATGAACATGCATCAATATTAAAGGGGACGTATCATGTAAAATTTACTTTATGAGATTTTAACCATGTTATAATGGTGTTCCCTCATAATTTATTTACTGAGAATTGTATTTTGATTGATTGATGCATGTTTGGGTAATTCTGTATTGTCCTGTTACTTAAGCTCGCGTGCTTAGAAAATTCCTGTTTTCCCCTACCCCTTATCTCCGCCCATATTCATGTGTTTAGTTATTCATTTTCTACTGCTTGTTCCCGTTAGGGGTAGTGAGTGACTGGAACTTATCCGTGACTTTGGGGTAGGCGGAGTACACCTGGACAGTGGCCAGTGGTCAGATCGATGTGGCGGTTTACAATCACCGAAATTTAAAATCATGATCTACAGATGTTATAGTTCAACAAGTACCTGAATAAAAGCACAATATGTCTCTTTTATCGTTGATATTCAGGGCTTAACTTGGCTAAAATATTTGTACAAACATCTTAGACAGTTCACTGACAAACTTATGTGAAAGGAGCATTTTGAAGGATGTTCGGGTGCTGAAGTCATGGAGGGGAGCCGGCAGTGATGGACTGGTATGTGAGGAATGGTTGTCAGTCTGTGGGAGCTGTCCGAGCCCAACCCTCTGACAGAGAAGTCACTAGTGAGGTTCTCCTGTGCGTCTGCTTCTGTACAGTATCAGTGTATCAGGAAACAGGCAGACAAGTGTGGGATCACAGCTGCTGCAGCGGCCGCCAAACAAATACCTTTTTTTCCTTCTGCCAATGTAGTGGTATTGGTTGAAAAAGTTGTTGTAATAGTCGTAATAGTGGTAGTAGCTGTCGAAGTAGTAGTAGTAGTTACAATAAAAGTAAGGTGGGTGCATATTTGACTAACGCATTCGCATGGTTTCGCGCACAGTCTTCCTTGCATTTAAGTCAAAGTTAAAGGCCCTGTACCAGATTTTTACTGTGATGAAACGTGAAAAACAGAATCAGTTCATGTTGAAGTCTTTACAGCAGTCACATGTATCGCTCACTTTCTTAATGCACTCCCAGCATCCTAAATATTCACCTCCATGAGTTTACAAGCACTTTTTACCAGTCTCTGAGCCCAGAGCGTCATGGACCTTCACAGGTAAAGCTAACAAACATTAGCATGCTAATGGCACACTGCTCCTGCTGCTCTCGTGGGATAAAACTCTCTATTCACCTTATTCTGCCCCGCCCACTTTTGCCGTTTTTTGCCAGAGATACGCACTTTTGTTGTAAACGCACTTCCGTTTGACGAGAACTCCGTTAAAGCTAATGACGAACGAGGGAAAAGTCTTTCCGCTAAAATGTTACATAAAGTAGGTTGATTTGTGTAAAATATTTAATGAACACGAACAACAACAAGTCAACAACGCACTGATTTTCTGGGCGACCTGAAAACGGCTTTTTAGTCCATGTAGAACTTTCTGTTGAGCTCGTCTGCTCCATGTAAACTAATACAACAGAAACAAGACGGCGGCGCGTAAGGCAACTTCCGGAATAAGGTGAATAAACAGATGCAGACTTGAGGTTGTGGTGTCATTTTCACTTGATTAGATGCTTTTACAATATATATGTGTGGGGGCAACGCAGATTTTTATTTTATCATCTGCTAAAAATCAGGAACATGGACTAGTTCTGTTTTGTCCGTTTCACAACCGTAAAAATCAGATACAGGCCCTTTTATGTAAGGTTACGGTATACTTTATTAATTAATGAGGGAAATTGATCTCTAACTTGTCACCTACTGGTCTTGGGAATGGACTAATACTAAACACAAATGTGCAGAAATATCCTTTTTTTTAAATCTGATTTTCTGCACTCATTTAGGTACATTTTAATTAAAGACAATATACTCAACTTTGATTCATCTCCCATCTCTAATTTAAATTCAACAAGTGCGTTCCCTGTGTTTCATAATAACCTTTGCAGCGCCTCACCTCTGAACATTTAGACAGACACTAACTCAATTACTACCTCAATGGGTTGTAAAAATGAGCTCATTGAAAGAGCTGGGATTAAGTGGATTTTCTCATATCCACACTGCTCAAATACTATTTCCCAGTCTGGAATAATTCAATTTGAAATCAAGTTAGTTCATGTTGTAACCCCTCCATCACCTCGACACTTGCTCTGTTTGTTTGACTGAAACGTTTACGATCCATTTAACGTGCTGTCAAGTTGCACAAGGAAGATTTTATCTGTAGATTTATTTGCTTTGTTTCCATTCTTCCATTCTCCATTTTTCCACTTTTGATACTTTTAACAATTCACACTGTTTATGTCGATTATTTGGTAAAGCACATCTACTGTAAGTCGATTTTATGGTTAACTGGTAACTCGTAATGCACTCTAAGTATCTGCACGTAGTCTCTCCTCTCCTTCCCCTCCCGTCCCTGTCCCTTGCCGTGCACTGTCTCCATGTCCTCTCCATAGTGACCAGAGGAATGTGCTGGTACCAGAGGAATGTGTGTGATATTAAAGCCAGGCCAGAGCTGTGGTCCTCACCTGCATTCCTCTGCCTCTGCTTGTCCTTATCCCGTCTCTATCAGCCCAGGGCTACAGGGAGATACAGAGGGGCTACAGTCAGCGCCAACACACTGTACTGTGCGGGTGATAGGCTGAACCTAGGATTTACTTCAAAATAAAAGAATCACGTTCAGCTGATAAAACTATTAGCTCCGTGAAACTAAAAATGTAAACTGTAATGACACTTTTGTTCCTGGTGGAAAGCCGTGGAACTGCTGAACTAAAAGTAGGATTTAGTGCAAAGTAGAGTATCATGTTGAGCTGAATGTATTTGATGAAATGATCACATAAAGCCCCAGTACGTAACTTTTTTTTGCCAAAATATGACTAAAATACTAGCATGTTTTGTCAGTTTGGATTATTGGACTGAAAAACCGAGACAATAATGCATTCTTACTCAGAGTGGGCTTTCATCTCCACAAACCTGACTCTTACTTGGCTTGCTTACATGGAAATTACTTTCCTTTGACTATAATATTAAACAGTATGACATAAAATGTATCTATCTCCATGGAGAATGTTGCGAAGTATGTTTTTAGCTGTCTATTTTCATGAAAATATGCAAGTGACATGCTACCTTCAGAAAGTTACATACAGCGCCATACAGGAAAAAGTTTAAATAATGACTACTGAACTTACTTTGCCGTCATCAGCTGAACTACTGCCACTATGACTACTTATATTAGTACTACTAATATTACTACTACCACCACTGTTTCCAATGTTATTGATACTATTTGTACTCCTACTACTTCCTTACACTGTTATTTTTTGTTATGGCTCTTCCACATTTAGCCGATGTGTACTTTTTCCTACAATTCATCATCAAGGTTCATAATATGTTACACTCTTGTCACTTTTTTTTCACTAATTTTTTAGATAAAATATTTTTACACATTGGGTTAGGGTTAGGGTTACACTAGTTACTACATATCACTTTTGTTAGAAATTGGGTTTCAAGATGAGTGAATGACAAAGCAAGGATTTTGTTAAGTATAACAGTGTAGTTTCAAAATATTTCCCAGAATCCAGTGCAGAGAATGGCCCTCAAATGGTCTGTAATGTTAATTTTGTGCTACACTCCTGATCAACAGCCTCTTGTTGGCCTTTTTTGTTAGATCTTTGGTGTTCTGTCCTCTCTGTAACTTGCTAACTTGCGTATGTGATTGAAACATCTTCAAACTCTCTCTCTCTTCCCCGGAGTTTGACCTGTGCTTCCCCGTTGCTCTCGGTTACAGGACTTTGATTGACAGGACAGGGGAGGGGGGGTGGACCAGGAGTCGGGCCGTGGCTAATCCCTCAAGTCCTTTTGTGGAGAGTGTGTTAAAACCAGGCAACAGACTGGCCCCCGCTGAGTCCCGGAGACGCACGGGGCAGTGGATTAATTTAACATTTAGTCCACATTTGTGCGCGACAGAGGCGGAGGAGGACAGGTCCCGCTGTGAAGCTAACCTCCTCATGTGTACAATGACATTCTTTAGGTTTGACTTTGTGAACCGTCATGTTGAGTTTCAGAGCAAGATGTAGCTATAGCCATGACAGAACTATTTCAATGATTGAGATAGTAGATGTCATGGATCATTGTAAGATTTTTTTTTTAAAGCAGCAGAATGAATCATTTTAATACAAATAATTATATATCACAAGTTTAAAGCTGCACTATGTAACTTTTCTGGTGGAGGATCATACTTTCATGCAAAGAATGTTCTACAGTATGCTATTAAACGAATTTATCTCAGAAGACAGACAAGTGACGTCACCTGGCCTAATTACACGTCAAGGGTCTCTAAAACTTTATGTGTAATTCTTACTAAACGTAGGGAAAAAACTCACTCACTCTCTCTCTTTGAGCACAGATTGTCTTCAAAATTAAAAGATACGGTTGTATCCACCCAAAAACCGATGGCAGTGTGGGACCATTTTGGGTATCATTGGGTTTCCCCAGGTGTTGTAAAGGTTGAAGGATAGTCATTAACTGCAATGTGAAAGGGAAAATATAAAAGGAGTGCATGAGGATCTAGTGGAAAAACAAAGCAAATGTTCTTAGTGCACATGTATGACATGCACACAGGTGAAATAATAGGCTAAACAGAATTTTATATAAGTTTCATCACTAATTCGATGAATTAAATAATAATTGTTTTATATATTAATAATGATATAAAATAATGTCTCTAAAGTCATGTTTTCAGTATAGTGTACATATTGCGGCTCTTAAATGTAAAAAAGTACACTGAATATTCGTGCACGGTGGCAGAGCGGCTAGAGCTTCTGCCTCTCAATAAGGAGATCGTGGGTTCGTATCCCAGACCACCCCAACATCGTGGTTTCGAATTCCGAACCACCCTAACATCACACGATCTCTCTGGGTGGAGTCTGCATGTCCTCCCCGTGTTACCGTGGGTTCTCTCCGGCTTCTCCGGCTTCCTCCCACCGTCCAAAGACATGACTGTGTAGGTTAATTGAGAACTCTAAATTGTCCAGAGTGTATGAATGTGAGAGTGAATAGTTGTTTGTCCTTGTCTCTGTCTCTGTGTCAGCCCTGCGACAAGTTGGCCACTGTCCAGGGTGTACCCCGCCTAAGGCCCAAAGTCACTGGGATAGGCTCCAGTCACCCGCGACCCCTAACGGGAATAAGCGGTAGAAAATGAATGAATGAATGAATGAATATTCGTAAGTTATAAGCATTTTTTTTGTTATCGTCAATAATCGTGAATAATTGTAAAATCCCAGTATATTATTGCGCGATATCCCTCTGTCAAGTTGCCTTTTTAAAGACTACATATTTAATGTGGAAAGTCATGTTGTATGTCAAGTCATTTTGTATGTTTGTACACTTTATAAATGAGACTGATCTGTGGGGAGACAAGCCCACTCTTAGTTAAAATGCATAGGCATATCATTGTTCTGTTTTCTGCAATCATAGCATCTGTAATTTAATTAACGTAACATAGATATGTTTAATGCCATTCTGTGGAACTCTATGTAGACAGGCAGGTGGCAGATTGATTTTAATAGATTGCATTTTCACTTCACTTCAAAGACCTCTTTTAAGTAGCATGTGTACTATGGTAGTTTTATCATTTGAAAAGCTGATAAAAAGAAAGAAATAGTATCTCCGACGTCAGCTCTCCTCGGTGGGCCTCGCGCTGTCACCTTGCATTACCCCAGAAGGCCATTGGTGTTTGGGTCACCTGGCGCAGCCATGACATATCCACTCTGGGGTGTTCTCCGGTTAAATTCTCTGTCTCTAAAGATGGTTTGGCCTCAGCTCCAGGTCACGCTCTGTACAACCAAAACTGAAATGGGAGGAATGTCTATGGATTTCTCTTTCAATATGTCTCTGCCCCTCTGGACACATGTGCATAAGGAAAAGGGGATGGACTTATGTTGCTGCACTGCCTGGTAGAGTAGTAAATATGAGGTATGCACAAAAATATTTATAATTTTTGTTCATAGATCATACTGTGTCTTAGCGCTTTATTACTGCTGTTTTCATCCCATGATTCTTAGGGTGCACTCATTTTGTTATTTGGGCACACATTAAGATTAAGATTTAATCCTGATGCGGACTTGGGTTGGTCCTGTTCCAGTCCTTGTTTAGTCCTGATCTAGTCCACGTTTAGTTTCAGGTTTTGTCCTTGCGCATGTATGACATCCTTTGTGAACAATGTACCAGATTGGATGGAAATTGGTGTCCCTGGCAGTAGCTTCTCTATTGTATCACACAACAAAATTCATATTCATTCAAATGCATAGGTTATGAATGCTTTTTTCCTCCATATCTGCATTTACAAACTGCGTAACATAAAGGACATTTATTTCAAAAAGGAGAAATTAAAATAATCTACAGGCTCTTTAAAGTAGTTGTACCCAATTTTTGTCCTTGTAGTTGAGCAAAATTTGTTTTGCCCTAGTAGATATATTGTAAAAGCAGCTTTTTAAGGATCAAATAAAATGAGACCACTCTTAGTAATTAATTATGAAGTGTTTTATAATCTACTGGGACGCGCACTGTTAGCATGCTAGTTGCTTTTCTGTGATGGCAAAACTTTGCTCTGCCCTCTGAAAGTTGTGAAAAGCGGACATAAAATAGTTCTCTTGTTCCTCTGTATGTGTCAGTGTTCTCAAACTGGGGTGTGAGTTCCACGGACAACACAAGGGCTGCTTCACTGCCGTTAGCCCATGTATTGTTTAATGTGGAGCTATGTATTGTTCTTGTTTGAATTCTTTTTTGTTGTCCATCTCCATTTGGCTGCATAGACCTTGTCCAGTCTTGTTTCATTTCTCGATTTACTCCTGAGTCAACTTTTAAAACAACCCCTGTCTTTGCTGTCAAAAAAGTACCGAACCAGTGGACAAATAGAGACAAATCACCCTATCTTATTTCTCTTTTGTCAACAGCCAACTGTTCCTGTGATCCCTAACCCATCCATCTGCCTTCACCTCGCTCTCCACCCTCTCTCCCCCCTCTCCTCCCTCACTCTCCTCAAAAGCGCACTCCACTTTTCTCCGCGCTCTTCCCTCCTTTGTGTGTCCCCTGTGTGTTTGGTTGCTGGCGGCCGTGTCATCGCTGCCCTGTCAGATCCAGGAAGTGCTTGGATCAGAGGGTTTACCTGCGTGATGGATGATCAAAGCGGGGAAGGGGGCGGGGCCGGTGCATGGCGGGGCTCTTGTTTTGGGACAAAGACAGAAGGGTAAAGAGCAGGCCTGTCCCGACACGGACCAGGGGTTAAGGAGGTTCGGCTAAATTTGTAACGTGCTTATGTTGTTTGAGGGCCGGCGGGAGATGAAGGAGCGCAGCTGTTGAATCACAGGTCGACAGTGGACGAGGTGAAGAGTGCAAAGTGTAAAGTTTGTCAAAGGTGCAGTAGGTAAAGTTCTTCCATGGGTTATATCTATGGGTTTGCACCACTGTCATTGCCTAGTCCTATTTTAGACCTGGTTTACTCCTAGTTTAGACCTGGAACAGTCCTG
Source organism: Rhinogobius similis (assembly GCA_019453435.1). Classification (NCBI taxonomy): domain Eukaryota; kingdom Metazoa; phylum Chordata; class Actinopteri; order Gobiiformes; family Gobiidae; genus Rhinogobius; species Rhinogobius similis. Next base: position 653,080 of record CM033632.1, on the reverse strand, counting down.
TTTAGATCTGGTGGTTCTCGGAATACCAAATATGTTCTACAGTGGTACTTAGTATGCCTATTTTACTTATGGCTGCTACTGACCTGTCTCTTGTGTTTCCCATTTCTACTTTGGTGGGAATTTCATTAATTTCAACAGAGCTTTAGAGAAAAGTTTTGCCGCTAAAATAACATGAAGTAGACTGATTTGTGCGAAATGTTCAATGCTCATGTAAATTGCTGCTCCAACAATTGCAATTGCATGCATACATGCGTGGTGAACGCGTTTGAACCAATGACTGAGAACTGTGGTGTTTAAAAAGCCGTCAGTATACGAGATGTTTGCAGCCATGGCACATCCGGGTAAATAATGAAGCCAACACCTCACATCGGAGGAGACACTTGTTCTCCTACAACAAAGAACAAGAGAGACTCATATACTGGCACAATAAAACAGCTCCGAAGCCCCACGATGTATACGTTGTTGTTCGCCATAGAATTCAGCAGCAGGTGTGATCAAAACAAAAAGCCAAAGAGACCACTGCAGTGACCAGCCACTCTGAAGCTTCTCTGACCGCTCCCTCTCTGTCCTGAAGCCATTCCGCATCTGTCCTCCCAAGAGATCCCCACGAGTTTTTTGTTTATTTTTTTAATATGCTGGCAAAGGCAGCTTTGCTGTGTGCTCTCAGATATGAGCAGTGCCTTATGAAGAATCTGGCTGTTTTAGTGCAGAGACAGCCTTTATCTTTAATAAAGCCTCATTTACGTCACTTGAATAGGCCTATAATAATGCATCAGAACTTGAAACTGTTCAGAGGGTCAAATGTATAACACCAAACGTCTCGCACATGGATGCGCGCTGTCACGCCCACTTCTCACAGCATTCATTCATAAAGTTAGTTCACCGATCCAATCACCAGTCTTTGCTCTGTTGTACTCACACAGTTTAAAGCTCAGAGCTCTGCTCCTCACGTCTCCACCTGCTCTGTTCTTCACACAGTGAGCGCGATCAGACCATAGACATAAAAATAGTGGACAGACGGTTGTCGCTCCACCCCATTCATGATAATGCGGCTCATTCATGGAGAATTCAAAATGGCCGCGGGTTAGCCCCCACCACTCCCCCCTCGGTGGGGAGGCGGGGGGAGGGCGACTTTGGGGCGGCCTTTTGCTGACGTACTGCCGTCGTTGCCTCTATGGTTACCGCCCACTCATAGGTGAATGGCTGAGCCCTGACATTTCCGGCGCGTAAAGCCCGCCTTCTTCATTAGATATGCACGAACTTTAAAAAATCACAGCGGCTAAACCAGCCTGGTTCAAAAAAATTCACCCCCCTCAGCGTTGTCACAGAGCCGTAAGCTAACGTTTGAGACCAAAGCCGTATTTTGAGCCAGGCTCTAAAGTAGGTTTTGAAACGTCTAACTCCCCATTGACTTTCATTGAAAAATTCTACTTCCGCAGCAGCCCCTAGCGGTCAGCAGCAGATTGCAAACATGGCAGCCTACAGTCGGCGGCTCAATTTGAGCGCGGTAGCCTCGCCCACTGGATCAGACACACACTCACACACACTCACACAAGGTGCACTGCTCTGTGTAAAGTAGACTTAGTCTTAATTGGACTATATTCATTATTCTGTAATGAATCGTTTTGGTTATTTGTGCCCATTAAGGTTGTTTTATTAGAATTTTCTGGACCATATGAGGATAGTAATACGACTCCAGCAAATGTTTCCCATGTTATGTTTTTCAGTGCATTAGTTTTGAAGTTTATTAGTTACGATTCTGGCCAGAATGCATCACACCATGTTCTACGTTTTCTTCACTCCACCTCATATTTTGGCGTGATCACACCTCTTGTTTAGAGCTCCAAGCCTCACAACGTCAACGTTTGCACTGGCACGTGTCGCCCTACACCCGGGAGCAAAATACGGCCCTTTGACTTAAGTTTTAAAATGGGATATTTTAATAATTTTTCTAATTTCAAGAATGTCATAACAAAAGAACAAAACAACAATACTGTGTTAGAATAAAAAGCTTGACAAACTGGAACTTCTCTTATAAAGTGCAGTTATTCTGTGTTTCAAGTGTCCCTTTTTCTTTGGTTTCATTATAAAGCTTTGGAATCACCACTTGACTTATGTGTGTGCGTGACGATTTATACCTTCTAGTCGCTTAATCCTGGTCCTTCCACCTCGGACCTGCGCGGCCACTCCCAGATCCGTGGAGTGTTTCCCGGACCCACAGCGTTTCGGGGTACGTGTAACAAGGATCATTGGCCGAGCCACGAGTTCTCGTGCAACCCCTAGTAGATACAATTCAATTCTTGTGGAACATTGCTGGCAAAGCTACAACATCTGCATAGAGACAAGCAGGTGGATACATAGTGCACAGACACATTGGAACCCACTTTGTCCTGGTTGGGGCATTGGATAATTTCATCTTATTCAATTGATGAGTAACTCTACCATTAAAATTAAGATTTTCTTTTAAATTTTTCAGGTACTTGCAGTATATATTTCTGTCCAAACAATTATAGTATAGTAAACATTTTCAGCACAAAGTAACCTGGGGCCTATGTACATATCAACTATTGTTTATTACTAAGTTTGTCACCCTTAAGGTGGTGCTCACTGCCCCCTATAGTAAAGAATAATTGTGATAATACCTTAACGTACACTGGTAGAGTGATGCTGATTGTAATAGTCTATAATGTTGTTGGATCAGTCCCTTTGGTATTTCAATATTTCGTCATGGGATCTATGTCAGACCCAAACCCAAACAGTGTCGGACAGGTTTGGGCCAGTCCCTCGAGTCCAGTTTGTCATCGACGTCTGGCCTTTTCAGGAAATGAGCGAGAGATGAGTGAAGAGAGGAGAGAGAGGACAAGCAGCTGTGCAGCATATGGACTCTATTAGAATCAGTGGTGTAACATGCGCAGCTCTGTTCAGGTGGATTAGTGTCTCAGATTAACGTTTGAAGGATGATGACGTTATGTGGTAGATTCAAAAATGAGGCTTAGATGTACATAGAAAGTTTTACCAGACTGTTTTGGTTAGGACAACTTAATTGATTAATTGCAACTAATCAATTATTTAAATAATCATCAACTATTTTAGTTATTAAATCATTGTTTTCTGAACTATACACAGACTCCAAAGCATATCATGCACTGTGAAAAGAGGATGACTCAGACAGAGCGGTAATTACTCCAAAATGACACAAGAACATTTTAGAAGTTTTTTCACTGACCTTTCGTGATCTAAACTACAAAAACGGGGGGTTGCTGATTTTATTTTATTTTTATTTAGTTAAAGAAGCCACAGTTTTACAGGTTGTTGTTGTTGTTGTTTTAATGTCAATTCTATGTAAATATGTAAAATATGCACACTACTATCCAAGTGGACAAGGACAGAAGAATAGAATGCAATTGGGTGAGGTTTGAACCGGTTTCAATGTGGTTGGAGGGGGAATGTTCAACCTGCACCACTGTCACCATTTTAAAATGTTCTATATCAATGAACATCCCCTGTTACATAAAAATGTACTGGAATAATTTTGTTCAATTTAATAAATTACAAATTAGTATAATGGGTGATTGCTGTATTTGACCCAACCTTCTATGCAGCTCTGATGTTGATTATTTGGGGACCCTACTCCAAATCAAGCTACTCTTTTGCACTGCATTTTTTAAGTTAAAACTACCACCAGACTCATAGAGGACGCAAGCTTTTCTTTAAGGCCCTGATTTTTACTTTTTGAAACGTGAAAAAAAGAACTAGTTGATTCTAAACTCTTTACAGTCACATGTATTGCTCACGTACCTAATGCAGCATCCTAAATATTCACCCTGCTTATTAGCATGTTAACGACACTTTCTGCTTCTCATGGAATAAAACACTATACATAGATGCAGAGCGCTGTGGTCAAATATTCACTCAATATATTTGTGCTGGGACAAAAGACTAAACTAGTTCTGTTTTTCACGTTTCAAAACAGTAAATATCAGGTGTAGCGCCGACAATTACAATTTTAAATAAAAGTAATAAATAATGTCTTAAATAATAATTGTTCACTAATCTCCATGTTGTTTGTGGGTTACAGCTCTTCCATGTGGCCTACGTTCTGATCAAATTTGCCAACTCTCCCCGTCCCGACCTGTGGGTTCTGGAGCGATCCATAGACTTCGGACAGACCTACCAGCCATGGCAGTTCTTTGCTTGTGAGTAAAACAAACACTAGATACTAGCAATACTATTATTACTAGAACAGGGGTATGTCATTTTCATAATATCATGTTCCATAAGAAAGGAAATCCACAAATCAAGAATATTTTAAGGCATATTAGTGACTAGATTCATTGTATATTTATATTTACATTATTTTACATTTTTACATTAACTATACAAATGTTGCTTGTCTCCCATCACAGCTGAACTACAGAACTAAGTATTGTGATATTTTCCAATAACTAGGGACTGATACCAGGTACTTGTAGTCGTAGTCACCAATGGGATGATGATACCATGAGCTGATGCCACACGACTGCACTGTGTCTTTTGAAGCTCAGGCCTGGACTCACAGCTGCAGCAGTGAGCTCTGAACAGTGAGGAGTTCACAATAAATATAGCATATTATCTGTCAATTGCACATAAAGCTCAGCTTTCAGACTATATCACCTCACCTATATCAGATGTGAATTTCACATAAACTATGACAACATGTATGACAACATATTTTCATAACTCACCAGTGATACCAGGGCAGTGCTTGTGTTTATGATTGTAGCAGCTAACGTTGCTAAATAGTGCTGGCAGTTCCTTTGGCACTTGTCTCTGCGCTTGTCTGAGTGTACGCCACCTCACCTCGGTACACGGACCTATCTTGTGAAAGCCGTCAGCGAGGAGTGGTGATGCGTGCGTCGTGCAGTGTGTACGTGCTGTTATGTGTAATCTGACACATCATTTCACAACTACAGAGCACACACTGACACCGCGATAACATGAAATACAAACAAGTTCATATTTTATATTTGCACCAAAGAAATATGACTTTATAGTGAGAGTGTGAGTAATTCTACCTTTGAAAGGTGCCACAAGCATTGCGTGTAAGCGCCTGTCGCGCAGATGCTGGAAATTTACAATGACAGATAGAATAGATCATGATGGATTTTTGAGGACTCCAGCTGGATACCAGCTGATCAGTATTATAGTTTGTAATTTTTTTTTGCATTTTGCAATCAATTTAATCACCATAATTAAATGACAATTTTAAGAGTAGATATTTGAAGACGTGCTGCTGTCAGATTCCTTCTCCATCACCACATGCCTCACTGCCATCCCTGAGGCAGTAGTTCAATTCCCACTCTGATCTCAAAGAACAGCCCGGGGCCAGAGTTTTGATTGGCCATGTCATGTCTGGGGTCAGGTAGAAAGAGCGTTACATCACCACGCCAACAGCTGATTGGTTGAGGCAGCTGTCATTCTCGGGGGGCTCCGGGGGAATTCCAGTCATGGTTCGGAACACGTCTCAGCTTGAAATTACCTGGAAAAGAGAAGAAAGAGGAGAGGGCTACAGCGTGGCAGCGTTTTCTAACAACAAAATCTCAGTTGTGATATAAAGGATTTCTAACAGGCTAAAAACACCTTTCATGTTTTTTATTCATTTGTTCTTAATAATGAAAAATGTTAAGCTTCTATATTTTCTATTTTCTTATTCATTAGGTCTGCAACAATCCATCAACTAATTGTGTCGTGACCAGTTGTACTATATCAAATTCACAATTACATTCACAGTCACATTTTGATCATCGTAATAGTTATCTGGACTATAAATACTCTAAATCACGTACACGTACCTTTTTATAACAGAAACAGTGACATTATTAAATCAAGATGTCAAAAAAGAATAAACAATTTATGATTTTCATTAATAATACACTTTATTTGTAAATATTTCTGTGTAGCAACCTTCAGTCGCTATAATTCAACTTTTAGTGGGCTAATAATTTATTATTAGCCCACAGTTGATCCTGCTGAGAAGGTTTACTGATATTTTAAGGCCAAGATTAAGGACACTGAATAAATAATATGAATGATGAAAGTAAACTCAGTAAATGTCTATACAGTGCTCTGATCTACATGGGGAAGTTATAACTATATAAAATAAAATACCTATTGCAATGATTTTTAGACATTTACAGCCCTGTTTTAGAGTAGTAGCACTAATTAGCAGTGTCCTCTTTGCACTTTTGTCAGGCATTTTGACTAAAACAAAATATTGGCCAAAGCTGGAGTTGGAATTATAAACGATTCTGAAAACAACAAATACCAGATAAAATATAGAAAAGTTTTATTTTATGAGAGTAGGACACATAAAAACACTCTCATTTATAAAAGATTGAGGATTGGTGGTAGATTTCAAATTCTCTAGATTGTATTTGTACAGGATCAACTTAAAGCACTACAGTACTGTTTTCCATTTGTTCTTTTATTATAGCAGCAGCTCACACCAGAAACTTCACATAAAATTAATTGTGCTACATTTGAGCGTCTGTATTCCTTCCAATCTAATCATCGTTTGTTTTTAGAGATGTAGGAGAAAGAGCTGAGAACGAACATGTGGCTTTCTGTGCGGTTTAGACATATTTCAGAATAAGTGCTGCTGCCTTCATTTTATTATGAAATCCTGCAGCCTTCAGACACTACATCATGCTCTTAATTTGACTGTGTTCTCTTTTCTTGAACACAGTTTCATATTTTTTCTTCAAGGACAAACTGCTGATAAAGTAGAACAATAATAGTGAGTGAATGTACTATGTGCTCTCAAAAGGAAACAATGTTATCCCAACACTTTGATATGTTTCCACATTTTAGTGGACAAACTACCTTTAGTTTTCAGCTGCAACTAAAATTTACTCGCCCCTCTAAATGTTCAATACTTCTACTCTGCAAAGTAGCCATACTAGCATTTCAATGTTGTGTGCTGTATTTGCACAGAACCTTTCTTATGAACATTTTTAATCCTCCAGCTTCAAAGAGAGACTGTATCGAGCGTTTTGGCCAAAGGACCATCGAAAGGATCAACAACGACGACGACGTCATCTGCACCACAGAGTACTCCCGCATCGTGCCTCTGGAGAACGGAGAGGTGAGAGGATTCTATACATGTAGATAACCTGTAGAAACAACCCTCTCAGTAAACATACTGAATCATGCTTTCCCTTCCAGATCGTGGTGTCTCTGGTGAATGGGCGTCCTGGAGCCATGAACTTCTCTTACTCCCCAGTGCTGCGAGAGTTCACCAAAGCCACCAATATCAGGCTGAGGTTTCTCCGCACCAACACTCTGCTGGGACATCTGATGGGCAAGGCTCTGCGCGACCCCACTGTCACCCGCAGAGTAAGAAGACTGTCCTGTAGAGCTGTGATAACAGCTCATTTACTACTTTGTAGTCTGAAGTGACTTCATGCTGCATTACTAATTCCTCTGCAACTGCTATTGGAAGATAATTTGTTTCATCAGATTTTGAATTTGAAATGCTGGTAAATTCACCTGGAATTTCTTAACCACGAATTTGAATTGTTTTTATTGTGAATGTCTCTCTCTCAATTTTGCAGTATACGCTATCAATGTGTTTTTCTTTTTTTCCCCACGTTTAAACATTCATTGCAACATATTTCCTGCCCTCAAATTCAACTATGTAAAATTTGCGGTGGGAAAAAAAATCACACACATTTACTAGCACACTCAGACATTAGCAGTCGATTCTGAGTTAATTAATTTGAGCAACAACCAGCAAATGTTGTTGGGAACAAATCAATTGGCCTCAGAAATTAATCTCCTTGATCACTTAACTGTAAATCCCACCCACAGAAGAGAAAGGCCAATAGGCCTTCACCATCAAACATACTTTTATACAGACAGTCATGTTGGCTCTTGACTGGAAAGTTCTGCCTCTTGTCACATTTGTACTCACTCATATGTAAATTCCCTCTGGCACAATTCTTTTCAACATCAACTTATCTCCACTGTCCTTGTTTGTGCAGTATTACTACAGCATCAAGGACATCAGCATCGGAGGTCGCTGTGTGTGCAACGGTCACGCCGAGGCCTGCAACGCCAAGGACCCTAACGACCCCTACAAGTGAGACACGCAACATTATAATCTCTCCTATCTCACCCAGACATTTACAAATTTATGTGGCTTTACCCAATCTGTTTTGACTGAATACACATCCAAGATAAGACTGACTATAGTGAGATTTACGAGTCAGAAAGAGGGGTATAAAAGTCATAACCCGCAGCATTTTTTGAGGATTTTTAATCACACCAGGTTCATTTGATGCCAACTTAGCCTGTCTGCGTTTCAGGGCACACATTAGCATTCCTCTGATGTAAATGAGATGTAGGATTTGTTGCAACACATAGCCGCTGAGCAAAATAACATGGAAAAGAACTGAGTTGAGCTAAGTTTGTGATTTGCTTGATTTGTAGGTGTTGACTGACATGGTACAGGTTAATTTCATTCCAGAAAACTTGAAAATCATGTATCAAATTGTTGACCAAAAAGTTTCAGCTGCATATGTTCCACAAGGGCATAGCCATATTTACTACTGTTTTTGTGGTCGTCAGTATCAAAATAGTGTTTTTGAGCTTTTTTGCACATTCACTAGCAAACACCACTCATTAGGGATGGGATAGCTTCTCAGGCCACACGCGAGATAAAATTGGATTTACTTAGCTGGCATCCAGTATTTGTCTTGCTGCTCTGCCCTGTGGTACTGAAACTGAAAATGTATCTTTTGAGATTTTTTTTCCTACATGCTTATTTAGCTAAGAGGAAACAAATTGCACTGGTGAATTGCAACCACAGCAAATATATATATATAATCTAAATAAATCAGAAAATGTGTGGACATAATCATGTATTGAACCGCACTGTTTATTTATAATCAATTTTGATTTTGCCACAATGATAATAAAAAAAAAACTCTTTGAAAGAATTATGTTCACCATACTCTGATACAATGAATATCAAGTTCTAATATTAGTATCTGATTTTTTATACTTTTTACAAGCCTAGTTAAGTGTGTTGCCAAACTTCAAATGACTGGATGGTCTGTTCTCGAACGAGCAGGAGGAGTGTCTGATGTAAAAATTGTGCATTAAGTGAACTCTAAGATCTAAAAGGAAGCAGAATATGCCTATAAACCCATACTATACCATTACTCTCCATAATACTAGCTTAATAGTGCGTAGTCAGGTACAGTGGAGGAAGTGTGTTTTATTAGCACATATAAGCAGCACATGTGAATCTGACACGGTAATAACAGCTCATTGCGCCGCGACGCATCCTCCGGGGGCAAACCCTGTACAAAAGACGACATCATAGCACCACCACACATGTTATTAATGTAATCTGCGCCGCCCACTTCCACCCCGGGCAGACGGAGACTTATCTGACAGAATCAGAACAAGTCCAGTCACGTCCATCTGTCTCCACAACAAAAGCCAAATGAAGGACATGGAGTTTTATTAGACAGAGGTTGTAATCAGAAATGTGCCGGGCTCCTTCAAACCAGCTGCTCCCAGGCTTTTAAAACATACACAATAATAAACAGGCCACGTCCGGAAACAGCGACAAGTTTGTTTCCGATGAGTTCAGGCTGATGCAATTATCTTCAGGCACAGGTAAACAATGAGGAGATGTAATGTTTATTTACACGCAGTTATTTTAATTAGCTTTTGTTTGGTTGATTTTGACTGTTGACTGTTCTGACAAATGCATTTCCAGATAAGTTTTATTTTTATGCTATTTTGAGGAACAGTCCAGGCACCTTGTAGCACACCTTTAAAGGGGCTGTACATGATTTTTATATATATATTTTTTCACATGTAATAAAGTAAAATTTCCCAAGTACAGATATATTGTAAAAGCAGCTTTAAGGTCAAAATCAGAGCTTTGTCTGCATCTAATTATAGTGTGTTTTAATCGTGTGCTGTTAGCGTGCTAGTTTTTGTCAGCATTACTGTGATGGCACTGCTCTGGGCTCGGAACATTGTGAAGAGTGCTTATAAACATGTCAAGATAATTACTATATCGACTTCAATAAATAAATAAATAATAGCTTTGACAATATTTTTGGGACTCACTATTTATCATGTGTACATTTTCTTTGCAATTGCATAAAAAGGTTTGTAATTTTTTGTTTCTACAATCAGATTTGAGCTGTTGAGGATTGAACAAGTCAAACAAAATCAAACTAATCTTGGACTAATTAAAGACAAAACAACTACTAAAGTGTTTTATTCTTTTATTTATTTATTGCAGCTTTTTAACGGTATTATACATATTTAGAAAATGTATTATTGGGGTTTTTCTGGTTTCCTGCTGATTATTGTGACATTCACATAATGCATTCACAATTAATGTTTATTGGGATATTTTTCTGTGGCAATATATCACTGCAAACTCAAATGAACTAGTCCTGTTTTTCCTATTTTGAAAGTAGGTACAGAGCTTTTAAGTTTTTTGTTTGTTTATTTGTCTTTACATTTTTGTGAGCTTAAGTACCTTTTAAATGTCTTTAACTTAGCATTAGGGCTATATTAGAGCATTGCAATCAATATTATTTTGTGCAAGATATCAATTTGACCATGTCATAAATATGGAGATGACTCAATGTCGTGTTGACAGTTGAATCTCGGTGGAACAAAGGACCTGCAGCCTTGAGAGCTGTGTTGCTGTGTTTGTGTTATGATTGTAGCCCAGTAGTAGTTATAACAGCCTCACGATTTAGAGCCTGTTTTGCCGAAGTCCTTTTAGCCGATTGTGTGTGGTGGACTGGACAAGGTTGTAGAGATGCTGCAAATTGGTGCTCTAATATTGTGATAATGAAACACAGTGAAGGAAACCGACAATTTTTCTGTATATAAAACCATAAAAAACTACACCGTTATGTATAGTTGTATACAATTACGTGCCATACAACAAAAAGACCCACTAAACCATTTGCTGCTTGTGTAAAATAAAATGGACCTTTATTCCCACGACTCTATCCAGTGCATTCAAAACCAGATGGAAATGTCTCTGCACATCATACATTTTAGTCTGACTTTTTTTTTACATTTTTATATTACATTTTTTACATCCTTTGAAACGTGAGTAAATCCCACCGTTGTAAAGCAATGACACCTCTGCACGCACCACGAAACACGACCTGTATCGCTGCTCCATAATCCAATACAGAAATATTGACACTTAACACACATGTATTCATTTCACACATCTGCCAAAGTTATTCAGGCCTTTCTCAGACAAGTAGAACGTTTATGTCACACTTTGAATGATGGATATGAAACTTTTAATTGATACCTTACATTTTTTTGACCCAGTTGTTTTGATTTGCCAAAGATGACTTAGGTGTGGTTAGTTATCCATGTATTTGCTATATCACAGAAGAAGAAAAAAAGACTGCAAACTTGTACAATCAAGATTTCTCAGAACTTCACCTTTCTCTCTTAAGTACCACTACAAAACACTTCCACTGCAGAGCTAGTGGTTTTGCTCATATTCTAGATGTAGCTTCAGGAAACAGACACCGCTTGAATCATGACTCATAGCATATTAAAGGAAGATACATGTATAATCCAATGAAAATAGAATAGCTAAACCTGTATAAACACGGGGAACAGTTTGGGCTTTTAAGAAATTTCAACTTCAATTATTTAGTCACAGATTGCCTCTATTTTAATCATCATTTAATCAGTAAAAATGAAACTATGCCCCTGCCTCATGCTTAGCCTTCTTCTACAGGACATTTTAGATTGTACTTTAACTTTGATTGACAGTAGCTGAGTAATTCTCCTAAACTTGTAGTGACCTCAGTGGTCTATGGTTGATGTCAGAGTGAAGGAATGTGGAGAAGTGGACATAAATAGGGCATTAAATTCAGTACAAGGTTTGTTTGTTAACTTGTTCTAATAAAGCAGCTGTGTAAATTTAACCAGGAGCACAGCATTTGCAGGTGGTTACTTCTTGTCGCCTTTTGTTGCCAGTCACAACCTTTGCCTTTCAAGCTGCCTTGAAAAACACATTATTTTTCCTCTACCATGCTGTCTTTTAGCTTTTAGCTCTAAACAGTCTCATTCAAGCTCCACCGCAGCAGCAGAGCAAACTGCCACCTCCCCATGCTCTTCTCTTCATCAATAAAAACATTCTCTCTTCACTAATAGACCTAAACCTTTCCAGTATTTGTAAACAAAATACCTACATTACATTTTCTGGTACTATTCCATGGAGTTAGCACCTCAGTAGAAAAAGTTAGCATGCAAGTGTTTTGTGTAGCTTGTTACTGTGGGCGTTGACATCAGCATACATGATCACAGCAGTAAACATTACCTAAATTGAAACAATGCACAAAAAATAAAGCGGGCCACACTGTCACAACAGTGACAATGTTTTTTTCTAATCTTACAGTGAACTTTAATAATTCTAGGTTGGTGCTGCTCATGTGGATAGCACACATGCCTGCCAGAGCAGGTCGCACAGAATCTTATATGGGCCAAAAAAATCAAGAAAAGAAAATTCTAGGTTGACGTTAGATACTTATTACTTTTTGGCAAATGTAGTGAACATAAGAAATACAAATACAATACAAATAACAACCATTTGTCTGCGTTCTCGACAAATGACAACATTTTAATGTTTTTATTTTCTGCCTCATTAAGTCTGCAATACTCTAACACATCTTCAGTCTTCAAGTGTTTGTCCCTTCAGCTTGACAGGCCTATGAATAAATAAAATTAGCCTGTATAATATTTATAACAGCATACCATTTGATTCAATTAGTAGGTTCTGTTTTAGGTTTTTTATTAGGCCTACACATATGGTGTTGAAATAAGTCCTCTAACAAAAGCCTCTGTTCAACACAAGCTTGTGCTGCTCTGCCAAAGGCTCATTTGCTGTGTGTGCATTTGACAGAATGACTCACGTGTAATCGTTCTTTGTAAAAACAAATCGTGTGTCTAAAGCAGGAGACTTTGAAAGTTTCCCTGTGTAAATCCACACAGTGCTGTCTTAGACAGTGCAGGGTTCGGAGCGTATGTTCGAGCGCAAACATTAATCGATGCATCAATTTATTTTAACACGTTTAGAAACAAAAATTGACGCTTTGCGTTAACGTGATAATTTTCCCAGCCCTAAGAAAAACGTGATTGATTAAACTATGATACCAATACGATCTAACAACCATGACAAGGGTATAAATAAATGTATTAATTTGCATCGCTGTTTAGTTTCCTTGTTTTAAATTGCCTGGAAAGATTATCAAACCAAAGCGTTGAGTTCATTTCCCTCTCTTTTCACCCTGGTTTTAATCGGATTAGTGTCCAGAACTACAGCCTGTCGAGAGTGACCAGAACGCAGCAGGGAGGAATCAGCTTAACCTTACTCTTTGTCTGCCGTAGTCTTATAAACCAGGCCCAAACTCACAATGTGCAAGTCAAGAACCTGAGAAGGAAGGAAAAGCTCATCAAATTCTTGTGGTTTAAATGATTTTAAATGTGTGCCTGCTGATAACACGGTATAGTATTGTTTTCAGCCTTGACCATGACATACTATAAACCAACTCTTTATTCACGCCTGGGTTTTGTTTCAACTTCCACTCCTCAGCCTCAAGTATTTTAGGAAATGTGTTTCAATAGAGCGCTTCCATCTAAATTCACTGCTTCCTGGTTCTCTGTGGTTAGTTGTGCACCAGTGGCTTCCTGGCAGGGCACTGCGCAGGTGAAACTCCGCTAATATGGAAAACACATTTATGTTTATAGGCCAACTGACGACAATGTAATCTGTGTAGGTGACTCTAAATGACCCTTAGTGAATCAATGTGGGAGTCAAAGGTTCTATCTGTAAGGTTCTACTTACAAGTAACCATTGACAACTGTACTGTATGTATCAATGTTTGCAGTATACACATAAACAAACATAGGAATATATATGCCAGGACGCTGTACATACATGTCAGAAGCAGACCCTCAACTACTGTAATACAAAATTTGATCCTTACAAGTGCTTAAATTTAAATACTATCTACTAATAGTATGCCCTACTACTGAAATAGCTGTTGCATTTGTTGTGGTAGTTAAGTCTGACACAAGAAGAAGAGGTTGACCTAAATACTTTCAATTTTAATAGGACATTTTATGCTAAATCAACTTTTTATTAACAGGTTTCCCTCCTCATTTCCCCTCTCGAAGTTGTATCTAGAGCGATTCAACTATTCATGTTTTGAGTACATTTCTCAAAAAATTACCTCCATTCACACCCACTTTTCTTTTTCTTTTTTTTACTTTTTACTTCTCAGTTTTGTTTTTGTTTTGTTTTGTTTTTTGGTGTTTTTTTGTGATACATGTTGGGTTTGGCAGCATCCTAAAATAAATCCTCTGCTCGTTATTGGAATCTATAGCTATCCATTGGCGGGCCAACAGCATGGTCCAGCAGCACAGCACTGTTGCGATGTGTTTACGAAGTAAGTGGCAGGCATCAGGCATTCAAATATGCATTTAAAATATCAAACATATATCAGACAAAAACATAATATGTTTTTACTTTACTTCAACTCCTGTAACAAGTTGACATTACTAGGCTACAATTTTGCAACCTTTACGCTCCTTGAACTTGGGCCTCACCTTTAAAAAGCTGAAAACTCATTCATATTTCCTACATAGAATGTATCTGGCTATTGAAAAGATTGTAATAATGTGGTTGTGTTCCCCTAGACTCCAGTGTGACTGTCAGCACAACACCTGCGGCGTGTCCTGTGACCAGTGCTGTCCCGGATTCAACCAGTTACCATGGAAACCAGCTACGACCTACAGCGCCAATGAGTGCGAACGTGAGTAACGACTAGCGGCTAACGCTAAAGCTAAGGTCAAGCGCTGACCCTTGACCAGGAATGTGTTGGTTCAACAATACGAGTTAATGGAGCCAAACGACTCATGCAGCTCCCAGGACACTTTCACATACATTAGAAGAAGGTTAACCATGGCTGAAAAAGTCAAGGTGGAGACTTTCTGACCATAAAAACAAACACTAAATGAGATGCCATGTAGACAAATTTATAAACCCCAATAATATTGTCATAAATCATACGTTATTGACAAAATTTGAGATGAATGACATAAAAAAAACATAAAAAGAGCCTTGGCACAACGCAATTATCTGCTGATTCACTGATGGTGTTTATCACAGTATTGTCAGAGTAGTTTAGTGTGAAGGTTAAGTATTTAGCATCAGAGGTTTATCATAGAGGTAACTGAAGTTATCTTGAGGTCTGAATTCATAATCCTGATTATAGTCACTCACCAACAAATTCCATGTTAGCCAGTTATTAAACCTATGGGGCTTTTAAGATGGCTGACTTGAGGCATTCTGACAGACCGTATTCAATTTATTTTTCAAGTAATAAAGTAAAATCTGTTTTGTCCCAGTACAGATATATTGTAAAGCTGCTTTCAACAAACATGTTGAATGAATAGTTATCAGGCTTCAGCAACCAAACCCGCAAAAGAGTGTCTGAAAAACACCCAAACACACACAGTACGGCACAGCTGTATTTTGAAAGTAATGTTATCCTTAAAAATGAAAATTTGTCACTGAAAGTCAGAATTTCATTAGGATTATTCTAATTTTATATGGAAAATAGTTCTGGCTCAACCTTTTTAATCCACGGCTCTAATTTTGCTATTGTGTGAAGTTTCTTTTCTATTATTTATCCCAGCATGATTTTCTTGGAAACTTTTCTTAGTTTTTGTTGGAGCCCTATCTGTCACATGTCACAGCTGCTGATAAAGGAGCGCTTGTTTATTGAGTCGGCACGTCTCAGGTGCTGAGGGCCAGATAAGGCCCAGAGCCCACTGTCTCTGAATCAAGAGGAACCACTGGTCTGGACTTAGGGACTATCTCCAATACAAGCAGACAGATAGGAAGAAGGATTAACTCTAAAGGGGTGTTTCTCAACTGATGGGCACTTAAAAGTAGAACGGTAATGATGAATCATTTATTTAAAGTATAATTTTGTGGAAACATTTAATTATTAAATTGCAAAGGCTGCCATTTCATAATTTCCTCCACAAACCACAAAATAGCCTGTCCTATTCTGCATGAAAACAGCTAAGATCTGTACCAACATGTTCTGAAATACAGAGTTTGTCAGTTAATATTTCAGTGTTTTTGTTTTGTTTATTTGAAATGGGACAGTGCATATTAATCAGCATGATCACATGTAAATATACCAGATTTGACCATAAAGGCTCATTTCCATCTGTAGTTCCATGGCAGGTTGACGTTAGAACAGTCGGCCACAAAAGACTGTGTGACACATTTAAAATATGAAATTTGAACAGAATATCAATCGTAATCAATTTTCTTGGAACGTACATATTTTCAAACATTGCTCAACTCTTCTTGAAATAGTACTGCCAATGGAACAATTATAAGATATTTTGTTTTACAAGCATTTTCAAACTTCTAAACAAAATGCTACTGCACAAGTCTCTACTGGCAAGTAAAAAAGAAAGTAAAATATACTCAAATCAAGATAGATATTTATTAACTTAATTTAAGTTATTTTAAATTACAATTTTAATAATTTAACTCTTGGTCATTGTATAGCACCTGTTTTGTAATACATTTATGGACAATAATTCTGGACCCAGTAATACTAAAACTTGTTTTGTTTTTTTGTTGTTTTATTGTTAACAAAGTAAGCTGCCAAATGTGAATTAAAATTTGCCCTCGCCACCATTCAAGACCCCAACACCAGTTCAAAGTGCTTTCGTAGCATTTATTACAGCTTATAAAATAACTATGATGTGTTCACACTCTTTAATTATGTGCTTTGATTAGAACCATTAACTTTCTACATCAAACTCAGTCTAAAGCTGATGTGGTTGAGGTAATGACACTGTAACCTTATCCTTGTTTAATCTGCAGTCAATGAACTGCTGCGGAGACGTACACCCACTCATTTATTTGAAATCTAGAGCCTTGACTAATATGAGAAATTAAAAAACATAAACTTTACCTAACTGAGATTTCCATGTTTGTGTTGTAGCCTGTAATTGTCACCGCCATTCGTTTGACTGCTACTACGACCCTGAGGTGGAGCACAGGAGGGAAAGTTTGGACATTCACGGACATTACAGAGGGGGAGGAGTCTGTCTCAACTGCCAGGTATCACACTATTTCTGTTTACACTTTATTAAGGGGAACACACATTCAACCTTGTATTATTGTAACAGTATTATCATCATTAGTGAACGGAAACTCAGGTTATTTTGATTTATTCATGCAATGTTGGAGTAATAATGCAATGTCCTGTAACTGAGGCTCGAGTGCTCAAAAAAGTATTCCTGTTTTCACCTCCCCAACTTGAAGATACTTGAATATCTAGAAGAAAATCAGATAACCTTTATTCCATTTTGGTAGTTAAATATTAAATCGTACACACCAAAGTGTTTCGGCCAACACGGCGTTCATCAGGGCAAAAGGACAATTGTCCACGCATGTTATAGATCACACAACACTAAGTACCTGAAAAAGCATAATATGTCTTCTTTTTTTTTATTTGGTTGAGAATTTAATTAAGTTACTGTTGAATCTTCTCAGCATCACACCACTGGAGTGAACTGTGAGCGCTGCATCCCGACCTACTACAGGTCCCCAGACCACAGCATTGAGTCTCCACTGGCCTGTTCATGTGAGTAACACTTTGATTTGATGCCTGAGCTCCATGGCAATATTGCCTGGAATGTAATAGCTAAATTATTATGCCTTATAAGTTTGTACTTTCTAATCAGCAGCCTGTAGGCTTGGTAGAAAAAAAAAGTTCCACTCGTGGTTGAGTGGATAGCACACATGCCCGCCGTGTGGGGCTGATTTGCAGTATTGTGAGATCAAGTCCAGCTCCGACCATGTATTCAGTGCCATTCCCTTGTCTTCACCCCAAAAAAGAAAAAGATAAAGAGATTTACATTTATTTTTTATCAAGATTTTTTATACGTTACTTTTTTTAACTTTAAATTATCCAGCCCTAGTGCATATTTCATTTTAGGCATAGATAATTTCAGATATTTCCACACATTCCTAACAAGATTACCTGCTGGTGGGGAGAAGTTCATTTTTCACTTTTGCAGCAAAGTGTCTTATTTTCCTGCTCATTAGAGCAGAAACAAATTGGTAAGAACCTATTCCAATGAGCTCTGCATCATTATCATGATACAAATATACACAATCCATGTATTAGCTACTGTAAATACTGATGACAATCACTGGGAACAGAACCTTTTTATTGAACATATAGAAATATGACAACTGAAAAGAAAAAATATAGTACTTGAAATAAGAAAACTAATCTCTTAAAATCAAATAAACTACTCACAGCAAAAAAGATGATTATTATTTTCTGATGTAGATTTCCTTCTGAATTGTTTTATATTTTGTACAGTTTTTTTGTTTAAGTATTTTAATCCCTTGTTAGTGTGAAGAAATTGGCTATTATTATGATTCATCATTTACTTTTGTCCTTGTATTTTTCCAGCTTGTGACTGTCGGTCGGACTTCACAGACGGCACATGTGAAGATTTTACCGGCCGCTGTTTCTGCAAACCCAACTACACCGGGGAGAACTGCGATTCCTGCGCCAGTGGCTTCATCAACTTCCCCGAGTGCTACCGTGAGTCACAAAAGGATACAAAACACATTTATTTTTTACTTCAAGTACATGACCATTGAACTATTTATGCTATGTCCTTCAGCCATTCCCACATACCCAACCAACAACAACAACGGAGAGGCCAAACCAGCTGGAGAGATTATCAGTAAGACCTTTATTTCATTTTGCTTCATGTACTATGTTTGTTGATACATTTGTTAACAGGATTTGCCTTAGTTTGTTGTGTATTTTTACTTGTTTAAGTTTGTCTAAAAGTTTGAGAGATAATTGCCTTGGGATGTGGATAAGATGCACTTATAATTGCATACACATGGCCTGAATGCTGTGTTTTTCTTGCATGGGGAGGTTTGTTTGTGACAAAATAATGTGGGAAGTCAAGCTGGACTTTATTCTCAGTAGAAATGAAGTTGTTGTTTATATTTCCCTGAGTTTGATAGCAAAATAGTACATAGCTTAATATTAAAACAGTTGCATTTTGCCTTTGACCTCCAGATGGTATGAGTGAAGGGTATAAACATATATATATACTATACATATAAACGATATGTATTTTTACACATATTATGCTAGTTTTACTTTTCTGAGCTGAACATTTTTTGAGCTGAACGATTATTTTAGTAATCGCTTAGTCTAGCGATTATTTATTTGATTAATTGATTAGTTGTTAGAGCGCAAAAGACCCTTGATTATGAGAATTTTACTCAATTTTACCCAGACGAAACTAAAGTGAAGGCGTTAGATGACATCCAGGTGGAAAATATTTATAGATGAACAAGGATTTATTTTAAGTCCATAAATTGTCGACAGACTCGTTCTGAACATTTTTGCCAACAGTGTGCCTGCGGTAACATGTCGGCGGCAAGCTGGCTTTGTTTATCTCCACTATGTAATTCCATCTTTAAGTTCTAAAACATGTTTTTTAAATCAGCTTAAATATACTTAGAATACATACTACTTTTATGTTAATTTCCTACAACAAATGTTGTTTTTTAAATTAAAAAGTATATATGTCTGCGTGCAGATTGTGAGTGCAGCGCCGCGGGCACAGTGGATAACTCATGCAGACCAGACCCCAGGACCCGGACCTGTGTGTGTAAACCGGGCTTCACAGGAGACCACTGTGACACATGCGCTCCAGGCTTCCACGGACTCAACTGTCAGGGTCAGACACCAATCTGTTACAGTAGTTCATATAAACAACTACAGTCTACAGAGAGTGAATGGGCAATGGTCATATCAAGCATAGTGCTTTAAATGAGTGTAACAATAGCATCGTAAAATACAGTTTGATTTAAATCTTCTTACTTAAATCCATTGCAATACAATCTATATTTACAACAACAGTAACACTTTATTTTAAAGTACACTTATTAACATCTAAATATCTGCTTATTATTATGTGCAAATAGCAATGCACATTATTTAAAAAATAAGTATTTTTGATATTGTGAATGTTGTTGTACAGATATGCTAAATTTGAATATTGAGTATATGGTTAATCGAGAAAAATACTATAAAAAGAGCTGCTTAAATACAAATGAAAAAAGTTATATTGGGTATAAAGTTCTGACAATTCTCCATTTTTATTTCATAGTCATCTGATAATTAAACCTCAACTAATCAACTAATACATTTAAAGACATGTTTTAACATATTTCTGTTGCATGGGTTATGTTTGGGCGGGCCAAAAAAATAACCATTTGACTGACAGGTGGGTTATAAAATGACAAACACCATCTCGCGTGTCCAGGCTGCAGTGTCTTTAAATTTTTGTGCGTCTATTTCTGATAGATGTAAAACTCGCAGCATTTTGCAGCTTAAATACAGAGAATATGTCCCCACCATCCCCTTTCTGTGTGAGCTGATTTAGGCTACCGGACTTCCTCCACGTCCATTACCAAAATTGCAGGACCTGCAGGTTGAAAAAACCCGACCCGCACATCACTAGTTGGAATGACATATTATTGTGATCTGGATATTCCTAAAAATATAAAGATTCATTCGTTTTTGTCAACATCGCACACTCTTACACTATGTGTAAGTCGTTTATTTGATGTTCATTAATATTTATTTGTCCCTTATTTATTACTTATTTTTGCATAACCTTATTCTACCTCTAATTAGATACTTACTAAAACATTCCTATTAATAAACTCCTTAGTACTGCTTGATGTTAAAACATTAATGTACATTAATGTTTTCATTCGCTTATTGGTATAGTTTAAACTATACTTTTTTTTTGTCCTACAAGCTGTTAACGGTCCATGTACCCTTCGTTCATTTGATTTTCAATTTAAAAACAAATAAAGGAGAATATGATTTGATTTTCCATTTTTCATTTTTGTTCATTAAATGAAAAAACATTGTTTGAATTTTCATTTTTCGATTTGAACATTGAAATAAAAATACACAATTCGAAAGAAGCTTTGGACCTCAGATTTATTGATTAATTTAGCTTTCTTCACTCTGCGTAACGTGTGAGTTGGTTCTGGGTTGTACCAGCAGGCAGACCCGAGCTGGAGCGACATGACAGTGTCTTCAGATCGTCTGTTCCCTGCACTGGTGACAACCATCTCAGGGGTCCAAAGACCTGGACCGAGACAGCTTCAGGTCATCGCCCCAGACAGATGACGAGGTCTGGGGTGTGCTCCTCGTGGATCGTCGGCCGCTGTGGTTGTGCTGCTGCTGCTGAGGAGACCAGCAGAATTTGCTTTCTAAATGTGGACACTTTGCTCCGTTAATGGATCACAAGTCAAGTCTATGAGCAAAGATGTGCTGCACGGACTGCAGCTCATGCTGGGGAACACACGAACTGTAGCTCAGGCCCCACTGTTGGCACAGCCCAGAACCACTCCGAGTTGCGCAGAATGAATAAAGCTAATCAATAAATCTGTGCTCTAAACCTTTTTTCGAATTGTGCATTTCCAATGTTCAAATCATAAAATGAAAAAAAAAAAAAAAACTTTATTTGTATTTTAAGTTGAAAATCAAATGAACGAAGGGTTCACAGACCGGTCACAACACCCTTATTACCAAAGTCTATTAGGATCATATACAGTAATATACAGTAATAAGGAGTTTATTGTTAATAGACGTGTTAGCAAATGTCTTATCAGCAGCAGAATATGGTTGTGCCGAATAAGACATTGATAAAGGATAAATAAATACAATTAACATAAAATACTACTTAAATGTATGTATGTACCAAATTAGCAGTTAGTTTAGCTTTAGGTAACTGAAAATAAACTGTTAGGGTTAGGGTTAGTTAATATTCCCCCATTGCCTAATGCATTTTTACATCCACTAACAGGTGCCAGAATGAAAAGAGAATCAGTGCCGTTCTCTTCACATCGTCTTGTAGTAATAAAGTATTGTTGTAGTAATAAAGTATTGTTGTAGTAATAAAGTATTGTTCTTTTTTTTCTCACATTGGGTTTGAAACTAAACTCTAAACTGAGAGAGGAATTTAAACCATTTGATTTATTGGTTTGTTTGTCCTCTGCCCACAACACATTCTGGGCCGGACACATTGACAGACTAACCCCAAATGAACAGCATTCCTCACCAGGACACTAAGCACTGTAAAGACTGTGGACATTACACCTCCGCTTCAGTCTGGGAACTCATTCATAAAGTCACACCTGAAAATCTACAGAAAACCACTACAGCATTTCCCATAGTTAACAATGACATTGTACTTGTAACATAATATTTAACTGTATATTTTTGAAAACTCTCCAATCCAAAACTAATCCACATTTTTATGGTATATTCAAAGTTACAATATTTACTGCAAAAATCATTAATTAAAATTCTGAAAAAGAATCTTGATTTGAGTAGATTGGTTTGGGTTTTAACCATATTTGATACATTTTTCAATATAACTGTCTAGTTGCACGTTTTTAAATTATTAAATATCAGAACCTTTTGTAACTCTTAAACTTTTTTAACTTCATCATAAAATAAGAGGTAATTACATACAAAAAAAACCTCAAAACTACATGAATGTAATTTATGTATGTATATTTCATCATCTTTTCCCCATTGGGAGTATGTAAGTATAATGTATGTGTTTGTGTGCTCAGCCTGCCAGTGCTCCGGTCCAGGCTGTCTGGATGGGTCATGTGACTCTGTGACGGGACACGGGCTCTGCCGCAGTGGTTTCCAGGGATACGAGTGCGACAGGTGTGCACCGGGATACTTCAACTACCCACTCTGCCAACGTGAGTCTTTAGCTTAACTTTTGACTTTTGTTTTTTACTCCATTGGCAGATCATTTTAACCGCAATACTTTTTTTTTTTTTACGTGCACAGAGGTACTTAGTGTATTTTTGGAGGGAAAGATGTATGTGCTTTTCTCTCACCTGGATTCAACAAAACTTAATTTTTTCTGATTCTTCTGCTGTTGTGACCCTCAATCAGTGTGGTGTTTTTCTTTGTTTTTTATGTCCCAGTTGCTTTCAACATTTTTAGAACCCAGAGTGTCACACATATCAATCTGTCGGGAGCCAGGTTAAGAGCTTTTGATTTAAATAGAAAGAAATGTGAATCAGCCAAATATTAAAAATACAATTATTTAATATTTAAAATAACTCAAATCAAGATTCATATTTTAAAGTCATGCAATTATAACTTATAGAGTTATTGAATTTGTATTGTATTGTGGTTTAAAGGTTGACTATTACAGTACGTAACATGAACTGCCAACATAATTATCTTCTTCTACACCTGTGTAATATTATATAAAGTCAAAAGGTATTTATATATTTACTTTGTGGTGTTGTCTTTCTCAGTGTGTGGCTGCAGCAGTATCGGCTCTGTCCCTGAGGTGTGCGATGCCTCTGGCCGCTGTCTCTGTAAACCAGAATTCACTGGGCCCAGATGTGAACAGTGTCGATCCGGGTTCCACTCCTATCCCAACTGCGAAGGTACAGTCACCCCAGCCCTTACGCCTTAACCTCCAGTACAATTATAACCTGCTCCGTCTTAGAGTCAGCACATCTGGAAACACTTCACCTCCTCATGAAGTGTTTTATTGGTCTGTAAAACTTTTATGATCAGTTATTGTGGCTCCACCTGTGCAAGATGAATGAATCTTACCTTAAATATGACAGAATGGTCAAAGGCCTATTGTATGAATAAAAAACTGTATTTAATTAATTTTGATGTAACAGGATTGACATGGCATTCATATTATGCGCCATGTGCTTTTGATTAGTTAAGCATTGAGTGTTTGCACTGAGTATGACATGGACGAAAACGGAGAAACCTTGAAAAGTGTCATTTGAATTTATTGCCATATTGCGCAAATTAAACCAAAGCAGTAAACTATATTCTCCCATTCTCTTCCCTCTCGTCCAGTCTGCACCTGTGACCTCCGCACCGCTCTGGACACCTCCTGTTCCTCTTCAGGACACTGTCACTGTCGCCCCAATTACAGCGGGCTGGCCTGCGAGCAGTGTGCCCCCGGTTTCTATGGATACCCCAGCTGCTCACGTAAGGCTCTCGTGCACCAACAGCAACCACGACACCTACAGAGAGTCTTATAAAACCTGTAATATTCCATGTTGTTGCAGCTTGCCAGTGCTCTCCTGAAGGCTCTCGCTACAGCAGCTGTGACCAGGAGAGCGGGCAGTGCTTGTGCCTGCCCCATGTGGTGGGACAGAGGTGTGATAGCTGTGCTCACGGGGCATACGGATTTCCACGCTGCCAATGTAAGAGCTGTGTCCTCTGACAGGACTGTACAAACTTTTTTTATATACTCTTTTATATACTGTTATACTTTTATATAACTTTTATGTATATAATATAATATAATATTAATAATAAAAATATAAAATGTATTTTGTCACAATTTTTACATTTGTTAATTGTTGCAGCCTTATTAATACACTTTGAATAGGTGCATTTAGCTTGGATGATTTTTATTGGGTTCATAAAGGTACATTCAGGTCAAAGGAAAAATTACAGTTCATGATAAATGTGGGCCAATTCACTCAAGAAGCCATATGGAAAAGAAAATTTGAGGCCCACATTTGAACCCTACAATGTTCAAATGTTTAATTTAGCTGTGTGCTATATAGATGGTTTACTTTATGAGCCAATAAATACTCATATTGCATCCAAAACTAATATCTGATTCAGTCGACTCCCCTAATAACAAGATTAAGTAAATACTGTAATTTTTAATACTTACTCAAATGTTCTCTCTTATAGCTGGTACCTGTCATCCTGCCGGCTCAGTCCAGTATGTGGTGCCGCCTCCAGTGGTGAGTTTTGGGTCATGTATTTACTTTACATTTTTTAAAACTTTGGTAAGATATTTTAATGTTGTTTTATTATTTTTTTAGGGCCAGTGTGAATGCCGGCGTTACGTTGAAGGTCCAGCCTGTGACCAGTGCAAACCTCTGTTCTGGAACTTGTCTCCTGATACTCCTGACGGCTGCTCCAGTAAGAAACAACTCCATATTGTTAAACTCGGCTGTAAACATTCATAATATAATAATAATGGTCCGTCCTGTAGGCTGTGAATGCAATGTAGCTGGTACTGTGAGCGGAGTCGCCGAGTGTGCACAGGTACATCAAATCTTGCTTTTTTTTTTCTTTTCTTTTTTTTAAGGGATAACAATATTTTTTTATTATATGAAGTACCTAAAAGAAAATCCACCATAATTGTAGCTTATCTTAGTTATCTTTTTGTAAACTCACCGCAAAATCTTCATTTGACACAAATGTTGGAAAAGTGTAAGTGCTGCTCTAGAGTTGGAGATGTAGGAGGGAAGAGAGAGTGTGTATATAGGAATCATTTGTGAACTGACTTGGGGTGCATTCACACTCTTGTTTTGATCCTAGTTTGAGCCCAGTTTAGATGTAGACTCGGTTTGATCTAGTTCTAGTCCTGGTTTAGTTTGGGTGTAGTGTTAGGGTTCCAACAGATAGGACTGGAAGTAGGAAGTGAGGTAAGAAATACAATCTAGTTTAAGTTATACTTTTACTTGTCTCATTTCTGTTTGACAGATATATTAGATGTTGTGATGTCCTTAATTAATTTCTCTTTGGAGCTTAACAGTTTCCCCATAAGCTTTCGAAAAATAGTTCCATTATATAGTTACAGTTTATGTAAATGCTTCTTACCTTCCAGGAAAGCGGCCAGTGTCACTGCAAACCCAACGTGTGCAGTGGAACGTGCTCCACATGTAAAGACGGATTCTATAACCTGCAGGAGGACAGCTACTTTGGCTGCCAAGGTCTGTCCTCAGTCTGGAGAACATTTATTAAGTATAAACATATGACTATAATAATTATGTTGGTGATTTGTGTGTGCAGGCTGTCAGTGTGACATCGGAGGAGCAGCTGGCCAATCGTGTGGGGAGAGAAACGGTCGCTGTCGGTGCAGACCCAATGTAGAGGGACCCAAGTGTAATCTGTGAGCACTAGTTGTATTGTTATGCCTTATGTGGCCCCTGTAGACTTTATCTGTATTTATAGGGGTATAATGCACTGAATTTTGAACAGTAGTATTAGTAATGGCAGACTCTCAACGGGCCTCAGGGGTTAAATAAAGGCTTACTATAATTATCAGTTAGGGTTGGGCAATAAAAATATATATCAAGAGTTCAAGTGCAAAAACAGATATCTCCGTTTTGAAAAATTGTCAACAAGTATTTAAATTTTTGTCACCATCATCTACATATATAATGACTTAAATAATGTATGTTGGATTTTATCAAAGAGGAATGGAATAACATTTTGATATATTTTCCTTTTGAAAACATTACTATACAAAGACTTGACTGCACACCTTCAGTGACTTGGCGCTTATCTGTTTTTGCAAATGAGCTCTTCATATATTTTTTTTCTCTCATATTGACCAATCTCCATTTTCAGTTTTATGGTTTCTGTGAAAAAGGAACCATAAAATGTGACTTTTATTAATACAGTTCTCAAAGGAATACTTAAAGACATAAGTCAAGCAAACATAATAGACATATTATGCTTTTTGCCAGAAACAGGACCATTGACTTCATTTTGAAAATAATCGCAACTAAGTACAGGGATGTGGGTGGGGGGTAGGGGGTAGGTGAAAACAGGAATTTCCTGAGCATGCAACCCTCCGTAGTGACAATACAGGATCATACATGCAGGAAACATCAAAATACAACTTTGAGTAAACTAATGATGAGGTTTAAAAGTGCTTTACTTTTGCATAATATGTGCCCTGTAAATAAACATCTAGTGTAAATTAACACACATTTATTCCTCCTCTTAATTCTGCTCCAAATACCGTCCTTTTACTGCCAATGCTGTCAGATTGGCTGTGACCATGTTGATAAAAAAAACTCCAAGCCAGTAGTTGTTTCTTATAAATCCCTTACTTTCTGTTCCAGCCCTCGTCCCGATCACTTCTTCCCCGACCTGCACCACCTGAAGTTTGAGATTGAGGAGGGCACCATGCTGGACGGCAGGCCAGTCCGCTTCGGGTACAACCCAGTGGAGTTCAGGGACTTCAGCTGGAGAGGGTACGCCCAGATGACCCCGATTCAGGTATGCACTAAACCCAGCTTTAAAAGTAGCATTTACCTGTCCTGTAGTAGTAGTTGTACTTTTTACTGCAAAGGGGAATTGTTTGTGTTTGAATTTACATTTAATTAATACACAGTGCTAAACATATTGTTTTACCTTGATGATTTGTATAAAGATGTCCTGTGGCCCTTTAAATGTCGACTTGATGCATGAAATATATTTTTCTTTGATGGTGGTGGTGAAAACATTTTGAATCTGCAAAAGAAATCTCAAACAAGTTAAAGCAAGAGATTTGGGCATAATTATCTTTTCTATTTTCAATGAAACTCTTCAATGACCAAATGTAACTTAAGTGTCTTAATTTCTTGCTTTAATTTAAGATGATGATGTAACACTACTGCATGTCATTGTATAATAGTGCTGCAACGATTAATAAACTAATTGTGAAAAGTGGAAAATATAAAATAATCAAAGTCATATTTTCTTAATTGTGATTATTATCTGGACTCTAAAACACATATGAAATTACTTTTAAAAAAATCAGTGGCATTATAAAATCAAAATGTTAAAAAAGAATAAACAGTTTCTGATTTTCATCAATAATACACTTCATTTAGAAACATTCTCTATCTAAAAGCCTTCAATCACCATAACTCAACATTAATGTGTTGATGATGTATTTTAAAAGTCTCAGTGTACAAATAATGTGAAATAATAGTTTAACTAGTCGACTACTAAAATAATCATTGCAGCCCTATTGTATAACTGCATTTGGTGATTTCCTTATATCCTATCACTACCTCTTAACCCAACTTCCCTACTTCTTTGCCCTCTATCTTTCCTTTGCCTTATGTTCTGTCTCGGTGCAGTCCCGGGTGGTGGTGCAGGTCTCGGTCAACTCTCCGGACCTGTTCAAAGTCATGCTGAGGTTCTTGAACAGGGGGGGCTCTCCGGTGTGGGGCAGGGTGACCGTCCTGGAGGAGGCGTGGCACTACTACTGCCACCACTGTAAGTGCAGCAGGAGAGCACTGTTAGCCTGGCCAGAGCAACACATTCACAACATGAGAGAAAGGAGTCTAGAATCCATACCCTTTTATCATTTTATGTGATTATTCTCTGTAGAGTTTATTTTGAGGTATAAAATGAATACATTTATTACAGAGGATACTATCACTGGATTCTAGGTCAGAGTAACAATGTAAACTGATGTTGTGTCCATGGGAAAGACTCTCCAGACATCCATCCATTATGCAAAATTGCCTTTTTTTAACCAAGTTATAACATTGTTCCCTCATCAAAAACATGCCTGGAGTTGCATTTAACTTCAATCAACACTTTTTAAAGACTCCTGTTTAGTAAGTGCTCTCCCTCTGCGCCTCAAAAGAAGGTTTTGTAACGTCATAGGTCAACATCTGAAATCTTCTTCTGTGCTGTTTTAAAGTCCACAGATCAACTCCAGATTTATTGTAACCATTTTTGTTGTTAAATTTAATTAATTACAACTGCATGCTTACATTAGCATGTTGTGGGCAAGCTAGGTTTGTTTATACTGTATTTCCCTTCTGCTACCAGTTGACGGAGCTCTAACACAATTCCTGATGAGTGATTGCGTCACAGATATAAAGTAAATGGTATGAAATAGGTTATTGTAAATTCAAAAACATGAGATGCCAAAGTTAAGGTACTTAACTCTTGACCAATATAGTGTCAAGAGCATGTTTAAAGGCCAATAACAACACAAATAATACATAATATGTGTGCTTTAAATCTTATACTAGTATTTTTAACGATCTTAACTTTTGTACCAAATACCAATGCAATCAAAATGGCTGGCCAGGCTAACAGTAATGTTAAACATATATATTATATCATGTTCTCTCACAGTGAAACATCACATACAGCCAACACTGGCTTTATATTTTTAGATGAATTAGATTACTGTCAAAAGACCAAAGTATAAATGGGTTTTCCAGTTTTCCAAAGTAAGATATTGGAAATGTATCTCTCCAATGATCAAATATTCATTGTTGACTTGTGTCTCACAATGCATCCTGTTTGAACTTACAACAAATAACCTGGTGAATTATACATTTTTCTTTCTGATCTTTCATAATCGTTGGTGGTAATAATCTTCTTGGTGGTGCTCCTTGCTTCTTCTCCCTAGGGCCACAGACTTTACTAGTTATGATAAAGCTCTTTTATTTACGTTATTTCTCCCTAAATGTTGTCCACGTAGCCCGCGGTGAAGCTGCAGGTGTATGTGAGTGAGGCAGACGTGTATCTCACTCGCTTCATCCTCAGATACGTAAATACTGAGGGCACCACCGCCAACGGTAAAATAACAGCCTATCAGGTCAACCGCAAAGGTACGTCCACAACAAACTGCTTATTCTCATTCAAGATGTGAAACTTAAAGATATGATTGATGACTCGAGTAGTGAAGTGTGACTTTTCCAGTGGAGGGTCTGTCACATGCTTGTCTCCATAAAGATGCCGTTGGTTTGCTTGAAATGTTCCAGTAGTATAAAATATTTTATGCCTTGTCAACCTAGAAATAAAGCTGAAAGCAGCGCTCTGATTGGCTGTGCTTGAGGTGGTAGCACTAGTTTCACTTCGCTGTTCTAAAGCTGAGCCTGCGCTTGAAAATGAATGCTTGTGGATATTACCAATATGCTGAAGGCTTTGTGAGAGCTAGGAACTAGGTAGAAACGTTTTTTAAAACTACTTCCGGTTTTGCTGTGTGAAAATTAGGTACCCCAGCTTTACTCGAAATAATTGTTACTAAAAAATAATAGTAACTGTATTTTGATCATCGTAATTGTTATCTGATCTATAAAGAGTCTAAAACACAAGGTCTGCAAAAGGACATTTTTGACAGCAAAATTATTAAATCAAAATGTACAATAGAAACAATCATTTGACTAGACTAGAAATGATCATTAGTTGCAGCCCTTGTATCGAATACTGAGCCTTTCCCTAATTATCGTGATCAAGTTTGATTGTAACATCATGACAACACTACGCTAAAATGCTTGTAAAAATCCTATGAACTTAAATTGCATTTGTGGTTAATGTGTTGTCAATCACCGTAAATAGTGAAAGTAACAGTAAAGTAAAGTAAACATCACTTTTGTGCATCACTTTTTGTGCAAATTTTAAAAAGTAAAAACAAATACAGTGATCCCTCGTTTATCGCGGGAGTTGCGTTCCAAAAATAACACGCGAAAAGTGAAATCCGTGAAGTAGTCACAGCTTTATTTTTTATTATTTTACAATGCAATACTGAACTATGGAATGAAACCAAAAATCTAAACCTGTTTTAAAGCCCACAATTTGTTTAAAACAATAATTTTAATATAGTAATACAAGGTTGGAAACATTGTCACTCGCGTATTTCACTGTGCCTCTTCGTCCTGACTCCGCTCCGCTGTAGCGTCTGTTTCTACTGAAGACGCAGGAGAAGAACATTGTTATGGGGAGTTGTTGGCGCTCTTTCTTTTTCTGAGCAAGAAGATTTTTATAAACAGATATGCCACCTTTGATTATATTTGAGAACTGCAATGAACGACTCATCAAAGGGTCCCGTTCTTGTGCGTGCGCTGAAGTTCAGTGGATGCACTGTAAAAATATCCGCACTGTAAAAAAAATCCGTGAAGCAGCGAAGCCGTGAAAGATGAAACGCGATATAGCGAGGGATCACTGTAAAATCGAATCGAAGTGCGCATTATGAGGGGTGCCTAAATGTTTAATTAATCACATTTTCAGCTTTCACCTTGTTTACATAATAATAACTAATAAATGTTGTAAAATACAGTAGTTAACATTGTATGGTAAGTGCATCTTTGTGTGTCGCAGGCTCCGAACAGTCCAAACAGATCGTCTTTGCCCCCAGCGCTGAGCCCACCTTTGTGAACGTCCCTCAGAACAACTTTGTGGAGCCGTTTGTCCTGAACCCGGGGACCTGGACAGTGATCATCGAGGCAGAGGGCATCCTACTGGTGAGGCCGCTGACTACAATTCAAATACACTCAAGAGAGAAAGGTTTAAACTCTGGCAGGTAGAAATGTTAGCAATACAGAGAAGGGAGAGCATGATGAGGAAAATATCTTCCAGTGTGAAAGACTGATGGTGAAGAGGATGAGATGGACAGGCTGAGGTTGCTGGGTTTCGAGATACTATTAAAAAAGTAGGATGAAGAGAGAGTATGTATTTATATAAATGGCTTAAAGGTATAATAATTGCTTCAGAGTAAGGATGCATGATTTAGGAAAAAATATTCAAATGCAATTTTTCCTGACAAGTACTGGGATTGCAATTTATGATTTATATTTTAATAATAATTAGATTCTGTTCAAAATTTCCATTTTGACAAAAAGCATGAAATAGCTATGAATCCATCAACTGATAAACCAATAAAACAACCACATTAGTATTTCAGAATAGGTTTGTACAGGTTGAAACTACTTGCAGCCCTACTTAAGAGGAAAAGAAAAGGTTGTGATTGTATTTACAATGCTCTTAGTTGCCATAACTGATTTTTACCGTCTTGAAAAGCTAAAAACAGAACTAGTTAATTTTAAATTGTTTGCAGTGGTCCTGAGCTTACCTTTGCATTTTGATCATCTAAATTATTCATTTTTCAGAGCCCAGATTTTACTGTTACAATTTCCCTTAAACATTAGCATGATAACTGTGCATTTCCTGCTTTGCAGAGAATAAAACGCTTTGCTATTAGATGCACACAGCACACATTGGTCTCATTTTTAGCAATATGTCTGTAGTGGAATAAACCAAATTTTGAATCTTAACAAACCAATAACAAGTATATTGTTAACTAATACTGAATTTAATAACTGCTAATATCATCTGTTTCCCCATTTTTTCAGGACTACCTGGTGCTGCTGCCCAGTGCTTATTACGAAGCTCCTATTCTACAAATCAAAGTCTCTGAGCCATGCACCTACGGCTCTGTACCTGATGTCAACCAAAAGTACGTATTTCCTTTTTACAGATTACCCCATTTAACTTACCTGCCTATCCGTTCTGCATATAATTGTCTTCTGTCTTTGTAGTTGTCTGCAGTACACGTACCTGTCGCTGGACTCGTTCCCTTCCATCTCAGGTAACGATGCGAGCTGTAGGAATGATAACCATCTACCTCGCCCCTGCCCCACTGAGAAGGTCACCCCACAGCATCCTGATATGGCTGTCTGCAGCGGGTTTGATGTAAGTTTGTTTCATCATGTACAGATAAACTAGTTGTATTCTATATATATATAACTGTATTTCACAAGCCCATGTCTCATTCTTGACATATACAAGAAGTAATTTCTGTTAAATTGACTTGTTGAATTGACTTGAATTGGCCAAATGTAAAGATATATTAATTGTATTCCATCTACTAAAACGTGCCTTGAGATAATTATAATAGTAATCCTGTGTTTTCGCTCACCCCTCAGATCAGTATCGAGCTGCGTAGTCGCCTGCCTGGTCCAGGAGAGTTTGCCCTGGTGGTGGAGTTCTCCAGTGAAGAGGAACTGCCCCAAACTCTGTCTGTGTCTGTGAACGAGCCCAGAGGCCGGGCCCACCAGAGCTCCCTCACCCTGCTGCACTGCAAATACAGGTAGGTTTACACTTTCCATGTTTAATCCCTTTTAGACACACATGTATGATTTATCTGGTGACACTTAAATACTGATTGATTACTTTTAAACATGACATAACATAAACATTTGTGGAGACATATATGTTGGCACTATCCTGACAGTACATCATTGTTAAGTTAAACCTGTCCTGACACATTTTGAAGTGCAGTATATTGCTGAAATAAACCACAAATTATAATCCTGAAACTAAACCTAAAGCAGGATAATCCCAGTAAGATTATGACTCATAGAAGTTACTAATTCAACCCCTCTACAGCTCAAATCTTATCGCACCACCAAAAAAAAAAAAAAAAAAAAAAAAAAAAAGATTTATTGAATGATAAGTACGGTCATAAATTTATGTTGTTTATAAGTTTATACATTGGCCTCAGAGCTGCTGTTAATTATAAACAAATAATGGTGGAATGATTCAGTAACATTATGGACGTCTTATATTATGTTACAACTATAATGATGCAGAGATCACTTGATATTGTACTATAATGAAAAAGTAATTAATGGAAATTATCACCTTGGATTCCATTTGAACAAATCACATCATTTTGTTATAAATATGCTAATGATAAGCTTTAAATGTAAAGAAAAGGGGGTTACTGAGACATATTACTACATCCCAATGAACTATCTTCAGTCATATGGAATCATCATCATTCATTTTCTCCTTTTTAAGGTTATACAATATTGTTGAGGGAAACTCCACTAGTAAATGTTGAGTAATGAGCTGGTGTGAGCTGTGTGTTTGCTGAAGCCTCACTGAAACATTTGGAGTTGTTTCAGTGGATGTGGACACAGCTGCCTCTCACTCTGCTGTTACTGTCTGTGGTCAGTACATTAAACCTGTCCCATAATGTGTTTGTGTGGCAGCTTCCTGTGCCGAGCCGTGGCCATCGACGAGCAGAACCGTGTGTCTGTGTTCTCGCTGCCTGGCGACGCAGAGGTGCTGCTCAATGCAGAGAGGGCCAGCTTCTTCCTGGTAAGAAACACGTCTACAGTCGCCTACAATATTGACATTCTTAACCAGAATCATGTGTACACGTACCTACAAAAAAGAGAGAATTTTGACAGCTGGTCCTAAAACCCTCGCCAACCAGATGAATTCTCATGATTTTGTGAGTTCACAAACTCCCGCATTTTGGTTTGAGCGGAAGCCAAAGGTGTAGCACCCAAACTGATCAAAACAAACATGGCACCACCAACTTACTAATTTTGGGTTATTTTATGATAAATACAGACTATTTAGTTCTACCAATCTTTTTATTTTATTTTATTTTTTTTTCACTTTTAGTGAGACCCTTTCCAGATTTGTTCATGTGTTGAACTCAATTCAGAGTGCTGTACGTGGCATGAACCAGGTTACATAAGACTTTTTTTTAAATCTTTAAAAAGAACTGCGTTATGGACATTAGTTACCACAGACTTTCTGTTGTGTCATTTCACCTAAGGTTGTGGTGAGTGCACTGCATCAATGCCACCAGTACAAAAAATAAACAAAGAAATATTCTAAATGTGAAGACATTTTTGACGAAGACAATTTGTGTGCAAAATGTATTTTTTGTTTTCTTCTATTTTCTCTATAGCACAAAGTGTACCTGGTCCCTAAGGACCAGTTCACTATGGAGTTTGTCGAGCCTAAACTCCACTGCATCAGCACACATGGACAGTTTGCTCCTGACACGTAATATTAATTTACCTTTTTCCTTCATTTTACTCGTGTCATCATACAAGATGTTAAATTGAAAATGTTTCTCTCCTCAGCACATCATGCATCCCGTCTCGGTT
Organism: Rhinogobius similis; assembly: GCA_019453435.1. Classification (NCBI taxonomy): domain Eukaryota; kingdom Metazoa; phylum Chordata; class Actinopteri; order Gobiiformes; family Gobiidae; genus Rhinogobius; species Rhinogobius similis. The sequence goes on along the minus strand of CM033632.1, from coordinate 618,402 downwards.
CCAAACTCCCTCAAACTCCCTGGTGCTGAAGGAGGGCCAGAGCTCATCCATGCAGGAGCCCGTCTTGGCCTCCCCTGCTGAGTTCCCTCCTCTGCCCTCTCCTCATGGGGAACCTCAGGGAGAGCGGTCCTGGAGCGGCTTCGGGGCAGAGAGGCCGCCCCTGGCTGCAGACAACGCTGACCACATCAGGCTTGACTCTGTACAGGTAACACCAGATGTGCATGTCCAGGTTGTATGTAAAGCTTGAAATGAGGGCGAAGAGAGACATTAATCCTAGCACTAGACTCAGCGCTAAGCACACATGAACATTGTATTATGTTGTTTTGATTTAGAATAAAAATGTTGCTCCAAAAGAAAATTGAAAAGAAACTTTAATGAGCTTTAAACCTTGTTACAACAATGTTTCCTTATCATTAATTCATTTATTTTGATTGGTTCCCGCACGTTATCCTGTATTGTCCTGCAACTGATGGTCTGGTCTCACCTACCACCTATCCCCGCCCACATCGCTGCACTTAAATAAAAATTAAGACACTGAGTGAAACATGCAGGGTTTCAAAATGTCACGTAGCCACAAAAAATATCCACTGCTTACAATAAAATGTCACTATGAAGAGCAGTTTTGAACAGGAAGTCATGAACCTGTTACTATTTTAAGCCGATTTATTGTGGTTAACAATAAACAAAATGTAAAATTGTGATCTATCTTTGTTATAGTTCAATACTAAGTACCTGAAATTAAGCATAATACTGTACATCTCCTCTAAAACAAGTTTACTTTATTGTCTAATTGTCTTTTTACCCAGAATGCCGCTGTGTACTCCACCCGTGTCCACACACTGGGCAGATACGTGTTCATCCTCCATTACCACCAGCCCCTGCACCCCTCCTACCCTCTGCAGGTCTACATCAACGGCGGACGCATCTGGCAGGGTCAGTACTCTGTTTCCAGTAGAAAATAAACCTTCTTGCTTTCATCTTTTCATATGAAAGATAACAGTGTTGTGCAAGTCACCTGAAAAAAATCAGATTTATTATTTTATTATTCCATTTGGCAAGAGTAGGAGTTTGATTATTATAATAAAATTATAATAAAAACAAATTCATTTTAAATAGTTTGCAGCGGTCCAGTCGTATTCCTCATATTCTGATTATTCACTGTAATGAGTTTAGAAGCATGTTTCACAACATGGGGCGGCAGTAGCGCAGTAGGTAGAGTGGGCGCCTTCTGATCCGAAGGTCGGCGGTTCGAATCCCACTCCAGACATGGAGTAGTTGAGTGGTCTGATCCTCTGACCCGCAGGTTGGTGGTGCGATTTCAGCTCCTTCAGATGAATAATGCCGTTGTGTCCTTGGGCAGGACACTTAACCCACCTTGCCCCCAGTGTTTGCGTACACTGGTGTATGAATGTGTGAGTGGATGGGTGACTGGTTCCTTGATGTAAAGCGCTTTGAGTGCCTTAAAAAAGGTAGAAAAACGCTATATAAATGTGACCATTTACCATTTTAACTCACTAGGGCAAAACTAAACAGTTTTAGTTTTAGTACAACAAAAGGCTTTTTTACACAGATTTAGATACTAATTTCTTACACAAAAAATTGCAAGATTCAAAAATGTATGTACAATAAGTATGTTTTAGTTGTCCACTATCTTACTGTGTATTACCATTTTTTTTTTTCATCACACAGGTCACACCAACGCCTCGTACTGCCCTCACGCTTTCGGCTGTCGTAATGTCCTGGTGGCTGAGAACCAGATCATTTTGGACGTCACGGATCATGAAGTCTTCCTCACTGTGCAGATCCCTACTGGAAAAACTCTTTGGCTGGTACAAACGTTAAACATTTTTTCTACTTTTTATGTATAGATCTATAAATTATATCTCATTTGGTGTATTGTCTTGTAGGATTATGTTTTGGTGGTGCCTGAGTCGTCCTATAGCTCCAGTTATCTGAACGAAGAACCACTGGATAAATCCTATGACTTTATCACTAACTGTGGACAGAACAGCTTCTACATCAAGTAAGTGTATTAAATATGAAAGGATTTTATTGAAAGTTTAATTTACCAATTCCCATACATCTGCAACCCTATCACAAAGGTTTACAAGCCAATGTACTCTTTGTGCTTGGCCTAAACTCCAGAATATTGCAAAATGAAAATGTCCAGTCAAGCCATGACTACACAACGTGTAGTTATCATTGCTGTGTTACAAAAGAAATACATTTACAAAAAAAAAAAAAGCAATATGGTGGTTCATTGTTTGTTTTTTTCCCCATGCAGCTACAACTAGGCATGAGACGATACTGACATGTTGTGTCACAATTGTAATGGCAAAAATAATTGCAGTAAACAATAATATCACAATATTTTTTTTTTACATTTGTAAACTGTTTAGAATTTTATGTTATAAAGACTAATGATTTCTTATGGATAATTTGGTGTTTGAGAAACTAGTATAGGATTGTCTATCATAAGTGAAAATAATGACAATCTGGAAGAGAGCATCATGGATAAATTTCTTTTATTTGAACAGTCTGGTGGTACAATGGTAATTATCTTTGTTGGCAATTTTCACTATTACACAAAATCACAAACAATAATTTTTTATCACTTTTACCAATATTATTATTTATTATCCCATCCCTGAAGCTACAATAAAACAATCCATTTTAGACTTTTGTAAAGTTTTTTTTAAAGTTACCAATTGTTGTCAAATCTATTATCAAATATAATCAGTAATAACCCTACAAACCCAATATGTCAAATCGTATTCCTCCGCTGCAGCCCGACCACAGCCTCTCCGTTCTGCCTGAGTTCTGCCGTCTCCCTCTCGGCCTTCTTCAACAACGGAGCCATGCCCTGTGCGTGCCATGAGGTGGGGGCCGAGAGCGACTCCTGTGAGCCGTTCGGGGGCCAGTGTCGCTGCAGACCCAACGTGATCGGACGAGACTGCGCCATGTGTGCTACCGGCTTCTGGGGCTTCCCTAACTGTAGACGTAAGTGCCACTCAACACAGTGTATGCTGGGTAACAGATGATGATAATATGCAGATTTTGAGGTTGAATATGTGTAACAGGTTAAGGTCCCTTATCACTATTAAATGGTAAGGCAACACGTGTGGATTTTCCTTTGGTTAATTGATAGCGGAAACAACGTCTTGCTATCATTTCAAATAGTACACTGTTTCTGATTTTGTAGTCTTATATAACGTAAAACAAAAACAGAACTCATTCATTTAACTGTTTGCAGTGGTCAAGAGTATTTCTCACCTCCCTGCATTCCTGGAATCCTAATTATTCAATGCTATGAGTTTATAAGCGCTTCAGAGGCCATAGTGGAGTTTGTGGAGTGAAATTTTGGTTGTTTGACCACTTTATTCTTCTCTATGTCTTTTTGTCCACATTTGCTACAATTTTGTATCCCAAAGTCTGCATTTGCTTTTGTAGTTGTTGAACAGTGGGTAATAAATGAACTACTTCCCCCCACAGAAGTCCATTTATGAGAGCTCTTCCCTCGGATGCTGACTATCTATATTCAAGCCCTCTAAAGTAATGCCAGCTGCACCGAATCCACTAACTTATCCACTACTATGACTGGTGCTGGGTCTTTTTACATAAAGTCTTACTCTTACCCTTACTCCTTCACTGCCCTCTTCCCTCAGCCTGTAACTGTGGCACCAGACTATGTGAGCCTGTGACTGGAGACTGCATCTGCCCTCCCCGCACCGTACTGCCCGAATGCACCCAGTGTGAGCCCCAGACGTTTGGCTGCCACCCGGTGGTCGGCTGTGAGATCTGCAACTGTTCCAGGGCCGGCATCCTTTCGCCCGAGGCCAGCTGCGACCACCACAGCGGCCAGTGCAGGTACCATTGGGCTGCTGAGTTTTACTGAATCAGGGGTTGGGATGATCTTGGTTTTAATTCATTTTATTTGTGTCTTTTGTAGGTGTAAGGATAATGTTGTGGGACGCCAGTGTGACCGCTGTGCCCCTGGTTTCTATGGTTACCCAAACTGCAGACCATGTGACTGTAACGATGCAGGCACAGAGGAGGAAGTGTGCAACTCCTTCACGGGACAGTGTCTCTGCAAGGTTAGCTGAGATATTTTCAAAAATAAATCTCTTTTTTTTTGTTGCTTTATCTCAATAACAAAATTCAGTGACATTTCAACAGTGCATCAGGAATGTGTTAAAATGTGCCTTTGTTAATATCGTGGTTGAGGTTACTTTATACCCTTCTTTCAGAGATTTTTTTTATTTTATTTATGACCATCTAGTAGTGAAGATATCACAATATTACATTTTTGTGTTTACAATTTTTGTGAAAAGAAATTTTTTACATATATTGCCACCTGACCAACAGTGAAATGCTTAATTCCATTTCATTCTCATACAAATAGATATAATAACTTTCTGTTGTGAAAAGTAAAGTCAATGTGACATAAACAGCCAGAAAAATACTAAAATCTTTTCTAGAGTTTAGACTTTCTTTTGCTTCTAAAATAGTTATATTTTAGTTCTTACGATGATAATGTGACCTAAATAACCTCAACAATCAAATAACCTTGTCGTACCTATCTAACACTGCTCTTATCATCTGTTTACGAGCCTTAACCGTTTGTTTGTGTTGTCTTCTTGTGTGCAGGAGAACGTCCAGGGGCCCCGCTGTGACCAGTGCAGAGTGGGCACCTTCCACCTGGATCCCACCAACCCCAAAGGCTGCACCAGCTGCTTCTGCTTCGGAGCCACTGACCGCTGCCGCAGCTCCGACAAGAGGCGCTTTGAGGTCGGTTGTGTGGAGCAGATTGAGCGTGCATACAGTTTCAGTGTATAGTGTTTTGTATTACAACATTTTGGCAATTGATCTGAGCAATAATTGTAATCAAGGGATGAAGGGAGACTCAACATTTTTATTTAGCTTTTTTGGTTATTTTGCTTTCTTAGCTTGTAGGCTTTCACTCAAGAAAAACAAAATTGTCCAATCTGTCCCCAAAGATAGCTATTATTTTATTTAATCCACTTGTATTCCTAGATTTCTCTGGGACATTGTAATTTCAAAGGCCTTTACAATCTTGTACTTAAGATTTTGATAGCTCATACAGAAAGATGTGTTGATATCTCATTCTGAGCCTGATTTATTAAAGCTTTAACACCAATGAATGAGGCAAAATTTTATATTAAATCTAGTTTACTTAAATACTAAAATACCAAAATTAATTTGTTAACGAATTCAACGAAGGATTTTTTTAATCAGATCTAAATTCAGATCTAAACCTACCAAAATATGCAATTTTGACAATTTTTATACCTAACATGCCCCATTTAAATAGAAATAGTGCATGATGAAAAACTGGCAACACATTTTTTTAATCTTCCATGTGTGTATGTAAACTACAGAAAAACGTTTCTGCCTATTCACGTGCAGTGTCTGCCCCTAATAGCACAGCTTTAATAGAGAATAGTAAATAGTAGCTCTACATAGTTCATAAAAGTGGTTGTCTGGAAAACTGACGGCTTTGTTTGGTCCCAGATCATGAACATGGAGGGCTGGGTGCTGCTGGGAGCCGACAGACAGGAAGTGCCAGTGAGTGTGTACCCGGGACAGGACCTGGTGGAGGCCGATCTCACCGATGTGCCCGATATTTACCAGGACCTGCACTGGCACGCGCCCAAGACCTACCTGGGAGACAAGGTCAGTGTCCAGCTTTGGCTTTAGAGGGTGGTCTGCAACTGTCACCGTAGAACAGAACATGCGTTGTCTACAGTTAAATAAATGAAGAACTTAAACAGATGTTAGGACTGCTGCATGCAAACTTGGCAATAACAGCTTCAGGTATGTTTCCGTCCGTAGAGATATTAATAAATACACTGTTGAAAAAGAGAGTGATAAATGTGCTTGTGAGTTTATCTAAGTCAAAATTACTCATAAATTGTTGCAGATACAGAAAAGATTAAATGAATATGCGCCAACCAAAACTTGATTAAATTCATACCTCCTTTAAAAATAAACATTATTTCTTAATATTTACTGTTGACTTCATATAAAACACATGCCACTTGAGTAATCTGGTGTAAGCATACCTTCCATAACTACTTCTTTACTATATAAAAATATGTGTCTCCTAAAGCAGATATCTTCAGAGTGTTATTATATCCGCTGATGTGTGAAGAGACAGAAGCTTAAAACAACAGGGAGCATCATCTTATCTGTCCAATCGCACAAATCTGGGTTTATTCAGTGAAGGTCGACTGCAGACATCTTTTCTGGGCCAAGTTTTGTCATGAGGGAGTTTAGTGAAAATCTTTCTCCCATGAACTCCATGCACTTTTGTATTATAATTGTGTAACTAACCATAAAAGATAGTGCTCAATAATCTGTAATACAAAAAGAACACTGTTTGGATGTCCCGCTCTTAGAAATCCCTATTTATCAATTATATGGTACACTTATAAGAATAAGCAAAATTCAAAAATGTTTAACCAAAGCACATATTGCATATTTCAACAATATTTTACCTGCCTCCATCGCATTGTACACTACAAGAGTATGTTCCAGTGCATCTTTAAAACTAGCAAATTGAAAGTTGAACAGTTTACTTTATCAAGAGAAAGTCTGCAAATAACCTGTCACTTATATTTAAAAAAAAAAAATTTAAAAAAACGTTAACTTTTTTGGACTAAAAATGTATTTGAAGTATGCTTCTAAAATAGCCACAATTATTATTTTTAGTCATTGCGATTATATTGTGAACTGTACAATCACAATTACCAATTAACTCCTCTAGTTTTAGATTAGCTTTAACTCAAACCAGGGGCCATCAGTTCTCCTGTACAATATGACCAACTTTCTTCATGTCAGTTTTAGTTCCTTATTGTTAACTTGAGATCCCGTTCTTGCCTGCTCAAGCACACCTCCTCCTCTGTTTACTCATCAGTTGTCCGTGAGAGCCAAACCAGTTGAAACACGCTAATACCAAGCACCTTTGAAGTCTACAAATCTTCATCAGTGTTTGGTCTAGAGTCTGATTCAAAGCTTTAATGTGGCTCACAACTTGCATCTCCTCCCAGACAATTCAGAGCCCAAAGATTAGAGCAGAATCTATGAGGGAAGGCAGAGATGGTAAGGGAAGTCTGTCGTGTTGAATCTTGCGCTTGTCTGATCCAATGTTGTCTGGATTAAACGCAGTCATGCTTTTCCGATCCTCTTTTTTAAAGCGGTAGGATCGTGTTTTGAAAATGCACATCAGATTGTCCATGTGATTGTTCAATTTGGAGGAGAGAGGAGAATCTAGAGCAATGATTTTATGTGTGGATGCTAATGTAGGAAGGGAATATTTTTTCAAAAGTGCTTTAATTTATTATGGGACTTTCTTGCTGCAACTTTATACAGTAACAGTCAAGACATTTTTATTTCTAGAGAATATCTTACACAACTGCACATTATTAAAAGATAAAAAACAGATAAATAAAACATTTAAACTATTATAAAAATTTAAGGGTACATAGCATGCAATTGTGACATTTTTGAGCTTTTAGTCATGTTCTAAGAATTTTCCATAATCAGAAACATATATAAACCATATAAACCAACTGTCAAGGACTGGGCACAAATGACAATGGACATTTATTTAACTGAGAAAATCACCTTTGAAGTTAATTAAAATAGACTTATATACTATTCATTGGTAGAAATAGGACAAATATGCCAAACTACAATGCCAGGCTTTGTTTCTGACTTTCACCGGCTAGAGCTAACTTGTTTTGAAGAGCAGCAATTTAATCCTCGTTCTTACCTGTGCACTGCCTTTGTGCCCTTTGGCAAGACACTTAACCCACCTTACCTCTTGTGTCTGCGTACACTGGTTTAGTAGAATCTGTTGGCCAACTGGATTTAGAAAAGTCTAAGTAAATCTGACCATTTACTTGGCACTGTCCCATACAAAATGTGATTATTGTCATATTGAAAGTGTTCCTTGTTCTACTGTATTTGCAGGTGTCATCTTATGGAGGCTCCCTCAGGTACAGGCTGCACACTCAGACCATGAGAGGAGACGCCCTGCTGCCGGCAGAATCCTCCAGGCCTGATGTCATCCTCAAGGTACACAACTAACTCAGAAGTACCATTCATCATGCAGTGAAAATAGCATGAATTCATGTGGAGGCCATGTTTTTTCCCCATGATCATCTACAAACTTTTTCCATCAAGGGCCACATACTGAAATTTAGACCAAGCGGAGGGCCACAATTAAATTGTGAAACGTTCAAAAAAGTTGCATGAATCTGATTTTTAAAGTGCCACCACACCTAAATTCAGTCTCAATGCTTTAATATCAGGTCTGTATTGCACCAAAATGTTAGTTATTTAGGTCAGAATAGTAGAAAATCTGAAATTTGCTGCAAAAAGTATGTCTTGGGACAATGTGGGCCAGTTCACCAGGAATCTTGAGGGCCAAGAAAAATTGGTCTGCGCGCCGCTTTTGGCCCCCGGGCCTTAGTTTGGACATGCCTTATCTACAGTAATTTGCTAGAAATGTAATATAAAAATGTATTTTTTATTTGCACAGGGAAACAAAATGACACTTGTGTTCATGGAAAGAGAGTATCCGTCTGCTGAAGACCCACATAGTGGAATAGTGCACATTGTGGAGGTAAGACCTATGCATTACTACTAGAATGTGATAAAAGCACCACTTACCTGTCTCACTGGTTTGTAAATATGTCAGTATTTACCTCCAAGAGTAGAGTGGCTGCCAAAACACCATCCGTTTGTCCCAGTTGTGCCTTCAGAAACTGATACTAGTGTAAATGTGTTAATGTGGAATGCTTACGTATTGTGTGCCTGATAAATCCATTGTGTATGATTGTTCTTCCAGGGCAGCTTCCGTCATGCTCAGACCGGAAACGCAGTGTCTCGGGAGGAGCTGATGATGGTCCTGGTCTCTCTCGAGTCCCTTCAGATCCGGGCCCTTCACTCACAGTCAGCCCACTCTGTGTCCATCCGAGGGGCCGTGCTGGAGGGGGCCGAGAACCTGCCCTCTGGACGACATGCCAACAACGTGGAGATCTGCATGTGCCCCGCCAACTACCAGGGAGACTCCTGTCAGGTAAGAGCTCTGTGGCTGGGAAGTGTCACCAAACCTAACCTTTATTACACCAACATGAGTAAATAGAATGACAATTGCCAAAAAATGCAATTTGTCTGAATTAACACATTCATTTATACCTTCATTTAACCAGGAGGTCTCCTTGAGATTCAGAATTTAGTCAAAACAGCAACTACAGTACAGTATTTTTTACCAATATTTGATGCCAATTGTTTTTTTTGTTTTTGTTTTTTTGCAACGCTCCAGTCTCTGTGTGCTCATGTGTCATTGCCAGATTGCCCTCATTGCATCAATTTTGTCTTTTTGAATAGACTAATGAAAAATTAAAGTACAACAGCAAATGATCTTAAAATATGTATTATATGTACTATATTATTATCCCACATAAATGAATATAAATTCATTTAATTGTGAGCCTTGCTAGCAGAAAGCCAAATATCTGTTGGCAAAAAATAATAAAATAAACATCCCTAAAAACAACTCTCTCCTGATGATTGATTCATATCGAAGCAGTGCTGCACAAAATCACTCATCACAATGAATCATTTATATTTTGTATTTAATCTCTACTCCCCTGGAACAATAATCTATGAATTCTTTCTCCTTACGCTTCACAGAAATGTGCTCCTGGTTACTACAGAGACACCATTGGTCTGTTTTTGGGTAAATGCGTGCCCTGTAACTGTAATGGACACTCAGACCAGTGTCTGGACGGGTCTGGCGTCTGCGTGGTGAGAAACACCCCTTTCATGATTTAACTGTTGTCATTTTAGTTCTATTCTCACAGACTAATAATGTCTTTTCCTCAGAACTGTCGTCACAACACAGCCGGAGAACGCTGTGAGAATTGTCTGGGAGGCTTCATGGGCAACAACACACTAGACGGTCAGGCCGTGTCCTGCTCCAGCTGCCCCTGTCCTCTCAGTGTGCCCTCGAACAAGTCAGTGCCCCTGTATTATAGCTTATACACATGAGCGTTCATCTATATAACCTTCCCTGTGTTTGTGTGCAGTTTTGCTGAAGGCTGTGTGCAGAAGAGTGACAGGATGCAGTGTCTGTGTATGCCCGGATATGCAGGTCCCAACTGTGAACGGTAAGGCTACAGAGCTCACCATCAGGATTAAAGCTTGACTCTTGTATTTCATTTCAATATTACATTTCATTTCTATCAATGAACTAGTCTTTTAACACTAGAATGTACTCTTTTGTGGAGAAAGTAAGTTACTAGGTTTGAACTGAACCTTTTTGTTCCGACTACTACAGTCATTATTCTTTGTGTTAGTTAAGCACGTCCTGGATTTGAACATCAATTTTAAAACATGCAACAGCATTCACAAAGTAAACAAAATACCACTGAGTGTTTATAGGTCGAGGGTTACAGCAGATACATATATTTGAGAGTAGGTATCACAAGGGCTGCTCGATTATGGTCAAGGTCAACTGTATTTGTATAGCACATTTACAACACCCAGCTGTACCCAGAAGTGCTTCACACGAGCGATTATGGCAAAAATAATAATCATGATTATTTGGTGCATAATTGAAATCATGATTATTTCGAACAGCTATTTCTATTTTGTCAAAATTATTCTGTAGCGAAGGTATAGACTGAATTTATTTGATTAATAATGTATTAGAAAAGTTCCTTTACTCCAGGTTTTGAGGTAAAAGGAGTGCACTTATAATTCTGCAATGAATTGTATTTTCGTTTACAACATTTTTGTAATTGAGTAATAATTGAAATCTTAATTATGTATACAATTAACAGCACAGCGCTAGGTAGCTACGGTACTTCCTACATTTTTTAACAGGACTAAAAAGTTAAATGTACTTTTTTGCATTTTTTACTTTTTGCATGTTTGAGTTTACGTGTCAACTTTGAGCAAACAGAAAAATACAAATAAAAACTGCTAGAAAAGGACATTAATTCAGTTGCTTCTGAACAAAAATCAGTAAAAGGTTTTATCCAGATCACTACTTTTGATGCTTGAATAGTTATCTTAATCGGTCCGTCATACTTTTATTTTTACTTGATACATTTTTTCTCCTGTATCTATAGTTTTACTTTAGTACTTCTTTCACCACTTACTTTACATTGTACTGTATTCCTTCTTCGACTTAATACACACTAACCCTGACCACTGCTGCATATTCTTACAGTTGGAATAGTTTAACCCCTAAATGTTCGATTCCTCATTACCAGGTGTGCCCCCGGTTACTACGGCAACCCCATGGTGATCGGCAGCCGATGCGAGCCGTGCCAGTGTAACGGGAACACTGACAGTAACATGCTGTTCACCGACTGCCACCCTCTGACCGGGGAGTGCCTGGGCTGCATGCACCACAGCGCCGGCCCCCACTGTGAGCTGTGTGCCCCGGGTTACTATGGAGACGCCATCCACGCCAAGAACTGCACCAGTGAGTGCACAGTTTACAGAAAACTATGGACAAAACTGCATGGGTTATGTGACCAAGGATTGTTGTAAACGTTAGCCAAATGCTGTTAGATGCCTTATTTAGCTATTAACGCTTTTACTCTCACTAGCCTCAGGTCAGTTGAATTTTACGCACACATCGTAGTTTTTACTCTATATCAGAATCAGAAAGGTTTTTATTGCCAGTGAACAAAAATTACAAACTAGGAATGTGCTTCGGCGGAAAGGTTTAAGAAATAGCAATGTACAATAATAATAATAATGGTAAAAATAAAAAGTACAGATTATGCTAAAATAAGATATGTCTTTTTGTAATAATTAGAAAGTACAATAAATACAATTAAACATGGATTACAATGATCACAAACAATTCATCCAAATGATACAATTGAATGAATGGGCTAAATAGGACTAGTCACAGAGGCCAGTAAGCAAAAGTCAAGCCCAAAAAAACTATCCCCAGATGCCTCAATAATGAATAAAAAAATCAAAACTATGTTAAAGTTACCATATTATGCTCAATTCCCATGTACAATCTTAAAAACATATCTTACTTGATTAAACCCACTTAATAGCTGCTTCAAAATGACAGTGAAAGTAAAATGCATACCTCTTTTGATGAAATGTGTTTTTTTCCCCAGAATGTAACTGCTCTCCCTGTGGCGCTGAGTCATGTGACCCTCACACCGGACAGTGTCGCTGCAAACCAGGAGTCACCGGTCTTCGCTGTGATCGCTGTGAGGTAAGAAACCAGAGATAGGGTCCAGTTGATTTAAATAAATTTGATGTGTTGTCAACGCATCTTAAGACAACAGCAAATAAAACGTATTTTAATTGCTCAGCGGGCTGAAGACATGAACAGTCCCAAAATGGTCACAAATTAAATTTTAATGGTTAGTATCTGATTTTCAAACTGTGTCTAACTTAGTTTAGAGCAGCATTTTTCATACAGAAAAGTGAAGCTGGGCAAACAAGGGGTCAATCATCTCAATCAACCCAAAGCGTCTACTAGATAAAAGGTTTTCCCAAATTTTTTCTCATGAGTTTACTCATTTATGAGAAAAAAGTTGGGTACTACACTTTTGTACTCCATATACAAGTGTGAAGATTTATGTTACTATGTGATATCTAAACTCAATTTACTTCATACAGTGTAGTTGTGAATATAATGTAATAATTGTAACAGATGCAAACCCGTACCTATCCTAATTCTTTATGTTGATGAATTTGCAACTTTTAGGGAGTAACGACTCAACAGACAGCACACAGTGGTCTTAACTTTTTCTCTTCACGTTATTTTACTGGAGCAAAATAAATTTTACTGCGCTACAAGAAGAACCTAAGTTCCTCGCTTATTCATACAATACTGTGGGTCCCTACTTGCATGTACACTCACCTTTTTATTGTCCTTTTCTTCCAGAATGGTATGTTTGGTTTTGACTCGTGCTCGGGCTGCCGTGCCTGTGACTGTGAGGCGTCCGCTGCTCTGCTCCAGCCCTGTGACCCTCGGACCGGGGCCTGCTCTTGTCAGCCCGGAGTCAACGGACCCAACTGCAAACAGTGTGCTCCGGGACACTGGGACTACGGACCCGACGGATGCAAGAGTGAGTCCACCTGTGCTCTAATAGAGAGATAATGTCAAGTGTGGTAAATATCTCCCCCTGGGGTTGAGACACTGGTGATGACTGTTGTGTTCCTGTCCAGAGTGTAACTGCAGAGGGGGGCGCTGTGACCCCAGGACCGGGGAGTGCCGCTGTCCTGACGGAATGACGGGCAAACAGTGTGACAGCTGCTCTCAGAAGTACAGTGTGCCCGTGGAGCACCACCACGCCATGCACTGTGAACGTAAGTAGAAATCGACTGGAATGTTGTTGTTTTTTTGTGTGTTTTTTTCTTTTCATGGCTGATACAGATAGCAGTTCTTTAGAATCCAGGGAAACCGATGGCCGATAAGCTCTGACGATATTTTTGAGCTGAATTTTCCTCAAATTATTTGATTTAAATTTACTACAAACTCACCCATAACCATGTTTTACCACAAACCTATAAGAGAGCAGTGTTAAGTTATGTTTTTTCCTTGTAGCAGTGTAGTCACAAAACACACTTAAGTCTTCAAATATGTCTTTATGAGTATTCCTTTGGAAGTAGGTTGGCCAATACAAAAAGTGCCTCTCTTGCATGATTCAAGGCCGAAATGCTAAAAGTGGTCATATCACTATTTCTAAACGTAAGACAGAGTATGTCTGCTATCTTTTATTTTTCAATTTCTTTTTTCAATGTATCAATGTCTGCTATATCACATTGTAAAGAGGCTGTATTTTGAATGTGACGATGGGTTGTTAAGAGTTCTGTGACTGCAGAAAAAACATGGTTGATGTTGACATTATTGATGGGTAAAATTAAACAAAAATGGCTCAAAGTTTAATATTTTCTCTACAATCTATAATGAGCTATACAAAAATGTGATAATTATAAGATTTAAAATAAATGTTTATAGCACTAATATAGATTTGGCATTTTGAAAATACTCTTACTCTCTTTGTAAACAGCTCTTACTCTATATCTGTGCCTACCCATAAAACTTGCAGCATCTTCCTGCGAGATGCTCTTTAGATCTGGGAAAGGGTGCTGCGTTTGTTTGCCCACTTCTCCTGCCTCAGCTGCATTGACAACCGCAGACAACATATTTGGCTTTAGGAACACACGCAAAAAAGCCTACCATACTTTAACCTGAACCTATTCAGTAGATTTACCACTGAGTCTGCTTTTTCAATAGTGACAAATTAGGTGTTTATTTTGCTTTTGCATTAAATATAACAGTAAAATACAACATTACTGGATTTTTTTCATGGTACTTTTTGTAATTCAACATTTTATTTTTCAGATACAAACAGTTTGCATAAAATAGACCACAAAATGACTTTTGTCTCATATACAATAATGCAGTTTTGTTGACTGACACAGACAACATTCTTTTCTCTGGCCAGCCTGTGACAGCTGTGTGATCGTGTTACTGGAGGATTTGGACAAGATGAATGAGAACTTCACCTCTGTGGCCGGTCAGCTCAAGAACCTGAACGCCAGCTCCATCGCCTGGGCCCAACTGGACAATCTCAACAAGACCATGGAGGACATTTCTGTAAGTGTGTTAAGATAGGGGCTACAATAAACAATACTGATGCTATTTTTGTACAAGACTCTGAGTAAAACATAATATATTTCTTTTAAGTACGTTTTCCCCTTCTCTTTCCAGCGCTCTATTGGAAACTACAACAGCACTCTGGACACGAGCAGAGACAGAGCAGACATGTTGGATGCTGAGGTCGACAACATCAAGTCTGACATTGATGAGCTACAGGACAAGGTACATTCTTTAACCATTACACGAGTACATGTACTTGTTGAATATGAAAAGTTACATTGCTTTAATCTAAAAATGTTGTGTTTGCAGGCATCAGCGATGAGTGAGCGCGCTGGAAACCTCGGAGACAGTTCAAACGCCACTCACCAGAGGGCAGAGGACTTACTGTCTTTTATCAAAAACGTGACCATGGGTATTCATGGTAATTTAACAACAAAATATATGTTATTATAGATTAAAACTGCTTTATTTTATGTGTCAAGTCAAGTGAGTTCCTAACAAATTGCATTTACAAAACACTGATAGTAAATGCATGGTATTTTATCTACCAGAAAAGTTACATCGATAGGGTGGAATTGCTTTAAACTTAATAAAAACAATACTTATAATTTATTATTCATTTATCTTTGCTGTTAATTTGAAATGGACACATTCACCAAGCATATGATTTCCACTTGCTACATTTGTTTTATTTGCTCTGTGTCTTTGTTTTTTTTGTTCACATGTCTTCTCTTATAGAAACCTACTATGACTGCATCTGCTTGTACACTGATTTTCTAAATGTTGTGTCTCTCCCTTTCCTTCACAGACATTCTTTTGATGGCAAACCGCTCGCTGAACTCCACAGAAGAGGACCAGAATGAAGAGGAGAAGGAGAGGATGCTGAACGAGGTGCAGGCTATGCTCAGGGAGATGAGGTTCAGGAGCTGCAGTGGGCAGAAGAAAGTGGCCGATCGCGAGAAGACAGAAGCCCAGAAGTGTAAGTCTGCACGGCCAGGATTTTACAACGAAACGCATCTCTGATAACCAGTTACAAAATAGACATGTTGAGTTGAACAATGGTGATCCAGGTCCAAAGCAACTTGATTAAAATCAGGGATAAAACACGAATAGCAGGGCTAAACTAGGACTTGACCAGATCAAACCAGGACTAAACCTGTATCTCCTCTCTCTTCAGTATTAGACCGCGTATACGAGGAGCTGGCAGACAGACAGCTGGCGAATGAGAACACCACGCACTGGATCAAAGACAAACTCAACAAATTCAGCTCTCAGATGATGGACCTGAGGGACGCGCTTAATGAAGCAGTCAACAACACGGCCCGAGCTGAGGACATCAACACCAACAACGAGAAGGCCATAGAAGACCAGCAGGTGAGTTTGGACTGTCAGATTTTCACTTAAATAGCTCAATATGACACAGATAGACTCAAAGGGTTTCATCAAAATCTCAAATTACACATTATCCGTATCATGGAGTCTAATTTATTATAATGAAATGATCTGTAGAGCTTGGACATGCTAGAGTCTTGGATGTTTATTCTCTATAAACTGAAGATTGAAAATTTAAATAATTGTAATTGTACTGGAAGAAGTAGCCAATATTTTTTTTGTAATGTTGAAGAAAAGAACTATAACTACTACTTTTTTCTAATTATTTCACTTCTTTTCTCAGAGGAGAGTAGACGAGCTGGTGTCCCAAGAGAAAGAGGTGAACGACCAGCTGCAGATGGCCGAAGACGACATCGCTACAGTCAACGACCTGCTCTCCATGCTCCAGGACTCCAAAGAGGTCTGTCCTCTGTCTACTACTTATGTAATATCATACTGTACCATAAGTTTAAATATGGTGGCAAATCCTATCCTCCAGGAGTACGAGCGTCTGGCCGCCCAATTGGATGGAGCCAGGATTCCGCTGGCTAAGAAAGTGGACAGTTTTGCCTGGACCGAATCCAAAATCCCCCTGGTGGAACGGGCCGAGAAACACGCAGAGATGCTCAACGAACTGGCCATGAACATCTCTAAGTAATTCAAAATAGTCCTTCACTGTTTATTTTGAGTGATTGCTTGGCTGTAATCCGCGGATGTAATTTCTGTTTGGCTTGTGCAGTTTGGTTGAAGACACAAAGAAGGATGGTTTTGTGGATGTGACTCAAGCTTATAATAAGATCATCAACAGCATCAAAGAGGCGGAGGAGGCAGCCAACAGGGCCGACAAGGCTGCCACTAACGCACTGGAGGTACGATTCATCACTGCAGAGTTACTTAATGCTGCTATTTCTTTAGTATTATGTGATTATTATTAGGGCTGTAAGATTAATCGTAATGAAAACAAAATTGCAGTTCGAATAAACGCAATGAGCAAATTGCAAAGGAAGCAAATTTCCCTTAATTTTCTCCACAAACAACAAAGTATTATTTTTATTCTGCATAAAAACTGCTGAACCTGAAGTTTAGATCTGTACAAACATGTTCTGAAATAAATCTAATTGCAATCGTAAACAAAATCTCAATCTCAATAAAAAGCACAATAAAAATCGCAATATTTTTCCTAAATTGTGCAGCCATAATTATTAGCGATTTTTGCATTCACATTAATTAACATTCAGAAGACTTACATTTTCCAACTAAAGACTAAGACCAATTTTATTTCTTATGTTGAGTCTACTCCTCCTTGAACCGCCACCTTAACGTGGTGGAGGGGTTTGAGTACCCGAATGATCCTGGGAGCTATGTTGTCGGGGGCTTCATGCCCCTGGTAGGGTCACCCATGGCAAACAGGTCCTGGGTGACGGGTCAGACTAAGAGCGGTTCAGAAGCCTCTTATGATGAGTTTAAAATCAAGGACGAGTACGTCGCCCGGACTGGCGTCACCGGGGCCCCACCCCGGAGCCAGGCCTGGGTGGCGCTGGCGGCGTCAGCGCCTGCGGCCGGGCCTTCCCCATCGGGCCCGGTCGGGCACAGCCCGAAGAGGCGACGTGGGCCGCCCTCCCGTGGGCCCACCACCTGCAGGAGGATCCATATGGGGCCGGTGCAAAGAGATCTGGGTGGCAGTCGAAGGGCAGGGGCCTCGGCGACCCGGATCTCCGGCGCAGAAACTAGCTCTGGGGACATGGAATGTCACCTCGCTGGGGGAAGGAGCCTGAGCTCGTCGCGGGAGGTGGCGCTTCCGACCAGATATAGTCGGCCTCACCTCCCACGCACAGCCTGGGCTCTGGAACCCGTCTCCTCGAGGGCTGGGCGCTCCATTTCTCTGGCGTTGCCCGCGAGGGAGGCGGCGGGCTGGTGTGGGCTTGCTCATAGCCCCACAGCTCAGCCGCCAGTGTTGAGTTCACCTGGTGAACGAGGGTCGCATCCCTCCGCCCTTCGGGTGGGGACAGGTCTCACCGTTGTGTCGGCTCACGGGCCGAACAACGGTGCAGAGTACCGGCCTTCTTGGAGTCTCTGGGAGGGGTACTGGACAGTGCACCGCCGGGACTCCGTTGTTCTACTGGGGACTTCAACGCCCATGTGGGCAGCGACAGTGACACCTGGAGAGGGGTAATCGGGAGGAACGCGGCCCGATCTGAACCCGAGTGGACAGTTATTGGACTTCTGTGCTAGCCACAGTTTGTCCATAAACGAACACCATGTTCAAGCACAAGGGTGTCCATCAGTGCATCGTGGCACCAGGACACCTAGGCCGGAGGTCGATGATCGACTTTGTTGTCGTGTCATGTGACCTTCGCCGTGTCTTGGACACTCGGGTGAAGAGAGGGGCGAGCTAATCAACCGATCACCACCTGGTGGTGAGTTGGATCCGCTGGCGGAGAAGCCAACGACTTGGTAGGCCCAAGCGCATCGTGAGGGTCTGCTGGGAACGCCTGGCAGAGCCCTCTGTCAGCAGGGTTTTCAACTCGCACCTCCGGGAGAACTTCTCCCAGATCCCGGGAGGCTGGGGACATGGAGTCCGAGTGGACCATGTTCTCCACCTCCATTGTCGGCGCGCTTGTGTAGCTGTGGCAAGGTCTCTGGTGCCTGTCGCGCGGCAATCCCGAACCCGGTGGTGGACACCGGAAGTAAGGGATGTCGCCAGGCTGAAGAAGGAGGCCTACCGGCCTTGCTGGCTTAGACTCCTGAAGCAGCTGACAGGTACCGCAGGCGCGTGCTGCAGCCCGATGCGGTTGCAGAGGCAAAACTTCGGGATTGGGAGGAGTTCGGGAGGCCATGGAGGAGGACTGTCGGTTGGCCTCAAAGAAATTCTCTGGCAAACCGTCCGGCCTCAGGAGGGGGAAGCAGTGCTCACCAACACCGTTCTGATGCGGGTGGAGAGCTGTTGACCTCGACTGGGGAGGTGGTTGGCGGTGGAAGGAATACTTTGAGGACCTCCTCAATCCCACTGTCACGCTCTCCGAGGAGGAAGCAGAGGCTGAGGTCTTGGAGGCGGACTCATCCATCACCCTGGCTGAAGTCACTGAGGTGGTTGGCAAGCTCCTTGGTGGCAAGGCTCCGGTGGATGAGATCCGCCCTGAGTATCTTAAGTCTCTGGATGTTGTGGGACTGTCTTGGCTGACACGCCTCTGCAACATCGCGTGGCAGTCTGGGGGACGGTACCTCTGGACTGGCAGACCGGGGTGGTGGTCCTCTGTATAAGAAGGGGACCGGAGGTGTGTTCCAACCACAGGGGATCACACTCCTCAGCCTCCCGGTAAGGTCTATTCCAGGGTACTGGAGAGGAGAATCCGATCGATAGCCGAACTCGGATTCAGGAGGAGCAGTGTGGTTTTCGTCCCGGTCGTGGAACACTGGACCAGCTCTATACTCTCCATCGGGTGCTCGAGGGTTCATGGGAGTTTGCCCAACCAGTCCACATGTGCTTTGTGGACCTGGAGAAGGCATTCTCCGACCGTGTGCCCCGGGCGCCTTGTGGGGAGTGCTCGGGAGTATGGGGTCCGGGCCCTTTGTTAAGCGGTCCGGTCCCTGTGACCGGAGCAGGAGCTGTGTTCGCATTGCCGGCAGTAAGTCAGACCTGTTCCCAGTGCATGTTGGACTCGCCAGGGCTGCCTTTATCACCGGTTCTGTTCATAGTTTTTATGGACAGAATTTCTAGGAGCAGTCAGGGGCGTGGAGGGCGTCTGGTTTGGGAACCACAGGATCTCATCTCTGCTGTTTGGCGGACGATGTCGTCCTGATGGCTTCCTCAAGCCAGGACCTACAGCATGCACTGGGGCGGTTTGCAGCCGAGTGTGAAGCGGCTGGGATGAGGATCAGCACCTCCAAATCCGAGGCCATGGTTCTCTAATCGAAAAAGGTGGCTTGCCCTCTGGGTGGGTGGGGAGTCCTTGCCTCAAGTGGAGGAGTTCAGTATCTCGGGGTCTTGTTCACGAGTGAGGGAAGGATGGAGCGTGAGATTGGCAGGCGGATCGGTGCAGCGTCTGCAGTGATGCGGCGCTGTATCGGATCGTTGTGGTGAAGAGAGAGCTGAGTCGAAGACTAAGCTCTCGACCGATCGTCAATCTACGTTCCTACCCTCACCTATGGTCATGAGCTCTGGGTAATGACCGAAAGGACGAGATCGCGGATACAAGCGGTCGAAATGAGCTTCCTCCGCCGGGTGGCTGGGCGCTCCCTTAGAGATAGGGTGAGGAGCTCAGTCACACGGGAGGAGCTCGGAGTAGAGCCGCTGCTCCTCCACGTCGAGAGGAGCCAGCTGAGGTGGCTCGGGCATCTGTTCCGGATGCCTCCTGACGCCTCCCTCGGGAGGTGTTCTGGGCATGTCCCACCGGGAGGCGCCGGGGTAGACCCAGGACACGCTGGAGGGACTATGTCTCTCGGCTGGCCTGGGAACGCCCCCGATCCCCGGAGGAGCTGGAGGAAGTGTCCGGGGTGAGGGAAGTCTGGGAGTCCCTGCTCAGGCTGCTGCCCCCGCGACCCGGCCCCGGATAAGCGGAAGAAAATGGATGGAAATGGATGGATGGATGGATGGATGTTGAGTCTAAAGGAGCCATTGAAATGTTTTCAATTTTTGAAGTATACTCAAGAATGGACAGTATCTACTACAAATACCATTACTGAAGATTTTGAACATGTACTATACTGTAATTATGCAAACTTCAGTTTAAAACAACTAAAATCTTCAGCTTTACACAGTTTAACTAATCAAGTTTTGTATAAAATACTGATCTAAAACGCTTCTAAAGTTTGCTTTAAAAAGTAACTCAAAATTAGTACTTTGAGTTGTATCTTTTATGCCTACTTTGTACTTTTATTTCAGTACAAATTTACTCAAGCACAAATTTTTAGTACTCTTATCTTAGCAAACACAGAATATACTATGTATCCATTCACAAAAGGATATAATTTATGATTTGCTTTTGGTTTTGTCAGAATGTGAAGAATCAGGACTTAGGTCAGATCGCAGACTCTTTGAAGAACCACAGCATGGAGCTCAAGGACGAGGTGGAGAAACTAGACGACGAACTCAACAACGGTAAACTACTCACTTAGACTTTTATATTTCCATTACAATTTTGTCAAACCACAATAAAATCAGATTTCATGCGTTTCCTATATGAGCGATTGTTTGTGTTGTGTTTTGGTCAGAGCTGAACCCACAGCTGGAGGAGGCCAAGCAGAGACTGGACGATGCCAAAGACAAACAGAAAAATGTCACCACAGAACTGGAGAAGATTGTGAAAAACCTCAACTTCACCACAAGTAAGAAACACGTTAATAATTTTAGTACTAAAAATGTACAGTATTTTCACATTAAAGCAGTGGTGGAACTCAATAAATGTAAAAGTAAATAAAAGCCACTTTGAGAAAAGGTATCTGTTCTTTCTACTCCACTACATTTTTGAACTGGACAGAAAAGTACAAAATAGTTGTGAGGGGTTCTTTATGTCACGGACATGGTGACATCCTGACTAAAGGCTTCGAGTCCAAGTCCCAGGTTTGAGCAAACAAAAATATACTGTATACAATAGATTAAGAAGAGAAAATTGAGAAATTGATTGGAATTACAACCGTTGACCAAAGATCTGCATTATTTGTTAGCGAAATCACCACTTTTAATGCTCCAACAGTTCTCAAAGTCTGTGTGGAACTATTACTTTTTTTTTTTTACTGTTATAGTACATTTTCATAGTTTTTTTATGTGCTACTTCTGCTTGAGTAATTTATTTGCTCCTGTATCTGTACTTTCACTTTTTTCTTCCATCATTGCGTTAAAGTACATTGAGACATGTGAGTATATTTACTTGTTTATTTTATTGCTGTGGCAGTCATTGTAGTAATAATTATAGTAGTTTATGCTTTCACACTCAAGGCTGCATTTGGAAAACCTCTCAAAATATTCAACTTTTTTGCCAACCAGATGTGAGTAAGGAGATCCAGGCAGCCAAAGACATGGCAGACAAGGCTAACACCACGGCTACAAACGTCAACAATGTCCTCCGACCAATCAAAGAGCAGCTGGACAAGTGGCAGGCCACGTACGGAGACGCCAACGCCACCAACACGGACATCAACAACGCCCTCATAGAGGCCAACAAGACTGGTAATACTATCATTTTGTGTATTTTACAAGTCCCTGAAAGGGAATATCTGAATAGCTCTGAATATTAGTAGTATTGACTAGTCTTAGTGCTTTTGTTTATAGATTTAGGCCCAGATTTTCGAAGCGTTTGCACAAGAGCAAAACGGGTTGCACGCACTAAACTGGAGCAAAAAGCATTTTGAAGGCAAGATCTGCGTCTCTCAGTCCACAGCATAAATTAGCACATTGGACCTTAGGAATATGCAAAGATGAGGCGCAAAACTGTGTGAAAATGAAGTATGTACGAAAAGCACGTGTTAAACTTGTGCAGAACAGATGTTTAAGGCGTTAGAAACAGTTTCAAATGGTTATGTTTGGCTCATTTACAAATACAAAGACGCCTATTAGAAAATAATAACGTTGTTTTGACAGAGGGGAAAGGCTATAAAAACACAACATACTTGCAAAATGGCCTGGATTCTCATCTGTGTCGCTTTGAGCTGGAGCAGTTACAGCAACTGTCCCTCAAATGGATTTCAGGAGATCATCCCAAATCCTTTTAATGTACTTAAACCATGCGCTCCTTGAAAGGAAGCGGTATTGATGACACAGGAGAAGACACAACTCGTCCACCTGTTCCTCATCTCTCTCTCATCCTGGATGTGTCCAAAGCCACACGCCTCTGTGCTGTCCGGTTAGACCTGGGCTGTTATAAAATCCTCGGGATCCGCGGTCCAAAATTCATCATGCAGCGCTGGTTAAAGGCAAACGTCTGCAGGTTTTCCATCACATCCCTCTGTCTGGTGCACAGAACAGTGCACATCTGAACTCTGGATAAACAAGCAGAAGGACTGGCTTTTTCTGCCTAAACATTCATAAACACTGGATTATAGGTTCAAATGTTTGATACACTAATCACAGACTTTCCCTATATATATAAGATGAAGATCTAATAAAAAACATGGATGTGCTATATAATTAAAATAATCTATATCATTTTTAATAGAGTTGTTGGCCTGTGAGGCTCGTGAATATCATCATTTATCATGTGGTTCATTATGTGTCTGTTCTCCCAAAGGAGCAGCAGCATTTGCACTTCCCCTGCACCATCAGTAACTCATTTACATATCACATTTGCACCACAGTTTGATTGTAAATATGCCGTATGCAACACGCCCACAAAATAGTTAAGTAGTACTCGCAATTTATCCCCTGCCTTACTAAATCTGGGCCTTAAGTTATCGTTCACTGTTAATGCTATAAATAAGAATGAAACTAATTAGTGCTGGAAATATGCAGATTTTTTTAAATGATTTTACTTTTTCAGTCTAAATTAGCATTAATTTAGTCTCTGTTAAGTTTTTCTTTTCACACAGTTTGACAAGTACAGTAAGGAATCAACATATTTGTTTTAATATTGAAACTGAAATGATTGTGTCAAAAAGTATATTTAAACATTATTTTAAGTTTGTAATGATATTTAATTTGTTTGTAATGTGTAGTCATGACTAAAGTTATAGTGCACTCAATGTTTATTATTCTTTTTGTCTGAAGTGAACATGTTGGGAGACACGGTTCCTCTGCTCCTGAAGAAACTGGACAAGCTGCAGAACCACTCCGCTCAAATGCCAAACATCTCCGAGAGCATCAACCGCATCCGAGAGCTCATCCAGCAAGCTCGCAACGCCGCCAGCAAGGTAGACTAAACTGACTGTTTCTTTATTTTATGTAAGGCTAGTAAGTCACGCGTTTGTCGTTTTTTATTTATTTTCATTTTTTATTATTTACATTATATATAACCCAAATGATTTTTCGAACCCAAACCCTTAACCTATTTCAAAACATCAATTACAAAACTTTTCCTAAACTTCAAAACTTCAACACAAATATTAACCATATACAATCGAAAGACATTTTGACATATGAGCAGCAAATTTTACCATCCAATTCTGACCTGCCTTAATTTTAAACTTCTTCTATTCACATGTTTTAGCATCCTGCTAATTTTGAGTGCTTTTCACCATTCAAAATAATTCATATTTAGTTTAGAATTGTTAAACTCTGAAACACAGTCTAATTTATTAACATTAATGTGTCTCAATGTTATTAACATGAATGTGTCTCAATGTTATTAACATTAATGTGTTTCAATGTTGCACAAATACCAGAAGTTATTTACCTGTTTTCCATGTTTCCATGTAGGTGGGCGTCCCCGTGAAGTTCAATGGCACTGCTGGGGTTCAGGTCCGAAATCCGTCCAAACTGGCCGACCTGGCTGCCTACACCAACCTCAAGTTCTACATCACTCTGCCCGAGACCGCCGCCCGCAAGAGGCGCCAGGACGAGCTCAGCCGCCAGTTTGTCTTCTACCTCGGCAACAAGGACGTGAGTACTGGAGTGTTTTCTCTTATTGGCAGCAAATTGTGTCTAAATACGAAATGTCTGTGTCAGTCGTCACAGGAGTTCCTGGGCATGGCTCTGGAGGGAAGGAGGTTGCGTTGGTACTTTAACATCGGAGGAGACACTGCGGAGGTCCAGATGGCAGAAGACGTCCTGGCCGATGGTAACTTCAACAGAGTGGAGCTGGAAAGGTACGGACGGATCATAGATTCGGATAAATTGTTTTTTGAGCGCTTTACAGCATGTTATATAACAATAATAACTCTCTACAAGATATATCACATTTTGAATGGTCGCCATGAGCAAATCTGAAATTATTTGCAACAAATCACCCTGAGAAACCACCCAAGAAAAAACACAAACTATTGTCTCCAAGTTAAGAATATTCATCTTGTCTTTTTAATTAGAATACTTTTGTTGTTTCTTCTATATCAGACAATAGGCAAGAGATGATGTAATTACCTTTAAAGGTTTCAGCAGTAACTTCTGCCTTTGTCAGAACCGACACGATAGTCAGCGTGACGTGTCCTAAGAGCTGTTGTTCTTAGGCGTGATCAATCTGACGGACATCAGGTTGACCACCGCCATACAACACACACTACAGCAATGCCAGTAACCCAAAGGGGCCATTGAAAAAGGAAAACAACAGGCCTTAAAGAAAACAAAAAAACATACCATTACATCTGCAGGGTCACAGAACGAATGCAAAGAGTAATGAAAAAACAAATACAAATAAAAACAGCTGCTAAACCATACAAAAACATAAGACAACTGCTATTGCACTCAAAAGATCAATTAGACCTCAAAAACAAATGCAGCATAATTTAAACACAACATAAAAAGAGGGAAAGTGAAAGACAGCGGGACTAACCAGCACCAGATGACAGAGGGCGCACCAGGACAACACAAAATCAGCTATAACAGATCACTTCAAACGCATCAACCACATAATGGACATGGATCATCAACCAAGAGTCCAATTAATATAAACGCTGGATCAAAGAGGGAAACCAGGCACATGCACAATGAATCGAGACAAAGGAGATGTCCTACTTTCCCGCACATGGGACACACTTCAACAACAATAAGTACCGCTGAAACATATTGGCTGATACAGAAGAAATATATTGCTCATATAACACTTCCACAAATGCAGAGGATTCTTGTATTGGTTTAGTAGCTCAGATTTCAATCTTCTCTCAAATGTTTACAATTCTGGTCGTGTTTAGAATTTAAACTTTGAATAGAATCCTACAAACAAAGCATAAATTATGAATAAAATCGTAACTGCAATGCTTGTCAGAAAAAAATTGCAGTTATATATTTTTCCTAAATCAATCAGCCCTAGTGTCCTCATCAAAAACACACTGCAGGTGTTTGACCTGAATGCTGAGGCTCCATGTAGACAAATTAAGCCATCTTTTGTTTACTTCATGTTACCACTGTCAGCAGAGGGGCAGCACAAAATGACCAAGGGCATTCTGAACAATTTGAGAAATAAACGAACGATATAGACGCTGACATAAAATAGCTTGAAAAAACACATGTGTCCTTAAAAGTCCTAAAAGATACATTGACACTGTGAGTGTTACCATCTGTGAATCGTAGGATCCTGCAGTACGGTCAGATGTCCATGTCGTCTGAGGCCACAGAGGGAGACCACAGGGTGACCAAGGCCTATGTGGAGGCCGGAGGAGACCAGGGACTGCTCAGCCTGCTCACCGACGACACTGTGTTCTACGTGGGAGGCTACCCCAGCTCCTTCAAGGTAAGTGGCACTGCTTTGTAATCTGGCAGGACTGTTATCTGGACAATAGACTCAAAAACATATATGAAAAGACCACCATAACAAAGACAGCAATATGAAATCAAAATGTAAAAAAAGAAGAACAATTTATCAGTAATGCACTTTATTTGTAAATATTCTATCTACTGTTACTAGTTAGAATTCTTCAGTCGCTATAATTAAACCTTTATTTGGTTGATAATGTAATGAATATTACTTATTTTAAAATCTAAATTAATATTTAATGTATTATATCTCAATGTACAATGGAAATATTCGTTTGACTAGTCGACTAATTAAGAAAATAATTGCTGATAAGTCGACTACTAAAATAACACTTAGTGACTGCAGTCCTACTCTGTACTTTGAGGTCTAGTTGTGGTTTAGAGAGTTTAAGAACTGGTATAGTGCATAATTTGGTCATATTCAGAAGTCTGATCTTAAATACTGTATGTTTAAAATAGACCAAGCTTTAAAAGTTGCTGTTGTTTATTTACCCTTTATTTTAGCTGGCAAAACATTAGGAACAAATTCATGTTTACAGTGTTGGACTGAGAGTGCTAGAGAGCACCCAAGGGTAAGGGAGAGGGGACCCAACTACAAGTTCAGCAATGCTGGTTTGATAAGTTTGTCTTAATGCAGACCAGAATAGTTATTGCAAGTCTTTGATGTAACTATTTGTGTAAGACTGAATAGAGTACACGTAACCAGAAACAATAAACAAACTCCCAGTCTATGCATCATTATTCTTCAGTTAATACAGCTCAGGTGTTATATCGATTGTGTATTTTGTAACCCTCTAGCCTCCTCCACAACTTGCTCTGCCCAACTTCAAAGGCTGTATCGAACTGGACAGTCTGAACGAGGAGGTTCTGAGTCTGTACAACTTTGAGAACATTTTCAACCTCAACACAACCGAAGACAAACCCTGTGGCAGGTCAGTGCGCATAAACACAACCCACAAAGGATTCATGTTAGGCTGGGTAAACCTAACAGCGGTACAATGTGCACCCGAACATTTTTGCTTTAAGTCCATACATTTTCATTTTCACCATCAGCGTTTATTTTTTAGTGCCATACAGATATTTACATAGCATCTCTTCCAGTCAATCTCCCTTCAATCTACTTCAATAAAAAGAGTCTGGAAACATCTCAGTGAAGTACAAATTCATTCAGAAGTAAATGAAACTGCAGAGAGCAACAGACACCAAATCTTAGGGTCAAGTCAAAAAATGAAAAGACAAATCATAGCATCATTTCAATTGCTATACATTTTAAACACATGTAATACTGATGTGTGAACATATAAAAGCGTGCTTGTATATATTTTGCAGGTTGAAGCCTCTGCTGACTCAGGCCTGGGTGAACGATGCAGCGTACTTCGACGGCACAGGCTTCGCTCAGGTGGCCTTCGGGGATGAAGTGGCTGGGATGCAGCGCTTTGAACAGGAGGTCAAGCTGGTCTCGCAGCACGGCATCCTCCTCCTGCTCCTCAACCAGGTACTTGGCAGAAAGGCAAGGATAGAGCTCTTAGGCTGCTGCAAGTAGAGACTGCAATGAGTGAATGAAGAAAACAATGGGTTTGTTAGGGAAACATCTGGGCCGAGACATTAAAATGCATATATAAAGTTTGGTGAAGTAGTCCCTGTGGTAATATCTGATATAGTTGTACATCTTCAAGTGGCAATCTGTGAGGAAAGTTGAAAAGAAAAGTCGAAAAATACAGGAGTTGTAAAACAGGATCCCTCTATCTACATTATTCTCTTTATTCTCAACTGTCGAGTGACATAAAGTGCAGAACCACAGCATCCGCTCAGCTGCAACACGTCGCTTTTTCGTCTGAAACTCGTCTGTGTCTGTGAAGTGCCACTGTGTATTTACAAGAGAAACCACATGTGGCTTGGTCTGTGTTTCCTGCCTCATTGGTTTATTAGATAAACAGTGTCATGTGATAATATAGACAGTTGTAGTGCTAGCTGTGATGCAGACTCAGGATTTTCTCACATGGACATTAAAAGTGGCGACAAAGGTGTCAGAGGTAACTTGTGTCATTTGGAGCTGTGTCTTAACACAACAGAGGAAAAGAGGAGGAGGGTGAATTGGTTCATGCCAGTGACCTGTACGCCCCTGGCAGCCATCTTAATTCCGCTCACCAATTTAAACAAACGTGAACGCCAAAGAAACCACTATAATATAACAGTCCTCTTTACTGTCAGCTGTGGTTGATCATTCAAAAATACAGCTGCATTTTAAAACACAAATATGGCTTTATTGTAGCGGGTTGTGTAGAAAATGCTAATAAATGATTAGCATCTGTGATTAGCATACAGGTAAAATATAATAGACTCAAAGAAATCTTGTAACAACAAAAATATGGCTTGTAAGTGTCTGAAACTTTCCCTGTGTGCATTAATAGTGCAGCAAAGTACAAAAAGTAAACACTCTTGTTCTCCGTAGCCGCAATTTAATTCTCTTCTTGATATTTGACATATCATGGCATGAACCGATAACAAAGTGAGTGTGATGGTTTATGTTTGATGCGTTTCAGCTTTGGTTGTAAGTGTAAACTTACTGTGTCTGTATTTTTGGATTTTTGCATTTCATGTTTAAGCAGAGATATCACCATGTGCCTCGCTGTTGCCTTTGTTTGTTTGTCTCTCTTCTGAAAAGATGAACATAGAAAGTTTTAGCTTTGATTGTTTCCATTTGCCACTGAGCTTTGTGTTTGCAGAAGTGTCAGTAAACAGTAAACTGTACTGGAGCACGGCCAAAATCGGCTTTACAATTCAACATGTTTCAATGACTGCTACTGGGGTCTAATCGTGTCTTTCCGGGGTCCACTCATTGTGATTAGACTGAATTTAACTGAGATTGTGACAAGGCACGACTGAAAATCATGCTAAAAATGTATCCTCAGCTTTAAATGAGAGAAATAGCTGTTTATTTGCAAATTTATGTGACGTCAGTGAGATTGGTTTACAAGTACTTGGTAGAGGAACGATCGTGAATCAGGGTCAAAGGATGCTCGGGTTATAGCTGCTAGAAAACAGGAGGCCTAGAGGAAGACCAAAGAGAAGATTTGTGGAAATAATTATAAAGGATGACAAGAAGTGAGAGAGAAGGGAATATAGTTAAATATATACTTTTTACTTCTTCTTTCTACACATATGAAACCTAACCTTTTCTATTTCCAGGATAAGTTCTTGTGTCTGGCCGTAAAACATGGCCTCCTCAAGGTCTTCTACAACTTTGACGGGAAACTGAACGAGATCGTGCCTAAAGAGCCCAACTCCCCCTTCCTCGTGATGAGCGACGGAGATCCCAAAGCTGTACGTCACAGCATTTATCATAACAAAGCATTCCGCATAAGAAAAATTCAACTCACTTAAAATCACATGGCATTTCCCGACGTTGTTGTCATTTCAGGTGGAGATTATAATCCTACGCAAGTCTCAAAACCGTGTGGTGGTGAGGAACAGCAGGAACAATCTGTACAACGAGCCGTTCACAAACATCCCGCCCTTCACCACCTCCTACTACCTCGGAGGAGTGCCCGCGAGCAAGATGCCTGCGGAGTAAGGAACACATGACCCATTACTATGAAATATGTGGGCACAGTGTCTGGTCTCAGTTTAAGCGTGTCTGCACCCTGTATGATAAACACTGGTTTGCATCAGGTTCCTCTTACATTCACCAGTCCACTGTCACATGTACAGCTGTAGCTTTCAGCCTTTTTGAAATGAGCCTCGGAGCAGGTTGTTCTCAAATTAAAGGGAATGGCATTTCAGAGTCTATTGTAGATGTCTCTGTCCAAAGGAGATGAATGAATGCTTAAAAAATACATTTAAAAAAATATATAATATGATTTTTTAATTTACGATGGTCGCTGTAAAAGAACCCCCGCCAGTCTGTGGTACAATCAGCAGGAGCAGAAAGGAAAAGATTTGGAACCACTGGTTTATGGCTTTTGTTTCAAATCAACAAGATTGTTGATTCCTGGTCAGAACTCATGTGGACTAGGGATGTCAATGTCAAGTTTTAAAACTTGTGTCATATTGCTTGTATTTATATTTATATTATTATTTATATAATAATTATTTTTTATAACAGTTAAGACTTGTTTTTTTTTCTTCAGTTTCATTCATTTTGTCTAATAGACTGTCATAGCTACTGTATAACCTGTGACCAACTTTATTTATTATGAATCATATTTTCTGATTTAAAAGTCACGTGCGACCTAAAATGTCATTTACAAATAGATACACAATGTTTGGAGTGTACAGATTGCTGTTACGTTCTGCCATACCTGAGTAGGATCTATTACGTGGGCGTTCCATTTTGTACATTTTAATATCTATATTTAAATATTTGTTGTTATCGATGACCCTAAAGTTTGAATATGCATGTGTTTTGTTCAGGCTGAAGTCCATGTTCCCAAAGCAGGGCTCTCTGAAGGGCTGTTTCAGAAACGTCAAAGCTCTGAACTCCCACGTCGACCTGAAGAGGATGACCAGCACCGGAGTGAGCTTCGGCTGCGACAACGACCTCCTGGTACGGCTCTTATACTCCGTCTTATCTTTACACTGCCATATATAGACTATTTTTATCATTTTTATATATTTTTATCTTCTGTAGTTGATTGGTTTTGATGTTGTGTCCAAATCAGGCAGTAATACTTTTGCATCTAATTATAAAGCGCTTATTTAGAATACAAGTTAAAAATTTCACTCCTTTGTTTACAATTTATCAAAACAACATTGTAACAATTATTTTATTTTAAGTTATTTTGAGTGAATAATATGATAACAGTGAAAGTAGTAAGTAGTAGTTGTTTTGTGAAATAATTCATACTGATATTTCCAGTCTATATTTATTTATTCTATTGTACACATGGTTTTATATATTATATATACATATAATACAGCTATATCAGGATTGTGTTTTCAGTGTAGTTGTGTTGTATTCCTCTAGGTGGCGCGTGAGGCTCACTTCACCGGGCAGAGTTACCTGGACCTGGACTTGACCAACGTGCCGAGTCTCAGGAACAACTTCTACGCCAGCTTCAGCTTCAGGACGGACCAGAAGGACGGGCTCATGTTCTACCACAGAGATTCAGTAAGAAAACGTCACAATATTTCTACTAGCACCACTAAAAATTGTAGTGTTTTGTACTGACTGTTGACCTGTATTTTCCAAACAGGAGGGAGTGTGCCAGGTTTTCTTAAACCAGGGGCATGTGGTGGTCAGAGCTGGAAACAATGAAATAAAGACTCAGAAGACGTACAATGACAACAACGCTCACTACGTCGCTCTGTACAACAACATCAATGGGTGAGCTTCTTCATCGTTCATCGAATTCTTTACATTGTCAGCTTGTTCGGAAAGGAGGAGCTTTTATTGGCTGTTCATTTACCTTCTTTACTCAAATATAAAAACATGAAATCGCTGTAAAAAGATATTAAAACTGCTATTTAAAGTGCCTATGACAGGTTGAACTACTCATTTCACTAAAATGCAGTTCAGATAAATATATTTCAATTTCTGCCAGAATCTTCACAAATTTTACCCCACTTTAGCTATTTTTTAGGTTTTTAATTTTACTTCCTGGTTGTTAAGTATGACATCACACTAGGGAATTACCATAGCAACCATACGGTGCACTGGCCAAAACTCCTCGAATGTCACAGATTTTGTTCATTTGACAAAGAGAAACACGTGTGAACACTGTATTTTGTTGAATCAATGTTTAAAAGCATCAAAAAAGTAGTTTATTTTGTGTAAATTATGCACGACCTTTGTCTCCCCAGTGTGATGTCATCAGTTTGTTTACTTCCTGTAATTTGCTACAGATGTTTCGACTTTTCTCCACAAACAGTGACCTGATTGGTGTAAAACTACAATTTATATTCACAAGACGTATTAATACACTGAATAAAGTCAAAATGAGAAAATCATAAATACCCGTCATACGCACTTTAAGATAGTCAGAATAATTAGGATTTTCAGTCAATCAGTACTGCTACTACTGCCTACTGGCGACAGCAGGAAAGCCCCAGTGGGAGGAAAAAAGCAATTCATTTTTATGTTCATCTTATTCTGGAAGTTGCCGTGGGCGCCGCCATCTTTTTTCTTTTGTATTGTATTAGTTTACACGGGGCAGACGAGCTCAACAGCAAATAAGTTCTACACAGACTACCGAGCTGTCTTCAGGCCGCCCAGGAAATCGGTGCATTGTTGACTTGTACATTAAACATTTAACACCAGTCAATCTATTTTATATAATATTGTAGCGGTGATACTTTTCCCTCATTCGCCGCTTGCGTGAATGGAGTTCTCGTCAAACAGAAGTACCATTACGTGTGAAGTGCTGATCGTTGGCAAAAAGAGGCAAAAGTGGTCAGGGCAGAATAAGGTGAATAGAGGAGCTGCTCTGTCACTGTGCAACAACTACAAGAACAAATGCAGATTCATATTGTACGAAAGACGGACACACTGAATGTAAAGAAAACAGCGGCAATGTATTTTTTTAATAAGAGCAAAATGTCATCATTTCCAAATGTCACTGTAAACGGAGAAGTGATACAGAATGTTACAGAGTATCGCTACTTGGGCATCACTTTAGATTCCACTCTCACCTTTAAAAAACATATTAAGCAAATGTGCCACAGTCTTAAATACAATATAAAAACCTTTAAGACTATCAGAAACTCATTAACAACAGCGGCATCTCAGACGTTTTTTAATGCAATGATTATGTCACGTTTTTATTACTGTATAACATGTTGGTCTCAGGCTGGCAAAACTGTCCTGAGGCCACTAGAATCATTATACAAGCAAGCCATAAAAACGCTGGACAAGAAGCCACGACAATATCATCACTGCCGTGTCTTACACAAATATAAACTACTAAACTTTATACCAAAACGAAAAACCTCATTAGCACAATCAGCATTTTCTTATAACGCAATAAAAGAGTGGAATAATCTTCCAACTGAATTAAAAAATCTAACAAACTACCCAACATTTACAGTAGAAGTGAAAAAGTGGCTGTGGAACAATCAGGCATGTGAACATTGAACAAAGCAGCTCCTGATGTTTCATTACATTTGATGTAAATATTATTGTAAATATAAAATTGTTGATGTAAAACTGTAATTTTAGTATGTGTAAGATTTTTTACCTTTTACTGAAAGAAAGAGCATACAAGTGTGAATATGTTAAAATTTTGAACCCAATGCTAAGGCATGAATGAGATGTTTGTGAGAGTGTTTGTGTCAGATGGCGCTATGAAATAATGGTCTTATTGTTTAGCTTAAATGATGTATTTTTACTCCTGTAAATTAGGGACTGCAGACGGAAACTAGCTATCCAGCTATAATCTGGTGCAGAACATCTCTGTTTCCTTTTTAAACTTAATGTATCTGTACATTGTCCCTTCAATAAAGACTAAACTAAACTAAAGACTTAAGAATAAAGTGGTCCAACGGCACAGATTTGTATAAATATCCAAGATTGTTAACAGTCGCTGCAGGCTGAATGCTACCGCTGTGCTAGTGCCGCCTGCCGCAATTTAACAGTAGAATAATCTGTTTATTTTTCAGAGGTAACTGAAACATCAGCAACCTCCATTAAGATTCAGTTGTGACTTGACTAGAATTATGATCTATCAATCTATAACCTCTCAATGTGATTTGTTGTAATGTGATAGACCCATTCATCATGTAAATCCATTATTCAAAAATAGATAATTATATTTTGGCGTTTTATAATAATTGAAAGCTGATGAGAATCTGACCCTTGTGTGTCCAGAATGCGCCTGTACATGGATGACGTGCTGGAGAAGTCGAAGGAGGGCATCACCATCAGCAGAGGCCCAGGAGGAGCGGCCTCTCTGGGGACTACGTACCTGGGAGGGACCCCCGACCAGGGCCTGACCAACCTCACCGGCTGCATCAGCAACGTGTTTGTCAAGAGGTAAATACAGAGCACGACTACAACACTTGCTGCACAAATATGTGTTATTTTACATTTTTGAACGTTTTGTGTGCCACAGTAAAAATGTTCTTTTGGATTAAAACGTTTGCTTCTTTCTTGTACAGAGAAAGCAGTAATCAGATGGTGCTGAATCTGCTCAAGGCCAGAGAGAATGTCAATGTCCCGATGAAGTGTCCCGCCGCCAAGAAGCCTCAGCAGATCAGAGCGATGCCACTAAAGCCCAGCAAGCCCAAGGTATGTTAGATACCTAGGTTCATATTTGAAATGAAAGTGAATTTGATGTTCTTACAGTATTTGTAATGTGTTTATACTTGCAGGGTAAGAACAGGAAGCCGCCAGGATCTCGGAGCCGTAACACCAGAGACTCGTGTCAGTCGGAGCAGGCGCAGGCGGAGCCAGGGGCCTCTCACTTCAGTGGATCCACTCACAGTTACCACAAATATGACTCACTGTCTCTCAACTTACTGTGAGTATTCCTGAACCTTCTGTCTTACTTTTAAATAAAGTAAGACAATCATTAATATGAATGTTAATTATGGAAAATCTAATTTAATGTGCTCTCCTTTAAAGGACACAAATACTGCTACAGTGACTTGAGCTTTAAATCATGTCCTAACAATGTTCCATCATCAAAAACATACCTGGAGTTGCATTCAGCTGCTTTCACACTGTTTTGAATCAGAATCAGAATTACTTTGATTTATCCCCAAGGGAAAATTCTTATTGTTACATGTGCAACCGACCAGTAGAGACAGTAAGTATTAAAACAAAATAAGATATATATAAAATAAAAATAAAATACAATAGCTCTATAATGATCAACCCCATTTAACTTAACTTATAAAGTATCTTTATTAATCAACTAAACCCCCGACATGAACAATTTACAATAAGCTTAACTATACTATCCTTGTCTATTTACTTATTCACATGATCATGTACAGTTTATAAGTGGACTAATATTGCACAATGACTTTACAGCACAGAGGAATGTTCATTAGAAAATGCTCTTCCTCCGAGCATCAAAAACACTTCCTCCTGAACTTCCTGGTTCTGGGACGTTTTTTGTTTTTGGTTTTTTTTTCAGATTTCATACGTCACTTATCAGAGAATTTTCTGCTGTTTTAAGTCCTTAAATCATCGCCAGACTTGTTCTCAGCATTTCTGCTGTCTAAACACGTTCACTGCTCCTGCTAATCTAAACCATAGCGTCTGTTGATCACTAACTTCACAAAATTGTGTGAGAGCTAGGCACCATCTACTGGCTGGATGTACTCATTAAATATAATTTCACACAGGCTGCTAAAGCTTGATATTTAATGAATAATAAACTTTTTTATTGTTGTTTCAAAAAATGAGATTGCAAATGTAAGGTTCTCAAGAGCATGTTTAAAAGATAATAACAATATGAAAAATGCGTAATATTGTTCCTTTAATCCTGCTTTGTGTAGTTTTTATTTATTTGTATTGGTTGTTTTACTGCTATGAACTTATTTGTAGATTATCTGGTTTACATTTCTTACTGACAAGGCCATTCATAGCCATTTTGGGTGCCCTAAGCAGAATTGTTGGTGGTGCTCCCCCGTATTTCCCCCCACCTTTGTTTAAAAAAAAAAAAGAAGAAAAAAAAAAGATAAATAAAAGGAAAGAATATTCTCTTAGCACCTCTTTACACACACGTGACACATTCTTGCTTTATTGTCCACAGGCCGCACGTCTCTTTGGCCCTGAGGATAAACTCTTCTGATGGCCTGGTCCTCCATGCAGCCGGGGGGCGCCGCAGTAAAACCGTGATGTCGCTGAGCGTTTCAGACGGACACCTGCAGCTGATGTTGGACGGAGGCAAGAAGAAGATCACTCTGCGCAGCCGCAAGATCTACAACGACGATCAGTGGCACACGGTAAAAGTCACAGGACAAGCACAGAGCACCCTCTGCTGATGATATCGAGAATCGCTCTTTAATTCGTGAATAATAACTCGTTTAATGTGTTTAACTGTGTTGAGATATGCTCTGAAAGCCTGTAACAGTGTGCTGCTGAGGTTAAATGTACCTTTACTCTGTAGTACTACTGCTAGGATTAAATGTACCTTAGTAAAAGTAGTAGTTGACACATTTGTAGTGGGAGCAGTAGAAATAGGTGTAATAGTGGCGTTTGAATTAGTAATGGTAATACTAATGAGGGCTGAATCGACTAATTGTGACTAATTGATTATAAAAAATAATCGCGACTATACAAACTCTAAAACACATACAAAATCACCTTTTTAACAAAGACAGTGGCATTATTAAATTAAACGTCAAAAAATAATCAACTATTTCTGATTATTCTCTATCTAGAAACCTTCAGTCACCATATTTGAACCTTTATGTGGTTGATAATGTATTTAAAAAGTCTCAATGTAAAATAGGACTAACCACTTTATAATAACTACACCTTATTTTGCTTTAACAAAGCATCAACAAAGACTTAATTAATAATGAACATATAATTTGTTGATGATTGCATGATTCAGGATTAGTAACTACTTAATTAAGGTTAGGGTTTGGGTTGGGGTTAGGATTTAGGGTTAGAGTATTAGTTACTAAGCCTGAATTATTCTTAATAAATTATTAGTTTACTGTTAATTAAGGCTTTGTTTCTGCTTTATTAAGGCATGAATAAGTGTAGTTATTATGAAGTATTGCCAACTAATCTTTTGACAAGTTGACTAATCGAAAAAAAACTAAAGTCTTACTACTAAAAATAATTGTTAGTTTCAGCCCTGATACTAGCAGAAGTTTGCTATTTCTCTTTAACTATCAATACTTTTTGTTCATGTTGACAACTTGTGTAACTGTAAAAGTATAATCAGTTGTAAACAAAGCAGTAGTTATTGAAAATTAGTTCCTTAATACTTTATTTCTTTACTCAAACAAACTCAATATTTTCTCCCTGTGAAACATTTTGAAATACTTTTACATAATTTCAAGTGTCAAGTAAATTTCCCCCTTTTATAATGACCATTACATCTGCTGTTCAACTGAGACCTAATGAAATCCTGTGTAAACGTGTTTATTTGACCTCGTGGTTGTTGACGTAGAGCTCTGGTGCTTGTCTCAGGTGTTCGTAAAGCGCGAGGGGGAGAAGTTGAGTCTGGTGGTGGACGGGATCAGCGCTCAGTCCAAGAGGATCCCTGGAGGAGACAAGACCAAGCTGTCCGGGCCCCTGTACATCGGAGGACTGCCGCCCACACTCAGCGTAAGAGACCGTCCCACAAACATACAGAGCGGAAACGTTGTTGCCCTGTCACTGACCGTCGCCTCCTCCGTGTGCGCTGTCCAGGCTCCCGGCTCCAGTGGGTTTGTGGGCTGTGTCAGGGACCTGAAGCTGAATGATGCTCCAGCGGGACCTCCCACGCAGAGCCAGGGGACGGTGCCCTGTTTCCAGACGCCGCTTCAGCCCGGGGCCTACTTCTCCGGACACGGGGGCCACATCACTATAGGTGACTTTGAACACGCTCTCGTCTACCTCTGCTTTAGTGTCCCTCGTTTTAGAACTTTCAAAATAGGTCTTCAAGAAGTACGCGTTTCTTTATATCAGTCAGGTGTTTCCCGGGTCAAGAACTGGGTTAGAGCTACATCTACTGGCTGCAGAGGGAATTGCACAGGGGAGATAAACAAACCTAGCTTGTCCCAAACATGCTAATGCCGGCGCACAATTGTAATGAATGTGATTTGACAGAACGATGATGAACTGGTGATGATTTATGGGCTTAAAAACAGCACAGACGATCTCGGGGCTCTACGTATGACGCGGCAAATCTGGAAATATGAAACAGAGAGTTTTCTGAGGCTCAAAGGGAGAAGACTTCATAAACAGCAAGTGTGAATGAAGCTAAATACAACTCCTGGTATGTTCTTTATGAGGGAACAATGGAACATGGTTAAACGATCAGAAATGTCAGTTTGCCATATTACCAAATTATGCTAAAAACAAGGTTAATATAATCTTTATAAAACAGTAGAATGAAGAGAATGAGAGCGTGCATGTATAGGAATGTAAGTTATATAGTCACATTATTGTCAATATCTCTGTTTGTTGCTGACACAGGACATTTTGTATGTGTTTTTTCCCTTCCAGGTGAGCCTTTAGTGCTTGGAGAGGACTTTAACATTGAGCTGGAGGTTCGTCCGGTGTCATACTCTGGACTCCTGTTGCATGCTGGGACATCAGCCAACAACTATCTGACTGTGGTGCTAAACCAGAGCGAGGTAGGACTGAAGTACTACCCTCTGGGACACACGTGACTGCATTTGTACGTGTATTTAACATGTGCCGTGTGTGTGCAGGTGCTGGTGTCCATGAACAGTGGGAAAGGAGAGCTGTTCACGTCCCTCTCTCCTGAAGAGCCTCTGTGTAACGGCCGCTGGCACACCCTCACTGGTACTTTTCATAAACCTCTTTTAAAAATGTGCCGAGGCAAAAAAGTGCTTTGCCGAAGGTGCAACATGCAAAGATGTTCTATATCTGATTTCGAATGCTTTTCTGTCTCAGTGATGAAGAAGAAGAACATCCTGACCCTGCAGGTGGACGCGCTCTCAGAGAAGAGTATCGGCCCCAAACACAGTCCCTCTGCTGAGGCTAAAGAGGCCGTGTACCTGGGGGGAGTACCAGGTCAGGACCCAAGCACGTGTTTACTATTCTTTAGGTCCATTTGTGAACATTTATTTGCCAATAGATGTGTTAATTATTTAGATAAGTTAATTAGAATGTGAGGAATATCAAAAATGAACAGAATTGTTTTGGAAATATGCAAAATCAAGTGTATCATCTATAATTAATTAAAACATGTAAAATGACTTCAAAGAGACTGACACATCTAGTGTAATCTCTCAAACAAAAATATAAAGTGACATTTCTACCTTTTTATGGTTCTTTTTACTGTCCATTCACGTTTTATGGCTCAACTAAGATTTACCATTCATTGCATCACATTGTTAAAATATCTATTGTTATCATTATAATATCAAGATATTCATTTTTGTCAATATTGCCTAATCTAAAGCTCATAGTATTTTTTTAGTACTACAAAGTGTGAAATAACATTTTCTTCATGTTGGCTACATTGAAATGGTGCAAAATAACTTTTTTTTACTGTTCTATTGTAGTGGAACTTATACAGAAAATGACTAGGAAAGTGTATTTATATGTAAAATGGCAGCTCAAACTAATGATTCGCTCCCACATTTTCAGCCAACTCACTCCATGTCTTCTGTTGTTTCAAATAATTCCTTACCTAAATAAAATAAATAGTCAAGTAATAAAAATACTGGTCGACTAAGACACCATCGACTAATGGACTAAACCAGTGGTTCTTAAACTAGGGGTCGCGACCCCAAGTGGGGTCGTGGAAAACTTTTGTGGGGTCGCCAATTTTTTTCCAGTCGGGAATTAACGCGCTATTTTGTGAGGTGAAACTATGAAAAATATATATATACAAATTCAGAGCTGCTGTTTTCGCATTCCTAGGCGCTGTGTGCGCCGCTTAGAGCTTAAATTCTTGTCCCGAGCCGGAGCCGGCCCGAAATCGACCCGTCCGCCCTGCTGTCGGGCTGAGTCGGGCTTGGGCCGGGGGCAGAGGCGCGCACGTCCGTAACATGCGCTCCACGGCGAAAGAGCGCGTGAGCAGCCAGTGCTGTGTTCTTTTCCTCCTCATCCTCGAATAGAGGGGTCAAGCCACCTTACCGAAAGAGCGCGGCTCTACACGGAGCGGAGGAGAGAGAAAAAGAGAGCGCAACAGAGAGAGAGAGAGCAGGAGAAGAGAGAGAGTTAGCGCGGAGTGGAGGAAAAAGAACAGGGAGAGAGCACGGATGCCTTCCCAAAAAGCTGAAGAAAGGAGCGAGGGAGAGAGCTCATGTGGGCCGGGCGCCAGCGGAGGAACAGGCGTGCCTGGGACAGGAGGCGCCCGTTGGTGCAGGTAGAACACTATACACTTGAAGCCCTGTCAGGCGCTTATTCTACCTATCTGCGGTCCGTGAGCGGGCTCGTGCGGTCCGTGAGCGGGCTCGCGCGTCCGTGAGCGGGCTCGTGCGGTTCGTGAGCTCCGTGAACTGGACTCGTGCGGTCCGCGTGGCGGGGCTCGTGGCGGTCCGTGAGCGGGCTCGTGGCGGTCCGTGAGCGGGCTCGCGCGGTCAGAGCGGGGCTCGTGGCGGTCAGAGCGGGGCTCGTCGCGCTCCGTGAACGGCGCGGTTCGTCATTCAAACCCGCTTCAGCGCTTCAGGTCTTCCGCTCCTCACAGCGCCTTTGCGTGCAGTTTCACTCAGATGATGGCGAACAGTCCCTCCTGAGGCTGGTCCTCAGGGCTCCTGTTGCTCCACTCCTTTTACTCTCTCTCTTCACAAAATCACAGAGGGCTCTGGCTCACTGCCTTGACGAGAAGCGCTCGACCGCTAACTCATCCTAACTAACTCGTCCCAGACAAGGACCGAGATGTGTCCAATACTAACTTTCTCTATAACCTGCGCAGCCTGACCTGCACCTCCAGTTTTATGTACATTTCTAAGCATATTATTTCATGTACAATTTTAAGCGTTTTAGTTTATATACATTGTAAGTGTATAGTTGACATTGGAATCTGTCAGATATAAGGCCATCAGTGAAGTGCAAGTGAAAGTTAGTTTTACTGCTGTACAGTGAGGTAAAGAAAATAAAATCCCACAGTAGTTTTTTTGTAGGGCATTTGACCCAGTGACCCCTGTATTTTATAGACATAAATACAACATTATTTAGTGTATTATTTAATGTCATAATTATTCAGTGTTTATTTGTTCACTTTGTTCGCTTTGTTCCACTTCTTGTGAATTAAATTCTTGTAGTTCTTACATTGCGAGCTGGTTTTTAGTTGATTTAGTTTGACGGAATGACAAAAACCTTTTGAGGGAGTGTCAATAAATAGGTCTGCCCAAAATCGGTGTGGGAGTAATGTGGGGTCGCCAGACCTCACAAGATTTTTTTGTGGGGTCCCCAGACAAAAAGTTTAAGAACCACTGGACTAAACAGCCCTAGTCAGGCTCCAATATCAGCTGAATATTTGAACTACTGGGGCTATTGTGGAGAGGCTCTCTGTGTTATTTATTTATTCATTCCTGACCCTCGTCTCTCCTGCAGGTGGCGTTTCAGTCCCTAACCTCCCTGAAAACCTGCCTCTGTTCCATGGCTGTATCCGCCTGGCCTCAGTGAACCACCGGGCGGCGCTGTTGTCCAAACCTCTGTCAGTGCACGGTGCAGTGGGGACACAGGGCTGCCCCAGCGTGTAGTCCTGTCCACGGTCTCACTCTCTCACATTCCCCAATTCAAACACGGTGGTGGGTGTCCAGATACTGTAGCTAATTTAAATACTATATATTTTAATATTTATTATTTTTGTGCAAAAGAAGTATATATTTGATATTTTCCATGATGTTTTGCATAAATACTAGTTGTGTTAAATGTGCTACAGGGTGCTACTACAGTGACAGCTCAGAGATGCACTGGTGTAACATATTCACAGTCATTACATTTCAAAAGACTGAAACATGTACATTTTTGTAAATAAAGCAAAGAAAATCTTTTGGGTGTCTGCAAAAGAAAATTGTTGACTTTGATAGTAAATTTAGCAAATTTGTTTAATGGAAAATTGTCGTCACTGATTGAACGTGTAGTTATGTATGGATGTTTTCTTAATTCTTCAGCTTGTATAAAGCCTAATTTTTGTTTCAATTATATGAAATGTTGAAACCTTTTCAGTACATACGTGAACTACACTGGGCTTTATGTCACAAGAAAAACAGAAACCCAATCAACATTTAGGATTTTGTATTTCTTCCTTAATCTTTGAATCTAAATTCCAGCTCATACAGTTACATGTAGTAAACTGTTTTTGATGCATCTCTTGTGGAGGATGTAAACCTAGTCGCAGCACTGTGAAGAAGACTGTTCAGCCGCAGCAACAGAGAAAAGAAGACATATTTTTTCAACATTTTGAGAAACACCTGTAAGATTCACCCTGGGGTTAAAGTGACCTGAAATTTGACTGGTTAGTTCCAACTAAATGTTTCTTAAATGCATTTTATTTATTTTGT
The DNA here is from genome assembly GCA_019453435.1 of Rhinogobius similis. NCBI lineage: Eukaryota > Metazoa > Chordata > Actinopteri > Gobiiformes > Gobiidae > Rhinogobius > Rhinogobius similis. Next base: position 575,920 of record CM033632.1, on the reverse strand, counting down.
TGTGCACATTTTTGGAAAATATTTTTTTACAATCTACCTTCAACTTTTTTTTTCTAATCAAGCGGTGGCAGGGTAGTAGTCCAAGTTACAGTCAAGTACAAAAAAGGTATCTCGTATATACTTTCATATATTTACTTTACTTTACTTCAGTCATGTTTTGTAATAGCTGTATTTATACCTGTTTTAGTCACTTTTTACTGGAGTTGAACGCAAAATCATTGTAAAGGCTAGAAATCTTTGTAAATAATGTCAATATGTGTTAGAATTTCTACTTTTTAAGGCTCAGTTGTAATTACCATCTGCTGATTTGAAAAGAATGTACTCTGACTTCCTGTCCCACTTCTGCTATGGCTCTGGTGAAAACAGCATCAAAACCTGAAAACCTTAAACAATTTTATACCAAATTGTTGTATGTATGTAATGTAACCACTCACAGTTGAAATAAGCTGTCGTTCCCGTCACTCCCCTCTCCCTACATGTTGTATAATAAAATGTTTTCATGTAAAACACTGGCTGAATTGTAATTTTTCTGTCTTTGTCAAATTCTTTAGCAATATTCAGCTGAGGAGGAAACATTTTAAATAAGCCTTCACATTCTAATGTCAAAATGTATAAATTAATTGTAGTATTTCTCTGTTGAATGCCTTGAACTAGACTCTCCCATACCTTCTTCCATACGTCTACAAAAAAAACACTGACAATACCAGTTTATTCTACCAATTTTATTAAATGAATCAATCAAAATCCCCAAACTATAAAGAATACCCTGTCAAAGATAAGCTCAGAGAGAACAGTGAACAGAACATGGAAAAATCAATCAACTTATGGCTCAAACTTGAAGAAATGCTAATGTTGTGAGCTTGATTTCTTCTTTGAGACAAACAAAATGGGCAAAACGCCGAACCGAGCGACAAATCAAATGTAACGTCTGCTACAGTTTGTCCTGAGTTGGAGGAAGTTGCCACTGTGTTGAAGGATTTCAGGCAACATTGAGGAAAAGCTAGATCATTAATTACAGTTTATTTTAATGTGAATTAAGAGTAATTTTTATTATTTACTTTCACAGAATCAGACAGTTTAGTTACGATATACGATGACAGAAAATCTTGCTGTAACTGGATCACGAGCTGTGTTTAAGGCTCGGAGCAGAGGTCTAGTCCAGGGCCATGTCTTCGTCGTCATTCTTCTTGTCTTTGCCGTCTCCCTTGCTGTCCTGCATGGCTTTCGCAAACGCCTCCACGTCTGGGGGAAACAAATACAATCAAATAACTTTCTAAATAACGTTCATTGCAGTAAGCTCCATTACAAATGTGCTGCTGTGAGCTTATTGTCTTTTTATACCGTAAACAAGAACTAACAGAACAAGACAAGAGACAATAAACAAAATGAAAAAAAAATTAAAAAAAGTCAGTCAGGCATATTGTCCACAGTATCAGTCCCATCTGTTTCAGTGTCTGGTAAATTTGTCCATATTTAAGTTCAAAGTATAAGTGCATTTTTCCATTTTGTAAAAGTTCAAAGTTATTTCAGTCTAGTCCAGACAGTTGGTTCTGTTCCTGCCATCAATTTCCTTGTAATTACTTCTTTTTTTTTTCTTGCTGCAACCAACAGTACATTCCACAGGAATCCATTTAGTCATTTCCATTATTGTTTTTTTTGTCCTAGATGCATAGATTCGTTCTTGGAACAAATAAAAGTTAATTTATAAAACAGAAAACTACAAATCTAATTCAGGGTAGCTCCAGGTTTGGTCAAGTTTGGTTAAGACTTTAATGCCGTTGAAGATTTTTTTTTTAAAAATAAATAAATCTTTAAATAAAAGATGATTATTTAGTCTATAAGTTAAAACAGCAAATCCAAGTAGTAGCTGGGTGTATTTTAAGCTGAAAGGTTACACTTATTGAAAATGATTTGTAGACAGTGTGTAGACTCACACTGAGCTCAAACATCACCTGCACTGATCCTGGAGCAGCGACAGTGTGTTTGACGTGTGCACATGCACGCATGATCACTGCTGTCACAGAAACACCACAATGCAACTATTTACTTTTTGAATCATAGTCTCAAAGCGCATATACATAACCTACTTTGTGAATAACATGAACTACAGTTGAAATAAACATTTGCCAGTTTGTTACTGTCCTGAATGCAATGAAACTGCGCTGTGTCAGGGCTGAGTAAAGTATGAAGGTGCTGTAAAAAAAAAAAAAGTAATATACCTTGAAAATAGTTTAATACATGTTTTGGAGAGTCCTGGATTTTAAAATGAAGTAATGTGTCTTTTTGTGATTTGACCAGATCAGCAAATGTTGGTGATGCTATGCATTGACTTAAACATAAAGCATACTTTGTTGTTATACATTTTAAATGGTTTTAATTCTTTGCCATGCTTAGAGGGGGTTTATTGTTGGCGCCACCCGGGCTCCCTCCTCTGCGAAGCTTGGGTGCAGATGCAGCTGATGCGTGAAAAGACAACTAACTTACAGCAGTTGGATACATTTTGTCTTAAAACATAAAACATGAAAACACTCTGATACAATTATAACATAACTATAATGCATACAAGAAGCAAGAACATTTAAGACCAACATACTTGAAATTTAATACCAATTTGCAGAATTAAATGCTTTAAAGGTCAATCAACCAATCATCAAATTCAATACCTTTTTAATACATTTAAGACACCACAGCAGCCCTGTAATTGTTTGTAAAAGTTGCTGGTTAAAGCTGGTCTGCTTTAACCTGATCAAATGATGTAGGTGTGACTTAAACAGAACAGACTTGCACAGTTCTCCTCACCTCCTCTGTTGGCAGCGTCCACAGCTTCAGCGGGCAGTCCAAACTGGCTCATGAGAGGTCCCAGCTGCCCGGAGGCCAGGGCACTGGAGAACATGCTCATGGACTGGACAGGACAAGCTCAGTCAGAACATGGAATACACTCTTACATAAAACACTGGAGGAGGGAAGATTTACCTGCTGGAACTGAGGAGAGCTGAGTGTGTTTTGGATCTGCTCAGCGCTCTGGGGCAGGCTCTCTCCGCTCGGCAGGAACGGCATCAGTCTCTGTTGCACCTCGGGGTTGGACAGGATTGGAGCCATCATCTCTGGGGTGCACACGCTCGCCAGGTCCACTAGAGGGCAACACGCAGTTGAACAACCTTTGTGCATTTTCAGTATTTGCCTTGTTGTCTAGTTCTGAAGCGCTCCTGGATTAGAGACCAGACCTTATCACCCTGTCCGGATGACATTTATACAAGATGTTAAATGATACAAGAAGATTATTCTGAGATTTAAATGGGTGTGAAGATAAAGTGAGCACTGGCTGGGGGTGCAGTGGTTTAGGGCGGTCCACACAGATTCTCAGGGGTCCTTGGGGGTTTGTAGAAGAGCGGTCCAAACAAGATTGTACATTTTTATAAAGCAAGTTAGAAACAGGAAGAAAATATCTCTGTGCACTGAAACACGCAGCTGCTATACTCTAACAGACTTTAAACTTTAGGCATTATTCTGTCAAAAGACCCGGAAATTACAAAGTTAACAACTTTTAAAGGCTCTAGAAATGTTTTAGACAAAATGTCTCATTAAATAATTGTGCTATAAATTCACTTACGACCCGCAATTTTTTTTCAGACATTGTTTGATTTATTTTCTTCCTAAACGACACATTTAGGCATGTATACATTTATGATTAGACAACGATAGGTTTAGACATATATAACTTGTCAGTGGTTTAAAGGAGAAGAGAGAGTGCAGCATAAGAACTGAGGAGGAAGCAGAGCAACGCAATGACACATGGACTGGAGAGGAACAGAGGAAGACGGCCTAAATAACAAGAAATTCACAGAAGGGGAACGTATGAAGGCTAATTCTACTCTAAATAATTACATTACAGTACAGTTACAATAGCCCATGCCGGTCTGTAAAGATACAGCTAAATAAATGATTCAATTAAATTAAATAAATGACCTCTCAAAGTTTACTTTAACTGTACTTTGTGTTCAAACTGGTTTTATACATTTTAAAATAGATTTTATCCTGATTTTAGCAATAAATTATAAAAATGAATTACTTTACAGCAGCATTTCTTTGTTAATAATATAAAAAAAAGTATTATATAATTATAAAATGTATTAAAATATGTATCCAAACAAAATATCAAAAATATTAGCCAAATATTGGTTATTGGCCCAAACTTCATTATATCGATATCAATCTGAAATTTCCATATTGGTGCATCCCTAGAAAGTTAAGAAATGTTATTATCATTATGGTTCTAAGGCATATTTATTAACCAGAAAATAATTCATGTTTCCTTATAAGACAATAGTTTTGCAGTGTAGGAGACGGATCTTAAGGCCGCAAACACTGGTTTAGGGCATTGCATGTGTGGTTTCTGACATTCTTGCCAACTGTCCTTACTCTCTCCTTCTCCCAACTTCACGCTCAGCTGTCCTGTCAAAAAAAGCCTTTGAGTCAGAAAAAAAAACAGTTACTGTTTTGAAACATGGAAAACAGAACTAGTTCACGTTCAAGTTTTTACAACCGTCTCATGTATCACCCACCGCCTGATGCAGTCTCAGCATCATAAAGATTCACCTCCATGAGTTTATAAGCACTTTTCACGAGTCTCTGAGCCCAGAGCGTCACGGGCTGTCACAGGTAAAGCTAACAAACATTAGCATGCTAACAGCACACTTCCTGAGCTAAAAGGCTCTATAAATAGATGCAGAGTAAAAACTGTGGTCTCATTTTCACTCGAACAGATGCTTTTACAATATATATATGTGCTGGAGCAACACAGATTTTACTTTATTACATGCAAAACATGGTCTAGTCCTGTTTTTCCCATTTCATGAAAGTAAAAATCAGGTCCAGTTCCTTTGACTTACAAACAATACTACATTCATGCAGAGATAAGGGTACGGTTAAAGGGGGAAAATAATGCAGAATGGACTTTTTGTTGAATGCCATGCCGAGCTGTACTAAAAGTAATTTGGATTTTAGAAAGGCACAGAAGAAGAAGTCAAAGAGAAGTATAATCTGTCCCTTTAAATGTGCTTGTGTCACCTGCAGATCCCTGAGCGCCCGCTGGGACATTCATAGTGGCCAAAATGTTCTGGAGGTCACTGAGCTGAATGGGCTGGTGAGGGGGGCTACCCGCAGAGGCAGGGGCCACAGGGGGCGCTGCTGAGGCTAAGGCATACAACAAAGACCAATGGTTAGGGACACTACAGGGATTAGTACTGCTACACGTACATGTAATGAAGCATCTTACTCGCACCTGGTGTAGTGGGAGTAGTGCTCCCGGTGGAGGCTGCCGGAGCAGCAGCAGGAGTCACAGAGGGTGTGGCCTGAGAAGAGCTGACTCTGGGCGCCGCCGTGGAGGAAGGAGTGGCAGCGGCTGATTGACTACGAGAGCTGAAGCACACCAGACGCGCCGATTCAGTAACGTGAAAGTGGCATTTCTAACTATTGTCTGTGTCGTTCCTGGACTGACCTGGAGGAGGAGCTGCTGGTTGCTGGTCCACCACTGCCCAAGAGGTTAGCGAGTCCTGGTCCGGCTAAAGCTCCCAGACCTCCAGGGACAAAGTAAATACAGTCACAAAATAAAAATAAAAAAACACAACAACTACATTACATTATTGTTTAAAATGTCAATATTCATGAAAGACAAGACATGATGCAGGGCTCTAAACAAACCACTAGTGACACAGACTCAGAGCCTGCACTTTGGCGGCAGTTCGGGGCTGCGTTGTTAGAGTAGAGGGGACAGAGACAGAACTTGCGAGTGGTCAGAGTGAGATGTGTGTAAAACGCTGCAGAGCAAATGGAAGGAGTGACTGAAAGGTTTAGAGGAGACGGTACAAGCTGCGGCTCCTCCCACAATAAAGGGAACAATGAAATACCATGGTTAAAAGCTTAAACCCAAATGTTTCCTATAAATTAAGCTTTAATAGTAGTTGTGTAGTGGAACGGTCCTCACCCAGCCCCCCGAGGCCGGTGGGTCCGATGAGCTGCATGAGCTGGTTATGGCTCATGTTCCCCAGTAGGTTCTGCAGACCGCCCTCTCCTCCCAGGGCCGACAGCTCATGGCCACTGCCCCCACCGCTGCCTGGGGCCCCTGGGATGGGAGGATTGTTCAGGTACTCGTTCACTTTACGGCAGAACTCCTCATCTTTGTCAGTCTTTGGCTCCTGGACAGGAAAGAAAAGGAAAAAGGTTGTAACCAACATCAAATAGTAGAGGCATGATAGAGCTATAACAGGGTCAAAAGAATATGACACTCAAATGACACACTGAATACGACACTCAAAAATATTATTATTATTATTATCTTCAGTTTTGTTTTAGTACACTCAACAAGCAACAGAACACACCGCAAAACAGATTCCATCTGTGCATAGCTAAAACACATCTACACGCTTTACAGCCTACAACAGAGCGACCCGTTCCATCTCTGCTCTATGTGTGCTGACCTGCATCCAGAAGAAGAGCCTTTTGGAGCCGGCCTTGAACTTGAGTACATAGACTCTGCCTGTGGTGCATTGAGACACTCTCTTAAACTCACAGTCGTCAGGGAAGATGATCAGATCCTGGAACACACAAAGAAACACTCACTTCACTAAGAGATCACACCGACCTTTATCATTATCGATCCTTGTCTTTGGATTGGCATGTTAAAGTAGATCATTTGACTATAACATCACTTTACATTTTACTAAGTTACTGATCCATTCATGTTTTCATTGCTAAAGAATTAGCATTAAGTGACAAATATGTTCAACGCAATAATCCGAAACATTCTATGCAAAGCAATAATATCTCCATCGTGACAGAACCCTGACCAGAAAACTTACACAGTGACCCAATCTTTTTTTTTTTTTTTTTACCATTTAATTGAGTGCAGTCTCACTTCGTCAAACTTTTTATTTTGTTGTTGGGACTGAATGAAATGGTCACTTCATTGCTAGGTGTAATGATTAAGAATTTAGATTATCAGGTTTGGAAATTAAACAAAGCACAAATATATGTATTACAATACTTAATGTAATATATGTATTATAATACTTAAGGTAAATGGTAAAATGGTAAATGGTCACATTTATATAGCGCTTTTCTACCTTTTTTAAGGCACTCAAAGCGCTTTACATCAAGGAACCAGTCACCCATTCACTCACACATTCATACACCAGTGTACGCAGACACTGGGGGCGAATGAGTTAAGTGTCCTGCCCAAGGACACAACGGCATTATTCATCTGAAGGAGCTGAAATCGCACCACCAACCTGCAGGTCAGAGGATCAGACCACTCAACTACTCCATGTCTGGAGTGGGATTCGAACCGCCGACCTTCGGATCAGAAGGCACCCACTCTACCGACTGCGCTACTGCCGCCCGAGGTAATGAATGTTACTTAGAAACGTAGACAATGACGGTATAAAAACTGTATAATTGTAGGATAAGGTAAGCTGAACAGGTGAGGCAGTCGGATGACTACTACTCACGTCATCCACATTGCCGGTGGTCCTGTCCTTCCAGCAGAAGTGGATGAGGGAGTCGTCTGACTGTTGAATGTACACTGTTCCTTTGCGTTTGTCTGGAGTCACCACGTTTCCTTTCAGGGTCATCTTTCCAGCACGAAACTCCACCAGGTATTTACTGGAGCTGCCCCTGGAGCCGCTCACCAGACTGGGGAACAGAGCACCTGACGACATCTTAGGATCACCAGGAACTCAAGCTGGACCGGAGAAAAACACACACATGAGGACAATACAGGGGTTTTCGCACTGAATTTTTTTTTAGTTCCAGCCCCAATTTGATGCACACAGAGAGGGAACTAGAGGCCACACTTTTGAGGGCTTTTCTGTACTTCTAGTACCTATCAAATTCAACACTGCATTTACGAGTACAACACTGCATTTACAAGTACAACACTGCCTTTACAAGTACAACACTGCCTTTGCTGGTAAAATGTTTAATTTTTACTCTCAGACATAGACAAACTTCATCCACAAGAGAAAAGGCTTTGACACAGTAGTTGTAGAAAAACAATACATTATTAGCAAGTAGATTCTTAATAACTGGTATTAGTAGAAATTGATTCATCATGTTATTTATGTTTAAGTTTTGAGTTTCATGTGCAGGTTACAGTGCTCAATACAGGATGAGGATAAAAAGTGTTTTCCTAAGCCCACTTAATGAAATATTGTAAATGTTCTACACTATAGAGATGTTAAAGCCACTTTCACTATGTGAACGTGATCAGGGGAACCAGGTGGTTGCTCTAAATAAGGACTTGAGGGTCACAGCTTCTTAATACTTGGCACTGTTACAAGCAAAAACGCCTTTTGTTCAGAAAAACTCCTTGTACTTTTCTGAGAGGTTCAGTGTAAAATTTGTAAGGAAATGGCTTCACCTGATGGTGCTCAAGAGTCTGGACTAACACTTCCCTGTAGTGGACTTGAAACACTTTTTGTTGTAAACATAATAAACACCTAATCTTAGCGTAAATCTGATCAAGTCCTTTATAGTCCTTCCTGCTAAAGACCAATGCAAGTCCACTTCAGAACTGGTTAAGTCCTGGTTTCACAAGAGTTTAATCCTGGGTTTTGGCACCGTTACCCCCACTTTAGGACAGGTTTTATCCAGTTAACTTAACTTGTACTTGGTTAGAACCCCACAGTGTACGACAAAACCCTACAATTTTCCTGCAGAGTTTCACCGATACAAGATAACTTATGAAATAAAATGAATATCCACACAGAACAGGTCTGACTCTGGAGGACAGAAAGACATGTTCAGAACATGTTCAGACAAAACAGACTCTTCCTGAGGCGTGTTTAGTGTTTAGTTTCATCTACAACACAACAACACTCACACTCAAGAAGAGGAACGTGAACATTTAAAAACGTTTTCCTTGCATTAACCGATTTTGTTCAGGGGATAATAATACATTACAAATGAAAAGTCATAAAGCTAAAACTAGCCCCGATGCTAACGTTAGCCCATGACATGGCTAAAACCGAAAACCGCACTAAAGACGCTGTCAGTTTCGTTTAAAAGGCTAAATCAACTCCGAAATACAATTCAACGCAAGCCTTTGAATGCGATTAATACAGTATCTTGAAGAAAAAGCTAATCGCGAACGCAAAACAAAGAAAAGTGGTGATGTTGGGTTTTTTTTTTTACCTCAAAGTTAATGTTGACAACTTTTTCAGTCGCGGAACTTAGCGGAAGTGACGTAGAGGGTGCTGCTTCTGTTTTTTGCAAACGACATTAAGGTGCACTAGCGCCACCTGTTGAGCTTGAACCACAGAATTAAATGACCAGTTAAGCTTTGGGACAAAAACACTGACGAAAGAGGCTCAAAACATGAATGAAACCATAGAAGAAGGATCACCATGAAGACTCTAGATACCTTTTTGATACGTGAACTGGACACAAGCTCTGAGTGACCGAGTGTCCCAAAGTAAAAGATAAAAAGAAACGATATATTTAAGTGTTAAACAATTCTAAGGTAGTGGAAAGCAACTAATAGCTGGACTAGAAGTAGTAGCCTGTATATAGAATAAATAGTAATGGTCACAGGCCTAGTGGTTGTCGTTGCAAATGTTTTGTAGTTTTCACAACTTCTACTTGAGAGTTATCAATCTTTAAAGTAATTTTCCTGTTGTGTAAAGCACTTTGAATTACTATGTGAACGCTGTCCTCAACAAATAAACTCGCCTTGCCTTCTGAGCTGCAGGTGAATCAAACAAAATAATGTGGGTTTGGTGCTGACTTGTAAAACCATTGTTAAACAAGATGGGATTTCCCTAATAGACTACATGATAGAGATAAAAGGCAACATATGTACCAGCTCTATTTACAAAGCCATATGCTTTTATTCGAAAAGGTTCTGTTATTTTTTATATTTATGTGTGTGTGTTTGTGGGTGGGTTTCTTGTTAAAGGAACATATTAGGAAGAAGCCGTATCCCCCCAAAAAAGGAAGTCTCACCTCTTCTTCCATCAGACCCAGGGCTGCACAAATACACATACATACATACATTAGGATGTTTTAATAATGATGTTAACACAAAACTGGCAAACAACTCCTGTGTTTTTTCCATCTGTCTTCAACATTTGGAAAACCTGTCTTTGATATATTTCAAAGTGTAGATCTGGGCTTGTCTTGTAAAGTGACTTTAGACTTTTTGTTTTTCCTGGCTGTGCTTTTCTCTTGAACAGGTGTTTTCTCTCTAGGAACCTTTTTCAGGTCCGGGTACTTTTTTGTTTTGTTCCAGTCCCCATTTCATGCACAAATTCAAAGTAGGAGCTAGGCACTTTCTTTTAGCTTCTGCTCAGGGGCAGGTACTTTCAGTCAGACCAGGAATCTTTTTGTTAAAAAAAAAAAAATAACATTTATATTTATGATGGAAAGCATTTGCAATTCCCTCTTAAACTTAGATAAATGAAACAATTGATCCACAAAAGAAATTAATACATGAATTTCTTATTTAGCAACTAAAATTGTGAATAATTGTGTTTTTTCTTTTTTCTTTCTCTGTTTGATGGCACTTTTTGTGCATCACCGTTTTATGCTTGAGGTTTACAGATCTCCAAAGGAGAAAGAAGAAGGAAAAGTACTTTTGATATTCCAACTTAATTAAATATTTACATGTTCTAATGTTATATTCAGACCCACTTCCATGCACTGAGGGACTGGGTGGTTCCTCTGACTAGACAGGACTGGGGGGAATAGGGACTTAGTTCTTGGTGCTGTTATGTGCAAAAACACCTGATATGAGCTCTATTGTTGTGTTGTCTGACACTTTCTGCTCCTCTCCACAGATCTGTGCGCTTGTTGACCCCGTGTTCCTTCAGACGTCCTGCGCAGGAGCTGCCTCTAGCCCTAAGTTCACCTGCAGGTGAAGGAGTCTCGGCGCGATTTTCATCAATAGTCCACTCCCCTAATCTCTGGGTCTCTGTCCTTCTAAACTGCGCACATTCACCATTCACGGGGCTGTTTGTGCCACAACACAGCATCAGTTCAGGGGCTCGTGGAGCTGTGCGTAAAGTTAGGCCAGTGACAGTATGTCTGGGACATCCACGGGCTGCGGGGAGGACACAGTGCTCCAGACCCTGTGCTGCGTCTGCGGGTCAGTGGGGACAGTGTGGTGTGGTATGTTCTGCAGAAGGAATTCCAAATCAGTGACTAAAATAAGTTTCAGCTCTGCGTAATGGACTGATACACTTTTGGAGACATCGAGCGCAGTTGGAGGATGCTCTTCTGAGGAGCAGGTCATACATGTTTGTATTAGTTTTAGGCCATTCTGGGGAGCCTCACAGTTGAGATGTGTAAATGAAAAGGCTGTCGCGAATCGCGATGTGCTCCAGTGTGGGATGCGCGTGCGCGCATCGTGCGGATCTTGAGATGCGGTTGTTGGCGCTGTTGCCATGGCAGTGCGCGTGTGGACGTTGTGTTACCAGCGGTGGACCGGATTGAGGGGAGTTTGGATGTTGGCCGCGTGTGCGTTGTGCTCTGACTTTTCAGAACCAAACACGGTCCAAGCGCTGGCCCGGGGACCAGAATGAGTCCGCCGCTCTGGCTTTAGTTCCACTGGTGTTACAGCCTGTGGCTGCTGCGCTGCACACAGTTGTTCTGGTGTTCTGTCTTAATAAAAAAAAATATAAAAAACTAAAACACTAACACAACTGGTGCGTCCCCAAAAATGTATCACCAACTGCCAATCTGCTGTCCAGCTGCGGTGGTGTTATCACGTTTTATGTCCAACAGGGATACAGCCACAAAGGTTGGAATCCGTGCGTAAAAGCGGTCCTTCCCAGTGCGCACGAGTCCAAGAGCCCGTGACGAGGGGCTGCGGTAAAGTTTCTCCACAAGAAGCACTTCTATTCACGGTGATTGTGCGCAAAGTGCCCACGGAGTCTGTGTGAAGACCGCGCCGAGACTCTTCCATCTGTCTGCGGGCGGCTGTGGCTTGGAGCACTGTCCAGGCTTTTCCAAGGCGCGCTCTGCCGTGGACAAAGTGCACCAACTGTTTGTGAATGATGCGGAACTGGGACTTGACTGGGAACATTGACATCAGTCCCTAACGTGGAAATGTCGTCTTTATTATCAGTAAAATTACGTCTTTTTTACTACGACTTTTTTCTCATAATATTACGACTTTATTCTCGTAGTTTTATGATTTTATTCTCGTAAAATTACGACTTTTTCTAGCTTCGACTTTAATCTCGTAAATTTACAACTTTAATGTCGAAATATTGCAACTTTATTCTCGTAATAGACAAATAGTTTTAAATTTAGAATGGCCCTTATACTCCGCCGTAGATCTCTTATTTAGTATTTGAGTAAACTATTCTTACTGAAAAGTGGTGCAAACATTTAAACTTGGAGTTAACACTTTAATAAATCACAGGTTTGAATTAGACATCAACAAATCCTTCTGTACCATTCCCCAAAATCTTGTTAAGTACAAGACAAGTAAAGATAAAAGTTTTGTCAGTGGCTGAAAGTAAGTACAAAAGTAAAAGTATATATTCTTAAGGTTTTAGACTGAAAAGGCTGAGGGTGTATTTTTAAGCACATTTATGGTGATATCTTGCCGGGTTTTTTTCCTCTCTCTTTTTGAGCAACAAAAGAGCCTCTCGTAGAGAAAAAGAACCTGGAAAGTGTCCTATGACCGACACTCAACAGGATAAATCAATCAAGATTTGATGCTTTAATAGTTCTTCAAACCAAAAAGAAATACTTTTAGTTTTTATTCTTAAAGTACATGTTTAATATAGTACTTCAATTCTTTTACTCGAGTAGATTTTAAAATGTGATACTTTTACTTTGACTTGAGTATTTTTTGCTACTGTATCTGTAATTTTACTCGAGTAACAAAATAAAGTACTTCATCCAAATATACAGTTACAGACTAACTCTAGAGGATGTAAAAGGCTAATATATTGTTGTTATTATTAGTAATGTACAGGACAGTTGTCTGGGACACAGCACATGTTTCTGGTTCAGCCTGAAAGCTCAGGATTGTGACGTGATGCTCTGGACAGATCTCAGTGTCCAGGGCCGCACACCGTGGAAACGACACACTTTGCTCGAACCTGCACAAGCATCTGTCCTCTTTTGTGCAGGTCAGTGTTTTTATGTGCATTATCCCTGATAAATAAAGAAATAAACCATAAAAAATCATATTTACGTGCACGTGCACGCAGACGCGCACGTGCACGCTGTTGTTGCCAAGTGCGTGTTTTGAGTTGCGGGCGTCATTGCAAACTTTGCAAACCTCAGCTGCGATCAAACCCCGCTTTTGTGAACTTCAAACGACGATTTTCTACAAAAAGGAGACAGACCTTTAGGACCTTTTCAGCCAGACTGTGACTGAGCTCCCCCTGACTGAGACTACGACTGTTTCGTGAGGAAAAAACGTGAGGTTTTTAACTTTCACTGTTCACCTATAGCCCCTATGGGGTTTGACCATGTTACACACAAAAAACAATAGTTAGACACAATGACCTTTAGTCTTAATCGTGTTTACGGTAAACTTATACAGTTTGGTAAAGTTAGCATCATATTCACAGATTCGGACTTCCGAGGTTAATAGCTCCTAAACGCGAAAGTCTTTGGAGATAAAAAAATCATATCAAAATACTCACATTTACACAGCCAAATCACTACAGCATCGGTTTTTTACGTCAATAAAGAGCACTACCCAAAATGTAAATCCTCAATAGCTGCGAGAAAAACATCTTGTAGAGTTACTGTAATTTTGGAAAAAATAACTTATTAATAAACCACCACATTTCAAATTTCTTACTACAAAAATAATAAAAAACAGTTTTTATGTTGAATTATGATGAATTATGAATATTCATCTGAAATAACTTTTTTATTGTGTTATATACAGTCACCAAATTCACAGCACTTATCACTACAACCTACAACCAACTACAACCAACATCTATCTACTACAACCATTATATATATATTGATATTTTCCATATCAAAATTATTATTTTTAATTAGTGTTTGCGTTGAAATATGATGAGTTATGAATAATAATCATCAATAAGTCATCAAATTAATAGCACTTATTGTTACTGGCCATATCTGTCTACTACCCTTTATTTTTCTCATCATAAACGTTATTGGTGTTTAAATGGTAAGCTATGTTGAATTATGAATATTATCTTCAATAGCAATTTCGTTATTTGACATAGAGTCACTAAATTTATAGTAGTAATCAAAAACATTAATATCTATTGGATACAACCTTTTATTCTCCCATCAAATACTTTTATGTGTGTTTTAATGACAGAAAATAGTTATTGAAGATTAATAACATAAATCATCATAAAAACACCAATACAGTTTGATATGGAAAAAAATCAAGGTTGTAGTAGATAGATATTGCTATTATGGATAAGTGCTGTGAATTTGGTGACTGTACATAACACAATAAAAAAGTTTTTGAAGATTAATAAATTATTTTTTCCAAAATTACAGTTTTGTAACTCTACGAGATGTTTTTCTCGCAGCTATTGAGGATTTACATTTTGGGTAGTGCTCTTTATTGACGTAAAAAACCGATGCTGTAGTGATTTGGCTGTGTAAATGTGAGTATTTTGATATGATTTTTATCTCCAAAGACTTTCGCGTTTAGGAGCTATTGACCTCGGAAGTCCGAATCTGTGAATATGATGCTAACTTTACCAAACTAGTTTATACAAAGAAATGTGTGTCTTGTGCTCCTGATCTCCTTCCCATGTGTCAAATGAAGCATTCCACCTGGACAGGACACTGAGCACAACTAACGTTAACGTTAGAGCCTAAAAACACTTGTGTATTTGTTATTTAGGTTTCCACAGACTGTCAATGCTTAAGAAATGTAATTACTAGGTCAAGGGCGCTCTATAAATTAGTGTGGTTCCCACATTGAGGTTTCTACAGCAAACACATAAAACATGAATTTGAAATCCACTTTATCCACTATAATTTGGAGAATATTTAGATAAATTCACAATATATCTATATCTAATACTTTGAATCAGTAATACGAATACAGTTCTCAATGAGTATGTCGATCTAAAAGGAAAGAATTAAAACGTTTAAAAAAGAGCTCAAAAGGAAAAGAAAGAGAAAAAAAGAAAGTGATATATCTTTGTTTTGTTTCAGTCCCCATTTCATGCACAAACTCAAAGTAGGAGCTAGGCACTTTTTTTTTTAGCTTCTGCTCAGGGGCAGGTACTTTCAGTCAGACCAGGAATCTTTTTGTTACAAAAAACATTTATATTTATTTATATTTCTTATTAAGCAACTAAAACTGTGAATAATTGTGTTTTTTCTTTTTTATTTCTCTGTTTGATGGCACTTTTTGTGCATCACCGTTTTATGCTTGAGGTTTACAGATCTCCAAAGGAGAAAGAAGAAGGAAAAGTACTTTTGATATTCCAACTTAATTAAATATTTACATGTTCTAATGTTATATTCAGACCCACTTCCATGCACTGAGGGACTGGGTGGTTCCTCTGACTAGACAGGACTGGGGGGAATAGGGACTTAGTTCTTGGTGCTGTTATGTGCAAAAACACCTGATATGAGCTCTATTGTTGTGTTGTCTGACACTTTCTGCTCCTCTCCACAGATCTGTGCGCTTGTTGACCCCGTGTTCCTTCAGACGTCCTGCGCAGGAGCTGCCTCTAGCCCTAAGTTCACTCACACACACTCACACACACACTCACACACACACACACACACACACACTGCTATGCCCTCCTCCGCTAAATTTCCCAGGTCTAGGCCTGGCTGGAGCTCCTCCTCCACCTCTTCTGCTCACCCCCCTTGCCCCGCTCCCCCCTCTGCTCCTCCCGCTGACACCTCCTCTGCTGCTCAGCTCCCTTGTCCTCCTCTGACCTTCGGTGTGTTGCCTTCCTCCTTTGTTCTGTGTGACTCTGTGTCATCCCCAAAGCCTCAGCCTTCCTCTGCTGCATCTGCTCAAGCTCCTGTGCCTGTCGCAGTTCCTTCTGCCTGGAGCTGCTCTTTTCTTCCTAAGGCTGCTGCTCCTGCTAAGCGTCCCTCTGCTCCTGCTAAGCGCCCCTCTGCTCCTGCTAAGCGCCCCTCTGCTCCTGCTAAGCGTCCCTCTGCTCCTGCTAAGCGTCCCACTGCTCCTGCTAAGCGTCCCACTGCTCCTGCTATGTGCCCCACTGCTCCTGCTAAGCGTCCCTCTGCTCCTGCTATGCGCCCCTCTGCTCCTGCTAAGCGTCCCTCTGCTCCTGCTATGCGCCCCTTTGCTCCTGCTATGTGCCCCACTGCTCCTGCTAAGCGTCCCTCTGCTCCTGCTATGCGCCCCTCTGCTCCTGCTATGCGCCCCTCTGCTCCTGCTAAGCGTCCCTCTGCTCCTGCTATGCACCCCACTGCTCCTGCTAAGCCCCGTTCTGCTCCTGCTATGCGCCCCACTGCTCCTGCTAATCCCCATTCTGCTCCTGCTATGCGCCCCTCTGCTCCTGCTTTGCGTCCCACTGCTCCTGCTTTGCGCCCCTCTGCTACTGCTATGCGCCCCTCTGCTCCTGCTATGCGCCCCTCTGCTCCTGCTATGCCCCGTTCTGCTCCTGCTATGCACCCCTCTGCTCCTGCTATGCCCCGTTCTGCTCCTGCTATGCGCCCCTCCGCTCTGTGTCGTGCTCGTCAGGCTCTTAAGCGTTCTTCTGCTGAGCAGGCTCGTCCTGCTAAGCGTCCTAAGCTTAGTTCCTCTTCTGCTGCTGTCCCTGAGCTGAGCTTCTCTGTGTTGCCATCTTCCTTTTCTCTGGAACACACTGTGCCGTCACCTACTTTAAGCCCTGCCTCCAGCTCTAACCCCGCCCCTCTTGTCCCACAGGTGGAGGCTGAGTCTGCACCCCTGTTCCCTGGACCTAAGCCGGACTGGGTGCTGCAGATGGAGCCCTACCTGCAGGAGCGCCAGCTGGACTGGAGGGACAGGAAAAGGTCATGTGAGCCACAGAGGCCAATTCCTCCTGAATTACCCAAATACTCGTTTTATTTTTAAGAACTGATCCTTTCTTTCTTTGTGTTTCTTTGAAGGAACAACAGAGGAGCTGGAGTCCGCGGGGAGACAACTTACAGTTTAAGGGTCATGGGTCATTTAGTGTTTTAGTATGTTAAGTGTTAGTTTGGGTGTGGATAACTATTTTGTTGTAAATAACAAGTAAATAGTTGGACTGTAGTGTGAAACAAACAAACAAAAAATACAAACAGACACACCGTCCTGGAGACATACAGGTGCCATAGAGGCAGAAAGGCGCACAGGTCCTGGAGATGCACAGGAGATGCACGGGTCCTGGAGACGCGCAGGTCCTGGAGACGCCCAGGTCCTGGAGACGCGCAGGTCCTGGAGACGCCCAGGTCCCAAAGACACAAAAACGCACAGGTACTGGAGACACACGGGTCCTGGAGACACACGGGTCCTGGAGACGCACGGGTCCTGGAGACGCACGGGTCCTGTATATGCAAAGGTCCCGGAGACACCCAGGTCCCGGAGACGCACAGTTCCTGGAGACATACAGGTCCCATAGACGCAAACAGATGCAAAGGTCCTGGAGACGCACGGGTCCTGGAGACGCACGGGTCCTGGATATTCACAGGTCCCGGAGACACCCAGGTCCTGGAGATGCCCAGGTCCCATAGACACACAAAAACGCACAGGTCCTGGAGACGCACGGGTCCTGGAGATGTATGGGTCCTGGATATTCACAGGTCCCAGAGACGCCCAGGTCCCGAAGACGCACAGTTCCTGGAGACGCACAGGTCCCATAAACGCAAAAAGATGCAAAGGTCCTGGAGACGCACGGGTCTTGCAGGCGCACGGGTCCTGGATATTCACAGGTCCCGGAGACGCCCAGGTCCCGAAAACACACAGTTCTTGGAAACGCACGGATCCAGTAGACGCACGGGTCCTGGAGACGCACAAATTAATTATGGATAACTTTTGGAAAAAATCTGCCATAAATAGGTTTGTGTAATTCTTTGTAACATATTTCCCGTTTGGGATAGAAACAAACCTTGGACAATGACGGTGAGTACTGATTTCTTCATATGAATACATACTTTATGAATTGACTTTTTTTTCTCCTTATTTTTTAGCTTCAGACACCAAGCAGATGTGCTCCTGCAGGAAGAGAGCAGCAGGAGGAGAAAAACACTGAGATTTACACAAAGATTTACAGTAAAGTTATAATTGTTTTTATTTAAAAAATTTCTATATAAAAAAATATAGGGTATTTTGTACAAAAGTACAAAACCGTGCGTTTTTCTTCCAGTGACATGGAACTTTTGAGCGTGGATAGTGGAGAGATGGAGCGGAGGAAGAGGAGGCTTACATCATGTTCTCATAAAATACAGGTTTGTCATCAGAATATTTGTACAATTCGTCCTTCTTCCAAGTACATTATATATTTGTATTTTTAATAGGAATAGAAATAGGAGTAACATCAGAGCAAAGAATGAGGATCATCAAATGGAGATGATGAAGAGATGAAAAAACTAAACAAAAAAGATACGTTAATGTTATCAAAGAGGATTTTTTTCTTACACTGATCTTTGATCCATTTGTTTTCCATTTGTGTAGGAGATGGACAATAACAAGAAGAAGCAAAGAGGCCGAAAAAGATAAGTATTTTTCATCTATTTAAGGGACATTTGAATATTTTCTACGTTTGCTATTGAAAGTAAAACATCAACATCGATATGTTTTTCTTTGTTTTTTAGGTTTTGCACAACACAAAGAGGACTAGATGGGAGAACAAGAAAATAAGTTACGATTCTAAATACCTGACCAGACCTGAAGAAGGTCAGAGGGACTGAAACATATTAATAAGTTCATGAAAAGTGAGACTGTGCGGGAGTCTTCTTAAATGTTTTCTACAATTCTAAATAAAGGAATAGTTTTATTATTCTGTAAGTGTGGTCAATGACTCAGACTGAGCTGTATATCATTGCTGTTAAGGTTAGAAGTGGTTTTAAAAGTAAAGAGGATGTAGAAAAGAGGCTATGGTTTGGTTTAGTCCAGGCTGCAGCAGGAGATGGACTGAATTGAATTCTTATTAAAAACAAAGAATTACTTACTGAACATGAACAACTGCGTCACCTGAACCAATATGGCGGGTTCTATTAGAGATTGGCTCCAAAAACCTAATCTTAAATGAATGATGGCAAATGTCTCTCAACATTGGATTGAATTCTTTTTCATGTAAAATAATAAAGCATTTTATGCCCCGAATTGCACATATTTGGGACAGAATAAATTTTTTGACATTTCTTGACATATTAGTTACAAAAATGTACAGAGATTTTGGATGTCTACGACGGAGTATAAGGGCCATTCTAAATGAAAAAAATATTTGTATATTTCGAGTATAACGTCGTAATATTTCGACATTAAAGTCGCAAATTTTAGAGATTAAAGTCGAAGCCAGAAAAGTCGTACATTTACGAGAATAAAATGGTAAAACTATGAGAATAAAGTCGGAATATTAATTGAATTAAGTCGTACAACTAGGATAATTTAACGTCATAGTTCTACGAGAATAAAGTCATAATATTTTGAGAATAAACTCGTATTTTTTACCCAAAATAAAGTTGACAGTTAAAGATATAGGGACTGGTGTCAATATGTTTCCAAAGTGACGCAGAAGAGCGATTCACTTTCGCAGGACGCAAATGAAGCTTGGAAAAGTTGAACGTTTACATAACACATAACTTTATAATGTTGGCTTTTAAAACGTTACAAGATTCCCCATTGTGGTGGTGCCCCATGTCCTGCTGGGAAATGACCTGCGCGTGGAGCGTGCAGTGGGCAGTGAGCGGGACATCCGGGCCAGAGCCGCGGGGGAAGGAGTCTCGGCGCGATTTTCATCAATAGTCCACTCCCCTAATCTCTGGGTCTCTGTCCTTCTAAACTGCGCACATTCACCATTCACGGGGCTGTTTGTGCCACAACACAGCATCAGTTCAGGGGCTCGTGGAGCTGTGCGTAAAGTTAGGCCAGTGACAGTATGTCTGGGGCATCCACGGGCTGCGGGGAGGACACAGTGCTCCAGACCCTGTGCTGCGTCTGCGGGTCAGTGGGGACAGTGTGGTGTGGTATGTTCTGCAGAAGGAATTCCAAATCAGTGACTAAAATAAGTTTCAGCTCTGCGTAATGGACTGATACACTTTTGGAGACATCGAGCGCAGTTGGAGGATGCTCTTCTGAGGAGCAGGTCATACATGTTTGTATTAGTTTTAGTCAATTCTGGGGAGCCTCACAGTTGAGATGTGTAAAATGAAAAGGCTGTCGCGAATCGCGATGTGCTCCAGTGTGGGATGCGCGTGCGCGCATCGTGCGGATCTTGAGATGCGGTTGTTGGCGCTGTTGCCATGGCAGTGCGCGTGTGGACGTTGTGTTACCAGCGGTGGACCGGACTGAGGGGAGTTTGGATGTTGGCCGCGTGTGCGTTGTGCTCTGACTTTTCAGAACCAAACACGGTCCAAGCGCTGGCCCGGGGACCAGAATGAGTCCGCCGCTCTGGCTTTAGTTCCACTGGTGTTACAGCCTGTGGCTGCTGCGCTGCACACAGTTGTTCTGGTGTTCTGTCTTAATAAAAAAAATATAAAAAACTAAAACACTAACACAACTGGTGCGTCCCCAAAAATGTATCACCAACTGCCAATCTGCTGTCCAGCTGCGGTGGTGTTATCACGTTTTATGTCCAACAGGGATACAGCCACAAAGGTTGGAATCCGTGCGTAAAAGCGGTCCTTCCCAGTGCGCACGAGTCCAAGAGCCCGTGACGAGGGGCTGCGGTAAAGTTTCTCCACAAGAAGCACTTCTATTCACGGTGATTGTGCGCAAAGTGCCCACGGAGTCTGTGTGAAGACCGCGCCGAGACTCTTCCATCTGTCTGCGGGCGGCTGTGGCTTGGAGCACTGTCCAGGCTTTTCCAAGGCGCGCTCTGCCGTGGACAAAGTGCACCAACTGTTTGTGAATGATGCGGAACTGGGACTTGACTGGGAACATTGACATCAGTCCCTAACGTGGAAATGTCGTCTTTATTATCAGTAAAATTACGTCTTTTTTACTACGACTTTTTTCTCATAACAATACGACTTTATTGACTCCTATGAGAGATGCCAGATCTCAATGTATAATTTAAAATTCTCAGTAGACTTTAATGGACGCCAGTCAAAATGCAGAGGGGAGGGTTGAGTAGTTCAAAACTGTGTTGGAAATGTAATTTAGAAAGTGGCAGCTTAACTCATGCCCTGCCATTAAACTCTATTGGGAGAAAGTTCTAACAAAAATGAGCAACATCTCAGGAGTCACTTTGCACTCTACACCAACTCTATGCATCTTGAACCAACTAGATTTAAAGGGAAAAGTCAGCTATAATGTGGATAAAAGTAGCCCTTACTACAGCAAAAAGAGTGATCCTTAGGTACTGGAAGACACCAGAAACCCCCACAGCGTGGTTCATACTATTATCAGAGCCTGCCCCTATGAGCACCTCATTTACAAAATAAATGGGAAACTACATTTATTTGGTGCTATATGGGAGTCCTTTTTCAAACATTTTGAATAACCCCAAATGATTAAAAATAAAAAGGCTGACTGGTTGGGAGGGGGTAGGTGGGCGATTATAGAGTGCACATGGGGGAAAAAGGAAAAAAAAAAAAATTAATTCAGACAGTTTCTATAATTGTTGGCTTTACATTTTGCTTGCTAACATTTATGGCTATACCTGCTCAAAGTAATATAGTAGGAATAGGAATGGTATAAAAGTACCAACCAAATTACAGATGTAAAGCAAAAGGATTATGTAACTTATGCTGAATTCAGCACCACAACTACCATTTATATTTATCAGCTATAGCTTGAGAAAAAGATCACTGTGTACATACATATGGATGTATGTGTGTATACATGTGCATGCATGTGTATGTGTGTGTATATACATGTATGTGTGTGTGTGTATATATACATGTATGTGTGTGTGTATATATATATATATATATATATATATATATATATATATATATATATATATATATATATATATATATATATATATATATATATATATATATATATATATATATATATATGTGTGTGTGTGTATATATATATATATATATATATATACACATACACCAAACTTGACAGAAATAATATGTTGTAAACAAAGTATAATATTCAGTTATATATCTTAAATAATATCACAAAGGAAGCTTACTGGACGCATGGACATGTAGTGGCTGGACAGAGGAGACAAAGAGTGAACAGACTATACAGAGGGCAGATGAGGGCAGATGAGGGCAGATGAGGGCAGGTGTGGCGGGTGTGGTGGGTGTGGTAGGTGTGGCGGGTGGAGCTGGAGATGTGGGAGCGCTCCATCTCCTCACCTTGATGATAAGCTAACAGCGAACAGTAGACATAAATGAATCCCTTTCTTTTTTTTTTTTTTGAGTATCTTGATGAAAACATTCGGATGACATTTTAACAATAACGTAGCTGTAAATGTCTTGCCTGAAGACACTATATTTTTTTTAATCTAATTTTGTGCAGACAACTGTGATTGTATGGTAAAGCAGCGTTATTTGAATGCTTATTTTTATTTTCAGAACATGAATTTGGCCCAGGTATTGGAAGATCCATTAACACTGCATTTGGAGGAACACCTAACTTCAACTCTGTTTAATACTCAGTGCTTCCCTCATTGACTCCACAGTTCTCTGAGTTACTATTTTTCATTCCCTTTTACGGACAGACTGGCCTTATTTTTAAAGCTTGCTTACCCACTACACAGTGCATAGGCCGTGCGTAAACTGTGCCAGGGGTTTGGAGGTTGTATCTAACAGTACACTAACCTGACTCACAGACAGCATTGCAGACTGCGAGCCTCGCCCCAGGCCAGGTAAGGTACACCTGTGCATGGTGCCAGAATGCGTGATTGAGTTCCAGGATGCTTATTATAAGTCGGTGACCACATATCTGGACCTGTTCACCAAAAAGTCACCATGGGAAGCGAAGACAGTCGAGGAACTTGTGTGGTTCATGCAGAAGTGTGAAAAAACATCTGCTTTATCATGCCTTGAGCCAATGTTATTTTTATGTAGATCTACTATTCACCTTATTCTGCCCCGCCCACATTTGCCGTTTTTTGCCACAGATACGCACTTTTGTTGTAAACGCACTTCCGTTTGACGAGAACTCCGTTAAAGCTAATGAAGAACGAGGGAAAAGTCTTGCCGCTAAAATGTTACATAAAGTAGGTTGATTTGTGTAAAATGTTTAATGAACACGTCAACAACAAGTCAACAACGCACCGATTTCCTGGGCAGTCTGGGCAGTTCCACTTCAAAATGTGCAAAAGAAAAAAAATGCATACATGAACAATACAATACTAAACTTATCTTTTCTGATAAGCAGAGGGAAGATTCAGGGGGGAGGTCAGGCCAATCAGTGGGTTATTTTTTTCTCTTTTTCTTTTTTTCTTTTAAGGGGTATAAAGATGTCACACAAATAAACCAGAGAATACAATGGCTAATAAAGTAATGAAGCTCATCTCTTGGAACGTCAATGGCTTAGGATCACATATTAAAAGACAAAGTATTGAATTATTTAAAGCAGATGAAGGCAGATGTTGTTATGCTTCAGTAAACACACCTCTTAGAAAAAGATACATTTAGATTAAGAGATGAAAAAAAGAGGCATGGCTATACTATTTACCAAAAGGTTGAATGTCCAAGTACACAGCGCCGCCCGCTGAGGGAGAGAGCGAGTGAAGCGCTTTCCTATTCACCGTTCAGCCACTGGGGGTCGTCGTCTCCCCGTGTTTCCAGACTTTGTGTAGAGATTACAGGAGGGTCTCAGTTTGCGAAGAGATAAGCAAACTCCTGCGCCTAGTGGAAGTTTTATAGATAGCTTGCCCTCTGCGCCATCCGTGGTATCTGGTATTTATAAAGTAAGCTTTATAAATGAGGCCTTGTAGTCTAGCTGGTAGTCGTTTTAGACAGTCACCACAAGAGGGCGCTGCTCCACTATGGTTTATTTGGATGACACTAGGATACAAAAATCAGAATCAGAAAAAGGTCAGACAGAAAGCCAAGCCCAAGACCATGTACGGTCTATGCCCAAGACCCTAGACAAGCCACTATGAACTCATTAGGACTGTGCTCATACACTTGATCTGTATGAGTGAAAACATCTTAAATGAATCCATGGTTGTAAATGGGAGTTGAAGTGTCAAGATCAATTAGCCTAATTGTTAATCATGATAGTTATGTCACATTATAATTGTAAAAACTAAGAAGTAATAATTGGGAGAATTTCTGAGAAGCTAAAATCAGTATTTTCAATTAAATCAACACTTTCAAAAAGTAAACAATGTAAATAGCTTTTTATC
The DNA here is from genome assembly GCA_019453435.1 of Rhinogobius similis. Taxonomy (NCBI): domain Eukaryota; kingdom Metazoa; phylum Chordata; class Actinopteri; order Gobiiformes; family Gobiidae; genus Rhinogobius; species Rhinogobius similis. Next base: position 551,480 of record CM033632.1, on the reverse strand, counting down.
TGGCTGTTTTTGCCACATTAACTTTACTTTCTCATCCAGAATGTTGAATTTAAAAAGCAAGTCACACCTCAGAGGAACTGCAATCTACACTGTGAACAAAATGAAGTACAAACTTCACAGTCGTTAAGTCATGCAAATAAAATCATCATTTGTTTCACAGAATAAACAACACTATAATGTGATATTGTGACATCCCAAGTGGGTAAAGGATGTATTCAAGTGTTTTTCATAGGAATTTGCATGTGTTCACTCATAATTTGCTTTTTTGAGAATCTTCTCAAAACAATCACACTTTATGCAAACGCCCCACAGGTCTGAAACACAATCTGCGTCAAATGTCACCAACATGCAAACCCAGGATCCTGTGGTCCCTGAATACATAATGGACCTGAGCTACAAAACACATCACATTACTGTTGCTAACTGAAGGGGATTTTACACTCATAGTGGTTTTGTTTGTACCTAAGAAAAGCTGTTCAAGCGTTCAGTTAAGATAGATAGATAGTACTTGGTTATTTGAGAACAATACATCCATTAATTCACCCTTTTCTACTCCACAACCACAACCATCCTGGTACCTGGGTCAAAGGTGAGGTAATGCCTGAATTCAGCCAAAGTTGATCGACCATCAGCACGTCCCCCGTTATTTTCCCCACATACTTTGGTTTCCTCTTCCGTTTCCCTCATTGATGTTTAACACAGTAGACTGTATAGGCTACTCCTCTACAGGCAGATCAAGATAAATGGTGGCTCTTCTAAATGTTGTTGCTTCTAAACTTACACTGGTCAATTTGGCCCTCTTTGGACCTAAAGATACATTCAGATTTTGAACTCCAGATAGACTTTGTTGGAGCAAAATGCAATGACAAATGCGAGGCCAACACAATATACAGTATGTATGATTGATAGCATAATGTTTGACTCACTGCTTTTACCTTTCTTTAAACTGAGATTATGCTGACAGCTCGAGATGGTCATGCATGATGTGTATTATTTATGTTATTTACGAATTATCATCAATACCCACTTCTTGTTCAAACATTTCCTTAACCAAAATGATATGGTTTGTGTATTTTCCTAATGGGGCGGACACGACAGTCCGAAACATTTGCAAATTTCAATGCAAACTTTACTCAGCCAGAACACAATGCAAATCTAGCCCTCATCCGACCAGCAACACTAAACACCTGACACACTTGAGCACACTGAGGCCGGAGGAGGACATGTGGGTCCCCAAGATCCTGGTTCTGGTCTGGTTCCTGGTCCGGTTCACAGTCGCAGAGCTGGACTATGTCGCCAACGGACAGGGCCTGTATCTGAGAGGGGATCACAGCTTTGCAGGGCTGTTCCCTCTCTTTAAAAACGATAAAGACAGTTATGATCTGCCAGCTCTGGAACCATGCAACAAGTAAGTACCATATCGTGAAAACTTGTGAAAAGTGACAACTGAATATTCTATTGGGTTTATGTTATTAACTGTATTTATCTTTTACTGAGTTGTACTGGAAATATAGCCTATACATTCTTAATTATTCACAATATTTCTAAGCTTTTTGACCAACTGCTCTTCTTAATTATTTTACATATTTCTGAACAGCAAAAGTAATAATGTTTTGAGTTTTATTGGTTTAATTGTCAGCCCTGCGACGAGTTGGCCACTGTCCAGGGTGTACCCCGCCTAAGGCCCAAAGTCACTGGGATAGGCTCCAGTCACCCGCGACCCCTAACGGGAATAAAGCGGTAGAAAATGAATTAATAATTGTCAGTGCATTGCAGTGAGATGATTGCTGAAAGCGGTCAGACTTTCTAGGAATCAAATGTAACAGTAATGCACCAATGCATCAATATACTTGTAGTTGTAGAGGTGCAAATGCAAGGAACAGCGACAACAAAAATGGGGAATAAAAGCCTTGCATACTCCAGTGGAAGTTGACCAAAACTTTTTTCTTTCCTTTAATATTATTATTTTTATTTTTGCTAACATTGACAAATAGCTTTCATCAAATCACAGTTCTTCTTACTTTGGACCACATACTGTTCAAAGATAATCATTCATTTTCTACTGCTTGTTCCCGTCAGGGGTCGTGTGTGACTTTGGGCCTTAGGCGGGGTACACCCTGGACAGTGGCCAACTCTTCACAGCAAACACAGAGACACAGACAGACAACCATTCACTCTCACATTCATTCACTAGGGGCAATTTAGAACCTACACATGCATGCCTATGGACGGTGGGAGGAAGCCGGAGAACCTGGAGAGAACCCACGGTAACACGGGGAGGACATGCAGACTCCACCCAGAGAGATTGTGATGTTGGTCTGGTCTGGGATTCGAACCCACGACCTCCTAACTGGAAGGTCGGAGCTCTAACCAATCTATACCACCGTGGACCCCTGATAATAAATGAATAATAATCATTTAAAACGTTTTGGACTACTGCCACCTAAGTGTGCTATTTTTTTTTCAGACTTTCTAGGAAAAATAAATGATGAGAAGATGAAGAATTTATGTGTGAGCTGTGATACAACAGCAGACACTAGTGGCAAAGCATGCGAAAAAGCTATTAAGCTACATCAAAATAGTATAGAGTGTAATTTTAAGTATGTTTAAATATGTTAAAGATGCTTGTAAAGTAGATTTTGCATTAAGGAGTGACTAATTATTATTTTCCATTTCAGTATTTTTGCTAGACTTCATGATACTTAAATCAGATGAAAACCTTACTGATATCAACCCTTCCTCTTTTCCTTTTGACTTCATCTATCCAGAGGGACTCCCAACCCACACGGCTTCCACCTGATGCAGGCCATGCGCTTCGCGGTGGAGCAGATCAACAACAGCTCCCTGCTCCCCGGCGTGACGCTCGGGTACCAGCTCTACGACATCTGCTCTGTCCCCGCGAGTATCCTGGTCACGCTGGACCTGCTGGCCCCTCAGCTGAGAAGACAGCTCCCTGCACCAGGGGGGAGGTGGGGGAGAGGAGGCCGTGGCTGTCATAGGACCGGACAGCAGCAGTAAGAGTTTTACACCTGCCGCCCTCCTGGGGTCGTACCTCGTGCCACAGGTGAGGGGAAAAGAGTGCAAGTCCCAAGTGCTGGGGAAGACTAGTGTGTCTAGGAGTGTTTCCAGATGTGCACTGAAAAAACGTTGGATTCACAAAAGGATTTAATTGAATATTTTATCATTTTGGGGTGTTTGAAAATACTTCTGCATCAAAAAAATGAAGCAAAACAATCACCATTGCTACATTTAAACAATCAGACAGCGGCGTGGTTATTATTTGCCACATAGATAAAAAAAATTTAACTAAAAGGTCTGATTTGGTAATGTTTAGTAAGCAGTGTGCCGTGGTATATTTAGAGTCAGTGGAAAAAACCTGTGCCACGACTCAAAAACGTTGTGATGTGATGTTTAAAGCTGGGGTATCCAACGTTTTGATGTTTAAGAAGTATACTTTACGTTTCCCACCAAATAGTTTCTTGTAAAAGCAGCACTTTATGACAAATTTAGATCACTGTGCCTTGTCGGCGGCTAATAATAAACCATTTTATTTCTCGTCAGCGCACTCTAATTGGCTGTGCTTGGGTGGACTACTTCAGATTCACATTCTTCAGATGTGCCTTAAAATAAATGCATGTGAATATTAACGATGTGCTAAATGGATTTTGAGAGCCAGGGATGGGTTAGACAGATTTTAATAGATACTTCTGGATTTGCGGTGTAAAAATCAGGTACCCCAGCTTTAAAGTGGATGGGGAAAAAATTAAATAAAAAAAAAGAGAGAGAGAGATAATAAAGCCAACTGAACTTGAGTATTCACAACACTGTACCCCAGTTCCCATAGAGGAATACGAAAGGAAAAGAACTAAAAACATACAACACTTACAATAAATTCTAGGGCAACGTTAGAAATTCTTAGTCGACTACAGACCTGCCCTATCGACCGACGGGAATGTGGCAAATATATATCAAAACTATGAAGTATCTCCATGTATCTAACCCAAACTGCACTCAAAAAACCACAACTGCACAGGGATTCATGATAAAACTTTTTTTTTATTTTTTATACAAGGTACTAAGAAACAGAGTATTTATATATTGGACTCCAAAGTCTTCATCTAACTCACTCCATACCATCTTATTGTTGCCACATATGTAATTTCAATCTTAATAAAATGATTAGTCGAGTAAAAAATATCTTGGTCGACTAAGACACCGTCGACTGATTAATCGACTAAGCGACTAAAGGACTACAGCCCTAAAACATTCACTGACTGAAAGAAATCTGAGCTGAGGGTGGGATTTATCTGGAACAGACGTTTGACAAAAAGGAGACACTGACAAGCAGCTAAAAGAGGAATGCTAAATAAAAGAAAAGGGTTATTTATACAGCTTCACATAACATTTTATTGGAGCAGCTCTCCCTTCCCACCCTACCTCCCTTCATTTCAGATCTCTTACGAAGCTTCAAACGAATTACTCAGCAACAAGAACCTGTACCCATCCTTCTTCCGGACCATCCCAAGCGACAAGAACCAGGTGATGGCCATGATCCAGCTTTTGGTCCGCTACAACTGGACGTGGATCGCTCTTCTGGGCAGCGACAACGACTACGGCCTGCAGGGCATGCAAAGCTTAGCCCAGCAAGCTCCTTTCTACGGCATCTGCATAGCTTACCAAGGCATCATTCCATCTGCCTCAGACAAAACTGCCAAACAAATGCGAAACATGGTGGATGGCATTCTCACCACTCAAGTTAACACGATCGTGGTGTTTTCAAGCAAGTCGAAATTTAGCGGGTTTGTGCCATACATCATCGAGAAAAATGTGACCAATAAAGTGTGGATAGGAACTGAAGACTGGTCAGTGGCTACGCTGATTTCGAGCATACCCGGCGTCCACACCATTGGGACGGTGGTAGGGATAGCTGTGAAAAGTGCAGATGTACAAGGGTTCGCAGAGTTTGAGAAAAGAGATTTTGAGACATCCTTGCAATACAGTGGAAGGGGAGATACAGAGAGTTTTGGAAACATCTGTCTGCAAAGCACTGGTTTGTATAATCTGGCCAAAAAGGGTTATTCACTGGAGACATACGACTTGACCTCCTCTTTTAACGTGTACAAAGCGGTGTACGCAGTGGCCCACGCACTTCATAAACTTCTAGATTGTGATTCGAGAAACTGCAAGAACAGGACTGTCCGGCCCTGGGAGGTAAGAAGATTGTATTTAATTGATCATGACTGAACGTATCGTACTAAAATCCACTTTGATAAGGAAGCACATGTCTTTGCTTGCAACATTTCTTGTATTTTAACAGTATGGGTGAACTCAGACGACTTTATTTACAATAAGCTGGGCCTTTATCAGATGCATATTGTAACTGATGATAGTTGTGGCCTTAGCTCAGTTGGAGTCACTTATCTTAGAGTTGGTAAAAGACACATCCACCTTGTCTTTATTAAACTGATTTTTATTATTGATTGATGCTCTGAAGAGAGGAGTTTGATTTTGATTTGTTTCTCTGGCCCACAGCTTCTGGCCTGGTTGAAGAAGGTGCAGTTCTCGGTGGACAACACTTCCGTTTACTTTGATAAGCATGGAGACCCGCCCACAGGATATGACATAGTGACTTGGATCTGGAGGGGCTCCGAGTGGTCACTAAGGCTGGTCGGGTCCTTCAGTCCAGATCCGGTCTCACTGATCATAAACGATGAGCTCATTGAGTGGCACAAGACTGGAGCAGATGACGAGGCCACAGAGGTTTGAGGGTTTTTTACTTTCACTATTAACCTTTAAAGTTGAACTATAGTTTTACAGTTTTGAAGTATGACTCAGTATCAGCCCGAAGTGTGCACAACATAGGCAGCTAGGTAGTCCCAACCAAGACGAATTTCCCTACGAGGACAGTCAAGTTACCCTTATGTTGATCTATTGTGATTTTGTCTTCTATATAGTTCTAATCTAGGACACTTGTGGATCATTTGCATTTATATTTTGGACATCAATCACAATACTGATCTATAACGACAAGTTTTTAAAAAAAAATCCGCTTACTTCTGTGTTGAAAACCGCGGCCGTCTCCTTTACGTTACGTCGCCTTTTTTTCCTTTTTTTTATTTGTACCAAAAGGGTGACACGATGCTGCTGAATCCTATGTGTGTCACCATTTAAGAACATAAAATTGCTGAACAAAGTATGTGAATATCAGTGGGCGCAACACGGGAAGCGGCGAAGACCTGGACTGACGGAACAATGACGCCTTGTAAAATTACTCAAACATGCATGAATCACTCTAAATACAACTTCTTAAGGTTTAATGACAAGGAGGAATAAATAGGGTTAAAAACTCCTAACAGTCAATTTTGCATAACAGATCTCCTTTAACCTGGCTTAAATCTTTCTTCTATTAAAGCAAAAAAAAATTTCAATTACGCTGATGATGAGTGTTTCTGGGTCTATTCAGGTGCCATTGTCAATCTGCTCTCCCCCGTGTCCCACTGGATATAAGAAGCTCTTGACCGGGCAACACATCTGCTGTTTCGACTGCCAGGCGTGTCCTGCGGCCCACTTCCTCAATATATCGGGTAAATCTTATGACAAAATGAAGAGGCACTGGGACTAAATACCTACGCCAAAGTATCGTTGACTTTTTTAAGAAATGAAGCAGCCAGACAGACAGCTTCACCTCTATTCAAAGTATCCCTTCCTCTCAATCTTTCTCCTCAGATCCTACTCAGTGCCAGCCATGTCCCATTGAGGAATGGGCCCCTGAGAAAAGTGAGCGATGCTTGGACCGGACCGTGTTGCTGTTGACTTGGGACGATCCTTTGACCATCGCCCTTCTCTTCTTCATGGCCTGTTGTCTCTTCATGACCGTCAGCTCCGGCATTATCCTCCTGCTCAACATCACCACCCCTGTCGCTAAATCTGCCGGCGGTCGAACTTGCCTCCTGATGCTAGCCGCGCTAACGTTAGCCGCTCTGAGTTCGCTGTGCCACTTCGGACAGCCGTCTCAGTTTGCCTGTCTGCTAAAACACCCCCTGTTCATATTTAGTTTCACCGTGTGCTTGGCCGCCATTACCGTGCGCGCATTCCAAGTCGTTTGCATTTTTAAATTTGCCTCCAAGCTTCCTCCGATTTATGACAGGTGGGCCAAAAAGAATGGGCCGGAGTGGACTATTTTTGTTGTTTCTTTTGCGATCCTTGTCATTTCTATTTTGCGAGTTGCCGTAGACCCACCGAAGCCATCCAAAGATTTTGCATTTTACTACCATAGCATAGTCCTGGAGTGTAGCAATACCTTATCTATTGGCTCAGTAGTGGAGGTTGCATATGTCTCGATTCTTAGCATGCTTTGTTTCTTCTTGAGCTACCTTGGTAAAGACCTCCCGGCCAATTACAATGAGGCTAAGTGTGTCACCTTTAGCTTGATGGTGTATATGATATCCTGGATTAGTTTTTTTACACTGTATTTGATTAGCCGGGGTCCGTTCACAATGGCCGCCCACGTCTTTGCGATTCTCTTCAGCGTTTTGGCTTTTTATGGCGGATACTTCCTGCCTAAAATCTACATTATTGTTCTAAAACCAGAGCTGAACACGACCGCCCATTTCCAGAATTGTATCCAAATGTACACCATGAGCAAACAATGAAAATGGCAAACCTATACTATATTTATTAGATTGTATTGTTTTTTTCCCCTTAGTTTGCTTGCTTGTTTATAAGAGTGCAAAACTAGACTATAATATGACGTGGCTTTAGCCTATATACCAACTCCAACCATTAGGGGTCAGCAAATGATTCGTCATAACTAATAATTGCTATTGGAAGATGTTCACAGTTGAAAAAAAATGCTTGTATGGGCACTGGATATCCAGTTGTGAATTGGATTGGATTAATTTATTACTTTTTATCCACATCTGATTAAAGGAAACTATCAAGCTGCTGGACATGTTAGATGTGAACAGAAAGCTGTAACCCACATATTTACAGTCACATCAAACATTATGGGATGAATTAGAGTCAGTTCTTACTCCAAAAACACAAATTTTAAAAGTACAACAAAATTCAAAAATATTTAATAGGACTTTTATATGGATTTTTATTACAAGTCCCTAAAACAATTTTTTGTTAAATTAGCTTCAGCTTTGAAAGAGGAATTGTCAAAACCCAACATAAGCCAAAAGTGTTGTCTATCAGCAAAATCTAAACACACCAGCTTCACTTCTTTATATATTTAAGAAAGAAGAAACAAAGAAAGAAACAAAGAAAATTTAGGTGAACTTTAAAGTCTAATATTCCTCTAAACAGAGCTTGTTGACACTTGTAATCAGAGTAAATCAGACACCAGAGGCCAAAACTACAGAGTCTCAGCTTTACATAGAGTCCAGACAATAGCTATAAAGGGTTCAGAAACAGCTTCAGTTTGAAATGAGGTTTATTTTAGTCAGACGTTTTAGGAAAAACAGATCCGATCTGTAAGTACATTTAGACTTATAGTTATATAAGTAGGGACTATTTCTGAGAATGTTACTCAAATTAGTTGTACAATCAGGGCCGCTGCTAGCTTTTTTGGTGCCCTATGCAAAATGTCTTGATGGTGCCCCCCCCCGCCCCGCATTAAATGACCAAACCCACAATTACTTTAATTTCTTACCATGTTCATTTTATTATCTTAAATTAAATACACAATATATAGTACTATAAACACAAGATGGAAATGTAAGTTGCCAACAAAAATATTAATAAATATCTTAAATAACTAAATAAAACTTAAATATTCAAGTGTAAAACAAATACCACCCAATAAAAGTGCAAATACGAATATAGATAGAATCATCCAACAAGTGAAGTATATGTAAACATTAACAGGCTCCTACAAATGTGTACGTCTACATTTTCTAGCTGCAAAGTTGTTTATCAAGTCATCATATGAGAGCCTCTGTGCCAATTGGTGGTGAGTTCAAAGGGTAAAAGAAACGAAATATTCATAACTGTAAATGATTACTACTACTACAATTTATTTATTTATTTTTTGCAAAAAATGAATAAAAATAGTTTATTCAGCTTTAAGAAATGCACAGGAACTGTTGTCATTGTGAATGTATCATTGGCATCACATTTATTCACGGATTAAGTGCAATAAAAGCCCACGCACCAAATGTCCCCTAAACGCCTCAGAGTCAGACGTTAGCTGCAGAGTGGCAGGTAATAGGCTCCTCCGCTGACTCTCTCTCGTCTTCGTCATTCTCTCAAACTTTGCCTGGGGTCTTGGCCATCCCTGTTCTCTGAGGGAGGAGCCGCGGAGGACAGAGAGAGAGCCCTTGGCGTCGCGGTTTTATTAAATTACGTGCATGCGCTTCACTTTGGCGAGCGCCGGAATGCGGCGCCGCATTCCGGCGCATCCGGCGCCGCATGCGCCGCGTGGGCACCGCTCGTTTTCGCCACGGCCAGGCGGCCACGGCACAGCCGATGTGGTGCCCCCTCAGAGCACTTGGTGCCCTACGCGCTGTGCGTTACGTGCTTTATGGAAGCGGCGGCCCTGTGTACAATGGATCTCTATCAAATTTGTTTAGGTTTTATTATCACACTAAAAGCTGTGATAAGCTTTTAGGGGGGGGGTTACAATACACGTACAATATACATAGATAATTCCCGGTTTCTTCTTTGTAAACCTTGATATTTATACAAAATTGCAGAATGCAGATTTTAATTCAATGTAATTTTTATGTTCAGTTTTATGTCATGTTAATTCAGTGTAAATTTAATGTTGATGAAAAATGGCTACCTGACATTTTTCACGCTACACGTTTGGCTCGGAGTCTGATATCTGTAAATACTTGCAAGTACAGTGCAGTGGGCAGGGACAGGGGGTAGGTGAAAACAGACCTTTTCAGATCACTCAATCTCCGAATCCAAGACAGTTCAGGATTACTTAAACATACAGGAATCACTCTAAATAAAACTCTTAGTAAAGTAGAAATGAGAGAGTTCAAAGTTCATAAAGGCTGATTTTACATATAAGTCTGCTTTAGTGTAATTGCATCAAAGGTCTCTGACTCAGTTTCCTTGTATGGTAGGATCACATTTGAACCGCAGACCATGATTTTCTGCATGTTGTATATGACTAGATAATCACAAAACTGAGAAGTCTGGGTTCAACAATCAGGACAAGAAAAACATTTATAACCTGTTGTGAAAAGTCAGTCGAAATAACGCATTAATAGTACATCAACATCAGCTGTCCACTGTGGGCTTAAAGCGGGGCGCCATGTCACTTCTGCTCGTTCTTGCACATCATCCATCATTCCGTGTCGTTGGGGTATTGTGTGCAGGTGTTCTCGGTGAAGTATGTGAGAAATGCGGCCTCTCCCGCCACAGTCCAGCTCAGAGGACGGACTGAGGTGAAATGCGATAAAAGGCTGCTTTGTGTGTCCGGGGTCAGGCTCATTGACCTTCAGTGACCCCCGGAGCAGAGGAGGGGTGTTCCCACAGTCTGAATGTCGGAGTGTGCCACGGCTGAGCGGACACCGGGTCACTTCCCGCGGTTAGAAGGTTATGGAAATGAGAGACAAGTCGAGACAAGACGCGCTCAGCAATGTCCAACTGGTGGATCTGAGCTAAGGGCATGTGAGGAATGTGCAAGTGTGACAGTTGTATATCTTTAATTGCAGCCATCATAACGTAATTTACTTGTAGCAAAGTTAACTATGTTTTTATAATAATAATATTGTCCCACAAAGGTTTTTGGTAAATCCACAGTTCATTGTTGTTGAGTTTTTGTAGTAGAGTGTAGTCAAGATTGTTTTACACTGTATGCTTATTATTATTATTATTATTATTATTATTATTATTATTATTATTATTATTATTATTATTATTATTATTATTATTGTTTTATTATTAGTCTATGTTATATGTGCACCAATTCACCAAAGCACAGTTGTTTGAATTGTTTAATGACAACAGCAATAAATCTTTTCTGATTCTGTTAGTTTCAGTATTGAACTGCAATTTTATTTAAAATACCACAAACCAGCTAAAATAAATGGATAAAATGATCTTGTAGTGGGTAAATGCATTTAAACTAGCCACAATTCAGGACTAATCTTTTACTATTCCAATTCAAGTAAATAGATCTTGTTAATAATGCAAGACATATCCAAAGTATTTATAGATCAATATGAAGATTTTAAAATTTGATTTTAAATGATATATTCTAATTTTATTTCAAGGCCACAGTCTGTGTGTCATTGTCCATATTAATAAATAAATCATCAACCTACATTCCCTGAAAAGGTTAAACTGTCATTTACCCACAGGTGTGTGCAGAGATAAACACAAGTGACCTTTGACCCTGCCACTTAACACTAATCTATTCATTAAACTGGGATCTAATTATGAGTCTATCACTCCCTGGAGGCTGTGGGATGAAACTGCAGGGTTAGATAAGGATTCCCGAAGGACCCGCACTGACAACACATTTAGGCAACATCCATCTTCTTTATCTTATCTGCTCAGCCTGCAGCCGTGGGGCGTCCTGACCAAACCATCGCCCATATGTAATAAATGATCACTGTCTTCTGTTTGGCACTGTCTCTCTGGAAGTGGTTGTCAACATGGTAACACAATTTGAGATTTGGCAATTCAAGATTTGCTATAAACCATTGCATCTGATTCAACATTAATTCACCATTGTTTGGTTTCATAATATATTTTATGAAATTAAAAATATTATTTATTTATTATTTTAGGAATAACAGGACTATAGAGGAAGTTAAAGGTGCATTATGTAAGGTTTCAATTGAGGGTTCGCCACCATATTTTCTCCCCCAATTTTTTTTTTTTTGATTACCCTAACAAACTCCATATAGCGCCCCTTTATACAGTATTTATTTATTCATTTCATTATTATATTATTTTTTACCTTTTGATTTAATTTTAAAAAATCTTTTTTGTACTTCATTTTATATTGTGTATAAATGTTTTACTTTATTGTAATTGAAAAAAGCTAGAAGTAAAATGAAGTTTAAAAAAAAAATCGTATTTTATATGATAAGATCAAACTGGAGAAGAAAATGTAGGCTTGAGGGCGATGCGTACTTTACCTGCACTTGTCACTGGAGGTAATGTTTAAGACGTCACACAAATGTTGAATCTAACAAGTGCTGCTTACACATGATTTCACAGAGACAGTTTGTGTAGCTAAAATGCATTTCGCCAAAGTTTTGAAAAATGAAGCTACTGTTCTGCCTGTACTAAAAGTTGCTGTTGAAGGATGTACCTGATTTTTACTGTTTTGAAACATGAAAAAGTTGAAGTCTTTACAGCAGTCACATGTATCCCTTACCTAATGCAGTCCCAGCATTCAAATATTCAACCATGAGTTTACAGTATATGCACTTTTTGAGAGTCTCTGAGCCCAGAGGGAGTTTTACTGTAAGCTGCTAACCATGGATTTCCTGCTTCTCGTAGAATAAAATGCTCTATAATTAGATGTAAAGAAAGCGCTGTGGTCTCATTTTCACTTGAATAGATGCTTTTACAAAATATCTGTGCTGGGGCAAAACACATTTTACTTTATTTACATACAAAAAAATGGAGTACATGAATTAGTTCGGTTTTTCACGTTTCACATTGGTAGAAATCAGGAGCAATGCCTTTAATATAAACACTTGAAATTGTTTGGTCCATAATAATAAACAGTCAAAACAGGATTAAAATAAAGATCTCTGTTTTTTTGATTGCAGCTTTTATTCATTGTCATACAAAATTACAATACCATTAAGAGCATACACTAGGTCAGAAAACCACAATTCAAGCACGCGTGTCATTCAGAATGCACTCATTCACTGTTTCATTCATAACTTTAACATTTGGCATAAAGCACAAGAGAAATATTCTCAACAACAGTTGCATTTAACACACAAGGCCTTAGCACAACCTTCACTCCACTGGAGTAACTACAGTTTGGTCCACCGTCATCAATTAAATGAGCAAAACAAACATCTAAGATCAAGCACGACTGGAATGTCCATCAATGTGATGATAAGAGCCTCCAGATATGTTCAACAGGGGGCGCCACAGAGTCAATTGTTCTAGACTATGTACATCATCAGTAGTACAGTCTACAGTCCCATAGTCTTTGGTAAGGGGTTTACCAGGGCCTCCACACGGGGGCGCTGTTGGAGGCAGTGTCTCTGGGCTGTGGGCTGGTGGTGGAGCCCTGGAGCCAGGCCTCAGTTTGAGGGAGTTTGTGCACCTCCAGGTGGGGCGGTCCCTGGACCTCCTTATGGGGTACTCTGTGAACCTCCATTTGGGGTGCACTGTGGACCTCCATTGGGGGCGCTCTATGGACCTCCATTTGAGGTGCTCTGTGTGCCTGTCCCAGCTGCTGCTTGAGGAAGCACACAGTCATCTCCAGCACATCGGCCTTCTCCAGTTTGGGGCAGCCCTCGCGGTGCAGCTCCTTCTCCAGGAGGATCTTCAGCTGCTCGATGCAACCGTTGATCCGATCACGGCGCATCTTTTCCACTACAGGCTTTCTCAACTAAAACAAAAAAGAAAAAATATATACATATTATAATCAGTCAAAGCAGGACTGCTGATAAAATTCATGTAATTCATTCCTGCTTTTTTGGTAAAATCGTGAGTCGCTAGTTTTCTTTGGGATGCAGCTCTGTGCTCAAACCAAGACACTTTCTCCACCCACACCTCCTACTGGTCACCCTCAGAAATGCTCTGAGTGAGTAACTGGTGGATTTAGTCAATGCAATGAAGTTTGAACTTACAGAAGATGCAGATGATTTAAGTTACCTCTTCAAAGCAATATAAAGATTCTACATTTACATGAATTTGTGATTGTGATTAAACAGCAATTGTGATCTGACTCCAAGAAAATTGTATACAATGTAGACAAAGCAGCACCAAAAGACTTGTAACCTCTGGCTCAGACTGCACGCGGAGGGAACATCTGCATTACAAAGCTTTAAAGCAGGGGTGTCCAAACTTTTTCCACCGAGGGCCACATACTGAAATGTAGACCAAGGGGAGGGCCACAAATAAATCGGGAAATGTTCAAAAAAGTTGTATTAATCTGAAGTGCCACCGCACCTAAATTCAGTCTCAGTGCCTTAATAGCAGGTCTGTCTTACACCAAAATGTTAGTTATTTAGGTTATAATAGTAGAAAATCTGAAATTTGCTGTAAAAAGTTGTCTTAGGACAATGTGGGCCAATTCACCAGGAAGCTTGAGGGCCAAGAAAAATTGGTCTGCGGGCCGCTTTTGGCCCCCGGGCCTTAGTTTGGACATGCCTGCTTTAAAGTAATGAAAGTATCTCAGACCGTCCTCAGTGCACAGTGGAGTCTATTTTCACCGGACGTCGAAGCCCTCTGCATACTATTTCCTCTATATAAATGGTTTGTCATTGCGTGAACTCGTGGTCTTGCGAGTGAGGCTTTCAGTGCTCCGCGTGCAGCCTGAACTCCACAATAATACCGGTCCAAGACAGCAGTCGCATTTGCTCCGCGTGCAGTCTGTGTAAGGCGTAAGAAAAATGTAACATTTTGTGAATCTCGAGTTTAGTAATGAAGTATTTACAAGTGACTACAAGTGACTTTTCCAAAAACCTTCTCCTACCATGTGCCTACAAAGACGATACTCAAGAATGGAGCAAACAAAGAAAAGTACAGTATATTAGCTTTCCATTCAACATGCATTAATAAAGCCAGTCTTTACTACTAAAAAGACAACATATGATTTGTATTACAGTTTATGAAAGTAAAATCCATACATGGTCCAGTGGTACTTACTTTGATGTTGTCTCTCTCAGTCCTAGTTTGGTGCAGGGTCGAAAAGCTGTTGTAAGGAGCCATCTCAGTCCAGGTCAGTGGTTACTCTGGGGAGTTTCTGGGGCTTTCAAAAACAGACTAGCCCTTAAATACTGTTCCATTAACATAACAAAGACTTCATGTCCCGGGAGGCACTGGAGTTCCCACACTCACCACCCCCAGGGGAACAATACTGACCTGTGCATTGCAAATAAGAGCATTTATCTACAGTATATGGCACAGCTGCTGTACCGAGATAACAAACAGGTAAAGGCAGAAAGAGAGAGGATGAGATTTTAAATGTTTTGAGTATTTTTTTTGTTAAATGTACAAATAGTAGTCTATAGGATTCTTCAAAGAAGAGAAGCAGCTATAGGAAGGAACCAAATGCTTCTGAGCAATAAAGTAATAAATATGTGGGATTTTAGTTCAAGGAGACGTGTGTTTGTTGTAAAAAGCATTTGGTTGCAATGGTATGGACTATAGTTTGGAAACTTTTACTAAATTACCAGAATGATGAGTCCAATTTGCAAGATAGGCATTTAAACTAAAGGGCCGCCAAAATGTAAGACTGTATTGCCACAGCCTCGTACACCTTTGAGTGAAACAGACCTAACCTGACTCCATTGTGGGCAAGCCACTGCCTATAAAGGAGAACAGAATCTATCCATGGGTTTCAACATCCCGTTTTATGCAACTTTTTGAGGACTTTTTCCTATTCAAAAGATATAATATGTTGTCTTAAATTGTAAATTGCTATGGCAATGGTCTTAACTTCTCATCCTTTTGAAATAAAAGGTCTCACACATACATACTGTATACAAGTCCTATCCACTAACTAATAAAAAAAACTCACCAGAAATCAGATGAATTTGCTTGTTGAGTTGAGCATAAGATCTTCTGACTTCCTCCAATAATGGTTCTTAAATGAAAACAAAACCAAACAATCATGTTAACAAAGAAATAGCAGTGTGGCTTTACATAAGTGTGTTCATTGTCATTGGCCGTTGGGACATTATCATCAAGAGTGCTCAGCTAAACACGCGCGTAGGGAGTTTACACGTGGGAATAAACTTCATCTCAACTAATCAGAAACAAACTTTGTTCACTTATACATAGTATATACTGTAACATTCTTTATTATAGTTAGCTTAGCCAAAGTGCCGTGCCTCTCGGAAGTGGAGGTGTGCAGGCGCGTGAGGTTTACGGCGGCGTCTTGGCGCTACATCCTCTGAGCTCGCGGGCGGAGGTGTGAAGGGCGCGAGGTTCCCACAGAGAGTCACGCACGCGGGACAGGGAGGCCTGGGCACGCGGGCGAGGATCAAAGGGCCGCAAGCAGCACGCGCTCTTCCAGGTGTAGAAGCTCGCACCTGGGGCACGAGCCGTACAGCGCGTGTCTCCTGTCCGACGTACTGACGCACAGCGGGGCGCGCATGTTTATGGCTGGGTTCCCACGGAGCGGAGTGAGGAAAAGGACAGCTCTTACGGCGGCGCGCTTCACAAAATGTAAAATACACGAGGTGTTAGTCAAATTCAAAGCATTCAGCTTTCAATAAGTGGTCGAATCCACGTGGGGTGACGGGCACACGTCTTCTTTTGAGTGGGATGAAGTTAGCTTACATCCTGGCCAAGCTAAGTCATTCCGTTCATACACAAAACATTGTATATTATTCATATATCGTGAACTATATTTTATAGCCTAAGATATGTTAATATGTAGACTAAATCTATTCTGTTTATACCAGGGATTTAGCTGATATAAGACTTATATTCGTATTTTCATTTGGGGATGAATAACAGTAATTATGATTTTGATAAAGTATTGTAGGATGACGTAAACATATGTCTTCTCTGCGCAAGGCTATGTTTTAGTTTCAAATGAGTATAATAGTCATGTGTTAGTCATTCAGTTCTTGAATTATAAAATAATATAGGCTACTGTATTGAGTTGACCTAATGCATCTTTAAGTAAAAGTAGTCTTCATTTTTGAATACAGGCTAATAGAAATAAAGTTCAATGTTTAATGTGTCCCCATTGTAGAGAAAATGATATGTTATTACAATAACATCATCATTATCAAACATCATTACGTCATAATTTGTGGTTAACCCAGCGTGTTAAACAATGTCTCAGTATTGACTTTCTGTCCAGGCTGACACACGTCTCTCTCTGGCCCCTGGGACTGGCCCCTCGCCCCAGATGTGCACCCTGCTGGTTCTGTGTGGGTAGTCTGGCCTCTCCAGTTTCCCACAGTTCCACCTTCACATCTCCGACAGGTTGGTCTTTTGTCTTGGCTCAAACAGAAAAGTGGTGTGTCTACGTCGCTCTGATGAAAGTCCACTTAGACCTATTCACAGACTGACATTGAATTTAGCACAAAAGGGAAAAGAGAGATTTTACATTTTTATTAGGAAGTCACAGGGTTAAAACAGCCGCCCAAACAATAAACTGGAAGGCTATTAAGAGTTTATATTTGGCAACATAAGAATCCCACTAGTGAACTTTAGAAAATAAAAAAGAACCACTGTAACTTTGTTGTATTGAAAATGTATGCAGTCATGTAACACAATTAAATACTGTGTGGCGATTAGCAATCAATTATAAAATAGCATAGAAACTAAATTAAATCATGCTAGCTAAAAAGTTATAAACCATAACACAAAGTAAATTAAAAATACTCATAAATAGTTCAAAATTGTTCAACCACGAACTGAGTTGTTTATGATTCCAACAATGTTCATTTTGTCTGCTTTTGAATTGTTTGTGAATTGTTTATGGTTCAGACTTAAGTGCATAGCCTACTGTCATTGTGCACCTGAGCAAGACACTTCACCCACATCACCCACTGCAGTTACAGTGATGTGGCTGATCTAGAGCAGTGCTTCTCAAACTTTTTCAGTCGCGACCCCCAAAGTAACAATAGTTCACATTCACGACCCCTAAACACAAAAAATAGACGACACGCAAAGTGATAAATTAGCCTTATATCAAATGTTTGATTTTATTTTGAGAATATCGACCTAGAAATGGCCAACAAACAGGAATCTACATTCACCACTGCATTTGAAGGGTGTTAAACCTGGTTTAAGACTATTGTATACATTTTTCCTCATCATCTGGGGACCCCTGGAATTCATTTCGCGACCCTTATTGGGGTCCCGACCCCTAGTTTGAGAACCACTGATCTAGAGTAGACTGCTACTATAATTAGCGATAGGGTTATACTTTAAGTTTACTGTCGTGTGGCTGTAAAAAGGTATCCTGCACTGTCCTGTATTGAGTAAGAGCTGGAGAACATCCCTTTATGTGCCCTGTGCTTGTCTCTGTCTTTTGCCTTGACCCTTTTCTATCTGTGTCCAGTACAAGAGCCATGTATCCGCGGGTGAGTGTGAAGGTGAGGTCCCCCCACAGCCCGCGGGACGCAGCTTTGAACCCTGTTGTAAAAGTGCAATAGAGGCAGAGCTGGACCTGTGAGTGTGCTATCTCCCGTTTCCCACACTCCACTCTGTTCACTCCGCCCTCTGCACGGGACAATAGACGTGTGTCCTGTTACACATCGCGTTAGGCCAGTGTTTGATCTGCTCTCCGCAGACAGGACAGCAGAGGGAGAGAGGAGGGGCGGGGGGCGGCGAGGGACAGCTGCGCAGGACAGCCAGAGCCTGAGAAAGTCCTGCCACAGCCAAACTCCATACCACTAAAGAAAAGTTTGAATGAGTTTTGGGTGGCACATTTTGGAGGCGTGCTTCAGCGGGACATGGGAACGTGGGGCGGGGTGTGTCCAGTGTGGGACAGCTGTCAGAGAGGGGACTGATGGGAAAAAACTCTGGACAACAGAAACAGGACAGATTCACACACGTTTGTCAGTGTCCAGGAATGTGCTTAATCTTATTTCACACTCAAGTATGACACATGTTTGAAGCGCTGACAACACGATTGTTTGATATGATTTACATACAGGCCTCTGTGCTGTGACACACACTGACCTAAGGCCAGTCTGATGTAATGTAATGGCACTGGTCTATTTTCATGAAATATAACAATAACAATAACAATTCTTGTTTTATCATCCTTTTTCTCATAAAGCAGAAAACATGGGCTCGGTGTAGAGCTGCTGAGGTTTGAAAATACTTCATAATGAACCTGAGACCAACTCCTGAGGTGTGTGCAGTGACACCTGTCACTTTCCTGTGTGTCATGTGTGAGGGTCTGTGTGTCAGAGGACACTGTCTGTTAAAGGTGTAGTAAAAAGAGCAGAGACAGTGATGTCATGTTTATCAAACATGGAGTTTTGTTTATTTTCAGCAGCTTCTCAGAAGCATCATAAATACAACCTTTATCAAAGGCATTTTGGTAGATGAACATCATCCCACATGATGAATATCGATAGAATATCCATTATAATATATAATATTATCAGACATTGGACAAATAAAGTCAAAGTTTAAATCAAATGGAATCATTTGAGATTTACACAGGCAGATCCACAGGATCAAAGGTTCAACAGATACTCAGTATCACACTTTAGGTTTTCTCATCAACAAAAAGAACCCAATGTGGGTTTAACATTGAACACAACCCATTGTGGGTTTAGTATTTAACACTGAACATAGAGAGGTTTGTAAAACCAACACATGACATGTCTGTCCCAGAGGAACAAGAGAAGAGCTTCTACAGAAGTACAGCGTCCACAGTGAGCTCTGAACCAGAGCTTATTATCTTCATCCACGTCTCTACAGGAGCAGAGGGACAGGAGCACGTCCCCTCAGGAGCAGAGGGACAGGAGCACGTCCCAGCAGGGACTGAAGGGTCATCATCAGACTGTAAGTCCTACAGCGTTCTGTGACTTCACAGACAGGGTTTAGTCCACTCTCGGGTTTAGGCTGGTCTTGTTAAGTCCTACCAGGGCCTCCAGAGACCGTTGCTTTGGATCTGGATCTTGCAGTGATCCTTTTGCAGAGGGGAGCGTGGAGGGGTGACTGGGGGGCTCCCAGGGGCCCGTCCCTGGAAGTGTCCCAGCAGCCGCCTGTGGGCCTGGGTCTGCAGGTCACAGTGGGACAGGAAGCTGACGGCCTCCTGGACACAGCGCGTGTATCCTTCTCCAGAGGTCCTCATGCTGGGCACAGGGGCCGCTTTAGGGGCTGCCTGCTGCTGCCAGGCCTGGAGGTAGGCCACGGTC
The DNA here is from genome assembly GCA_019453435.1 of Rhinogobius similis. NCBI lineage: Eukaryota > Metazoa > Chordata > Actinopteri > Gobiiformes > Gobiidae > Rhinogobius > Rhinogobius similis. The sequence goes on along the minus strand of CM033632.1, from coordinate 531,474 downwards.
ATCTCCAGGACGTCCGCCTTCTCCTGTTTGGAGTCGGGCTGCTGCCGGAGGAACTCTGGGCCCAGCAGAGACTTGAGCTGCTCGATGCAGGTGTTGATCCGATCACGACGCAGTTTTTCAACCATGGGCTTTCTCAGCTACAGAGAGAAAGAGAGGACATTTAGTACACCTGGGTCAAAACATCAACAAGTGTCATCCACAAACATCAGTTTTGTAAACATAATGGGCTGGAGCTTAGTTTACCTTGTGAGCTGAAGCCATGTCCTTAGAGCAGTGCACAGAGACAGTGGGAGCCATCGCAGTGGAGTCAGAGAAGAGCCAGGAGCTTCTGATCTGGTGCTGAGCCTGTCCCTGTATTTATACTCCTGCCCCTGTCTCGGAGCGTGTGGGTCCTGGATCCACCGCGCTTTCTCACAGTCCCTTGGCCAATCAGAGCTCTGGGAAGGAGCTGCCACACGATCAATGGGCTGTTTAGGGTCCCGGGACAAAGCCAGAGGGCCTCATGGGAGCAGGTGGAGTCGGCTGGGGAGGGGGAGGCTGGGGGAGGGGGGTCACTCTGCATGGGAAAGTCCTGACCCCACAGGCAGGCAGGACGCCGGGGGTGACGAAGGCACACGTGGGACACACTTCCACACAGGCCAGAGAGATATTTGAAGACGTTCCAAGTTTGAAACATTATGGCTTGAATTTACAGAAAGAATGTAGATTGAAGTTTATTTTTCTTTATTTTTTTTACTGATCTATTCAGTAGATATTTTGAAACTCTGTATCCACTTTATGTATATTGCACATTTTTTCCAATTGTTTCCAAAGTGCTGCACAGACACAGACAAACAAAATAAAAACTGCTCAATTTGCTCAAATAAAATAAAATTCAGTTTGAATATTAGATGCATTGTTGTTGAATGAATAATTCTAGTTTCTATAGATTTTAAGATGCTTGATGAAAATTAATGTATTATGTTTTTTTAATTAATTGTTCTTTTAACTAATAAGTCAAGAGCTAGTACGATTCACCACCAACACCATTATTTTGTCGAATTAAACCACTTAAATTGATCTTAACCTCACATAAAAACACTAAACACACTTATTTGACTTCATTTGGCAGGACACAGCAGGATGTGGAGAGTGGAGAGTGGGAAGAGACATGTAGTAAACAGTTGGATTGGAATCTGAAGACCCTGCACTCAGGTAACTTTTTGCAATTTTACACAAAGCATCACAGCAAGTGTCTTAACCACTAAATGAGCTAAGCACAGACTTCCTACTCCACCAGTTAAGACAGCCATTTCTCACCAGCTACTTTGCATATTGACAGGTAAATTAAGTAGAAATGAATGCAAATAGGCGACCAACACACTTCACATACTGCTTTGGGAAAATCCAATACATTTATAAGCTGGGGCCCTTTTGAAGTGTGACTTTACAGTGTTATGTTTGTGGCTGGAGCAGTTGGACGTGTAAAATCTGACACCTCTGACACAGGGCACACTTGTGGACACACTTCGGTCACACCTCGCGCTCCTCCACTTCCTATGCACTTCTCCAGGGGTTCACAACATTCAGACTCACAGCGCATTCTGCTAATATTGGTTGGTTGTGTTAGTTATTATGTTTAGGGCAAAATTTCAATCACTTTAATGATGAAAAACTGATTATAGAAACCCTAAAGAACCTCGTTTTTGATAATAATTTCAAATTTGACAGATTGACAGTGTGGTGAGAGCAGGTTTTTATCAATGACGTCTTTTATCTAAGAGCTTTTCTGAATCGCACCGACCTTGAAAGGATCAGCTTTAATCAGCTCAAGAATAGACTACTGTAATGCACTTTATGTCAGTGTCTCCCACTCTGCCCTCAGTCGCCTCCAACTCGTGCAAAATGCTACAACTCGCTTTTTAACCAACACATCAGACTGCCCCGATGTGTGCTCCATCACAGACTTTGGCCATGTTAAATCTAGGCTCAGAATGTATTTATTCAGACTGGCTTTTGACACTCAGTAGTGTAGTGACACTTTTGTATAGTAAATGTATTTTATTTGTTGTTTTTGTACTTTATTGGAAAGCACTTTGGTCACCTTGAGTGTTGTAAAGGGTGATTCATTGATAGAGACTACATGACCAGTTTGTAGGGGTGTAACAAGATAGAATTTTCACAAGACTAACAGGTCATGAGACTGAGAAATGAGAACGAGATGAGATTTCCATAGTTGTTTTTCTTCTTTTGTTGCACTTTTTATAGCATTAAAATTGGCTGGTTAAAACGTGTAAACATTTTTTTTTTTTAGAAAAATCAAGCCTAATAATCTGCTTTCCTTTGGTAAGTTCTCTGTATTACAAATGAAATCAAAATCAGAATTAGTTTATTGCCATTGTCAGTGATCAAAATAATATTTTAAGACAATAAAGAACAACACGTTTTTAAAACTGGATATTCTCTTAAATAATAATTCCTTCAGGAAGGTTATTGCACAAAACAATGTATTAAATGATTCTTGAGAGACTACTCTGTGGCTGCTCACACAATCTTGAGGCATTTCACACCCCTACCAGTGTGGGTTTGGATTCTTTCTTACAAGAAGACAAAGCTAACGTTCTTTGTGCTCTCCTGAACCGTCCTTGAAAAGACATCGATTCAAAATGTTAAAGGAAGAAACCAATTTTAAATATACTGCACACAATTCAAAATGTTTGTGCTCATGTGAAATCAAATTGGCATTCAAATCTGTAGCACGTATTTATCAAAAGTGTCATTTAAAGTTTGTTGGACTACACATTCCCCTTAAACATCTGTGTCAAAATAAAATCTGCACATGCCCAGATGCTTCTGCACAAGCCCACAGAGGTTGGACTCTTACTTCGCCAACAAGTACATGGACAAACTACATCTACATTACACACACACATTACACACTTTGAAGTCTAGATGACAGGTGCTCAACAATTTCTAATTATGACTGGGAGGGCACCTGTGGCAATTATTTATTATAGTTTTACATTTCTGAAGAAATTTTGACAGATAAAATTACAGAAAGTTGTGCTGAGTTCTAAAATGGAATCCCTCTGTGATGTCATCAAAAAGAGGCGTACCATTGAAAATACAGAGACAATTTACTCACAACTGACACAATTTTGACAGTTTAAACCTATTCAACTTTATTTGAGGGCCAGATATTCTGATATTTTGGGCCAGAAACTGAACCAGGTCTAAACCAGAACTAAACCCGGTCCAAACCAGGTCTAAACCAGGTCTAAACCAGGACTAAATCAGGTCTAAACCAGGACAAAACCAGGTCTAAACCAGGACTAAACCCAGTCCAAACCAGGTCTAAACCAGGTCGAAACCAGGTCCAAACCAGGTCTAAACCAGGTCTAAACCAGGACAAAACCAGGTCTAAACCTGATCTAAACCAGGACTAAATCAGGTCTAAACCAGGACGAAACCAGAACTAAACTAGGTCTAAACCAGGAATAAACCAGCTCTAAACTAGGTCTAAAAAAGGACCAAACCAGGACTAAGCCCGCACTGAACCAGGTCTAAACCAGGACTAAACCAGGAATAAACTAGCTCTAAACCAGGTCTAAAACGGGATAAAACCAGGTCTAAACTAAACCAGGACTAAGCCAGGTCTAAACTAGGTCTAAACCAGGATTAAACCAGGGCTAAACCAGGACTGAACTAGGTCTAAACCAGGACTGAATCAGGTCTAAACCAGGACTAAACCAGGACTGAACTAGGTCTAAACCAGGACTGAATCAGGTCTAAACCAGGACTAAACCAGGACTGAACTAAGTCTAAACCAGGACTGAATCAGGTCTAAACCAGGACTAAACCAGGACTGAACTAGGTCTAAAGCAGGACTGAATCAGGTCTAAACCAGGACTAAACCAGGACTGAACTAGGTCTAAACCAGGACTGAATCAGGTCTAAACCAGGACTATACCAGGACTGAATCAGGACTAAACCAGGACTATACCAGGACTATACCAGGACTGAACTAGGTCTAAACCAGGACTGAATCAGGTCTAAACCAGGACTATACCAGGACTATACCAGGACTGAATCAGATCTGAACCAGGACTGAATCAGGTCTAAACCAGGACTGAATCAGGTCTAAACCAGGACTGAATCAGGTCTAAACCAGGACTATACCAGGACTGAATCAGGTCTAAACCAGGACTGAATCAGGACTGAACTAGGTCTAAAGCAGGACTGAATCAGGTCTAAACCAGGACTAAACCAGGACTGAACTAGGTCTAAACCAGGACTGAATCAGGTCTAAACCAGGACTATACCAGGACTGAACTATACCAGGACTATACCAGGACTGAACTAGGTCTAAACCAGGACTGAATCAGGTCTAAACCAGGACTATACCAGGACTGAATCAGATCTGAACCAGGACTGAATCAGGTCTAAACCAGGACTGAATCAGGTCTAAACCAGGACTGAATCAGGTCTAAACCAGGACTATACCAGGACTGAATCAGGTCTAAACCAGGACTGAATCAGGTCTAAACCAGGACTGAATCAGGTCTAAACCAGGACTATACCAGGACTGAATCAGGTCTAAACCAGGACTATACCAGGACTGAATCAGGTCTAAACCAGGACTTTACCAGGACTGAATCAGGTCTAAACCAGGGCTAAACCACTAACAACAGATAAAATATTTTCTGTGTTTTTGGAGGATGGGTTGGGGGCTGGATCTAGTACCCTTAGACTCTAGAGGCCCTGATTTGCCCCCCGTGCCTTAAGTTGAATAACCCTGGTTTAAATGGTCGTTCAACAAAATTAAGTTGTTATCAGGTATTGTCAAATTGTCTTGTCTTAACTATTGTCTAATTCATGTGGATTTTGGCCCTTGTTTACTGTCTGGTTGCTAGGTAACAGCTGTAGAATTACCTTTATCTATTCTGTCATATTTGCTGCCCATGTTCAACCAGGAAGTACAATTATGAACATTACGAAAACTGGTAACAAATAGGCAAAATGTTTAGTAAAATCTTAAATCTAATCCTGTTCTCTGTGTTGTAGTGAAATGCGTCAGACTTTAATCTCCCACACTAAATGTCCACCAGTGAAACCATAGATACATAAATAGGGGCTGAATCTTATGGAATGCATGACGTCGCTGCAGGCCTGTCATTTCTTAGCCCCATTACGAGGCACACTTAACCCCCCTGTGCCTCCCCCACTCCCCCCCTGCACCCTCCCTGCCTGTCCCGTCACACACTCCTGTCTTTGGCCTGAGGGACGTGAGAGCCCCGGCGTCGCGCTCATTCCCACACTCCGCTCTCCTCCAGGACACTGCTCCGGGGCAAAGCGGAACAAAAGAAGTGTGCTCCCCTCCCCTCGGCCTCCCCCCCACCCCCTCCTCGCCCCTCTCTGTTTCGTATAAGGGACACTCAATAAAGTCCAGGCTCACCATCTGGACCAGGGGCTATTACCGAAGGACGATTGGCGTGAGAAAAGAGGTGAGGGGCCAGGCCAGTGGGAAAAAGTTGGGCACTGGTTTTTTTTTTGGTCACGTTTGGAAATGGATTGTAGATTGACGGGACATAAAGGAGTGTTATGGTCGGAGTGCATCAAAATGTAGAAAACTAACAGTGTTTTACCAAGTTAAACCAAGTACGCAGACTAACCTGGGTTCTGCCTCTTTTTGTAATTTATTGGTTTGTGTTCTATGCCAAGAAAGTTTATTTTCTACTTTTTATTGTTCAACGGCAAAAAAAAGAAAAAAAATCATAGAAAAAAATATACATGACATGAAATAATATATATGACTTAAATAAACTATAAACGCATATTTTATGTATGATATAAAATATTAAAGTATAAAAATAAGAATAACATTAAAAAATATATAAAGAAAGAAGCATGAAATAATAATATAAATATGAGTCAAGTAAAAACATACATACATACATACAACTAAAAAGATAAAAAAAATTTTGAAATAAAAAACAAATTAAAGATAAGCTAATATATATGATTTAAGAGAACAGTAGAATATACACATTTGATATAATATACAAAATATTAAAAATAAAAAGTAATAACAAAATAAAATATGAAATTATAATGTATATGACATAAGTAAACAAAAATGCATATATTTTTCAAGATATGAAAATATTAAAAAAAAAATTCAAAAAGATAATAAATAATACCATATATGACAAATGAACCATAATATACATACATTTTAAATAATACACACAAAATATTGTGTGATTATTTTTTCATGAAGGCCCTACCTAATTGCAGTAAGAAAATAATACATTGAAACTTCAACTGAACATCGACTAAGAATATTTGAAAAGCACTGGTCATCTCCAAACGCATGGGAACTTCAGTGACTCTGACAGTGTGGGCCATGTTGAATGAGCTGGTCCTCCAGCAGATGTTTTGGGGGCACATTCCCACCACATTTGACCACACAGTCCCCCTCAGCCCTCAGACCGGGCCCTGGACCCGGACCAGGATCTGAACCAGGACCGGCCCCTCCCTCCTGTTTGTTTACAGCCTGTCATTGTTGTCTGTGAATTATACTCTCATTCACAGAGATCATTGTCAGGACGTCGGGCTGTGATTGGTGGGTTGACATTCCGAGCCGTGATTGGTCAAATAGTGTGAGAACCTGTGTGTTGTTAAATCACTGGTGAATCTTGTTTAAAAGAGAAGATGAAGTTAAAGTGGAATATTTGACGAGAGCTGAGGCTGGATATGGACGTGAAGGACCACACTGCCACGTAAGCCTTTATATTAGCCGACAATTAATAACAGTATTAACCTTTATTAGCCAACAATTAATAAAATAATTAGCCTTTATATTAGCCAACAATACTAATACACTAAGTTGGTGAGATGCTTCTGCAACTTTTCACAATTATCCTGGGTTAAAGGGGCATTTATTTATGTATTATTTTAATTGAGAAAGTGTGCTTAGCTACAATATTAAAATTATGATTCAATATTATTCTTTTTAATGTTTTATTTTTTGCATTATACGTTCAAGACAGCATATAAAGCTCTTAAGTGTATTTTCCTATTGACTCTAATATCATTTTACAGCAACCTGATAAATTGTTTATGATTATATTATATTATATTATATTATATTATATTATATTATATTATATTATATTATATGTATGTACCTCACCAAATGTCCACAACATTGTAAGAAAGAGTAAACATGGCTATCTCTATCCACAAGAGGGCAGCACATGATTTAGTAGCCTATTTCATTTTTTAAAAACTACATATTTTTTGTGTTTGTGTTTTTTGCAGGTGTTTATCACATTGTGGGGGCTAACATCTTTCACACTCACATCCCAGAGACCTGCCTCCCTCAGTCATGGGGACAAAGGTCAGGTCCCTACAACTTAAAGCCTCCATTATTTCATCCACAACATGGTTCAAAGTTTAGATGTGTGTTAAAATAGGTTAAAGTTGGTTAAGAGTTTGTCAGCTAAATATGGTTAATCAGTCTCCAGAACATGAACGTACCAACATGTGCGAGAAAATGTCTGTTTTGGAGAGTAAAGTCTAATGATTTTGTTTTTTCCACAGTGGGTGCAGGATCTCCTCTTCTTTGGAACAGCTTCTGTAAATATGTGGGTCAGTTTCTCTTCTTTCTCACTCAGAAGACAATGAGGACGACCAGAGATGCACCGAGATGTAAAGACCTTGTGCCTCACTCACCCCCTACTTTTCAAAGGTTAAACTGTATATAGCAACAGAAGTAGATTAGATCTTTTTATGTGTAGGTCTATTCCAGTGACTAGTAGTGTTTTATTTATGACCAATGACACTGTGAATTATCTGGGTCTGTTTTGGACCCAAAAATGTGCATTTTATTGCCTTAATTTTTTTGTTTTTTGTTTGGATGTACTGCTTTGTGTATGCGTGTGCAGAATGTGATGAAACCTTGTTGTTAGTGTCATGTTTAAAGGTGCACTAGTGCTTGTCTCTTTGGAGATTCTATTGCTTTGCCTGGAATGTTCCACAGTATGATATCAATCGTATATTTCATTAATTTAGTTTTTTACTCACTCAAAAATAGCTTACATCACATCCTCACAACCATTGGCAATGTTTGCTTGCATCTCCACAAATATGGCTTGTGTTTTGCCCTGGAGCATTTCAGGCAAAGACATCTCCATGGAAACAAAAGGACGAATCCGCTCCACCAAAAAAAGTCATAGTGCACCTTTAATGTAGAAGCCACAAATGTGCCTTAAGAAAAATATACGTTGGAAATTGTATGCTAAGTAGTAACAGAAGCAAATAAAAAAAAGTCCTTAAATTTTCTTGTTGTAACTTGATTCACACCATCTGAAGTCACACTGCCCTCTGGTGGCCACTTTGCATGCATACAGTGATTACTGCCCTCTGGTGGACACTTTGTATGCATACAGTAACTAGAGTCCCTTGACTTTTCACTTTCCATGGTGCAGGCTCTGACCGTTGAAATGGCATCAATGGTGTAATTAAATGGAACCCTTAAGCCCATTATGTTTTGTTAAAGCTAAGTGGCTCATTTGGACTGATCAATAGCAGACGCTGCATTGATCTACAGCCAACTTAAATGTCCAGTGGGCAGAGAATTTTTAAAATGAAAAGAAAATCACTCAACGACTTACCATAATTGAGCCTACAATGCAAAATGAAAAATGCATTTCTTATGTAGTAATAGCATGTATATTTCAAATAAATATAAGATTAAACACAATATGTAATTTTTCATTACTTAGGTACAGTCTAGCTACACTGATTTTACAGCATCACCACAAGTGGGTGCTGCTCCACTTTGGTTTACATAGTCATAGTGACACTGGAATCTAAAAAGCCAGGTCACCCCACAGGCCCTGGGTTTGCTGTCCTTCAGTTACAAGTCTTCAGGTCTATAAAACTAAACTGTTCCAAAACAAACAGTAACCCATTTGTATTATGGTGTTTTAAATGAAAAGAGGAGGCAATATTTACAGATTCAGATTTGGAATAATTAGGGCTTTATTAATTCTCTGCTAAAGTTTCCAAAAGCAGACATTCAGCAACACTTGGACAAAAACAGCTTTAGCAGCGGGGATGAAATTGAGAAGAAACAATCTGTGTCAACTCCCCACTCCATGCATTCGGCTTAGCTTCACATTTCCACGTGTTATGGGGTAAAACAAACCAAAAAAAAATCCTATGAGACTATAGTCACAAGGCAGAAATGTGTTCAAGATATAAGATTTATTTTGATTTTAATAACTTATTTCAGCAGATGGGTTTATTTGGGTATTTTAATTCACTGCTTTTTCCTTTGTTGCTCTGGTAAAGTCAATAAAAACAAGAAAAGAAAATTTTAATTCCAGTTACATGAAAACCAACAAAAGTTATACAGACATACAGAAATGACTAATGAAACCATCTCCAAACTGTTTTAAAAGCATAAACCCAAACAAAAAGATAAAACCAAATGCCACTCATAGTTTAAACATTGCACCCAAATATTAAGAGTGAGACCAACTGCAATTAAAATGATTTCTCCAGCATTCTATTGTGTAATATTTAGTTGATGTCAATTTCTTGTTTAAGTTAAAAGATGTTTTTTGGTAGGAGAGGGAGGAAAGTGTTATGGAGAGCTAGCAGTGCATAAAGAAAATAAATGGACTTTTGTTAAAGGTTTGAGTGAGTCCCAGTTTTAATTGAAGGTTTTGGGCGAGTTGTTTTTGGAGAAAGAGAGAAAAAGAGAAGTGGGGTTAGGGCACAGAGTTCAACACATCCTGTAAGAATGAGTCCGGGTCCGGGATTTCAGAGAGCAGACCTGAAAAAGGTACAGAAAAGGATTACCTTAAGTCCAATTTTATCCACAGAACTTATCCAGTGCCCTAAAATGTGGCGCTAATTCTAGTGGTACGTGGACACCTCTCAAATTCTAGTGTTTACTTTATTTAGAGTACAGTTTACCTGCATTTTACCTCTTCTTTAAGGTTATTTGTTAGTTAGACCGTATATATTCATGGTTTTAATACTAACCTACGACATCGAAGAACTCCAACAGGCTCTCGGCAGGCATGAGTTCGTCCTGGAAGGCTCGGAGCACCCTCTCTGATGCCTCGTAGATGGGCATGTCGTTGTGGCGCACGTACTCTGCCAACGAGAAGGACCAGCCGCCCTCTGTGGTGCTGGCGGGCACCTTCTGTAGCACAACCGCGGCAGGAAAAGAGTTAGACGAGGTTTAAAAGAATGGAGGAAAAGGTTGGGCTTTGGTGCTTACCCTGAACATGTCGTAGACCAGGTCCACAAGCCCCCAGAAGAGAAGCGGGGAGCGGTAAACTGCATATTCCTTTGGTGCTTTGTCTGTGAGTCTGTAGGAAAAAGACAAGAAAATGAATTGAAATAAAATGAAAGTTTTCCATCTCAAAATATTTTGTTATTTCAGAAAAAAGAAACCAAAAAAAGGGTAGGATACTAGAGTATGATGTAAAGTGTTTCTCACTTGTTGGTGGTGGCAGCTGACATCTTGCGTGCGTGTGCGGTGAGCAGCAGGCGTCTGAGGAAGTAGAGGCGCGTATTCCTCCAGCGCTCGGGGGGCTGGATGTGCATGCCCAGGATGGTGTAGTAGTGCGGACCCTCCACCTCGTACGAACTCTCTACCCATTTCTCACACGGCTGCTCCTGGAAGCTCTGCAGGTTCTTCTCCTCCCGGGAGGTAGCCCTTGTGCTGCCAGGAAAGAGACACCACATGAAGTTAGTAATAGTCAAGTCATTTCCAGAAAGGAAACATTTATATGCAGTTGTGAACACATTTAGCAGGCTCACTTGAGGTCAATATTCAATGTTATGTTAACCATTTGGGATGTAACCTCTGACTCAGACTGCTGCGGGTGCAAGACGTCCAAATAAGTGCTCCACTTTTCATGCCCTCCTCAAAAACATTGCTCCAACAGTTGGGCAACGTGTGGGCGAGGCGTAACAATATCCAAATGGTATTAACCTCTTTTTAGAACATTTATAGCAATATAGTAAGGAAGCAAACAATATTGAAGAAATGCTACTTGTTGCCTAGCTACATTGTTATTTTTATTTGTATTGAAGATATTACATCATCTGAATAATCTCATCTCAGGGAATGTTCTGTTTTTATAGACCAAATAGAAATAAAAAGTTTAATAACAGCCATTAATTTGTATTTGCTACATTGAAAAGGAGCAAAGCATTTTAACATTCTAGAAAGTCACCATATAATATAATAAATATAATTTTATTTTAGTGACCTTTATTTTACCAAGAAAGTCCCACTGAGATTTCTCAGAGCCTATTGTAAATATTGTTAGTGTGCATGTATAGACATGTCTTCTTCTTGGTGTGGGTTGTTCCTTACGTGTTGAGTACATAGAGAACAGTGTGGATAATATAAGGGATAAGGTGGATGTTGCTCTCTCTCCCTCCTCCTCCCGTGTCCACGCTGAACGACTGTTCTGTGGCGAAACGCAGGAACAGCAGCTTTGTGTCGTGGATGTTGAGCTGGTACGTGGGTTCCCGCTGCCCCGTGCACTCCTGCAGATATGTGTTGTGCCTGGAACATGGCAAGAGGCTAATTAGACAAAATGCAAAATAAAATCTTCTACATTGTTTATAGCACGTAAGAAAAAACAGCACTTGAGATGATATGACCAAGGTTTAACATTAACACAGTTTTAAATTAAAATTTGGCAACCAACACATTTAGTCATCCATGAGCCACTTTGGCAAGTCGAATTTTAGCCATAGTACTAACCTTGACTTATTCTACTATTATGGACACCATCATTTTAGATATTGAATTGTGAATTGAAAAAGGACAATCCAGGATGAACTCAAACGATCAAAACGCAACTTTGAGTATACTGATTATGAGGAAACACTATTAAAAGTTTATTTCTAATCAGGAAAGTTTATGAAAAATGGATGGATATAAAATAACACTAGGCATAATGGTGTAATCATGAGTATGTTCTGGTTACCTTGCTAAACAGGTTGCGAAGGCTGATTCTGGCACATGTGGCCCCCAAACTGGAAGCAGCCCATTGCACTTGGTACTGGCATTCTGTAAAGCAGCACTCTCCCACTCCTCCCGACCTCGAGCCAGTCTGAGCAAAATTATTACAAACGCCATTAAACAAACATCATTTCACCTGAATATAAACAAACAAGTGTTGAGGCTGTGTACCTGACAGCGGCTAAATGGCAGTCGTAATGGACTATGTTAAAGTGCGAGACAGTGCTGTAGCCCTGCTGCTTACGCGGCTTGTTCTCAAACTCCTCCAGATTCACTCGCTTTGTGAATGTGTAAATACCCAGCACTTTGGTAGGCTGCAAGATATATAAGATACATGTTGAAATCAAATTTCAAATCAATGTTTTTCTATAACCTTGACCACTTTTTACCTGAAACTTGTATCCCTCTCTACAAATGCAGCAGGTTAGGCCCGGCTCCTCGATCAGCTCCTCCATTTGCTTCAACAGTGACGTCTTAGTCACGACCTGCCCTTTTTCATTGGTCTGACAGCACAAGACAAAACAAGAATAATACAGATTATGACCTCACAGGTTAAAGTTTTTTTCATGTAATACATAGAGATAGACAGACATCCATTTGGACTGTTGCAAACAGCTTTGTTTATCATGTTTAAGACTGTAAAAAGTTTACTAAAATAGTTCAAAACAAGCACAACTAAAGGACAAATATACAATACAAATTAAACAAATAGGAGTAATACAAGTTATTATTTTGTGTTTATTTGTAGTTTTTAAATCTTCTAACTAAAGAAACAATAGTGCTTTGTTTTTAATAAGAAGAGATAATGTCATTGATAAATGGCTGGAGAAAAAAAAAAATCCATGAAGAGTGATGATTTTCTTTGGCATACTGCCCAGCCCTCCAGTTGCCTTCTTTACTCCATACTTTGAGTTCACTAAGCCTTCAGTTAGAATAATACGCACCGTCATGCCCAGTGTGCCCAGTGCCTTCTGCCTCATTGCCATGGCCATGCGTTTCTTCTCAGCCCTGGTCTCCCTTCGAGCGGCATCAATCTTAAGATTCACGTCGCTGTGTTCCCTCAGAGCCTCCAGAAGGTTCTCCGCCAGAGTCCCAATGCCCTCGTCACTGGAAACCTGCTCGAGTTTGTGCAGGTTTGTGATGGAATCTGTACCTATCAAAACCTGCAGGGGGCCAAACATAAGTCATGGTTACACAAAAAACTATGACATTTCTCATCATAAAAACTGTGTTATCGGTCATGATTAAATTAAAAAATGTATTTCTTCATTGATTTTCAGGTGCTTAGTATTAAACTATAACATAAGAAGATCATCACTATATTTTGTTCATTGTAAACAGCAATAATAATCTAAAAAATAAAAAGAAACAAGCATTAACTTCCAGTTCCAAACTGCAGAACTGATAAGTCCCGCTTCTTCATAGTGATATTATATACACACACTTGTTCAATTCCTTGTGCTTGATTGGCGCTCCACTTAGTCTATATTTCAATATGCGGCCCCTGGTGTAAAAATGTCTGAACTGTCCTGTTTTAGAGTATTACTATGAGTCTTAGTTTTCAAATAAGCACAACTAAGTACAGGGATGTGGGCGTGGATAAGGGTTAGGTGAAAACAGGAATTTTCTGAGCATTGAAGCCTCAGTTGCAAGACAATACATGATGACAATCAAAGCATAAGTCAATCAAAGTACAACTGGAGTAAACTAATGATGAGGAAACTCCATCGTAAAACAAGGTTAAAAGCTCATGAAAGCAGATTTAGAATAATACACTCCTTTTAAAGAGTCAAAGACACTGTATTGAGCACCTGTGTTGGAGGATGTTGTGTTGCTAAACCACGTAGAAGTCTAAGAATGAAGGGCAGTGCTGGTCGAGAGAGGAACTTCTTCCACACATCTGCATCCAGACTAAAAACAAGAGGAAAAGAAAAGGTTTAATGATTACTTGACAAAAAAAACTTGTTTCAGGTAGGAAATACTAAACCTACTTTTTCGCATTGGGGATATGTTTCTTCATGTAGTCCAGTGCGCTCTGAGTGATTCCCTTCTGAAGTATCAAGTCTTTGAGTTGGTGCCCGTTGCTGTTGTTTTTGATTCCAGCCGCGATTTTACAGAAACAGTCTAAAAACACCTTTTCATCCACACTGTGCTCCTCGTCATACCTGGAAATCAAAATCCATTTAACTTGGCCAAAATGATGGAGAATGTGTTGTTTTGTCTGCAATTATAAGAATGAGGAGAGTATAAAATTCGCACTTGTCAAAACTGCAGCAGGGTTTGAAGCGCTCCACCAGAATCCTCATCTTCTCCAGTTCTCCAAACGACAGGTATGGGATGATTCTCAGAAGGCCTTGTAAAACACTGGGGTTGGAGCGGACGAAGGGAGTGTTGATCTGGTCCAAAAGCATCACCAGCTGGTCTTTGTCTCCCGTCAGCAGCAGGTTACCCTAAAACCAGAACAAATGTACAGTAACAATTCTGCGTTGATACAATTACGCATTTTGTTGACATTTCAAAACTGGTTCACCGTTGTCAGTACCTTGTCCTCTGAAATCTCTGCATTAGCCTCATCCAGAATGATCTCCATGATGCTCAGAACCTGCTCAGCTATGGATGCTCCTCCACTGTCTTTACTCTCCTGCTCGGCTACCAACGCCTGGAACAAACAAGATGGGCAAGTTCCAACATTTATTTTATTATAAACACATTTCCTGCTGTGTGTAGTAGTATATATATTAGGAGACAGTAGCACGCACCAGGTTGAGAGTTCCTAACATGACGTTGAGTGTGTTCATTTCTGGTTTCACGAGCTGCTGCCGATTGATCTTCACTTTTACACAGTAACTAAACAACTTCAAAAGGACCTACAATAGTGGAAGACAGTGACAGTGTATTAATACCGCATACTATTTAGATGAGCATGAAAAGTTCACCCTTTTGTGCCATTAAACACTAGACTTACAGTTAGCAGGTGTCTCCCCTGTTTGAAGTCTTTGATTCCTGACAGTCTGTTGAGCATACATTCTAGACCTCCACACTGAGCCATCACACCTGCCATTTTGTACACCTCCTCGTCATCCTCCTCCTCATCTACAGAGAAGAAAACACATTTATTTTATTTGTACATATATGAGTGAAATAACCTGGGAATAACACCAGATTCCTGACACAGGATCTAGTATTTCTCAAACTAACCAGTGGTGGAGTCCAGGGATTCGATGAACTCCTCTGTGGCATCTCCCAATAAACCCCTCATCCTGTAGATTATTCTCATGGGTTCACCCTGAAGATAATAAATACATAAATAAAAATAAGACACTTTTTTTATTACAGATTAAAATGTTTGAGAATCACATACCTCATTCGTAGGGCACCACACCTTCTTGTAGACCTCAGCCACTGACAGATCCAAACTAATGATTTTGTTGTTCACTAACAGCTGAAAAAGGTTGAGTTTGGTCAAAAAAAAGTCTTTCAGTCTGAAAGAGCAAAGTCCAATATGTCAGACAAACCTCCATGCCACTGTCGTCCTCCAGCAGAGCCACCAGATCACAGTCTTGACATATCTTGTTCTTGATGTCCCTCATGAGGGGTCCGATCCCGGGCTCGTTGCTGCTGTATGGGTTCCCAGGCATCCGACCTTGAAGGAAGTCCTCCTGCTGCGGGTCCTTCTCCAGAGTCACAAAAAACTCCGTCACCTCGTTCTCCTCCTGGAAATGAGAGAGGCCAAGAGGTGAGGACAGTTTTAGTATGATAATGATACATTGTACAACAGAATAAGGAAACTCACAGGGTAGATGATGCTGCAGAGCCTTTCAAATATAAAGACTGGGGTCCTATAGTCATCCAGATTATACCTCTTTGCTGTTTCAATGCACACCGCCATGAACGCTTTAGTCTCAGACTCTGTACCTAGAAATATGAGAAAAAGGCACTTAAGGTCAATATCTACTGTAGAATATAAGCAAATATTACAAATGTAATTACAAAGAGAAACGTGTGTAAACGTGCACTAAACACACCTGTGGTCATGTCTTCAAGCATTTCCAGTAGCATGTCCTGAGTCTCATCAATCAGTTTGGTCCTCTGCACCACTAGTTTCCTCAGACACAGGTATCCATTCAGCACCGTGCCCACCAACCGGCTCTTAAAGTGACGCTTTATGGACTCCACCTCCACAAAAGAGGAGAGTAAGCCTGCAACATGACAGAACATGTCAGGATTTAATATCAGGGAAATTCAAAGAAGACATTTTTTCTGGAGTTTAGTATAAAACTATAACATATGTAGATCAAAATTGTTCATTATATACAATAATGATCTAACACAGCTTAGTAATTAATACATTTACTATTGACTTCCTGTTCAAACGGATAAGCCCCGCCTCTTCATAGTGATTTCATCGTAGCAAGCAATGGATTGTCATTTACATGTTTTTTTTTTGTTGAAAAGTTGTTATCATTATACTACTTATACTGTAAGTACAAAGCAGTGGGCAGATTTATGGGCTAGGTGGAAATAGGGATGGGTATTGAGAATTGGTTCCACTTGAGAACCGGTTTTATTTTCAGCAATCCATCGGAATCGTATGTCTCCTCCCTTAACAATTCTTCTTATCGATGCCTCTTTGGGGCACAGCACTTTAGGTTTCATTACAAGCTGAGTTCTAACTCTGATGAATACTACGACCTGCACAGCACGTCACGCAGAGTCTGTGTGGATATAATAAACATTTTCAGGCGGCATAAGGGAGCCAAAACATCAGTAGTGAGACATGCATGTGCCACACACACAGCGCACACACACCAGGCCACGATCTTGTGTGAAGAGCAGGGACGGAGAAAAAAAGTGAGTCATACGACACAAAAGCCCTCCCGGTTTAAACATTTTAAAAAATAGATTACCCTAATAACAGACTTACAAAACTAGATATATAAGACACATATCGATAAGAGAATCATTAAGGAATCGAAAGGCAAAATTATCAATAGTATTGGTATTGATCAAACCTTATCAATACCCATCCCTAGGTGAAAACTGAAATGTTCTGAGTACTGAAGCTTTAAATGTAGGATAATACAGGATTACACCACTGAGTAGTTAAATTTGTTTAAATAACATGTCCCCTTTCAGAGTGTTCAAATTGACAGAAGTTGAAAACAGACAACTGAATTTACCTGTAAGACTCTTGAGTGCATAGCCCTGCTGGAGGTCTGTGCTCAGAGTGGCCTCTTCCAAAGCCAGAAGATTTGCAATTTCCTGAAAAAAATAAAATTAAATACATTTCGATTGAAGTGATCTTAAAGTACGTAAACAGTACAAGTTACATATTGACTATGTAACATTATGAGACTTAATTGTACATGTGTGCCAAACCTCATTTCCCAGGAACAACCAACAAGTTTAATTTACCTTGGTGATGAGGTTGCCAATGTAGGGCAGGACTCCGCGAGCGGCAAGGTAAACTTTCCAGTGAGTGGGTTTGATTAACTTCTGATACAGGCCCAGATACTCCACTGCACACTCTCCTGCTACACTCAGCTCATCCAGGTAACTACATGCACAGAAAGGGTTCCAATCTAAACTCATGTACATTAAGATTATATCATTTCTGTCATTGTGCATACCTGGTGAGAAGGTCTAGGACTTGTTGTTTGCGACTGGGGATAGTGGTCAAGGCTTCTACAATGGTGCAGGCGGCTTGTCGAGCTGCTTGAGTGGCTGGAGTAAACAAAACCTGAAACACACAATTAGTGAAGACAATTTAATATCATCTCTGAATTTCTGGATTTTTAAATGACCACTTTTTATGGACTTTATAGAGCATTATTTGATATAGAATAAATCAACAAATGCCTCAATGACACGCAACAAAAATGTAATAAAGATGTAACCAGAACATCATCGGCAGAATTCCAGAACTAAATCATAACTGCAAATAGCTCAGTTTGGGCCACTCCCTTCTAAATGAACAAAAAAATAGTCCTCAGTATTCACCTGTCGCAGCCAGTTGTTGTGGCTGAGTTTGAGCAGTCGTGGGAACAGACCATCTCCTTTTCTGGATCTCATAAACTGCTTCCATTTCCATGCGTATTTCTCCAACAAGTATTGCCTCCTCAACTCTACTTTATTCTGAGGCTTTGGCATGTTCTCCTGGCCTGTAGGCAACACCATAATAGATTTAATATATATAAACCTTTGACAATAATCGAGACATAAATATACTCCGGATGCTGCTTACATCTTGATGGGAGACACTTCTTCCAGGCCTCGTATGATGCTTTGGGGTCCTTCTTGAGCCAGAGTTGGGCCTGGGCGTGGATCTCATTACTATACGGTCTGATGGTGGTGAGGGAATCTACAGCAGCATCCTAAGAGGAAGAAGAACAACTTTATAGTAACTGATGAGAAAATTGTGACCTTTGTAATTTGCTTCAAAGTTATTACTGTTTTTGTACCTTGTTCTTCTTGCTGGTCGGAGCAGGAGGCTTGATGAGCTTCTGGAGGATCCGCAAACACATTAAAGTGATGTTCTCCACCACAACAGGAGTCTTTATGTTTACAGACATCAAAAACAGGCTCAGGGCTGAAACAAAAAAAAAAAAAGAATTTACTGGTTGCACTTCATACCATTTTTATGTAAAATGTTGTTGTTGGACTTACCACAGCGCAGACGCAGCTCCCAACATCCTCCTTCTTTGGAGATGGAATCTGTCAGTAACAGCATCTCGTATTGAAGATTACTGACCTGCAACAAAAAAGACAAGTAAATGTCAATAAAGAGAATCCAAATTATAATGAAGTATGTTTGATTGGATAATGGAACCATATTTGAGGCACGTACCAGGTCAGGATTGGCCCAGTGGCCTTTGAGAGCCGCAGACACTTTTGCAATAATGAGGTCGTTCATTTGTTGAGTGGCCTCTGGATGATCTCTGCAAATACAAATATCATAAAATGAAAACACTGTAAAATAAAAAAAATAATAGCGGTCCAAGTGGGGCCACTAAGAGCGTATGTTGGATCTCAGAACAGGACGATAAAGAAGGGGATTACTTGCTAAATGTGTAACACGAACTAAAGTTCTCAATAGGGCTAACAAACGATTATTTTAAAAGTCGACTAGATCAGTGGTTCTCAAGACTTTTCAGCACTGGGGCACCCCTGCAAGTACTTTTCCTAAGCAGTGGCACCCCTGTAAGTACTTTTCTTAAGCAGTGGAACCCCTGTGTTTTGCGTTACATAACTAACTAACTAACATAATTTTAAAGGTTTGCCTTGTGTGATAAAATACAACATATAGAGCAGATATGAAGGTTATAAAGTTTTTGACTTCTTGTTCTAAACCTTATTTTTGGCCTGCTGCGTGATAATTGAACTAGCTCAGTTCATTCTGAATTAATTAAAAGTTTACGTAAGTTGTAAATCATTTCATATACAGAATTTAATTACTGGTATGGATACTGCTCTCATTATTTTTAATCTAGCCAGGCTTCTGAGTTTAGAATTTTGCTAACTAATCTCTGCTAATCACTGCTCCTCTGCATTGCAAAATGAAGTATTCAGACATAAGGCACCATTTTAATTCATAGAAAAAAATAAAATAAACCTTTGAAGATCACAGTTTTTCCCAAAGACGTGTAAAAAACACACACACGCACACGCACACGCACACACACAAAACTTACAAACAGCAGACTAATGATACCTTGTGAGTAGGCAGACAAGTTGTCGGACCTCCTCCCTCATGGCTGCGGTCCCCCTCCTCAGATTGTATTCAAACAGTTCTCTGATCAACCCCTGCAGTACCAGTATTTGTCTGAGGGCAGGGTTAGTGGCCAGGGCCCTCAGCAGAGTGATGCAGTGTCCGGTGACTGCAGAAGCACAGCCATAGCACTTTGTGGAGGAGGTGTGTCCACAGCCCAGCACCGACAGCGCGCGGTACTGAGACGCGGTGAAAGTGGGCTGGTGACTGCTGCTGTTGCGTGACGATTTGGTGGCTGCTTCTCGTTGCTGAAGATCGTACTCCAATAATTCTTTACGGGATGCTAGGACTTTCTGAAAATGTAACAAGATGGGAACATATTAGTTCAGGTAAAGTACACAGTGCATTCAGCAAAGTAAATTCATCTGCAATATAGATCATTTTGGATGGAAATGCATGCGTCAAGTAGGGCTGCTAGATTATGGAAAAAATAACATGATTTGAAAGTATTATTTATGTACTGCCAAAGGCCTTTAGAGAAAGAATCCTAAGCAGAATAAATGCCCATATCAGTCAAATCATTAAAGAATTGTTTGATTACACATTTTTGGCCATTGAGTGAAGTCTTACCTGTATAATTTTTGAGAGTTCATCAAATGAGGTTTTGCAGTCTCCGCTGTACTCCTGTGCGAGCTGCTGGATGTAGCGATTGACATTGGCAGAAGACGTACCAAGACCTGCTGCTGCTCCAGTGTCATCCTGGGAAACACAAGTAGAATCCAGTGCTTACAACAAGTATACTTATATTATACCTATATTCAGAATCAGGTTTTATAGCCAAAACCTAGCGTTTAGTTCTTTAACCTACTTGTGGTTTCTCTGGAGCTGCCTCGTTGACCTTGGACAGCAGGCTCTCCAGCTGAGGTCTGTGGCCCATGAGCTGGTGGTAAACTCTGTCCGCTTTGTCCAAAAGGGTGTTGATGTTTGTCACAGCCTGAAGAGAAATTCAGAGAATTTGGGCAATTTTATTAACAGGTACATCACTGAAGACCCACCTCTTTGCACTAGCCTTTAATAGAAGCTGAGAACTCTATGTAATAAATGTTCTTGTTTTTATTATTGCTTGTATTATTTTATTCTTGTTTTATCGTTACCTTATGTGAAGCACTTTGGGCACCACTCGATGTTGTAAACATGTAATATCAATACATTTGACCTTGACACAATTTATAGTGCCAAGCACTTCTTTGTATTTGCTCATAGCCTTTTTTTCTATACTCAAATAATAACGCTCAAACATAGGAACTTTCGCTGACATGATATATCTGAACAATATTATAATTATAACCATAATCTACCTTTTTCCTGTCCTCTTCGTTCTCAATGGGGTCGACAGCGCAGCACGGTTTGGCGTAGAGCATGAAGTCAAAGCGAGCATATTTACAGAATCCACAAGCATTGCATAGGAATGGGTCTTTCTCATCATAATTGATTGACCTAAAATGAAAACAGTTATTAGATGTTTACAATACTACGTCCTCATTATAATCACAGGTTTAACAGTTCCTAACCTGCATTTGTGGCACTGGTAGACATTTTCTCCACAGTTGCCGCAGACACCGGGGTTGGCTGGGACAGAGGCGCTACAGCGGGGACACTGAAGGGTCTCTGTGGACGCCTGGTAGTTCTCATAGAAATCGGAAAACTCAATCATGAGGTTGGAGGCCACGATTGGCAAAGGCAGGTCGATCTTCACTTCAGTTTGACCTGGAGTCAGCTGTACTTTCTTAGCTTTATGCCAACGAGCTGGTCTGGAGATGCAACATAAAAAGCAAATTATTTAGAATATCCTTCATAATATTCAGGCCTTTTGTTTGTCTATTCCAATCTCTGCCATATTTTCCTCCCCTAAAATAATCCATCACCCTGGTCCAGAAAGTGGTAGACTAGAACTCACTTGTTCTTGAGCTCCACAATGGCCTGCACAGTCCTATTGTTGTAGTACAGGTTGATAGTGCGGACCATTTTGGTGCGTTTGAGGTCCCCGATCTTCACCGTAACTTTGCTGATTGTATGACTGCCGATAAGCTTCACCACCTGCTGAGTTGTGGTGTAGCGAGTGTCCACTTTGATGGAGGACAATTTGATATTCTGAAGAAAGATATAAATAATATTTATTATAATTTTAGCAAAATAAAAAATGTATGTTGTTGTGTTTTGAAATGGAATAACTTACTGAAAAGGGGACTTCAGGATTGTTGCAGACCAGGCAAGGGTCACTCTCCAGGTAAAAGCCATCGAACTCCACCAGACCTGACAGTGTGCTATAGAAAGGAACAACAAAAAAATGTTTACTCATAGTAAAAACATTGTTGGTGTAATATAAGTTGGTAAAAGACACATACTTGTAGATGTTAGAGTTGGGATGATTTGTCAGGATATGGTTCTGTGCCCTTAGGATTTCCACAGCCTTTTGAGAATACTCCTTCAACTAAAACAGACCCAAATTATTATCAGCAAGTTAATATTTTTTTTTAAATGTAAAAGAAGAAATGCAAACCAACCTTCTTCTCAGTCTGAGGAGTCTTGAGAGAGAAGTATCCAAGCAGATCGACAAACTGAGCAGCTTTGCGACCGTAGGCAGGGAGCTCAGGCCAAATTGCCCAAGTCAGTTCCAGCAGTAACTCTTGTTGGGATTTACTTGAGTTCCTTAACAAATCAAATAAAACAATTGAGAAAGCAGTAGTTGTGTTAGCAGGAGTAGAGAAAACGCACATGAATCAAAAACCTCATCTACCACATATTTAAAACCCAAGTCCCTGTGATGTTTGCTTAGAATCTTCAGTAACAGATTACCTGTAGATGTGTAGGGCTAGACAGTGGGCCTGCCAGCGAACAGCAGATGAGTTGGACTCCAGAAGGAAGCAACGAAGGAACTGGATAAGGGTCTCTTTATCAGCAAACTTGTTGAGCTGACTGACAAGAGCCATGCACAACTGGTCCTCTTGGCTTCCCCCTCCATCACCTGGCAAAATAAACCAATTAAAAACATGTCTTTTAAACTCAACTTAACAAGACTATTTTATAGTACCTTCTTTTTCCTTCTCCTTGTCCTCCTTCTTGCTCTTTTTGCTGGAAGATTTGCTCTGGGATGATTGGGAGGCGCCGGTCTGTCCTGCATTGCTGGAGCCCCCAGCTGAGAAAGAGGAGGAGGTGGAGGAAGAGGTGGCCAGAACTTTACTGCCACATAGGGCACAGGAGAGCAGCTGCAACAAGACCGGAGACACGCCCTCATCCACCAGGAAGCTCACTTGGAGCAGGAAGTACAACACGGCTGGAGATATAGAGGAGAAATACAGTCTCAAATTGAGGCAGTAAATTCAAGACAGGATTATAATCTATTAGAAGCAGTGATTTAGGCTGCGCACACACGCACACACACACACGCACACAAAACATAAAAATTGTGACTAGATCAGGACTCAACCAAGACTGGAGCAGGACCAAACAAAGGTAAAATAAAAAGTAATGTTGACACACTAAAAACTTACAATCATCCTTCATGCAGAATTTCTGCCAGTTGATGGTCCGCTGGGTCGCAATTTCAGCACAAGCTTTCAAGTGCTCCATCTGAGTGAAAAGAATAAATTGTCAAATTCAGATATAGATTTGAGTATATAAATAAATAATCAAAACCCTGAATAAATGATAAAACACTGACCAGGTTGATGAGGGTGTCGTACTGCAGGGCGGATCCAGAGGTGGCAGTGACCACTCCAGCTCTGAGGAAGATGCCCTGCTCCTCCAGCAGCTTTTTGATGCTTCTCACATGAGAGTCCAGAGTGTGCAAGTCTCTGAGCTGACGGTACTTCTCCTTGGAGCCACAGATGAAGAGCAGTAGCTTTCTGACTTGCCGCCGAACGAACGGAGTCTGCTGAATCATCAAGTACTGGAGAGCAAAGGGTTCAGAGTTATTTGACATTGCTTATTTTTTTTCCACTTGTTTATTTACATGTTTATTTACACTGGTAGTCATGGTTAACAGTTAACAAATCTGCTCACACAACTAGAACCAAAAGCTTTGATACCTCAGACAAAAAGTAGAACCAAGAGTGGTCAAAGACTGGTGGAGGGATACGTGGGTTGGTGTCTGCTATTTTCTTTATTTGATAGGGCAGTCGGAGTACCATCTCTGTCAGTAGCTGTGAATAGGCTTCAAATACATCAGCAGCGTGGCCCTACAGTGGAACACACAACAACATGGTCACAGAACATGCTTATTTACAGTACTTATTGAAGTCCTTTTACAGAAATGATTATGCCATACCTTGACATACTGACGCAGAAAGAATGGGCTCATGTCTGGGGGAGAGGAAGCTGTGTGAGGCCGGAGCAGCTGGCTGGTGGTTACTGCCTCCTCTTCACCCTGTTGACTCTTCCAAAACTCAAGCAAAGACTTGAGCACATGCAGGCAGTAGTCAATGGCACCAAGGCTGAGGAGGGCAGTGGCTGTGGCGTTGGAGATGAGAGACGAAGACTGAAGAGAAAAAAAAGAAAGATTATGTGATAATTATCCAAAAACAGACACTAATAACAAAAGTGTGGGGAAAAAAAAAGTACCTCGGAGGAGGATTTGGAGCCAGATTTGGTTCGGGACATGAAAACACTGAGTAGCCTCATGATGACCAGGTGGACTTCATTGATGGCACTACGTTCATTTTTCTTTGATACATCCTACAAAAAGCAAAAAAAGCAAAATACCACAAAACACAGTTAAACTGGTAAAACCTTTGTCAGTTTGAAGTATTACTATAAAGCAATTTCACAACAGTTTTCATAAAACGGTGCCCAATTTCAAGATTACAGACATTTTTTAAAATCATTTGTAATTTGACTTCTGTGCAACTCCTAGTAGTAGTAGTAGTAGTAGTAGTAGTAGTTAGCTATGTTAGTTGAACATAAAAAGCTGCAAGTATTACTATAAAGTATACAACATTGCAGACCCTGAAGACTTCAAAACATAACTGTGAATTTCTAACTATAGTCTGAAATTTTGCTAAATTAAATACACATTTAAGGCTAAAAGCAAGTGACTAATGCCACTGCTTTATATAAAGTATTACCTTCTTGTTCATGCCCAGTTCTGCAATGAGTTGAGCGAGCAGGTCATCTAATGCCCCCTTGTCCTTCTCGTCCTCTCCATCAAGGTCAGAGGTCAACATGAGAATGACTTGCATGTATGGGATGGCCTGGACTCCGCCCACATTGTGTAACTGGGAAAGGTGCTGGAGGAGGCGCTCCAAAAGCATGAGGCGTACCATGTGGAGTCTGGTGGGGGACATATTATTAACGCTCTACAGTCCTTTCCAATACTAATTTTGTGAAAATAATATTAAAAATATACAAGAACACCCAAGTGGTGATTTGTGTGAAGCCTTTGCTTAGATTTTGGCACAAACCATGTAGTGTTGCTGACCTGTTACTGGTGTGGATGTCCCCCTCGTTCTCAGCCTCCCCCTCTGATCCCTCTCCTTCCTGCTGGGCTGTGGTGGTGCTGATGGCCCCAGTGCTGGAGCTCACGCTGCCTGGACCAGTGGGATGCCCCTCCACTGTAGTGTCCCCATAGGCACTGCTGCGACCAGACACTACAAATTCAAAATTTCAACAAGGTCATTTATTTATTAAATGAGACTGTATGTAAAAAAAACACACACAGACAATTCATGGTTAATTTTAATCATTTGGTAGGTTAATATAAATAAATAATTATATGCTATCTCTTTTTAAATTATAATATAATTATAATGTAATAAACATTTTAGCAATTCATTATAGCCTCACTTTGGGATTCAAAGTTATCTAGGATTTCGCAACCAAAGGCCACAGTGGCCATATTTTGGCTTTTAGAAAAACTGTTTAGTTCAGTTTTTTGAGGGACCCACCACTATGTTCCCCAGCCACAGAGTCTATGGCAGAGCCCCCACTCTCGGAGCCCACACTGCCCCCGTGTTCAGCCGGAGACGTTCTGAGCGTGGAGCCGTCTGTGGCC
This sequence comes from Rhinogobius similis, assembly GCA_019453435.1. Classification (NCBI taxonomy): domain Eukaryota; kingdom Metazoa; phylum Chordata; class Actinopteri; order Gobiiformes; family Gobiidae; genus Rhinogobius; species Rhinogobius similis. Next base: position 505,674 of record CM033632.1, on the reverse strand, counting down.
GCTGTGCTGCCCTCGTCGTCTGAGGCCGGGGCTGAAATCATAGCAAGAGCTGGAACAGTAAATACACCGCCGTCATCCGGACATGATTCAGCATCTGCGTGTACAGACACATGTGCTCCATGCAACAGACATGCAAAAGCTACATTTCATTGTTCTTGTGCTTATTGCATTGAATGGTCTCTTTCTAAACTATTCTATTTACTATCTGTTACCTGAGGCAGTTGTATCTGACAGAGTGCCAGCATCCAAAGAAGAGGAGCTTGGGGCCTGGCCAGAGAGACCGAGGCTCTGTAGGCCAAGAGCACTGCTGCTGCTGCCTACAAATGCCAAACATGGAATATTCAATAGAAATAGAATGAAATGTATGCTAATACTAATCTGTCTATATCATAAGCACCAGATTTACTTTTCTTAAACTATCTGTTGGTGTTTGCTTACCTTGTTGGTCTTGCTGCAGGCTGAGGGCTATGGCCAGTTCCACCATAGTTTCATCATCTGCGTCTGGAGGGATGTCCAGCATTGGGGGGAAGCCCTCAGCTCCAGCCAGCAGAGCCTCCAAAGGAGATGGATTTCCATTGTTCACATTATCAGACGTGTCCAGGACCATAGACTCAGACTGACGAGAAAGAGGAATCCATGTGTAATATTTAGTCGGAGGCTGAAAAGAGTTTTGATAGTCACTTGTGTTTGTACTTACCACCATCTCAAAGCCCTCGTGGTCCACTTCGCTCTGCTCCTGACTCTCCTGCCGCTCCTCCTCCGCACCAGTCAGAACTGAAGACTGCATTTTGTCATCTGCATCATCGTCATCGTCATCGTCCTTGTCTCCTGGGTAAAATCCAAATCCTTTTAATTGCTTGAAACGTATAATAACTAGTAACCACTAAGTCTAATAGTTCAGTGCTAATGTTTATTAGTATGTTTATTAAACAAGTCTGTACATTTTGCAAATTGTCGTAACTTCCAACACAAATGGCAAAAAGTACAGTTTAGAACAATTTAATATAAATACAATTGTCACCTATGGGCGTGTTGGAGCGTGGGGGAGACGGGAGGGTCACATGGCGGCGCTTGTTTCTTGGTCTGAGCACTCGAATAAGGGCCTGTTTACAAGCAAAGCTCACCGATGTGTCCTGAAAGATAATTTCAAATAAAAAAAAAAAATTAGGTGAAAACTGGTCCAACATTTACTTGAATGGTGACAAAATAGCTTGGTCGTACTTACTGGACAGAGTAACATTTGCATATAGATCTTGGAGGCTACATTGATGTAATCCAGTTCACAAGTGCAATAAGCATGAATGATGTCCACTAAAGCATTCACTGTGGCTTCAATATGGGTTAAGCCTGGAAAAAGAAAAATAACCAGAATTAAATTAGACAATTTAATGTATTTTTACATCCACTCAATTGGTGACTCACCTGGCAGACAAGCAGGTGCAAGAAAAGCGTTCTTTGGTTTAAGGGCATGTAGTTTCCAGAAGTTGTTCATGAGCTGTGTAATGAAATTGCTGCTTTCTCCATCAACATGTTTGTGCCCATCATCTGCTTGTGAATGAAAGACCGAATAAAAACAATTAAAAGCAAGCTTTAACTCATTCTGTCCATTAAAATGTAATACATTTGAATAAAACGTAATTGTTCAATTTTATATGAATAGGATTTTTATGATTTTTTAAGTTCTTTACCATCTTGCTGCAGTGCTTTATTCTCTGTGAAGTGAACTAGGTTGTTGGGTCTCATTATAGCGATGGAGCGAGCTGTGATCACCAGTCTCTGGAACACGTCCGGGTCCAGCTCTTTTCCTTCACGAGTGCTGCTGTTCAGACACTGCACCGCATTACTCAACAAGGACTGGTCCTAAGAAGATGGAAACATTAGAGATGAGGAAAAATTGAAGAGATGCAGAGACATGGAAGTCTACCACAGAGAATTATGTACAATCTATATTTATAGGTCGATTGATGAGGGATCCCTGTAAAATATCAAGCATATTGAAAGGAAGCATATTTTATAGAAAAAAATATTTGACAATCCTGCATGCAAAAGCGTAGTGTATTGTAGCCAATTACCTTGTGGTTGTGGTAGGCTGTGCGGCTGGTGTGGAGACTGGCCAACAGGCCCTTGGTCTGCTGCTGTACTCCTGTTGGAGTCGGCATTGACAGGAGCAGAGTGGCCAGCTCAAGAGCGGCCGTCTTGTTTTTCTCCTGCAGAGATGTATGTGGTATAATTCAAAACACTGTCAAACTGTGCGAAAATGTAGCTGCAAACAATTAAACCATTCAACTGCATGCATATGACATTTTTTGGAGAAAAAGAAAACCATGGGGTTTTGAACTTCTGTTTGTTAATAACTTTTCAGACAAATTAAAATATTTAAGTGTATTAGTATTAAAAATAGATTTAGACCTGTCATTACCTTTTCACCAGAAGAGCCCACAGCAAAGCAGTTTTCCAAAGCCTCAAGAGAGTTGACAACCAACCTGTAACAGAAAAATTAGATTAACACATCTCTTACTCACTAAAAAGGGAAAAAAAAACAAGCAAGAAAATAAGGTCAAATCTTAGTCTTCTACAAATAAGCTAAACTAAATGCAAAAGAACGACACTCAATGCAAGAGAAAATGCCACTGGGGGAGATTTTAAAAGTGGAGATGGTGCATGGTATGTTCACAGTCCACAGGCAGAGGGCACCAAACAAGCAGCAAACATGCACAAAACCCATTCAAGCAAGCAGAGAAAGGGCTGTTACTAACCGGTCCAGTGTTGACAAGGACTCAGTTTCAGAACTTTTTATTGTATTTGTGGGAGCAAAAGAAAAAGAACAAAAAAGTGTGAGGTCCACAGAAATAAACCAGTGAATTTGAATGATTCTGTTGAACAAAAGGGAGGACATGCAAGAGAGATGAAGTCACAACAGCCATGCAATATTTACTACTGTAATACTGAATGTGAAATTACAATTCCAATATCTGACATTGTATATCGTTTTCTAGTTTAAAAGCATTTAATCAAGAATAGTCAATATTACAATATATACACAGATTATGCATAATACACATATTACACCTTTTGTCTAAACTTTAAAACAGCAGATTGTGAATGAAAATCTAGCTTGCAATAGTATGTCCTAATAGCTCTGCCATTTTTTCAAGCTACAACATAAAATGGCACCCAATCAATATTCTCTGAGAGCAAATTCATTCCATACTAGTTATTTAAATCAATCAAATTCAACCTCTCAATGTTCTTAGCACAAAGTGTGTACCTTTCCAGCACAGTGCCGCTGACTGTAGTGGGGGTAGAGATGTCCCCATCACTGGAGCCGTTGCCCTGGTTGAGGTTGGGGCTACACACGTTATTGACCGAGGCAGAGGAGAAGTCTTCAGGAGGTTCCTCGGGCCAGCCAAACTGCTCCTTAGTTTTACCGTAGATCTTAATGGAGTCCAGCATAGTGACTCCGGCTGGGTCTACGGACGCACCGACTAAAAAGCAAGGATTCACAAGATTAGAAATATGATGTGCAAGGTTTAATGCATTTAATTACCCGATTATTTCGTGTTTACTATGATAAAAATTTGGGTTGCAACAATGAATCGACTAATAGTGACTAGTCGACTACAAAAATAATCGTAGTCATCATTTGATAAACTTAATTGTTTTCTGGACTACAACAAATAAGAAAAGGCCTTTTAATAACAAAGACGGGCATTACTAAAGGAAAAACTATTATGCATTTTTTGTATTGTTTTTAGCCTTTAAACATGCTCTTGAGTACCTTTATTATTTTATTATCAGCTAAAGGCAATTATCAAGCGTGCAGCAGCAGTTATTGTGTTTGAACAGAAGAAATGCACAGAATGAGTCTGCCTATGATTTAAGGACTTAAAACAGCGGAAGATTCTCGGAGAAGTCACATAGATGATCTGAAAATACGTCTGAAAATCCAGGAAGCTCAGAAAGAAGTGTGTTTGACGAGGGGGGAGGATTTTCTAATAAACATTCCTCAAAACAGCATGAATGCAACCGAATGCTACTTGAGGTATGTTTTTGATGACGGAACATGGTTAAAAGCTCAAAAGTCTATGTAGCAGAATATGTGTCCTTTAAATCAAAATGTCAAATGAGAATATATAATTTTAGATTTTATTCAACAATAATTGAAGACTATAGGTTTCTGACCCATTTGAAATTTGAAGACTAGCTTATCCCCTTTGCAAAATAAAATGATTCGGCTAACTTGGACAATGTAGTTCTATTTGCAGTTGTGCTTACTGAATATCGACAGCTTCTTGTCCGCCTGAAGGGCTTCCTCTCTGGTGAAGGGGAAGTCAAACCACCTTGCTCTGGTCAGATTGATCTGCATGGTTCTTCCAAACACCTCCACGTATGATGGTGCTCTCTCTATGGCCTGGGTTCCCACCTGAACCCTCATCCCAGTCATCACCATGGAGCTGTTGTTGTTAACTGCCTCTACTGTGAACCCGCCAGGCTGAAAGTGAACCATTAGCGTTAGCCAACATGTAGAGCATCAAGTGACGTTATGCATCAAATAATGACAGTTTGTAGGTCATTTGTACCTTGGTGTTGGCCACATACATCCCAGTGGAGTTGAGTCTGTGTTTTATTTGTTGTCCATTGTAAACTTGGAGCAAGTCATTGCCTCCAAATTCCACCTCCGTTAGCTGCTGGTTGTGTTCGAAGAAGTCCACAGGGAAGGTTACTTGGCTGGAGGTTCGTGTAGCTACAAGTAAAAAAAACAAAAATTAGCATGATTGGCAAGATAATACAAAGAAAAGGATAATCATTGTCATTATGTTAATAACAAAATTTTAAAAATGTAAATAGATTTTATAAAATGTAAGTAATAACAGAATGGGCCAACCAGCATTCATACATATTTCAATACTTACTGGTAGCAGCGGCCTTGCGTTTGCGGACAGGCTTCATAATGCTGATGCCACAGCTGGGCTGCAGTGCCGGCTGTAGCCAGTATGAGGTGTTGTCCACGTTAGCCATGTAAATACGCAAACTGCCATCTTCGCAAAGTAGAATCATGGTGGTGCGTTGTTGTTCATTACTGGCAGTGTGCCGGATAGCAACCATGTCCTGAATCTGAGTGAGAACACAATGCAGTGTTATCGATGCAGAACAGAAACAGGAGTGTAGAATTTAAGTTTTTGAGGTCTTTACTTTAGCTTTAGCCGGTAGAGTTTTGATCTCTTGGATGAGGAAAGTATCTGGTTTGACCATAATAACCAGAGGTATTCCTGTAGTCTGTTGAACACAGCAGACCAGTCCAGGGTGGTTCATGACTTCAGACCACTGGCACAGAGCAGGGGACATCTTACTGCTGCCTCCATTTGACCTGAGTAAATAAGCACATAATAAGATGAAAGTGTTTTCGTTTAATTATATGATGTGATTTTAAGCAATGATTGCCTTACCCTTTAATGTTGATGGTGAAGAGGCGCTGTACTTCGGTGGTGCTGCGGCTCACTGTAGCGGCGAAGGACTTGCCCTGACTGTAGCTGAAGAAGAGCATCTGCAGCACATGGGAGTAATACACAGAGACACCTCCACCCGCCACTTGACCATTACTGTCCTGGAAAGAGAGGAAAAACGTGTACTTCTTTACCAACCAAAGCATCAGCTAAATTCTAAATCACTGCAGTATAGGAATGTAACAGGTAGAGGCAGGAAATAAAAACATCAGAAGCTCGCAAGATAAACTCATCTATCTTTGCATACAAATACTTGGGAATTCAAACAAAAATCTTTGCTCTTATATTCTGCCTGAGACCAACAAATGAACATGTATGTACCTTTAGGTCTTCATGGGTAATCTCCAGTACATTGGTGACGTAGAAAGGTCCATGCTGAGCGCTACTTGATTCGTCCATAATCTGAGTATACATGTAACCAGCTGAAGACATGATCACAATGATGTTTTTGCCTTCCTCATTGAAAAGGAAGGTAGCGTCTCGAATCTTTGAGCTAGGAAGCAGGAAGTAGTACATGGGGCTCAGGGCATCTACGGATAAGTCATAAACCTGCGTGGAAAACAGAGAAATACACGGGTTAGCGTTGCATATTCACAGCTTCTGATACATTCACAGGATTTTAAAGTAGGACCTTGACAAAGTCTGCAGTGATGATGGCCAGCTCGGTCTGAGAACCAGGGAGCCAGATTGCTTTGATGATGAAGTTGCCGGTGGCGAGTTGTGGATGTAGCACCAAGTGATCAGACACAGAACCTGTACTGCTGAAAGTGAGCACGTGGCAGTCCTGGAACGGGAAAAAAGGAATTGGTAACAAAAAATGAAAACAACAGTAATATTGAAATATTTGTAGCCATTGATAATTTTAGCAATAAGCAGGAGAATAAAGTCAGCTTTTAATAGTTTACAATCATCAATAATCTAAAAATAAAACCATTTGTCTATGTTTCACAAAAATCCCTGGAATGAGAAGCATGAGAACAAACTGGAACAGATTCTAGTCTACTGACATTTTTATTTCCTTAAACTTTTTAACTGAATAGATGATTTTTGTGTGCAATGTCCCACAAATGTTGGCCAAAAGATGCACATGATCTTAAATAAATCAACATTATACAGTATTATGTCACCTTGAGCCCACAAACAGCCAGGTAGTCCTCATTGCATGGGTTTCCGGTGAGACTGAGCACAGTGAAAGGGACTGGAGCTGAGGCCAAACGGGTCAGAGTTAGCTTCCTCTTACTGGAGTCAGCCTGCTTTAGAAGAGTGGATAACTGCAGAACTGTGATCTATGGAGGAAATACAGTAAATAGCTATTCATCCTTTGTAAATTGCAACAATTCAAAAGAGTCTTAGTTCTTACTTTTCCCTTCTCGTGGCTGACTGCGAGGTGCTGTCTGCGTCCATGTGGTGAAGAGAGCACACACATAGCCACTCGCCGAAGGACGTGTGCACTGATGAGCTGTCGGATGGTCTGGCCCTGGTCCCCACTGTAGTTCATCCTGACATTTTCAAAAGCGCCTTCCTGAGAGCCAAGAGTAGGAACCTGAAAAGAGACATACAGTTAGACCAACAAACTAGATTCATTAAAGTTGTAGTTTTGTTAGAAGACACATGAGCCAATAAATTGCCATACAGATTTTGTGACAAGCATTATATTAAACATGTAACTTTAAAGTTACTAAAATATAGTAAATAGATTTGTTTTTTGGCACAAAGGCTTTTCTTGACAGCACAGCTGCAATGTGAAAAGGGACAGGACAGAGACATTTGGCAAACAGTTGAGACCGGTAAGTGAACCCACCACATTGAAATGGTAACACCCAAATTTGTGCAAGGCCTTAAACCATTACACAACTAGCAAGCACGTAAATAATAATTCTAAATCTCTACTACAATCATGAGTAATTAAATAAACTTGTATCGTACCATGAGCTGGTCAGTCATGTCCACAGTTTTGTCCTGAGTGTGCAGTTCATTCAGAGCCTGCTGGGCCCGGCTGCTGCTGCCTACAGCGGAGGCCTGCTGGAAGTTAGTCTGAATGGCCTCCATCAGAAACATAAGCATCTCCAGGATTGCTGCTGCTGTGGACGAGCCCATCTGCCAAGGAATAAGCAAACAGGATTTATATTCGTTTTTTATTAAACTACAACAGGGTCAATTTAAAACACTAATATATAAAACTACTAGTCAAATGTTTCTCCCCAGAGCAAGAATAGATTTGTTATTATTTAATAACACCTATTTTTTTAAGTGATTGGAAGTGGAACACTTACTGTAATGTCAGTCCTATTTCAATTATTACAACAGCCAATGCACCAGTGAGTTCTAACAGACTTGCTGTTGAGCTCAAATTGTGCAAACAAATGTGAAACAAATAGGAAACTTGTGCTGGTACCACTTGTGAGAGCAGCTCCTCCTGGCAGCCCTCGATGCTCTTGCAGACACTGCTCTTCTTGGGCCGGTCCTCGTCTCCAGGTTTACCATCACAGATGGTCACTTTCCCCTTATCGGACGGAGAGGAATTCTGGCGTATTGCACTTTCCGGCATTCTCAGTTCACTCTGGAAGGCAGAAGACTCCTTCAGAGTGGAGCTGATACCACTGCTGGGGCTGCGTTTGACCAAAGCCTGAGAAAAAAGGGGAAATTAGAAACATCATTTAATAAAGCTAAATACAAAGTTTAGATGCTTTTTTTTATTTAAAAAATGCATTCAAAACAAAACAAAAATATTGGATGAAGGTGGAATTCTATACTGAGACAAACAAAAAACATACGGTATTCTATTAATTCTAAATTAATGGCATGCCAATAGATTCTACATAAATCAATCTTTTAAAGATGTGCGTAAGTTCAATTTAACTGATAAACTGCTATTTATTTCTTGTAGTGTACAACAATTCTTATTTCTGTTAAAAGGGACATTATCGTGGGAGATCAGGGGAGATTTTTATTCCGAACAGTAGATGCAAGTCAGCACATACAATATATTAAAACAGCACATGCTGAATATAGTCTTTCTATTATATTTATTCAATGTGTATAAATAATCCAGTTTATGGCATCAACTATGTATGTGCTGGTTACAGACTCCTGTAGGAAATAAATTGAACAGGCTAAATTTAAAAATACATAAATATATCAATAATTGGTTCTACATTTGGTGCAAGCTATATCCCTGTCTGGTGAAATGAAAGGATGGAGGTCGATGGGAGAATGACTGTCGAGCCAAAGTTACCGCTGTTGTTCTCTTCCCATGATGACCTGAGGTATGCGGTCTCACCTGGCAGCTGCCATCCTCTTTGGCCCCGCAGTCACAGAAGAAAGAGCCATATTTGGCATAGGAGATCTCATGGTCTTTGTGACAGACCTTGGCGCACACTGTGCACACACCTACCCCATCCACCATCTTACAGGTGTGACAGTGGTACCTGCAGGACAAAAAGGGTCCATGGATATTAAAGACAGAAATGCAAATTTCAATCAAAATATGCTTATTAGCCATTTACATGTTAGCACATGGAGTCAAATGTATGGTTAATAGTGGAACCAGTAAAAGCTACCAGAACCTACTGAACAAGTGTATATAACCACAAGTATTTTTTATTTTTTTTCTTTACAAAAAGAACATTCGGAGACAAGCCAAACCCCAAATCAGCATTGTTTGACCCACTGCTGTCACCACATACAGTCCAAAACATTTTTACCAGTGCTGGTTCATGAACTCCTTCTGCGTGATGGTGAAGGTGCAAAGTTTGTTGCAGAGAGAGTCTTCATCCTGAAAAAAGTATATGGAGGTCATACTTAAACCAAAACCTTTAAAACAATCAAAAAATTTCTAAGAGTAAGACGTGAAACTGTCTTACTGAATCCTCAGCCTGGGAGTCGTCCTCCTCTACTGCCAGCTCCTCCACCCAGTCCGAGTCCACCTCCATGGCCTTCTCCTCACCGTCCATTAACAGAGAAGAATTCCCCTGGCCGCTGCTCTGCCTCAGTGCGTTCATCACATCGGCCAGATACGAGATGATGTGGCAAGAGCACTCCAGCATACTGGCATGCTGTGGATTCAGGATATGTTTTACTAACATTATAAAGTTGTCTAAATCTACAGCTCTACTTTGTAACTACAAAATGATCAAACACAAGTAAAATCCATGCAACATACCTTTCCTTGTGTTAGATTTGTGCTCACTTTTTCAACTACATTCTTTTGTGTCAGATATTTCTTGCTAGAAATACAAAAATGAAAACTCCCATTATTTTTGTCCCAGAAATCCAATTAAGCATGAATTATTAGCATGAAGTCTTACCATCTTGTCAGCCAATCAATAGCTGCCCTGTGTAGCTGTAGATGCCCTGCTCCTTGTCCAGCGCTGGCTAAAGTGGCCATAATCACCATAAGCTCTGGAAAGCCTGTCCCGTCCCCATTGGCCAGCATATTTGTGGCCATCGGTATGAGCGTGCTGAGGAGGACGGTGCACACACCTTCTCCAACCTGGCTGTTGTCCCTAACTATGTGGGTGGTGAGGAGCTGCAGTAGTTGCCGGTTTTCTTGAACAACATCCAGGTGCTCGGAGTCCTTTGGTGGAGTAGCGGTCATTCTTGTTAGCCAGGACTGTAGACGAGATGGTTCAACACAGGCTAACTGAGCCAGAGAGCCACACAGGCACAGCAGGCTGGGATTCGGGCTCTTCTCAGCTGTAAAATGAAATTCTATCAGTTTGGAAGATTCTTAGTCATGATAGATTTTTAAAATACCTGTGCAGTTTGGACTTACTTAGTTGGAAAAGTTTAGTAAAGAACTTGAGAACCCTGTTGCAGAATTTCGCAGAAAGGTTTTCATTGGCTGTGGCCATCATGATTTGGACAAGTTCACCACTGTGGAAGAGGCAAAATGTTTTTAGTTATTTTATTTTAGTTATTTGTAAGCCCTGTTTTCTCTAAGCTGCACAATTGCACACGTCTGCAATCTGTTGCGCACAAAAGAGAGAGAAATAGAAAGGGGAAGAGAGCGAGAGGAGCCAGCCACACACAGTGATGTACACCTGAATACGCCTGATCATCAACAGCACATAGTGCGAAATCAAAGGCTCAGAGGGAACTGAAGTTCTACATCCCATAAGCTTTTAACCAGTCTTTATTCTGGACCAACCCGCCGTGTATTCACGGAGTGAATTACCGCAAAGACCCGCGGGGCATTTCGCTCCCTATCAGGATTGAAAGTAAGCCGGGTTGGCCTGGTACATCGTAGATTTGGTGGGGTTATGCTATAACGGTAGGCATGGAGATGATGAGCTCCTCCACCATTCGCACGGAAAAGTAATCCCACTGAAATTATTGCTTCTGGAGTCAAACCATCACATTAGACACAAACTTAATTCAGGGTCAGGCTGTGCACTTTTTGAGATTTAATAGACCCAACTCCAACTCTCAGCACTCATATTGACAAACTTGATTTGAGCGCATTCATTTTAGATCTGACTTGTCCCTCTGTCTCCACGCGTCTTTAAGTGGCAGTGTCACAAGAGACGCAAGCAGAGCAGACACTTCAGACTCCTTTGTCTTCAGCTCCAGTGAAGAAGCAGGACCCAATCAGAGCAAACGCAGCGCATCTATAAGGTTTCATGCTTTGGACAGTTTTTGCGTCTAATTGTATGCAAATTATGCACGTGCTTATGTATGTAACGAGGCGTTAAGTGCTTTATGCGCACAGAATAATACCAAGTAAAAAATTGGAAGAATGAAAAATAATGGCCACTGATGCCGAGTTTATTTAGGCTATAGAAGACTGTCTTGTTGTGTCAGAGCTACAGTTAAATCTAATCAATTACATCTTTAGTCAAGAGTTAACTGTAAATTCTCATTAGGACTTATTCAAATAAATAGGCTGATGATTTAAACATAACAAGACAGGTGCCTCAAGTTTTCCTCGACTTTTGCCTCGACTCGAATCTTGCACAGAAGTAGCCTGCAGTCACAATATATGATTAACGGTGCACGGTAACTTTTATGTGGAGGGTCCACACAGAAGTTGTATTATCATGAATTTTATGATAATGCCCCAGCTTTCAAAGTTACCTGCTACAAATTAAATATGTTATTTGGCGATTCTGTGTTATTTGGCCATTCTGTGTGTATTCTTGCCAACAGAGCCGATGCATAAAATTTCCTAAAGATTTCCAACAAAATTTGACAAAATATAGTGATAATTGTAACGCAGAATGTCATTTGCTAAATGTCAGGTCAGGTCACATGCAGAGTATTTTAAAGCCTTGTGATTTTTAGCCATACTTTTAGCTATTTTTAGCCATACATAAGATATGCCTTATCCCCAGCTAATATTACATAACATTACATTTACCCAAATGAGAAGAATTCTTCCATTGCCTTCCGGACTTGGCTGCTTTCTAGTTGTTTCTCAAGATACTGAAGGCACTCCTCCAAGACTGATTCATCCAAACCACTGAGGATAAGTATAATAAATAACAATTTATAGCAAATATTACAGTTGTAATAGCATAATAATAATAGCAGGGTTTAGGATATGACACCTATTGGGATCCGAGTGATTGGCGATGATGTTGTAACAGCCTGTCACTAGACGCTCATAAATCCGGGCGAGGAAGGCGTCTGACTCAGAAGGCCCCAGAATCCGCTCTAGTGAAGTGCTGCTAATTTCTGCAACACTTTCTGTACTGCTCTCCAACAGCAGAGGTAACAGTGTCCGCACAACCTGGGATGGATTCAATTCCTCCGTCCTGAAAGAAATTATAAGCATTTATGTCCGCACATTTGTTATTTTTGTTGTTTTCACCCCCGTAACACTTACACAATGAGGTCTCCGATAAGGCGAACCAAAGACAGCAGGATGTGTTTTAACGACGAGGCGAGAGGTAAAGACTGGCAACTCAGAGTGCCTAGGTGAGCGGCCTGGATGGCACTGATGTAGCTCTCTGATGGGATGGTGTCATTAGCAAACGCATTTCTCTGAAAAGATAATTTACATACAAATATTACACTTCATTAAAATGATTAAGAACTATTATTTATTTGATCTCGAACACTACTAACCCAGGAGCCTATGTTAGGAAACTCATTGGTGTGGATGCCGTTCCACGTCTCGCACACTGTCTGTACAGCCGAGGGCAAGTTCTGCATTACACTATGGCCTGGAAAATAATAGAAGAATTTGATATGATTAGTCTGATTGAGTAACAGAATTCGTGTGGTGAGTGAGCATTTTACTACCAAGCATATTGGCCTTGCAGCGTGTTGAGCCGATGGACAAAACAGCAGCATAGCCCTGGAGTTTTGCATCAGTCAATTTATTCTCTCCTTCCTCTGGGATGTTCATCAGCAGATAGGACCTAGAAACAAGTTTGATTTTGTAAAAGTTAAGACCAGGATTGAGAATATAAAATGCATAAGCACTGTTCATTACATCTGTTAGGAAATGACAATCCTAAAACCCTCCTCCTCTTCTCACCTTGTAAAAGCTGTGTAAACATCAGTGAGCTGTAGTGTGGCTGGTAGCAGGTTCTTGGTGATCTCTGAAGACTTCTGAGTGTCTGCTTCAATGGCCACTTTGGACAGATGTTCATCCAGAGAAACCTGCACTTTGGAGATGACAGCGTCCAGAGTGTAGATAGCCTGAAGAGAGGGCAGCTGACAAAGAGGAAGGATCGCACTGGGGTCCACACTGGAGAAGGTGGAAATCTGGACAAAAATTACAAAAAACATGAAGCAAATGTACAAAATACAGTGCATTTGTATTAATGGCATGGGATGTCACCTGTCTGGCAATGTACTCCTCTGCCAAATCCACATCATATTTGACTGTACTGCACAGAGCTGCTGTTGATTCCACCAAAGTTGCTGCTTGGTCGGCTTTCATGCCCTGCTTCACCAAGTGCTCCTACAAAAATTCAAAGTTTATTTTTAACTTGTGTTTTGTGAGATATGTACAAACTTAGGCTCACAATTATTTTCAATAACTTTACTAGGTCTGATTGATTTTGCAAGATTGTTTTTATTTATTGTTTTATTACATCACAATCTTACTCACAGTGTTTATAAATTATATTAATAAATACGCAGCAGATTATTAAAAGGTGCGAGTAGAGTGAAGTATTAGCAATTAAATACAGGAATCAGATGCCTTTCAGAAGATGTTTGTAGAGGTCTGAATAATACTAATACTAATACTAATACTTGTTTGTTCCTGTTTGGTAATGTTTAAAGACGTGGAATCTCTTAGAAATGCAGACAAATGCTGAAAAGCTTTCAACAAACCTTGATCCAGTTGACATAGGTAGACACTCTAAGACGTGAGGACCATCTTAGAGTGTGGAGGATGTCGCTCTCACTTGGGTCACTGCAGCCTGCTTTCAACTGCTCAATGTAGGCCTTGGATGGGGGCAGAACACCAAGAATCCTCCACAGCACCAGGAAGTAGTACTGCAGTGAACATGCCTCCTGTACAAAGTCACAGAGATTGCTCAGTATAAATTAACTCTGGGTTATTGGGTCATGTATTTGCCCATACCATTGCTGTAATAGGCTTGCTCTCCTGTCGTCTAGCTGTGTCAAATTGGGAACCTGCCGCCAAGAGTGAAACAAGCCAAGAATAGAGCTCGTCATATTTAACTGCTCCGCTGAAGAGCTTTGGAAAGACCTATAACAAATATAAAAGTAAGTACCTTTGAAAGAGAATGTAAATGAAGACATGAGCAAAATATAAAAAGAATGTAGCATCACCTTTCCATCTAATCTGCTTATATCGTCTTCAGATGCCTCAGGGGACAGAACGCAGTAGAATTTGGGTTGAATATTGGAGTCTGAAAATAATAACAATTTCAGACACTAGAATCTTAATGTCAACAGTACTACTATTTCAGATGAAAGTTCCCACCTGCTGAACAGTGTTTGGCCCAGTTTTCCTCCACCTCTTTGAAGCCATAGTACAGAGGCAAACTGCTGCGCTTGCCTCCTTCCTGAGCAGAACTGGGCCCGGAAGAGGGAGGAGTCAGGAGATTGTACTGTACCTAGGAAATAAATGCAGGAAAATAGCAAGTTTAGCCAAACAAGTACATTTGACAAGACTGGTGTGCCCAAATCACCCATGGCTTTAACCCAAATCATATTTTGTGCATGTTGAGAGTGCTTGATGTTCAAATTTGTTTATTTCTCTCATCTAATGGTCTTAAAGCATAATTCAAATTGAGTTGAACTATGTTAATTGAGTATTATAGATCTCAGGATAGATATACTATCACATTTAAAAATGTTAAGGAGATTACATTGCCAGCAATTTCTAACCATCTGTCTATCTCTTGAGCCCATCCACACAACAGAGAATCCCTGATTTAAGTAATCTTGATGTTTGGCAATGAAACATTTACAATAAGCTCACCTGTTCAAAGAGATAGAGTGGAGGCCTAGAGTAATGCCGTATCAGGTAGTCAAACACCAGCAGCAGACGGGCCAGGTTGAGGGGCACAGCCTTCATTTGGGAGTCTCTGCTCTGAGCCACTTCTGCGATGGCCTGTGTGACCAGAGTGAGCACGGTCCTGCGCCCGCGCTCCGACAAGTTGTGGAAGAGGAGCAACAGAAGCTGGAGGTGCTCGACGTTTAGGTCATCGTCTCCATGCACTGTGCCCTGAAGCGTGTGCTGCTTCAGGGTGCTCAGGAATCTAGAGAAAAGTAATGTGTAAAAAACAAAACAGTTGTTGGATTGGTAACATTGTTTGGTAACATTATTTTTTGGAAACGATACATTGCTCCTAAAAATGTATTTCGGTTCAGCAACTTGAGCGGCTCGTAACCTTGTAATTCCACAGTCTATTTTAAAAAAAGAAAAACTGACATGGAGATGGCAGCCTTCTCTGGGGTGAACTCTTCAAGACACATCCAGCCTCAAATTCATAGGTGTTTGTCCAAAAGCAAATAAAAAAAATATTGGTAGTGGAATCATTTATAAAACTTCAATGATTATATTTTCAATTCTTAAAAAAGGTTTCAACATGCTTATTTTTACAAGTGGCAAATTAAGACTGAGCTTTCTGGAATTTTGTTTCCATTAACCAGTTCTGAGAAATTATCCGCAAGTTTATTTATTAACCTTTCTTTACATGGGGAGAGCTCTTGCAAGCAAGCTATCCTATAAAAGAATTCCCTGTTAACACAATAAATTTTACAATAACCACATATAGATATAATTAACAAATGCACAAGAGACTTTCAACTATGCAAGGAAAAGCAAGATTTATTCCTATACAATTTTGTGTTAAACAATTGTCCTATGAATAATTCACCCTTTCAAGCTCAGCAGATTCAGCTTTAATGCCACAGTCACCAGGTTAATAATTACTAAACTCAACAAATTATCATGAATTTATCACACATCTCTGTATCCAAAAGTGCACTGCCAAGAACTGCGTTCCATTACAACATCGAAATTTTGAGTACAGCCCTACCAAATACCCAAATACTTGTTAGGAACTGACCATTTCTTCAAGTGTGAATAACAGGCGGGTTATAAACAGGCTATAAAATTATTCAACCTTGAGAACATTAGTCATCCGTTTTAGTGGGATTTAAAACAAGAAGACACTGCTGAAACATGGTGAAAGCTGCCTGAAGATTTTTGGTGGCTCGTTCAGGGTCGTTCAGGTAGAGCCGACAGTGTACAATATTGTATCATCTGCATAGTAGTGAACTTTAGATGACGTTGGTTTAAACATATTGTTTATCAGGACTGTCCAAATTATGGCCTGGGAGCCAAATGTGGTCCTCAGACCAATTTTTGTTTGCCATCACGCCCTCAGCTGAATTTGCCCAAAAGATCATACTTCACACGCAAGTATGAAGTATGATCATACGCAATACTTCCAAGATGCGTTTTTAAAAAAATCGTATCACTAATCTCTCGATAACATGAAAGTTAGATTGTCAAGACGAATAAAGGACAGCTAGAGCAGCAATACCCCATGAGCCATCCTGTCAAACTGGGCAGATCCACTGTACAAAAGCAACTGACTCACCTTTCCCAGACCTTCATACATTCGGGGACATCTGGGTCTCCTTGGACAGTGGCCTTATGCTGCCAGATCAGCAGTAACCGGGACAGCACCGACAAAGACTGAGGGTGGATGTATAGAGGCCAGGGACCTTCTGAAAAAGGGGCCACCCCCAATTGCTGAAGAAGGGTGCTCTGCAACAACCAAGAAGACATTGTTGTACTAATAGATCATTGTCCACGACAAGTAAACCATTATATAGTGTCAAGAAGCATTTGTATTGGTAATTTTGCTAGCATTTAGGGTTAATAAAGTTTTAATAAATAGGTAATTCATTTAAATTAATGTAATAATATGTAATAAAGTACTCATTAATACGCATTAGTCGATACTGAACAAACAGATTTTCAACATTGA
Source organism: Rhinogobius similis (assembly GCA_019453435.1). Lineage (NCBI taxonomy): Eukaryota > Metazoa > Chordata > Actinopteri > Gobiiformes > Gobiidae > Rhinogobius > Rhinogobius similis. Next base: position 488,738 of record CM033632.1, on the reverse strand, counting down.
ATTGAAAATGATGTTATAACAATTTCAACAATAATAAATATACAACATTTAACAGGTTAAAGTAAGAAATGGTAAAGAACAAATCAATTAAGAATGAATAACTGATTAATTCCTTTCTTAGGATTCATAGTACAAGTCAACTACTGACTGAAATTGGTACACATTTTGATATATATCGTTTGTACCTGTAGAGCTGGAGATGGAAGATCAGACGTGACCAAAGTGTGATTGAAGTGATACAACGCTAAAGAGAATACTTCATCTGACGCCCCTGAAAAACATTCAGGCAAATTTAACCTTATTAGAAAATAAAGTAAAGGTAAAACTGGATTCTTGTTGAGTTTGATTTACCCTTTACATCCTTATCCACGTCTTTAATGATGCTGGCCAGTGTCGCCATGTGCTGCTCTGTCAGTGACACGCTTAGATAGTTGCGAATAAAGTTATTTCTTGATTTGAGCATCGAAGTGGTGATGAAATTTAATATACTGGATGCCAAACTGAGAAACTGTTGAAATAAATGTCAGATTCAATCCACAAAAGATGTGGTGAAGAAATAAAATGGCATATTTGTTTGTTAGCAAGGTCCTCACCAGCTCTGGGTCTTTACGTCCAGCTAAAATATTTCCATTCTCGCTTGGGTTTTGCTTGCTTGGGCTTTTTAACCTGGGCGATGTTTCCAAAGGTGGGGGTGGCGGGGGAGGTGGGGGAGCAACTTTGTCCTTTGATGGGGATATTGTCTCTTCAAACCACAACCCCAAAATTGGTTCACTGTCATCATCTGCAGATAATAGCAAACAAATTATTGAACAAAACTGAAGAGGTTACACAATAGTTGGAACTTGAAGCACTAAAAGCATGGCGTCACATCTAAAGCCAAAATGTAAAAGTGTCAGCACACTTGGAGACACCTACAACACTGTGAAGGAGGTGGACAAAAGCCAAGGACTACAGTGCCTGTGTTGTGTTGGTGGATAACAGCTTTAAGAAGACAATCAGACAATAGAATTAACTCGTTCTGGTTTAAAATGAAAGCACCAACACCACAATCTGGATACATGCAAAACAAAATCTACTGTTATTGAGCAGAATTAAATATTTTCCCAGAAATCAAACGCGTTGCAAAGCTTTATTTGTGGTTACCAAGGTAGCAGCAATATGCAGAGCAAGGATGAAAGCATCATTATTTAGAAGAAAAACATTTAATATGAAAATTAGACTAGTTTAAACACTATGTGGATATGCCTAGCTTTGGGATTTAGCTGTAAAAAAATGAACCTTATGTACATCTTTACATTTTCCTTACTTATGCTATAGTTTCAATATGGGAGTGTCTCCCTTTCATTTATTTGAAGAATATCACTTAAAAGTTGATATTCACGTGTGCATGCGACATACATAATCATAACTGTTCCGGTGACAGCTAGACACAGTGTGATTGAGCCCCACAAGCACAAAATCTGTACAAGAACAATACCACTGTTTGACATGGGATTCTTCTTTACTCTCCAAATAATGTACATCTACCATCATTGACATGTTGGAAGACTCGTGTAATAACAAGAGAAAAAAAAACACATTTTAAAATCAAGGCACATCATATGGTTTTCCATATTTCTCAAGACTTGTGATTATTAGTATCTATAGACAACAAATGGGCAGTTATTCATCTGTCAAAAGGTTAATTTGGTGTGTTGTATTTCAATGGTCAGTCATGAGCAAAGGAAGTAATGTTGACTCATTACAGGATGGAGTTGAAATGCCTTGGGGGAGTTCTCAACTTTGAGAGCAGGAGTTCAGGAAACTTTTCTACATGTCAACACCATTGGTATTATCCTTACATCTACACTGAGCCAAAGGTGAAATACTCAGTCAAAACTAAATTTTGTATTAAATCAAAGCAGAGGCATTTGGCCAGAGTTGCTTCACCAGTGGCTCAGTCTGTCCTAAACTACAGGGCCACAGCTCAGAACCTACTGTGAGACAAACAGGGACAGAATGGTTTGGGGACAGTGAGGTGGACACTGAGTCTGTTCTGACCTGAGACACAAGCTGCACTTGTCTTCTCCTGTCTTCTCTCTGCTGAGATAGAGACTGTCACTACACTGACAGCAGTAGAGGACAGACAGTTCATAGTCACAGTGTTGTGCAGTACGTTGTACTCCTGACTGCCCCCTGCCTGTGGTCACAAGCAGAGCACCTGTCCCAACACGGCTTCTCTCCCACTGACAGGGAAAAGTCTGTACATTCATTCGACCCAGAGAACATCTCTTGTAGATTTACAGTTAGTTGAATAATTGTGTGAAGTTTGTTCTTGTAGGTTGCTAATTTGTCATAAGAAAGCCTATTTATTTTATCATTTGACATCTTTTGTCATTCACATAGTCACGTTTCAACTTAAGCTACGCATATAACAGTGTATAAAATCAATTGCGTCAAAAACCTCCTATTCAAAGACACAGTAGTTTGCTAGTTCTGGTACAAATGTTTGGCCCTGCTGAAGTACCTTGGCTACTGTCCTCCTCTGTGCTGCTAAAGTCGTCTTCATAGTAGGTGTTAGAATCTGTGGAGGCACTGGCATCGCTGCTGACCGAGCCTTTCCTCTGTCGCTGGAGAACACAAGCCTAAAACACATCATTTTAACATATGTATGAAGTAAAGGATAAAACATTAGCATGTGTGAGAATGGAAGTGCTTGTACCTTTTTATATGATGTGGAGAGCAGTGTAAACAGGAGGTTAGTGAGGGGCACAGAGTCTATGAGTCTTTGAACTCTCTGAATAGAAGTGCTCTGGGCCATGATGTTGAGTTCAGCGGGAGGACCATCACTCGCCCATCCCTGCATTGGAATGTGAGGAAAATCAGGGGGATGAAGTGTAATAAAGCAATTTATGTGACCAATCGGGCATTGAAGTTAGAATTTGTAATAACAAGATTTTAATACTGATGTGTAACTGATTAAACTGACCAAAAATAGTTAAATTGTCGCTACAATGACAACATTAAATTAATTTGTTTAGTAGTTTACCCGGTGAAGAGCTTCTACTTGTAAATCCTGGAAAAGTGAGGTCAGGAGTTTGATGGCGTGGTTTGCCAGGATGACTGACAAAACTCCAAATCCTTGGTGCCTTCAGCAAAAACATCAAAATGTGTTTAGAAATATTGTAACATGAAAAGAAAACACGATTCAATTCAAATATGCCTTTACCCTTTTCCAGGACCAAGTTTGGGTGAACCAGCTCCGTCTTTAGTGCGAGCAGCGATGTCCCGAACTCTGAGAGCAGCCAGAGGGTCCTTCTCTTTGCCCTTATCAGCCAGAGCAGTGGGGCTGAGGTTCAGGATTAAATACAGGCTATTCAACAGGCACCAGGCTCCAAGCAGCTGGAAGTTCTGGTAATGCTGTGAAGGGAGAAAAAAATGTAAATATTTTGTTGACAATACATGGTTAGTTATTTAAGGAAGCGCACCTCTCCTCCAGCTCTGCGTGAATTGCTAATGGCTTGTCCAATCATTTCGTAAATTTCAAGCTGGAAGAAAAAAGATGTTGTCAATTAAGTAGTCAGGTTGTAGGAGTAACAAATATTAATATAATGATTTACGTACACATTTTTGTACGATTGTGGCTGCATCATTTTCATAATCCTCCTCTTTAGTCCCAGTAGTAGCAGAGCGGAGCTGTAAACCGCTCCCAACCTGCAGAATAGCCATGCAGGTGGCCACACTCACACCTATAGATGGAAAAATGAAATTAATCTGGTGTCAAATGGCTTTGTATGTCGGTATGCATGTTCTGTATATTAGATGCCCTGTAGAAATGTTTAGCTTATCTGGATAGTTGGTTCTTCAATAATACCAACCAGCATAGAGGCAGCTCAGAGCCAACACAGTCATGTCCAGAAGTCTCCCCGGAGTCAGAGGCTCAAGAACAGGGAGAGAGAGTGTGTCCAATGCCATTGTCACATCTATCACTAATGAATGAAAACTGGAGGAAAGGAGGAATGGAAGAAAATTGCAAAGAAAATTAAATTAAACTCTACAAAATCAATTTCACGCAAGAAAATTAGGTAGATTAAGTCAAAAGGGAATAAAAGAGAACGGTTTTGCAACACTCAAGAGGAAGATAACACCAAAATAAACTAGTCTAAAAATTTTGCAAAACTCTCCTAAATAAGATTCTTATTCAAACATACCCATTGCGGACAGCCGTAGCATCCGCCACAGTGGCAGGCATGATAAAGAAAGAGTTGGCTGACACAGCATCTTGGAAACGATTGATGTAGCGTAGGAAGTAGGGCAGGTTGAGGCACACTCGAAGCAGTTTCTCAGACCCACCTAAAAAGATGACGTAAAGCTTATTAAAAAAGGAGCGACGTAAAAATCAGACCAAAGATGGCGTTTTAGCAGAGACAGGTTTAGGCTCACCAAGTTCCTGTAAGCTCGACACATTCTGAGATACAAAGGCATTTTTCATTTTGGCCTGAAGAGCCTGGTCAGAAGTTTGGTCGTCGCAGTCACTCTCCGTCTGTAGAAAATAAAGTGAAACATAAGATAAGATGTCCTTTATTTGTCCCACAATGGAGAAATTCCATTGTTGCAAGGCAGAATTCAAGAACAGCAGGTGAATAAAAACATGCAATAAAAAAACAAGATAAACATGTTTATAGACTAATCAACTGTGCAGGGAAAGCAAAAAAAAACAAATAAAAACGTACAAATCGTATGTACAGTAAGTGGCTATGCCCATTACTTATGTGCAGTGCAGCATATGTACAGAATAATTAGCAGGTAACAACTGGCAGTATTTTGAGGCTTAATTTTGGTGAAGCTTTGGGCTGTGACTGGCTGTGAGGTGTCATTGGTTCATGAGGCTTCACATTCCCCATCTTCAGAGTACACAGGTGGTGCAAGCGAAGACTGAAGTGTTTCATCCAAAAACACAAAGACAATAGGCACTGGTGGTTGGCAATCACATTGAGGGCTGCAACAAGTTCATCAATTAATTGCAACTGATAAATTATATAAAAAATTGTACACTAATTTAGTAATTGACTAATCGTTAACTGCTCTATATACATACTCCAAAACATGGCATTAGCGAAGAGGTTTTAAGACAAAGCAGGAATCGCACAAAAATGACACAGGAAATGTGTAAATTTTGTGTTTATTATGTGTAAATATTCTCCACCACCACATCGTGAAATGGCTTCGCTGCAGCTTTGTCTGGGAATATTTTTGTAAAAACATTTAATCCAAACAATTAATTGATAAATCAAAAGAACAACCACTAGCCTCAAAATAGCCGTTAGTTGCAACCCTAATCAAAACACCAACTTTTGGATTATACAACAAAAGCGATCTGCTGTGATAGAACGCACGTTCTCATTGAAATTTGTTGACAAGTGACAAAATGTTGACAAGTTTTAGTGTGCAGTAAATCTAAAAATGAACATACCTGCATGTGCGCTGCTGAAGGGGAGGCCAAGATGGTGGTAAGGTCCGGGTTAAAAACTGAAGTGAGCTGATTAAAGAAGTTCATCTGTACTTCTTTTTGTCGAAGCTCAGGGTTCACAGTAGCAGTGGGCAGTTCCTTCTGATCTTCCACTGACAGACGGAAAAATATATTTTAAATTTCAAAACTTTTTAAGGACCCAGCAACATTCATTCATTCATTCATTTTCTACCGCTTGTTCCCGTTAGGAGTTGCAGGTGACTGAAGCCTATCCCAGTGTCTTTGGGACTTAGGCGAGGTACACCTTGGACAGTGGCCACAGGGTTAACACAGAGACACAGACACGGACAGACAACCATTCACTCTCACATTCATTCATTAGGGGCAATTTAGAGTTGCCAATGCCTGCCACACATGCATGTCTTTGGACGGTGGGAGGAAGCCGGAGAACCCAGAGAGAACCCATGGTAACACAGGGAGGACATAAAGACTCCACCCAGAGAGATTGCGTGATGTTTGTCTGGTCCGCGAATCGAACCCACAAACGCCTTATTAGGAGGCAAGAGCTCTAACCGCTCTACCACCATGCACCTAGCGACATATTTTTAGTAAATAGATTTATTTAGCAGGCAATAATTGTAATCGAACATCAGAGACTTGTTGAATATCTAGTTCTAAGTATTTTGTTTTCACATATTATATACAGTACAAACCCTGACTTGCTGGCTCTCTCTGTTGACAGTATAGGACTTATTGTGACTCCACTTACCATCTGAAAGGGTTTTGACGGTTTGAGGCAATTTGGCAGACTTCATCATAGCTGTGAAAGTAATGATTTCTGTGCGGTCCAGTCTGCTGCAGCCAGTGCAAAGTCCTTTTATGAGAAGAATCAGGTGTTTCTGAGGATGAGCAAACATACCAAATGCATTTTGAATTACACATTGCAAGGTAAGAACTTGTAAGAGATTTGAAGTTCAATAGTACGGTTGATAGACACTAAAACTGAGCTGTAACTATGTGTGTTGTGGAAAGGCTATGGCTAATCAATGCTGATAAGTGTTGATTAGCTTGCATTATCATGGGATACTAAAAAGTAACATTTGAGGGGTCTTCATATAAAACAAAGTCTACTAATTTGTCAAATGTTTTATATCGCAAACCAGTGTACCTGATACAGATATGTAAATACGTTTGGCTCTTTTTGACGCTTGTTTCTTACCTGTGATACTGCACATGCTTCATCCGGATTCTCCAGCCGCAACAGCGAGAACTCGATCAGTACTTTGCATGCTGTTGCCACTGACAGCAACTGATTTCTTGGTACTAGAGACACAGTTTGAGGGTTAATTCATGAACAAGAAGACAGTACGGGCTGTAGACGTATGGTGTTTGAGAAACATTTGTTTGATACATACTCTGTCCACATACTGTGGTGATGTAATGAGCGGAGAGAGCCACAAATGATGAGTAGAAAGGCTCATACTGCTTGTCGTGGTGTAGAATATCTGTTTCACTGAAAAAAATAAGAAGGCAAAAGGGACATTCAAAACCAATGACCAACAGATTCTCTTTGTTGTATTTTAATTACATTAAAAGATGCATAATATCAAGTATGTTGCGGCATGAAGTACAAACAAACTTCCTGCTCTATCTCGCGTCATGCAAACTAACCTATCATTTAACAATACTGTAGCCAAGAGCAAAAACTAGACTTGCATATAAGAGTATGTATAGAGATATATTCAGAGACAAGCTGATAAAGTCTACAATAACCCCAAAATAAACACATATTGTGCACAAGCTAAATAAAAAATCTGTTTGTTCCTAAATACTGTGGAGAGTAGAGTTGTCAAAAGGTATCTATACCCAGATACTAATAAACAACACTTTATCTAATATCACAAAGTATTGATACTGAACATAAATAGGACAATGTCGATACGAATGTCTATACCATCCCTCTCCATTTTACGCTACAGCAGTCCTGTCAAAATAAAGCCTTCAAGCCAGGAAAATCTAAAAATCTAAACTATTAGACTACAATTTTTTCTACTGTACCCCCAAAATTTGGGGGAGCAATTTTAAACACAAAATAATAGTACTTTCTTTATGTTACCATGGGGTCTTGTAGCTCTGATAAATCTCAAGACTGTTCAGGAAAAGACAAATTTCCTCCTGTATGTGATTTTATTTTAATAACTACATACTTATTTGAGCAAGAACCAATATTTGCTCAAATGAGTTTCTAGTTTCGATAGAAATGTTAATAACCCTAATTCAAGCCTTTCCTTTAGTATCAAAATCAGTTTGACAACACTAGTGCAGAAGTTTTAAATATTATGTATGGTTGATAGTTTCAACAACATAAATACCTTACACTTAATTTGTCAAATTATTTAAAAGATACTAGTACTGTATTTTGCAAAACCACCAAAGGACCTTTTCTGACCTGTGGAAACTCCTGTGTGGAAAAATAGTCAGGTCCTATACATACATATGCTCTACTTGAGGTACGTAAATGACTAAAGCTCCTACATTTGTGCAAGTTCCTAAATTTGTGCATTATCATATGGTGGCAATGTAGTGTGCCTATGCAATGTGTCCCACGTGGACACATAACGTAAAAAGGAGCACATTATAGGAAATGTGAACCAATGAATTGTATTGAACTTTTTGTTTTAGTCTATTTTTTACCACGGCAAAACATTAAGAAAATAAACTCTTACACTAAGTTTTCCAAAAATGTCAACAAACCCAAACAGCGGCTGTGTTTCGTTTTGAGTAAAACTAAAGCCAGGCGTGTTGCCAGGTGCACCACAAAACGAAAACAACAGAGAAAAGCTCTTCAGTTGAATGCAGTGCACACCGTAGGCCTGTTTCAAGGGAGTGTCAAGTGACTGACAGCCAGGATCTGTGCTAGTTAGTTAACGCTGAAATAAAAACAATAATGTTATATAGTGGTGCTTTGTGTTTATCAACTGATTACCACAAGTAGTGCTGTCTTATTTCCACTGAATTAAATCAGGAAATAAAATGTGGCACCGCAAGCTTACACCAAAATATTATATGAACAGTGGTGTGTTACCGAACAAACAAGTCAATTAAAGATTATGAAGATCATTCACTCGTATTGTAATAACAGCATATTTCTACACAAGCTCAAAGTGAGTGAAGGTCCCCGCCTACTTCAGCTCAGACAGATGTTGAAACTGCATTCTCAGCTTTTCAGTACTTTGTCACGCAAAAACAGAAAAAATTTCTTTATCATTGCCAAGTAACTAAATATCCATCCGGTATAGTAAGCTAAAGTATTCAAATATAAAATGTGACATTGTAAAGTGAAGGCATAGGGCCCATTGCCCATTTCAGCTGCTAATGTTTGTGTTAGCTAGCTAATGATGAAGCAAAATTTCAACACGCTGCTTTCAGTTATCCAACACATTCTGTGCCACCTTGCATTTCTGGTTTAACACTGCAGCTGACAAGCAAACCAATACTTAAAGCAATGTGACATAGCTACAAAGACGGAAGAACCCAACGCGTTTAAAGTAAGTTGGCTAAACATTAGCACGAGAGCTAACGCTCGAACTGCTTTGGTGCAGTGCAACTTAAGCCAATGTAACTTGATGCTAACTGAGAGCTAAGTTAGCATGTTAGCCGACCAGCTGACTCCAGAGTGACCACAGCCCAAACCGAGCCCCAGAAACTCCAAACGAGTTGACATTCCACGCCTCACCTGTTTATTATAGAGCCGACAAGCTGAGGTAGCTCCTTCGTTTCAAAAGCGGTGTACGAGGCTGATAAAAGCGGTCGTACCGCCGCTGTCCATTCGTGTTCATCTCCTCCGCTTGACGCCATCTTGAAATCCCACAGAAAAAAAAGCTTGAGCCAAAAGAAAGCTCACAGGGGGCGCTCTCAACAGATCTGTGTCCAAGCATCAGGGTGGGTCCCCTCCACAAACTACTCCCCAGTGCAAGAGGGCAAGTACAGGGAGAGCGATACTAAAGCAAAGCAACTACACCCTAGAACTAGTGCTTGTGGTTGCAATGGCCTTATGGTACATAATAACAATTAGGCTATCTATAAACATATAACACTAAATTAACATTTCATCTTTTGGGGGAAATGTCTTGCACAATGGCCAACTGCAGTTATAAATCTATGGGTTCAAGCTGATCTTTGAGTGAACATCTGTAAACCCAACCCAGCTGTGCTACATCACACAAATTCATTTATAGACATATAACAACTGAATCAAATGTCAGATCGCTACGGCAGATCCCTCAAATAATGGCTGTCATAGGTCTGCATAGGTCTTTCTTTGTTGTTCACCTGTGATAAAGTCCACTGTTTGATTCTGATTTGGAAAGGCCGATTCCTTTATGGAAGCCAAGTGAGACAAAACAAACAAAAAACAAACAAACAACCAGAGCTGGTTCTCCATCAAAAGTGGGCGATCAGAGAAGAAGGGTCTTTATGGGAGGAATGGGCAGGAATCCAATGGTTACTAATTTCCTCAGAACACAGGTGCAGGTGGGACACAGCTCACTACAGCTGCATAACACTGTTCTGCTATTGGCTTTAACTTTCAGACTGAATGTACATTGGTCCGACACGTCCAAGCTGAGATGTCAGCTCAGAGCACAATTTTGTTTTGGATTATATGTGTTTGCATGTTTAATATTATTTCTCTTATGAGAAATGTAGAGAAGAGAGCAGGGATGTTTGTCCTGAGGCCCATCTGCACATGGGCTCCAAAAAGCTCAGCACGTGTAACCAGCAGACGAATGCTTTTCCTTTTTTAAAGGATTTTTTAGCTAGCAGGCTTTACTTGACAAGACAGAACACAGGGATGAGATTGAGGAATGATATGCAGTATATGGTCCGAGCCAGATTGAATCTCACGACCCTGCAGCCACGCCCCAGACAGTAGGCATAAGTGCTATGCATTCAGCCACAAGCAGCAGGAGAACAGGCTCTTGGTGCTGCTTTGTAGCATTCAGCATATAGTATGTTTCTATAAATTAGATCATTAGATTGAATGGGAATTTGAACATCAAACCGTCCTTGAACAGACACAGTGGGCCTTAACAGGTTATGACTAAAAATATAGTATATAATCAGCTGTAATACTAATTGGAGGAATTAATGCAGGTCTGATGTAAAAAGCTTTTCTACTAATTAACAAACCAAACCAATGGCATAAATGAGCTTTCTGACTGAAGTATTAAGTTCCAATGCAATTAAAATCAATGGAAGCACGAAGCACAATTACAGCCTGCCTCACATAAACAGATTACACAAATGGGCCTAATAAAATCATTTGACTGACCTTGTGTGTGACCCAATTGTCTTTGACTGCACCACAAAAATTAATATGTGAACTACAACAGTAAATAAAAAAAACCCAATGAATGAAGTTATGAAGTGCATGGAACTAATTTGCCCCATTAATAGATTTAAATGTCTTCATGTCCATCAATTGGCCCATAATTTCAAATGTGGATGGTGGGCAGGGAAAATTAGCATAATTAATGAGCATTTTTGTTTTTTTCATTAATGAAAACGGTTTTCTAAAATCATCAGGACAAGAAGCAAACACATAAAACACACAATTCACAAAATAAATAAATGAATAAAAAAATAGATAAAACTGAATGTGAAAGGATTTGATTGTACAAAAGATTTCATAAGAAACATTAGACACAAGGCATAAAACACAAAGACTATGTTGAACACTTTGAAAATAAAGAATAGTTTAATTATTTATAAATGACAAGATATGGAAGAATACACAATATATACAACACAAGAATTTTGAAACTACAATTACATTATTATATTTCTTTTAGATATGTTTATACAATGTCAACAATGGATAGTTTTTTTTTAAATTATTGGTGAACATTTTAAGGATTTATGTATTGGAGAAAATTCTGTTTTGAAGACATACAGAATCAGAAAGGTTTTTATTGCCATTGTTGGTGAACAAAATTCACAAACTAGGAACTTTCTTTGGTACTAAGGTGCAACATAACTTAAAGGTAAAAAGTATAGACTGTGCTAAAATAAGATAAAACAGGGGCATGCAAAATAAAATATGTGTAAAAGAAAATCTATCTATCTATCCATTCATTTATTTATCCATCTATTTATTTCTATGCAGTATTGCTAGAGTGAATCATCCATGACAGTGGGGCGGCTGGAGGAGGAAATGTCATTGTGTCCTTAAGCAAGACGCTTCACCCACATTGCATAGTATGAAAGTGGTGCGAATGATTGGTGGTGGTCAGAAGGGGCGATGGTGCAGATTAGCTGCCTTGTTTCTGACAGTCTGCCCCAGGGCAGCTGTGGCTCCACAGCTGTAGCTGTAGCTGACCATCGTCGAGTGAATGAATAATACAATGTGAAGTGTCTCTGAGTGTCATGAAAAGCTCTAAATACGTATGAGGCATCATTGTCCATAAAATTGTAAAACTCCTGAACACTAGATGGCAGTCTTCAGCCCTGTAACGACAACGTTGACATTTGTCCCTTCCGGCTTCCTCTTCCCCTGAAGAGCAAGCCCATTCTGATCTGCTGCAATGGCTAAACTCATCCTACCGTTCTTGAAATTTCTTGTGCTTTTCTGCTCAGTCCAGGCTGTGTTTGAGGACCAAGTTGGGAAATTTGACTGGTAAAACATACGTAGTTTAATCGATTTGTTTTTGCAATGATTTAAATACATTTCAATATAAAAATCAGCCAATGCTAACACCCTCCACACACCATAGCCGCGATCCGACTGATTTAAGCTGAGTGTATAGAAATGTTTGGAAAAGGACTAGAAAAGACGATTTTATTTTATTTTATTTTGTCCTACCAAAACAAACAGCAGAGCCGAAAAGACAATTGCTTCTACAATAATTTCCTGAACGTAAACAAGACAGACTTTTAATCATTACCATGTAACTTTTATAAATAATCACATTTCTTTCTCCAAAGTCTCCAAACCACATGCTTTTACTGACAGAGGTTTGGCTGTGACCCTCTTGAATAAAAAGACACAAACTCACAAATAAATTCACCGTTAGACATGACAGAATCGTGATTAATTGCACAGCCCTGCCTGACTTAATACTGGCCGCTTGTTTTTCCACAAGCTTGATTATTTTGAATTGGCAAGGAAATTTGAACATTGTACACTGTATCCTGTCAGCTGATAATGGCCAGGGTCCTAGAAGATGGTGTCATAAGCTTAGCATTGCATTTAATATAGCATAGATTTGTTTGAAGAAATGTTAACATATTTTGGGTTGTCGTTAAGAGTTTTATTGTTTAAAAATTATTTACACACTGATGGAAAATGGAAATGGAAAAATGTGTGTTAGTCAAACAAGATTGTATTGGATTTCAACATGTAATTCTGGTGTCACTGTAAACCAATGACTGCCTTCTCACAAGCTTTTTTCTCTTTACCCCCAGGAGGCAGCAGTATGTTGGCAATGTCCGCTTTGCTCATTTTGACAGTCAGATTCAGTCCTCCAAAAAGGTTCTTGTAGCCACAGAGAAGAATGTTTTTGCAGCTATCAACACAAGAACTGGAGAGCTATGTAAGTTACTACTACTCTGATATAGTTAATGTGTAACACAGATAAATAAAAAATACAAATCAAATTAATTGAAATTAACCATTGTTTTAGTATGGCGGCATGTTGACAAAAATGGACCAGAAGGGAACGTTGATGCTCTTTTGTTGCAAGGGACAGGTAATATTCTGTACTTTGATATCATGTCTTGGTTCGTAGTTTTACCATGTCTTTCCTCCAGATGCAGTCATGGTGGTCGGTAATGGCCGGTTGCTGCGCTCTTGGGAGGTGAATGTCGGTGGATTGAACTGGGAGATTGTGCTTGATTCTGGAAGGTACTTTATAATGAATTAACTTGTTATAGTATATTAAAGCATTTACATAATTGCGTGTTTAAACTTAATGTATATATTTGGTAGTTTCCAGTCTGCGTCATTAGTGGGACAGCAGGAGCACGTCCGATATGTGGCTGTTTTGAAAAAGACTGCCGTCTCTCTTCATTACCTTTCCAATGGACATCAGAGATGGATTGAGAATCTTCCAGAAAGGTAGGAAAGACCAGCAGCACAAATATGTGGTATATGTGGTAGTTATCTTTAAAATGTATGTTGTATTGATGAAATCACAAATGATACACACTGCATATTTTTACTATTTCTTTTTTGTTACAGTGACACAGTGGATTACCAGTCAGTGTATTCTGATGGTACTGGAGAGGTTTTTGTTCTGGGCCTTGTCCCTAACTCTCACATTACAGTGGTGGTTTACAGCCTGGACGATGGAGAAATACTGAAACAGGTATGAATGAACAGATTAAAAAAAATATTCTTCCAACTTTTTTGCATTATTCTACCACTCTTCAGTTGTTGGTCATTATCCTGTTTGGGTAATTACCAAAAAATGTTTGCAGATGGAGTCAATTTTGTTTTAGTGTTTTAGTTTTGATATAAATGTTTTGTGTCCAGTTTACAGTTAAAGCTCCGTGGCTGTCTAACCTCCAGTCCAGCTGCTCTGTCATTGGAAAGGGCATGTTGACCTGTGTGGACCTGCACTCTCTGTCCCTAAATATGATCGATGTGCACTCACAGTCTCCAATCAATCAGATCCCACTGCAGGTACACGGCATTATTTTTATTTAGTGTCACCACTTCTGTGTTGTATGTATTTTTAAAACTTACATAAAAGGATGATACAGATTAATTTTGACAATATTTTACGCATTGCTACTCTATTGAATATTTGATACATACTACATTAAACAATAATAATGGACTAAAGTGACTTGCCCAGTTACACAAAATATCACAATTTTCTTGCAGCCAGATAATGATTTTGATTTTATCACAATTCATGTACACTTAGTACTGCATATTCATAGAGCCGTAAATGTATAAGTAAAGGTAAATAAAGTGTGATCTTCAGAAAGTTCACACTCAGAACATGACAGAGGCTGACCAATAAGGAGTGTGTGTGGAAAAGAGTCTGTTTTTAAGAAAATGAGCTGCATTTGACAGAAAGTAAGTGAAATACGGTATGGCGACTTCACAAAAAAAGGAGATTGTCACAAGGATCAGATCACAATTCGATTTTTATTGCCATATCGCCCAGCCCTACGCTTGACTGCTTTGTAATAAAATTGATTTATTTATTTTATTGCCCTTTGAAATGAATCGTCTCTTTTTCGAGGGGGTTCATAAAAAATAAGGAAAGTTTGTTCTTTATGTAATTTTGTCTTTTTATGGCCGACACAATGGATTTTCAGCCCTAAAATGTATATTTATTTTGCTCCAGTCGATTGGTCTGGAAGTTTCTCCTGATTTCCGCCCAGTGCTGGTCTCTTCCCAACCCAACGCAGCTCGACCTCCACTCTCAGAGTTCTTTCTCCAGACTGGACCTGACCAACATGTGCTACTACAACTCAACAAAGGACAGATAATGACCCTCAGGGATTTTAAACCAGTATGTTCTTGATACATATTTATTTTGCTTGTATTAAATTGTGAACTTGTCTACATTTGTACTCTGTTGAAGTCTGACTGTTGAAATATATATTTTTGTACAGGCCATGCTGGTTTCATTTGCTACCACTGGAGACAAGACTGTTGTTGCTGTTATGTCGCCCAAAAACAAAACGGTAAGTGGTACATTTACATAATATTGTTTTGTGATGGCAATAATGTAACCATACAACTTTTGTTTCTAGGCTTCTAGTATTAACCTCTTCAGTGCTGAAACAGGTCGCAGACTTCTAGACACAACTCTGATTTTTACCATGGATCCAAATGGAGGAAATCCAGAGAAGGTTGGACAACCTTCTTTCCTGTCATCATAAAATTATAAAGTTGCAGAGTATAACGTGTGTGTACTTTATCTTCTTTATCTTTATCTGCAGCTGTATGTGCAGGCGTTTCTGAAGAAGGATGACTCTGTGGGCTACAGAGTGATGGTGCAGACAGAGGACCACCAGCTCACCTTTATCCAGCAGCCAGGTATTTAACCTTTGAACAAAGTCTTTTGAAGTCTGTTGTAATGAGTAATTGGTGAAAGACAAGGTCAACTTTAAGTCACTTCTTGTTACTGCCACGGGAGGGCGCTAATCACACAATTTTGTCTTAGCTGGGTTTTCAAAGGTAATAATTCAATACATGTTTATTAAAATGCACTTATAACATTATACTGGGTAAGATTGTATTTAAATGTGTCTTTAAAATCTGTGTTTTTTTCAGTTTGTTAAATAAGTGTCAGAAATGGTGACAAAAGTACCTACTTTAGTTTGACTTAAACTGCAAATGTAGTCCTTTAATGTTTAACATTCTGCCTGTGTAATTAGGAGAGGTGAATATTTGATTGTTGTTTTCCAGGGCGAGTGATGTGGACCAGAGAGGAGGCCCTGTCTGATGTGGTAACCATGGAAATGGTAGATCTGCCGCTCACAGCCACACAAGCAGGGCTTGAGGGAGAGTTTGGCAAGAAGGCTGGTAAATGATACACAAAAATCAGTTCAATTTTATTTGTAAATCACAGTAATGTTACAGCATTTTCATAAAAGGGCATTTCATTTTCCCAGCACAACACTACGCTGTGCAAACTGCTTACTAACTCACTGATTGCTTACACAGTTTGGTGTTTGCTTCTGGTGTATGTTGCTTCACTTGCTTTTGCTTTGTCTTCCTCTAATGCTTCACTTGGACGCAGCCATTCAAGGTAACGGCTCCTCTTGTCTTTGTTGAGTGTGATGTTTCGGTGTGATTATTATATGGTCAGAATATTGTATGGCTCTTTGCGATTGTGCTGGAGGGTAGGCAGAAATATATCAAGTCTTGTATGGTGTTTTACATACTCATTCTGGTAAGGTGGGTGAAATGTCCTGCCCAAGGACACGACAACTTACAAAAAAAGATTTACTTTTTCAATATCTTTAAATGTATTATAGATTTTAGGGTTAAGGAAAAAAGTTTACGTTGGTAATATTCTGTAAACACGTAGGTTGGTTTGTATATGACATTCAGCCATGCAGTTTGTATAGTTTAGAGTTATTACACCAAGGTGTTTTTAAAAATTGTGTCTAAGTCATACCCTACTCTAAGTTTTTTTTAATTGATTTAAACTGTATGCCCAGTTAGCTAAATACTTTTTGCTTCTTTACACTATCTTCCTTAAATGCCTAAAATGCCCTGATTATCATTTCTTATCATCCCTCCATTTCCCTGCAGATGGCCTGATGTCCATGGTCCTAAAGAGATTATCCTCTCAGCTGATCCTGCTCCAGGCCTGGGCCACCCACCTCTGGAAACTCTTCTATGATGCCCGGAAACCACGGAGCCAAGTCAAGAATGAAGTTACCATCGAAAACCTGTCACGAGATGAGTTCAACCTGCAGAAGATGATGGTCATGGTGACTGCATCTGGAAAGGTACAGGAATTGGATTTAGCTTCTTAGACCAAACATGTCAACAAGATTCTGTATAGTGACTAAACTTTTTATATTTGCAGCTTTTTGGCATTGATAGCAAGACTGGCACCATTGTTTGGAAGCACTATCTGGAGAATGTCCCCTCAAACGCAGCTTTCAATCTGATGGTCCAGAGAACAACGGCTCACTTCCCTCACCCTCCACAATGCACCTTGCTCATCAAGGACAAGGTAATGGCCACCAGACCTTTTCGCCTTCATTCAGTATGGCATGTTTGAAATATGAAGTAATATTGTTTTGTTTCCCATTAGGAAACAGGCCTGGCTACGCTCCATGTTTTTAACCCCATCTATGGAAAGAAGAGCCACATCAATCCCCCTCTTCTCCCCCAGCCCATTCTCCAGTCCATGCTTCTGCCGCTGATGGACCAGGATTACGCCAAAGTTCTTCTGCTCGTAGATGACCAGTACAAAGTAAGCTGCTATTCGATTTAGCTGTTCACAAATTAAAACTTTTCACTTTGAAAAAAGAATAATTTTATGTATTTATCTGGGATATAAAGTAATTTGTTGCATGCTTGTGTAAACACACAAACATACTGTATTTTAACCCTCATTTCTTTTTTGATACCTAGTGATTCTCAAACTCTCAAACCTCAAAGGTTTATAAATGCAGAGAGAGAAAATCAATACCAAAACCAATATGTATATCCCTTTGTCAATTAAGGATTTTTATTGCTGAGTGCCGAGTCCCTCGGATTTTCTCTTCATTTTTAGCCTTTTTTTCCATGGATCCTTGAAGAGCACCTGATTTTTTAATGACATCACCCCTGCAGCACTCACTTATCTCTGCCTCAAAGGTTTAAATTATAAAATAAGCCAAAATCTGAACTATATTTTCCTTATTCTGAAAAAGCCAAGGGAAAATCAGTAGTAAAGAACATTAAAACCTCTTGCACATTTAGACAAAACACAGAAAATGTATACGTTTTTAAAAATTTGATGTCTTTTCAGGTGTCTGCATTTCCATCAACAAAGAACGTCCTGCAACAGCTTCAAGAAGTAGCCTCCTCCATTTTCTTTTTTCTTGTCGATGCAAATCAGGGGAGGCTAAGTGGATACAGGCTAAGAACCGTGAGTAGTTACACTTTCAAATGCTCACTTTTATGAACGTGTAAGAATTTTATTTTGTATAATTGTGATTCCAGGACTTGTCGACAGAGCTGATCTGGGAGGTGGTGATTCCCGCAGAAGTGCAGAGGATAGTTTCTGTGAAAGGGAAGAGAGCGAATGAACACGTCCATTCTCAGGGCAGAGTCATGGGAGACCGCAGCGTCCTGTATAAGGTAATGACCGCAACTCAACATATCATACTATAACTTATTTAGCCTTTTTAATGTCTAGGATCAAGACATCTTAATAGGTTAAATGAGTTAAACTATGGAATTAAGAAATACATGACAATTAAACTGAAAGAGAAGCATGTATGATTTATCACTGACTGAATAAAATCTGACTTCAAGCTAAAAAGCAAATGATTCTACTTAAATGATGAGAAAGCTGCCCACTACTTGTTTAATATCTGGGAGTCTTGCTCAGGCTTGTCCCCGTCACACCCTTGTTCCCACACATCACACCCTCCCGCTGAATCAGTGCCTATTATTTGGCGGGTGGGTGTAAAATGACTGAAATCTCTGCTAATCAAAAGACACTGTGAATTACCTCTGACACAAGTGTACTTTGGTTTCTTCATTCGTGTGACTCTCCCCATTTTATAATTCTCCCTCTGAATCACTTCCATTCATCCTCCGTCTAGATAATAGTACGGTTAACCAGGTCTTTCTTTTTGTGTAAATTACGGCCTATTTTTAGCGCTAGGTGAATCATTTGTACTCTTGTATGAACACTGTTCCACCTCGAAGCGCATTACTAGAATTAAGGGCTGCAATGGTTATCGTAATATCATACAACATTAGAGCTGAACGATTTGGGAAAAATATCTATTTGTGATTTTTCTGAGCGGTATTGAGATTATGATTAGATTTGCGATGTTTGTTTTAATCATGGGATTCTGTTCAAAGTTCACATTTTAAACACAACCAGGAGAATTGACAAAAAAACTGAAATATGAACTGACAAACTAATAAATGAATCTGCGGGAATTTCCTGTTTTTGTTGCGTTTAGTATTGTTCAGAAAACGAATTTTTTACATTTGAATGTTGAGTGGTGTAACTCGCATAGATCTAACAAATGCCAGGCACTGTGTGGCTTGCCTGAGCATCGTGAGATCTGACAATTTGCTGAATGTCCTCCCTGTTCTCACCACATCCTTCAGCTAAGGTCCTGACCAAACCTAGCTCAAGATCTAGTGATGGTCACAGTGCAGCGACCACTGCTTCTGACAGAAGCATTGAAGGATGGGTTAAATGCAGAGGACATATGCTGTATATAAATCCGTAAATGAATATTTTTTCTGACATCAGACAAGATCGGACATTTGACAAGGTGGTATGGCCATTTAGTCTGTAATCATATTTTATTTCGTTTTAAGTTTAGATTAAAATGGCACACAAATATTATCCATCTATTTAGCACCATTAAAATTGCAGTAGGAATATTAGTTTTATTTCTCTTCCACTCAGTACCTGAACCCAAACCTATTGGCCCTGGTGACGGAGAGCACCGATCAGCACCAGGAGCGCAGTTTTGTGGGGATCATTCTCATCGATGGCATCACCGGAAGGATCATCCACGAGGCCGTGCAGAGGAAAGCCAAAGGTCCAGTCCACATAGTGCACTCGGAGAACTGGGTGGTGGTGAGTAGGAGGCGCACAGACTAAATAACCAGGATTACTAACCGCATTCCTGTAAACATGTAATGGAAAAGTGCAGAGGTTTAGTTTACAAAGCTAAAGATGAGAACATATTTGTGGAAAAATGTAGGAGGGGCAGAATATGAAGGTCACTACAATTACAGAGTTTAGCACACAAGAAAGCATACATTTTGAGGCTGTTTTTTGTGTGTTTGACATCAAAGCAGACAAGATTGTTTGATCAGTAAGAATCACCCAAAATTATGTCTATTTACCCTTTTTGTTCTAAGGGCAGACTTTTAGATACAATTTTAATTATAACACAATAGCTGGTTTGAGAGCAGCTAACTAACAGTATAGAAAGGTTCACAAAAAAGCTATGGCATCAAGGAGAGTTTTAAATGCATGATTGATTTATTCTTACAGACTATTCCCTGATGCCTCAGCGTGCCACATATGTTGGTTGAAATAATTATTTAAAATTACTTGAGTTTACTGGTCAGGGAGGCACCCAATGTTTTTTACCAGAGATGAGCAAGCATTTGTTCTAGATTAAAAACCAAATACGGGTTTGTTTCATTTTTCTAAATTGGTTTACCGACTGATTCCATTTTCTAACCTGTTTTGTCTGTTCTGTCTGCGCCACAGTATGAATACTGGAGCACTAAGTCTCGCAGAGTGGAATTCTCTGTGATAGAGTTGTATGAGGGGATGGAACTCTACAACAGTACAGTCTTCAGCTCCCTGGATCGACCGTTCGCTCCTCAGGTCCTACAGCAGTCCTACATCTTCCCCTCCGCCATCTCTGCCATGGAGGCCACCCTGACAGAAAAGGGCATCACCAGCAGACATCTCCTAAGTGAGTTACCTTCATTTTAGAGTCATTCAACAAGGCATTCATCTAAAATAAATACTGGAAGACAAAATGGACTACTTATAAGTATGTCATCTACCTGTTGAATTAAAGAGAATTTTTAAATAGGGGAAAACTCTCAGTGCTACATAACAAAAGAAAAATCTATTTTAAATTAATGACCGTCTTCATGTTTGGTTATGTTGCCAGTTGGTGTAATCTATTTTAAGTGAAGATGCAGTTTCCTGGTGTACCACTTGGGGCACTGGGAAGGCCCTATTTTTACTTTTTTTTTTTTTCTAACTTACAATATTTTACAAATTGACTAAACAGAAAATAAAAAAGTAGTGGCCTACTCATTCCTTACTTACTCTTAAAAGTATTGTCATGATTTGTCCATAGAGTGACTGAAATGCCTAATTTTGAAGTTATGCTGCAAATGTCATTAAGTGCAGCAGCTCAGTCAGACTTTCCCACTTTCTGAGACAAGAACAGTCCACTCTGTGTGAAGACTCAGCACACTGCAACAAGACTCTTGTTTCACTTCAGCTTCAGGTGTGAGACTTTTTCTATTCTCACCACACAGAGCTTGCTGTAATTTTTGCAATAAAAAGTGTTTTAAATTAAAGGTGCACTACATAAAATTGCTGGGGGCTGCTTGTCTCCATTGTGTTGGAATTTTTTGCCTGAAATATTCCTCTGTATGGTATTAAACATATTTTTATTGCTCAAAAATACCTTGAAATATATTTTCATGTATTCTAACTTTACCTCTGCCAAAAGTATATTATTGTAAAATGTTTAAGTTTGTGTTTTTATTAGGTTTAGTTTTAGTAAATAAAAAATGTCAGACAATGATTTTACAGTAATTTTTCTGTTAAAAAAAAAAAAAAAAAAAAAAAAAGGTATTGGCCTACTCATACCTGTTGTCTTCCTTTCGTCAGTTGGTTTGCCATCAGGAGGCATTTTATCTCTACCTAAGATGTTCCTGGACCCCCGCAGACCGGAGATTGTGTCTGAGCAAAGCCGGTAAGTGCGCTATGAATCGTTTATTACAGTATGTTTTGGTTTATTATGACTTATGATCTTTTGTTTTGGGGTTTTCAGTGAAGAAAACTTGATCCCATATGCTCCGGAGCTGCCAATCCGAACAGAGTGGTACGTCAACTACAATCAGTCTGTGTCGCGAGTCAGAGGGATCCACACTGTCCCTTCTGGACTGGAGTCTACTTGTCTGGTGAGTTATTCATTTTTCTTTGATCAGTTGCATGTTTTCAAATTGACCATCTGGTTCAGGGACAATTCAGTAATCTTTCTGCTGCTGCTTTCCATTTGGTCAGGTGCACACAACAGTACAAAAAAGTCCACATTACATCACAATTACAACTAACCTTTTTCATTACTGTTAGCTCAGTAAATACATAGTAAAATGTCACAATTTCAAATACATTAGATTGCTAAATTAGTTCATACAAATATTAAAAAGAATTATATGGTATTTTTACACTGAAAGAAGAACAAATTAGTTTACTGATGTTGGCACAGTTGGCACAGAAATTATTATAGACAATTTCAGACTGTCTGGAAGTTGGTTCCACAGCCTGATAGATAAAATAAAAAGGAGGTGGAGCAGCATTATTAATAATTGTGAATACCCTGGGAAAGACGCTTCACCCTAATTGTCCTGTAAACATTTGGGTTAAAAAAAAAAAAAAATCACTTTGCAAGCCTTACTCTCTGACCCCTGAACTATTCAAACGAAATTTTAACTTCTGTAAATGTGTTTTGCTGTGAGTAAAACCAAAATATAAAGCATAAATAAAGTTTATTAATTTCATATGTGTCCTTTTTTCAACTATTTACTTTTGATCCTAACATTGTAACCCTTTCTTTTGTAGGTTGTCGCGTACGGCCTGGACATCTACCAAACCCGCGTGTACCCCTCGAAACAGTTTGACGTTTTGAAGGACGATTACGACTACATGCTTATCTCCAGCGTCTTACTGGCTCTGTTCTTCGCTACAATGATCAGCAAACGCTTAGCTGAGGTTAAACTACTCAACCGGGCGTGGCGATAAACTGAAAACGCTGTCCAAAACGTACAAATGTATCCCATCTAACAGCGCCCTGAAGCTGCACTGAGAAGGACGAGCGAGTCTGCTGAGGATGTACCTGTGGTGTAACTTTGACTCGTAGGAATTGCACTGATGGGGGGAGGGGGCGAAGGGATTATGAGTTATGTGTGTGTTTTAACTTATTTTGTCGTATAACTGTTGGGGATGGGCGATATGTAGTTTCCAATATCAGTATCAGTGATATCTGAGGGGGGTTGCCAGATATACTGGTCTGATTTTGAAAATTTAACCAATACATTTTAATAACGATATATCTTCTAAGATGCCCAGCTCTCTGTGTGCCCATGTGTCATTCCCAGTTTGTCTGCAGTGCATCAGATTTGGCTTTTTAAGTAAATGGAAACAGTAATTGAGTTTATACAAACAGGAGACAAATTATTCTACATCCCAGATAAATACATGATGTCACTATTTTTTACAAAAGTTAAAAATGTATTTGTGAACGTAACTATAACTTTAAAATACATTTCTGGGCCTTGGTAATATCGGTATCTGCAACAGCAGCAAGATAAATATTGGTATCAGCTAAAAGGAAGCCATATCGGACCATCCCTAGGAACTATAATTGTGCCATTAAATTTAACTACTAAAAGCTAGATTAAGATTTATTAAAATCTGAGTTATACCTATGAAAAGAAAATCAATTGAAAGATTAAAATTGAAAGTGATGCTGGTATAGTTCCATACGACAGTTCTGCTGTTTTCATGTGATACTGCCAGTGAGTTTTGTGGCAGATGAACTGTGAATAATGTTAAGGGCGTGCTGCTGCGTGAATGGATATTCCAGGCTTTTAATGTGTCATAATTTAATTTCGAATGAATGCTTGTGGATTGTTCATGGTTTGATGTACAGGCTTCATCTTGAAATGAAACTGGTTTGCTCATTGACAACCATAACGTTTAAATTAAAAATTTCTCAACCAAAACTATTTTCTTCATGTTTTGCATGTATGAGGAGTGCCTTTTGTTTAACTCTAGACTCAAATTAAATATTTTTTGTAACATTCTGTAAACTTTGAGGAGTGGGAGAAAAAGTTATCACGGTCATTCAATTCATAGAGCACATTTAACGAGAACTTCAGTTGGTCAAAAATAGCGTAGAGTAAATTAATCCGATAATTGCATTTAAAAACAGACTGATTGTTCAATGTATGAATAAGTTACTTTATTTCTATAAATAGATTAAACATTAATGTTACATACTCTCAGAAACCTTTAAGACAAAATTACCAATGTAATGTACAGAAGAAGCTGTAAACACTGACAGTGTAACATATCTACAACATTAAGGACGGATAAATTCATCATGTTATTCAGTTCTTTGATTTGAACACATTTTTCATCCATCCATAAAAGACTTTATTAATAGGTATTCATGAGAATTTTATGTAATTTGTGTGAATATTGATACGTTTTCAATGAATAAAGTAGTTGCTTAATTATGTGTGGACACTGTTTACATTATTTGCCTCTTAATTAAACGTGAAAAGACTACATTACCTAACTACTCGTGCAGGTGATTTTATAACTAAACGCAAAATACTTCAATAAATTCAATTAAAAGGCTAATTGGCTATAACATGTTTGTTTTAAAATACATTTGATAAATTGTAATTTAATGATATCTATAAATACATTTAATTACAGTAAAATTTAAGCAGCAAAGTCATAATAAGACTCATCATGTCTGTACAAGCCCAGCTTGTACACAGTTAATAAGAGGAACAGTTCAGTCCTGGTTAGGCTCATTTCACTACACATGCAGACACTTTAGTAGGTACACTTACAATGGTTCAAAATGACTTCTAACAGGTATGAATGAAGCAGCTTTGCGTACTTAGTTTAGTTTAGATCTTTTATAGGAAGACACGTTTCTATTAATACCCATGTGTCCCTTGGATTGTCCCTTATTTAGGTTAGCCTGCATTCATTTTAGATTGTACACGGGGGACTCAATATTAGGCCAATATTGAATAATGCTCAACAATTTAAAAACAATTGTTACTGCATCTTTTAGAAGCACCAAAAATAGTGTACCCATTAAAGTGGCCATTGGGTATAGATCAGCCATTCCATAGTAGTTTTAAGAGGTATATCTCTCTAACATTGATTAAAATACTGGAATGTTAATTTTCTTGGTTTATACTTGAATACTGGCAGGTAACATATTACATCCTAAAGGGATTGAATGTAGTCGATTAACTAAACAAATAGTTGGCGATCTGAACCAGTTAAATGATACAAGTTCACCTTCAGACAATGTCCTGATGTCAAGTTCAAATCTCTTAAATATTATCATTTGCAAAAGTTCATTGATGTACTGCATTTAATCCCTTTATATGTATAATGCAATATCGCAATCATACATAACACTACGACCACTGGCTAGAGAAGTAAAAGCATCAGTATTATTCAGGTGATGCAGGTTGAGGGCTCTAATATTTATTCCTGGTTCCGAAAGAAAGTCTTTTTTATACGGGACATTATTTTGGGCAAGTGGTCATAATGCTATACCTGACTGGAGCATTACAATACCCCAAAGTAGTAGACAATCCCTCCCATTAACTTAAAGAGGACATATTATGCTTTTGTCTTTTATATATGTTGTCAGCTCAGAGGACCTGAAGAAGCTACTCGGATGAGTGCCAAAACTTCTTCACTCTGAAAATGTTGGTTCAGTTGACAGAATAAAATGTTCTATTGCTACCGCTAAAACATTTATGAATCACTCTATAAATCCAACTTAAAATGGGCAAATGATAAGGAAAAACAAAGGTTAACAGGTACTAAAAGTAAATTTTGCATAATATGTCCCCTTTAAACAGTCTTCACTTGTAATGACTATGGACCTCATTCAAACCTCCTTCATAACATCCCTTTACATATAATATTTATCGTTTTTTCCAGAAGCCTCCGTTTGACTTCCTCGTCGGTTCACTCTGCAGTCTGTCTCTCCTGGTGGCGCTCGCAGGTCGCCCTGGAGGTAGTAGAATGTAGTGTGTGGTACTGGCTTGCCTTCCATCTTTCAAAATCGGCACAATGCACGGTGAAGACGGAGTCGCATTGGGCACTCTTTCACTGTGGTGTCGCTGTAACGTCTTGCTAACATAATTTGGGTTAGCTGCAAAACTCTGCGTGGGCGGCATGACTCCATTGATGTAAATAGGGAGGCTTTTCGGGCTTGGCGTTCTGGGAGGGCAAGGCGGAACTAAAGGAACTCTTGGTGGGATTTTTGGAGGTTTATCGTCATTTGAAAGAGTCAGGTTTTTAGGTTTGATTGGTATGCGAGGTGGGACTTCCGGTTTGTCGTCGGGAATGGGAGGTACAGAGCAAGAGAAGCGCATTCTAGAAGTTGAAGTGTCCTGTTTGTCCCAAAATGCATCTCCGCTATCCCAGTTACTGGCCCCAAAAGGGTTGCCTCTATTGGGAAGTCTGTCATCACATCCTGGCCATGAAAACGCCAAATTCCCAGCATCTCTATCAAGCAAAGATACGTCCTGATAAGCATAGTTCACTTGTCCGTTTTGTCTAGTGTTAACATTATTGCTTCCTTTACATGGGACTTTGGGATAGGTCTTAGGGAGTAGGCATCGTCGGTCGCTGGTGAAAAACTCCACCTCCTGGTCAGCGGCTTCGTCCGACATGAGCTCCTCAGGATCCGGAAGAGGGGGTAAGGGTTTGGCCTCTCGTTGTCCCAGGAAGCTGCACCGTTTCTGCGCTGAAGGTACGACCTGGTCTCCTTCTTGTGGAGGTCGCAACAGGGATTCAGAGCTGAGGTAAGAGTCCGAGAAGTAAGGCGTCTGGGAGAGAGAAGCTGTGGATGGAGAGGAAAGCTGTTTAGTTTAGCTTCCAGAGTTTCTATCTGCAACAGCTGTTTATCTTATATATAATAATAGCCAAATAGTTGTTGTTGTTTTTTTTTTTTACAATGAATTTGATCTTGACAAGGCAGTGGTTCAACAGGTGAAATACTTTTGCTTTTCTGTTTATATTCCTTATTTTAATGCAAGGTAGAATCCTAATAGGTACTAAAAACAACAATAGATCAACAGAAGGTGGACAGTATAGAAAAAGTGAATTATATATTAACGTTGGAGATAATAATAATTGACTAATTGTGACTAGTCAGCTATAAAACTAATTGTGACTATCGACTAATTGTGACTAGTCAACTATAAAACAGTGTTTTGATAATCATTATTTGGACTATACACTCTAATTGATTTTAATCATTAATACACTTTATTCATAAATCTTCTCTAAATCTTCTCTAAAAGCCTTCAGTCGACATATTTCAACCTCTATTTGGTTCGTCTGACTAATCGAAAAAAAATAGTCGACTACTAATATAATCGTTAGTTGCAGCCCTATCCAATTAGTAATTATTTTTTAATTTTTTATCTGCATCACTGTAAAATAATATTTAAAGCAAGTGCTTTCATATGTCTTATCGGTGATATTACAGATTGATATAACATAACATTTTTACATCCTTTAAACAAACTGACTTAACATTTTTGGAGTTGAAGCTGAAGCTAACTCTACTCCCTCATGTGTCCGTGGGAGGGCACATACCAGTGGCAGTGGGCGGCTCTCTACAGACTTGTTTTTGTTTCTGACGGAAGTACAACTAAAAACACAGTGAAACCCAGGCTTAACCTATCGCCCCCTTCGTCAAACATCAGCCACAACACACAGATTAACACTTTATCTGCAACTCAGCCTCCAAAGCCTTCTCACAACATCCGACCAGCTGGGGCACAGATACACACTGGATAGGAAGTATTTAAAGGTGCACAATGTAACTTTTCTGGTGGAAGACGCAACACCTTCTTGTCTCCGTGGAGATGTAATTGAATGCTCCACAATATGGCATTGGAATAATGTCTATGGAGAATCTTCCAAAGTATGGTTTTCTATTCTATATCTATAAGAGGATGATGCCACAAGACCAAGACTTTCAAGGTATTTTTGAGCAATAAAAACACCTGTAACTTGACTTGACAGCAGTAGAACATACCAGGCAACGCAATAACACCAGGCAGGGGGCGGACCTCACACCAGAAAAATTGCATAATATGCCTGTAAGCACCATCCATAGAGTGAAAAACATGGTTTTCGGTTTCGATCATAGGAACACACGAGGCCTGGAGGCAGCACTTTATTTTTCTACAAACACTAAACATTATTTAAATTAAATGACTTTATGGATGGTGTATATGAACTTAAACCTATGGATTTTATCGGCCTTTCAAAAACATGAAAGAAGTGTATCCTGCCCAAAGTGTTGAAGTGAGGCTCACTCCCTCAACTTGGATAGAAATTGGCAAAGACATTTAACATTTACAATTTTCTCATCGCGACCATTTAAATTATGATTATGACTTGATGTGATGTACTGCTAGATACATAAAGTATAAATTCAGCTATAAAGCAATGATACTCACCAAATTCCTTGTGGAAGCCCCTGAGGTTGTGGTCCATGTCCAGTCCGAAGCAGTCTCTGGAAAACAACCTTAGATCAGTATAGGGTTGTGTAGGTCAGAGTCAATCATTTCTAACAAGGGGCTCTGTGGTGACCCATTACACGTCCAAAACACACACACAACATATGCTCCACAGGCTCCATGCATGTTTTGGGATGTTCTGCTATATAACTACTATTCATTTACTAGGGTCGGACATTCTATTATGTTAATTGAAAACATTTATGCTGTTACCTATTTGACTGCTGTTTTGTTTCGCAATATTATGTAGGGCAACTGAAATCAATCAATTATTTCCAACATATTATTGTTTGCAGCATCTGTAGATCTGATGCTGGTGAATCTTATTGAAAGAAAGCGCAAATGATACATGTTTGGTTCAGAAATGTATATTGTTTTGACAATATAAATTAGAGGAGGAATAGAAAACACATGGATTTAAGTATTGAGATTATATTCTTTGATTACATAACTTGACATATTGTAAGGCTCTCACCTGCTCAGACCGTGCTGTCCCCATAGATTATTCTCATTTCCAGCCATTTTCACACCAAAAAGTATTGTAGTATTACTAAAAAGCATCAAACGTCATCTGGTATCGGTACAAGACTCGCTCCATCACTGCTCCAGGCCACACATCAACAAACTGTATAGGAAACAAAGAGAACAAGTACGTCAAATCGGATGGCTAAACATGTTGACAAGTTACAGACTGTAAAATAAACATGTGGTTTGAATCAGGGTTTATGGGAGACATGAAGGAATGAAGGAGACGTGTAAACGGCACACATCTGGAACTGAATGTACAACACAGCTGCAGAGGTCAAAGGCCGCTCCATGAAGTAAAACAAACATACAAGCTGGATTAGGAAACACTGGACATGATTTGAATTTCTTAGCTCTCGCATGCCGATGAAATAATATTACTTTAAGGTTCACTGAAATGTATCTTTTCTAGATTTTGTAGAGAGAACTGCATAGGTGAAAAGAAAAACATTAGTAAGATTTTTTTCTTCTTTAGCTACATCAGAAACAAAATCAACCTTAGTCCAGTCTTTCAAAATTAACTGTATATAAAAAATAGTATCTTGCACATTCCATTCACACTTGCAAGCACATATATAAAGTATCCTGTCCAAGAAGTCAACAGCAAAATGCAACTGGGGTGATTGAACCATCGTCCTTTTGATCAGTCGACAAACAGCAGGGTCAGGAATCGGTCAGGAATACTTTGATAACTGCACATGTTTTGTGGTGAATAATAATATTAAAGAAACTTCAATTACTTTGTGTTGAAAATTACTTTATATTGTATTAAAAATAGTGTTTTTTGTCTTCATTGTAGCATCAAAATTGGTATCAGACCTTTATCCAGTATTCTCAAGTTTGAATTTTTAGTATCGTACGACACAAGACTGAAATATGAACTGACAAACTTTTGCGGAACGTTTGCTTGAAGTCACTTTTATGTCGCTTTAAGTAGTTATTGACGCCATTAGTAGCATTTTGGTCAACTTTGACACTTTTTGTCCAGTTTTTATTGCTTTATTATTTATTGCTTTAAGTCACGTTTTGTCATTTTTAGTCATGTTTTTGTTGCTTTTAGTTGTGTTTGTGTAATTTTTAGTCGCATTTCTGTTGCTTTTAGTAGCGTTTGACACTTTTAATTGCGTTTTATTGAATCTAAACTACAGGGTTAGCAGTTTTTATGTAGGATAAAACGGAATGTTGTGTTGTTATGGGGGATATTTTGTATAGTTTTACCTAACTTTTGCAGCAGTACGGTAGTATGATTGAGTACATTTTTAGCCATGTAGCTGTACTTTTACTTTACTAGTACAAATTTGCAGTACTTTTCCAACCACAGAGCACATTCAACTGCAGTGCCACCACACTCTGATCCTCTCTCTCCGTGTGAAGCTTGGGGTTTGAATCCTTGTTCGGGATCTTTCCACACCTCGGGGTCTGCTCTGGTGGGACGTGGGATGAGAAGAGGGGGGTGGGGGGTGAAGTGTCCTCCTATGTCCCTCTGTCCTGACCGTAAACCACATGGACAGCCTGTATCCTCAGTAACAACAGGGAGGATTGTGTGGCGTTCCTCTGAAGCCCAGGGACCACCTCCTCCTCCAGCTCTGCTCCAGGATCAGACCAGAGCAGCAGCGTCTCAAAGGGAGGGCTGTTCTCTGCTGCAGGGCTGACACGAGGGACGAGAATGAAGTTTGAAGCCATATTATCAATGAAGAAAACTAACTTATATTGAGGATGTACTGTTAGTGCTGAATGTCATTTTTGGTATTATTTTACCAGCCTATTCCCAACATAAGCACAATTTATTAGCAAAATGTCACTTAAACCAAGGGGAAAACAACAAATAAGATGAAAGGTCTCCAGTTTAAACTAAATTACAAACTAACTAGACTGTCATTTATTTATTTTGTAAGTCCATGGCAGAGCATGATAAATATAAAAGTTTAAATAAGAACTTTGAGGTAACGTAGTGTTGATTTCTAAAACTAATATTTTGGTAATGCATCAGTTTAGTATTTAAATTATAACTTACATAAAGCAAAGAAACTCAAGTCAACTCAACCAACTAGGAATGGAATTTATGGGTATAAACAGAAATGAGAAAGGAACACTTGTCTCTTAAGTATAGCGTGATATACAGATGCATAAAAGGTTTAGAAAAGTTTAGATATAAAAATGTTGTTTTGAAGATTTTGAACATTAAGTATATTGTTTATAGTAAAAATGACACAAAAGATTAAGAATTTTAAAAGTTGAGTTGTAAACTCAAATAAGTGTTTATGGTGATATTTCTGCACTTTTGTGACTAATTTTACAGACATTTCACGTTTGATCATTAAAACCCGACAAATACATTGAAGACACATTTCTGTTGACATAATATAGTCTGAGTGTTGTTATCGGGATACTAAAATTTTTTTTTTTTTTTTGTCAACATCGCCCACCCCTAGATGCATTCACCATCACATCCGTTGCTGAACAGTCATTGCCAGATATGACCAGGGTTTCAAGAGGACGACGTTTAAGGCATCATTCAGACCAACAAAGACATAATTTCTTTGAGATCACACACAAAATATTTGACTCTCCGTTGGTAACCTGTCAAACACAACGTGACCATCATAAAACCAAGTTGTCCCTAAAGAGGAGCGGGATGGTTTGGACTGAGACCTGCAAAGTTCAAACACAAAGTAAAACCTTCAGGATAATCTAGCTACAGGACAAAACACTTCAGCAATAGGGTTTTATTTTGAGTTTCACAAGGTTAATGGGACCTTATTGATGTTGTATTAGTGGTAGGAATGGCGTGGGCAGTTATACTACCCATAAAATGTGTTTAGTAGTTCAAATAAGTAAGAAATGGTGCTGTAAAGAATCAGGAAAAATATGTTTTATAAGTCAATTAACCGTTTTGTATTTTGAAATTCTTTCTGACGTTTTTTCACCACATTGCAACCCTGATTACAAAATTACATTTTTTTTCAATATTTAAAAAAAGAAATATGTCATAGCATAGATCAATATAAAGATCGCTATATTGTACATCTCTAAAAGTAGAGTAGAGCCGCACAATTAACCAAAATCTAATTGAAATCGCAATTTGAGCTGGACTCAATTAGAAAATCCCAAAGACAAGACAATTTTTGAACTGCAATAATTTCCTCCACACACAAATTATTGTGCATAAAAACTGATAACCCTGTAGTTTTGTTCCAAAGATGTTCTGAAACAAGTGAAAAAAACACAACTAAAAATGACAAATCGCAAATAAAGGTGACCAAAATACAACAAAAACACAAAAACGTGACTAAAAGTGACAAAAATGCAACTTAAAGCATAAAAACACAACTAAAAGCGGCAAAAATGTTGTTAAAAGTGAGAAGAAAAAAAAAGCAACAAAAAAAACGGCATTAAAAGAGCGACAAAAATGCTTTGAAACACGTGATTCTTTTATTCGTTTATGAGTTCATATTTCAGTCTTTTTGTCAATTCTCCTGGTTGTATTAAAAATGTGAACTCTGAAAAGAATTCCGTTATTAAAACAAATCTATCGGCAAGTGCCATACTGGTCGAAAAATCATAATTTAATATTTTTCCCAAATCGTGCAGCTATGAAGCCGACTGTGTGCAAAGTTATAATAGTTTAATATAGTCATAATGTAATTCCAGTTCCTAGTAGCATATCTATAAACCTCTTCACTATAAAACTGCTGAATAAACCATGCACAACCCTATTACATAACTCAATAGTTCTCTGTGGCTGGACGTCAATTTGAAGCATGCATAATTCAATGACAAATCCACTACAGAGAGCTTTCATTAGAATATTTATGCCCCTAAAACAAGCTGGCGTGGCGTCATATCCGTCAGTGGGGCTCGGAGATGGAAGAGGCAGAACAATCACGGATTCTACCCACAATTACTGCCCTGAATGAGGCCACTCTGAGCCGTGAATGGGCGCTTTGTGCGGGTCTGGTGCAGCCTGAACTATCCCAGGAGGTTAGGACACAGGGACACTCCATGGTGACAAGAAGCCCGGCCCAAAGTATGGAGCTTGGAGCAAAAAAGTGAAGGAAAATAATTTGTTTATGTGGGTTACACAGCATTGGAAATTCAGTGGGTTTTGGAGAAGGTTGACTAATGGTGCTGGTGCAAATTGAAAAGGGTCAAATGCAAAATAAACACCTAATTTGTCACTATTGAAAAAGCAGACTCAGTGGTAAATCTACTGAATAGGTTCAGGTTAAAGTATGTTAGGCTTTTTTGCGTGTGTTCCTAAAGTCAAATATGTTGTCTGCGGTTGTCAATGCAGCTGAGGCAGCCGGCCAGGAGAAGTGGGCAAACAAACGCAGCACCCTTTCCCGGATCTAAAGAGCATCTCGCAGGAAGATGCTGCAAGTTTTATGGGTAGGCACAGATATAGAGTAAGAGCTAAATGGTTTTGTGATAGCAATTGTTGCACTGTTTTTATAATGTTTATAAGTGCACAACAACTCAGACTGAGATACAAACTGATAAACAAGAAGAACTACAGTTGGGCAATATATCAAAATGTAGTTAGTATTGTGAATATTATTTGAAGATATTGAAGATATGAGCATATCATTTATAGTAAAAACAAAACGCAACAATAAGGGCTAATTAAAAATAAAAACGAAAATAAATACTGTATGTTCTAAACTTTGAGGGTATAAGGTGAAATTTCTGCACTTTTGAGATTAATGTCACAAACATTTGACATGTGTCTGATAATTAAACCTCAACTAATGCATTTACACATGTCTGTTGGATTGACATTTCAAGATATTCATTTTTGTCGATATTGCCCACCCGAAGGTACAACTAACCTGGCTCATGCCAGATTGATATGTGTATCATTCTGAATTGAGTTCTACACAATTATCAGTCTGGACAGTCTCTTGCCAAAAGCATAATAAGCAATAAACTACATATCAAAATAATTTTCCTTTTACAATATTAGAAAGCTCTTGCTGGATTCCACTTGTTGTCTTTGGAACACTACTTTTACTTCAGAACTTTAATCTTAGGGAGTATCATTTGCCTCTAATCTAATCTTGCTTTAAAATTTGCAGAATCGGGCATTGGCTCAAAAATACCGGTTCACCCGATACCCTGTATGAGCCAATAAAGTGATGTAATAAGACTATTTAGGGGCCCTTGGTCCAGAATAGCTCATGCTGTTTGAGCTTTTATTTATACAAAGCTGTTCTGTTGAATCTGTAGAATAAACAACAATTACACAACCCATTTGGATCCGTTTTGTCATATATCATTTTTATTTTAAGCAGTGGTATTGGTTGATATGACGGATCGGCGTGTACTAAAAGCCAAAGCATCGACATTGGTATCAGATCTGAAAAAGCTGGATTTTTTTACCATAATTTAGGTGTGGTTAAGCAACAAGCAAATCAATCCCTAAAAAGTATCGGTCACTACCTATAGCCAAATACACAATACTGCATTGTTTTTGCCATTCTATTTGAATCCGCAAAAATCTCACTGGACAATGGAAGGCGTCTGCTGCTCACACTCAACAATGACTCGCATATTCTGTGGCTAAGATAATATATTTCTGTTTCTGTACTCCGTCATTCAAGCGCTCTCCTCCACGTCTCCTAGTTCTTGTTTTGCTTTATTTGATTGGTTTTGACAAGGCTTTCGGAGAGATATTAGAGTTAGAGGAGGAAAAACGGAACTATAAACACAAGATAATGGTATCAAACCGGACATTTCAAGTGACAACAGCAAGTTCAAGAGTTCAAAATAGATTGCGGTGTGTACAAGAGCTAAAGGAAAGAGACACAGGGCATGGTGTTGTCCCATTTGAGTCCTGGTTTAAACAGCACAGAATTAATAACCTAGTCTTTTAATCCTGATAAAGACCTGGTTTAGTCCCAGCTTAGTCCCGGTTTAGCATTAATATTGCGGCTTGGTTATGTCCAAGTTTATGCCTGATCTAGCTCTAATACAATAGTCCCAGTTTAGCCCTCTCAGTTCTGGTTTCTCATCCTCCTGTGCTTTGCAATATGTTCTCCCCGGTTAAATAGTCTGGTGTTTCGGTTTTTATACTAATTTAATCATTGACCAATGTTGGCCAAGTACAACTAAAACAGTCATAAATCACATTTTAATTATAGTTTTAACCTGATTAAGTTTTGCTCTGCAGTTTGTTTAGACTACCGGGTCATTCATTAGCACTTCTAAGAGATGGAAATTATTATGTGCATTTTATAAGTTTGGGTAAATCAGTAAACGTGTTTTTGGGACAGAGAAGTGGAAAATAAATGAACCAGTCAATAAGAGAATCAGTTATGTGAGATAATGGAAAACTAATGGAAAAATACAATCTTGATCAAATTATGATACCACACTAAAGATGCTCTTTTATGAGACAACTGACTCATTTTCAACACAATCATAGTACTTTCTTTATGTTACCATGCAGTCTTATCCTCGTTTTAATAAAGCTCAAGATCATTCTAATCTCTAATCATTCTCCTTTTTGTGATTTTTTTTTTCCATCGACAATTGCCCAAATAAGGATATAGTTTTAGAATCAATCATCTATAATGTGCCTGATGGTCATGCCCAGTTGTTTGCAAAGGGTTTTAATCATACAAGTTCAAGTTTAAATCTGAATAATAAAAAGTTTAGTAGGACAACTTGCTCAAATGGATCAGACTTTTGTTATTGTTAGTTATTTAGTCTTGATGATTCATTCTTTAAAAAATTTCACTTGATTCAATTGGGCAAAGAATATGTTTTCGCTCAGTTCAACTTCATTCCTTATTATTATTATGGCGCGTTACAATCAAGTTATTGCAACTCTCACGTTCTTCTCATTGCCCCTAAAATTATAGAGCACTGCGCCCACTTGTGGCATTGTCTCACCGCCTCGGCACATAGTCATTAGGTGTAATTGAAAAGGAAAAAATGTTCAAACAAGCACAAAATACGCACAGAAAAGCGCATTACGCACGGTTCAATGAACATCTTACTTTAACAAACGGCACTAGATTTGCCCTTAATTCGGCAAAATTCGATAAAAAAGTGAGTTAGAAATGTATAATTAAGCCTTCAGCGATGCTAGTGGCAAGTGAAACCGATTTTAATTCCAATTTAGACCACAATAATCATAGTAAAACATGTCTTACCGCGTAAAACTTGACTGGATACTCCCATTGTATCGGTTTTGTACAGATGTATCCGATTCTTGCTCGCCAAATTCCGCGTTTTTCTTCACTTTTACGCAGCAAGATTCCCAGCGAGCATCGAACCATGTGCACATCCCATTTCTGACAACACTCCGGGGCGGACGGGCAAGTTTTGTCACCGTGACGCGCATTTCCTTCTCGCCTTTTATAAACTTCTCCAGCTCCTTCCACAATTCTAACTCCACCCACTGTCCTTAAAGGGAAAAAAAATCCTCCAAAACCATGGAACAACGGGGAAAAATACCAGATATTTGGATCAGAGAGGGGAGGAAGGAATGTGGGACTAATATTAGCAAGGGGATGCGTCTGAATTGTACGCATTTAAGCACTAGAGCGTAAACCAATGTGCGGAGGTGTGGATGCTCTGGTGCATTCCGGGACAAGCAATTTACGCACGGAATTCTCTCCGTGAAAGTCAGCTAGCCACCACTTGTACAAACGTAGGCCCAAATATCAACAAATGCCAAATTTAAGTGTTGAGTCTGGAAACTGTTATGACTTCACTGGGACCAGCCTCAGCGTTTGTACTGTTTTGTTATTTGGTAATAGGCAAAAATGTTCAGTTGTTCAGTATTATTGGTCCATGTGTTTAAAAGGATGATACTTTTTATTGCCATTAGTATGAATGCATATGACAGATGTTTATTATTTTCTAATTAGGTGTAGTAATACCTATATAAATTATAGTTTTACATCAAAATAAATTATTTGATTGACCCTTTAAGCATTAATTTAACAAATTAAAGACCTTCAAATATATTTTTATTTGTCAAGTTAATAAAACAAAAACAGTAGATGTGTGGTTGCTTCTTAATTCCTTACTATGATGTCATCATTTACAACCAGGCAGTAAAAAAATAAAAAATAAATGCTAATCTGGGATAAAATTTGAAAAGAATTTTAGCAAAATTATTAAAATATTCATCCTAACTGCATTTTAGTTACATGAGTAGTTGAACCTGTCATAGGCACCATTTTATTGACAACAGAGACTGTATACCCACTTCAAAATGTATTCAATATTAAATAATATAAGGTGTATATTAAAAGAGACATATTATGCTTATTTAAAGAACTAAGTATTGAACTACAACATAAGCAGATAATTTTACATTATGTTGTGAACTGCAATATTGATCTAAACAGTTTAGAGGTACAAACAGTGGGGTTCAGCAGAACTGCTAAGCCGCCTCTTCATATCGACATTTCACAGCAAAAAGAGGTGAAAGATCACTTACATGTTTTGTTGTTGTTTTGTTTTTAGAAAGTGGCTCTGTGACATTTTAGAGCCTTACACGTCTCGGAATCTTACATTTTCAAATAATCTCTACTAATTACAGGGTAGTGGGCGGGGATAGGGGGTAGGTGAATGCAGGGATTTTAAAACATGTGTAAAAGTTCATTAAATATATAATTTAAAGATTGTCACATGTGTTCATTATTAAAGCAATGTTATATGCCATTGGTTATAAAAAACTGCC
The DNA here is from genome assembly GCA_019453435.1 of Rhinogobius similis. Lineage (NCBI taxonomy): Eukaryota > Metazoa > Chordata > Actinopteri > Gobiiformes > Gobiidae > Rhinogobius > Rhinogobius similis. Next base: position 451,277 of record CM033632.1, on the reverse strand, counting down.
GTACATTGGTAGGCTGTAACAAAGTTTGTACCTATTGTTACAAACTTTGCATAGTTTTCCAGCAGAATTGAAACAGGACACCGCAAAAAACCACAACTCATTGATTCATTGTTGAAGATACTAGCCATACAGCTGTTAGCCATCATTTTGGAACAAGAACTATACAAACTGCATTAATGTAAGTTTCTCTCAACATACTTTAAGGCGTCTAATTATTATATCAAATAAGATTTTAATGCAAAAAATGTTCACTAAAGAATTCAAACTGCATTTCGATAAACCTGCCCTAGTATGGATGTGAAATAATATAATATGAGTCACATTTTCTCCTGGTCCTCCTGATTCCCAGTGACGTCTGAATTCCGTGTATAGGTCCTGGCCCGGCCCTGTGCTGGTACAGTGTGGTCCTCTGGGAACCTGCCCTTCATACACAGCAGTAAACAGACTGCCCCAGCAGAGACGCGTGGGCGGACTACTGCGGCACCAACGCCACTAGAGCCTGTTTTTGAACCGTAGTTCTGGGTGAGAGTTCAGTGTTTGTATTCAACCGCACAGATACCACAGGCACTAAATATTCTTTATACTTCAATACAAGAATCATGAAAAGTAATATGCATCCAAGCACAGATGAAAAATCTGGGTCTTGAGTTTTATCAATAAATTATCATAAAAAGCCAAAGTAAAATACCACTAATCTTATGGATGCTACTAGCTAAAAGCAGTAAAACATTCACTAAAACATTGCAGATGTATTTTTTTTATTACAATTCCACCTTTTTGCAATATTCCAATCATCTTTTTACCAAGTACCAATTAGTAGAGTCACAGTGCCACTGCAACTTCATAATACTAATATAGAATGCTCCTACTATTATTGGTATAAGTTATTTAAACTTACAACAAATATTTGAGTGTGGGGTTACGCAAATATATAATTTTCCATTTCAGAACTGATCTCTGCTCCTCAGTGCGGAGTGTAGTGGTGATTGCAGTAGTATAAGGAAAGATGTATAAGGAATTATGAATCCAAACTAGACAACTCTAAAGGAGACATGCAGTCCTGATCAGAAGTTTAAGACCACTTGAAAAAATGGTAAAAATAACCCAATAACCATCAGACACATCTATCACTGAAGTGCTTCAAAAACAAGAGACTTCTTCAAAGGCTTCATCTCCTTGAACGCCACAGAACTGCCATGTTTCTACGTCCCACAGGGAGGGGGCGCATAAATGATCCAGGTAGCTTTTTCCTTCAGTGGAACAATGGAGCTCCAGGTTCTGCAAGTAGAAAGGCCGCTGGTTCTGTGCAGATGTTGCAGAGAGCATCCCTCATGACTGAGGGCCTCGTCTGTGGAACCACTGGGTTTTTCATCGGACAACACTACAGCTCATAAAGCCCACAGGACAAAGGACTTCTTCAGGAGAATAACATCATCATCAAAAATGGACAACAGTTCCAGACAGTGGATGTCCTTCCTGAGGCCGTCTTCACCACTTGGAGAAATGTTCCCTCTCACCTCCTGGAAACACTTGCATCAAATGACACAACCAATTTCTGATCAACATTAACGGTGGTGCTGCTCATTACTGAGTTCTTGAGGGGGTTGTGGGGTTGGTCCTGAACTTTTGATATACTTAGAAGAAACAATGCAAAATGTCACTTTTGCCATTTATTCAACCGGTCTTCAACTTTTGATCTAGACTGTACAAGAATGTGGGCGGGGATAGGGGTTCGATGAAAACAGGAATTTTCTGAGCACTTGAGCCTCGAAGACATGACAATACAGGATAACTCAAGCATGCAAGAATCAATCGAAACAAAACTTAGAGTAATCTAATTAGGAAAGAAATACTGTAATAAGATTAAAAGCTCATTAAAGTTGATTTAAACATTGTTTCTGGCTGAAAGTTGTATAAAGTAAAAACACACAGATGCGTTTCTCCATCCATAAAGTATATGACTGACTCTTGCTATCCAACCACCATAGTACTGCAACAATTAAAGTTAAAGATTTAAGATTTATACAGAAGAAAAATGAGTGAAACACATTATGGTAAAAAGCTTTGAAGTAATGGACGTCAGAATTGTACCCACTGACCATGTGCTAGTGCTTTGTTTGTGCAAATGAGTACTTAGTGTTCAACAAGCCAGTATGTACAATATTGACCTAACCCATTGACTGTTGTCCATGGTCGTTATTTCTCATCACATCCTGGGTATTTCCACATTGACCATGTCCCAGTATCGATGGGAGTCTGTTTGTTCAAACGAACAGTCACTTATCAAACACTCTTGATCTGCTTCCTGTTGAGTAACCAGACTATTCAAAGTAATGGGCATCAGCGGAGAAAGACCGGCAAGGCACTGCTAATAAAGTCAAAGACAGGCCGCATTCTGAGATTTTGGGAGAACATATATTGGCGATATTGTCATTGTCACTGGGCAAGACACTTCATGACTGTTTTCTCCATGAATGAATGTAAAATGGTGGTCGGCGTGGTCAGTGATTATGTGACGTTTCTTGTGAGTTTCTTGCACAATGACACAATGACACAATGACGGTATATGCGGAGGTGAACCAGTTAGCCTTGATCATTTTGGACCATTGCAGTTTTTCTGTGTATTCATTTTCTTTTCTTTAGTAGCTAAACCTGAGACATATACTTTTAGAATGAGTAAATGGCATACTTTTCTGACATATATGTGGGTTGAACAAACCTAAAATAAACTCACTTTCAAACACACACTCTGTTTTGCCATAAACAAGGAATGTGTTTTGTGCAGACTGCAAGATTAATCACAACCAAGCGTAAATCACAATTTCCTCTGCAAACACTAAAATATCCTGTCTAAACACTAACCCTGTAGTTTATATCTGCACAAACATGTTCTGAAATACATGCCATCATTTAAGTTTGTCATCTAATTCATCTATGTCATCTAAAAACTTTTTGTGTATTCTACAGGACATGTTTAAAATGTGCATTTGTGTGTTTATTTTTAAGACATAAAATTGCAAATCTAACCTAATAACATTTACAACTGTAGCAGAAAAAAATGCTCCCAGATATTTCCCCCCACATGGTGCAGCCCTGGTGGGTGTATTGCTTGGCGCAGCAGTTCCAGGCAGAGTAACATGCACATGCTACTTTCATGTTACAGAAACAGCCCTGTGTCCGTGTGGGCCGCTCTCCCGCAGGACAGGGTCAGGTCACTTCCTGCTTCAAAAGACCTCTGTCCTACAGCTGTCAGTTCTTCTGATTTATTTAGTCTTGGTTTTGCTCTGGTTTAGATCTGGTTTATTCAATTTGGATTAGTCCTGGTTACACCGACATGATTCTGTGGTTTAGAACTGTTTTTGTTGCACTTTAGTGTTTAGTTTTTAGTATTACTTGGCTGAATATAATAATTTAAAGTGCATGATAGGTTAGAGTACACATTTCACTGAAACCTGGTTCACATAATTACATTTAGGATTTTGCTAAACATTTTCCTATTTTTTCTCTATTGACAATTTGGTAAAGTTTATCATTTTACTTCCTGGTTGGACAAACGCAGCAGAAGTGACATATGTAGAGGTAATTCCATAACTGTAAGGGCAAAAGCTCGTCAAATGTACACAAACATTAAGACAAATAAAAAATATATGACACTGTAATGTCTTCTATTGTCGTCCAGCTGTCTGTGCTCCAGATCAAGACAATTTTCCCTCTGGCACAGTAAAGTAACTTCTGATTCCCTTTTACTTTTGGTGTTCAATCTGAAAAATGTGTTCCTTGCATGTAAATTGTCCCTGCATTTTGAATGGAATTTTGAGTATTTATGAAAGTATGGATTCCTTTCTAGAACTCAGCAATACTTCTTCCGATTTTTAACAACTTTTCTTCACAAAACTTGCCACTTGACTGAGGGAAAATTATATTAAGATTTACAACCAAACTAAGTAATAATTTGAAAATCTTCAACCTGTTTACGCATAGAAGTAACAATGTATGGCCATCATTTTGTTCAAAACTCTTAGTTAGCCCTGCTTCAGTATCCTGGCTCATGTACAGACATATTATAGCGACAGTGGACTTATCTTTTCCTGGACTTGTTAAGAGAACTGCCCCCCTTCACTGACACCTTGGAAACTGGAGTTTAGTGTGCAGTTTTGGTGAGGGGGCTGCTTCCTGGAGGGTCAGAGCCTCAGGACGGGGTCAGGTCACTTCCTGTCCCACTGCAGACTGGACCACCTCCTCCCCCAGCCGCTGGAGATCTGTCAGAAACATCATATACAACCAGGGATGTCAGTGTGTCAAATTCTAGAGTGCTCCAAAGGAAACGTTGTGGTTTTACGATTGTCACAATGATTAACTCCATGACACCACATTTATTGTGTTATCAGATTTAGCTGCAAAAGTGATTTATTACCCTTAACCCCTTATCATTCTCTGTGATGCTAAAATGATCTCTAATTCAAACTGAGGCCTTTTCTGTGCCCTTTGGAGTATAAACAAGTGTCTGGACTTTTTTTGGTCCCTGATGTTTGATCTACTCTGATTATACGTGGTAACAAGCCATGCACGGAGGAATATCAGATTTCAAATCCCACCATGTTTAGTGTTTATTGTTTCTTTTGGTAAATATGAGGAGGAGTAAAGCTGCTGTTGAGCGATATGAATTGACTTTTGTTGGGTTTTGAACGTTTATCACTAAAAATTAGATTTATGGATTTATAGTCAGTTAAAGTTTTTTTGTGTGTGGGTTTGGGGTTCAAACTGATCCTGATACTTTAATGAAATATCTGAAGGGAATAAATTAAAAAGAAAAAAAGTATATATTGTCGCTTGTGTAATTGCTAATTTTTTTTATCTAACAGTGGATTAACAATATTTAATATACCTTTTTTTTGTCTCACTTCCATTTCTTGTTGCTTATTGAAGCTCTACTTGTAACCCTGTTAAGATCCAACCATACAAAATGTGAATCTTCATTTTCTTCTGCAGGTGAGCTGCATGTCTGTAATGAAAAGACTTTCCCCTTGGAGATGAATAAAAGTTATTCTGATTCTGATCTGATTCTGTAACTGAAATATTACCATTTTAGTTAAATTAAATTATGATGTCAACAAAAGAGGCACATCTAGTTTTGGATTATTCCCAGTAGGCCACAAGGTTTAGTCAGATTAGGATCTACCAATTTTTAACCCTAATTTATAAGGAAAAACACTGGGATAGAATAACTGCCAATGAGCGTCTACAAGAGCTGGCCAAAGTGTCTTGATCAATGAAAAAACAACCGTAAAAAGGTAGAAATTAACACCAACCATCATAACAAACGAACTATTCTTATGAGTTCAGACCAGATAACAGATGACAAATTGCGTGTCCATCCCTCAAAGTGGCCGCCTCCCCTGCTCACGGTAAGTAGGTGCTGCTGACACGTGCACGGTAAGTCCATTTGAGTGGGCCCAGGACTTATAGAGGAACCAGCTGTGTACAAACATGCAATAGTGATTATAGCGTGTGTTTGGAGAGTCACGCTCGAGAGGACCTCCACATTCCACACGTATATGAAAACTATCACTCATTTTAATCAGCCAAGATGGAGGACGCATTTACTGTGAACGGCTAAAACATGTGTGTGGATGTTCGGCGGGTAAAGTGAAGTTTAACTGCGCCGAATCAAGACATCAATGTACTGTGGGTTAGGAAACAGAAAAGTTACATAGTAGAGACGTCAAGGATATTTTGTTTATCGATAAAAGTCGTTTAAACTCAAAAAGCAGTTACTGTCACATTAAAGGCACAATGTAACGGTATATGGAAAGTCATCTGCATAACTCTATGGAAAAAGAAAGTTAAAACCATACTTCTGAACATTCTCCATGCAGATAGAACAGTTTGGTGCCATACTGTGGAATATTACAGCTAAAGGAACAACATTTCGATGGAAGCAGGAAGAGGCTGCTCGTCCAGGCCTAGTACAAGTCGGGTTTGTGGAGATGCAAGCCTGCTCACAGTTAGGACACAGGTTTGCATACAGTTTTAGTGCAATAAAAACTACCAAAAATCCCCAACCTTTTGTTTTAGTCTCTTTTTGGCTAAAAGGTTACGTAATGTGCCTTTAACTTTACTTAATCATTCAGAAAGTTTGATGTCATAATGGTCACATGGAGCAATGTAGATTTAGACGTCACTGTTTCTTGCCCACAATAATCTTAGCAGTCGACATTTCTATAGCATCCTGCCAAACATGCATTTAATTAAAAATATATATATATTTATTGGTTTATTTGGTCAGGACAGTACATGTTAATGAACATGCAACACCGGAATAAACTATGGGCTAGTTTTCATCCGTTGTCCTGCATTCAGTCTCACAAACACACTCTCATTCACACACCTATTGTACATGTTTTTAGGGGAAACTGGAGCACCTGGAGGAAACCTACAAAGACATGGGAAGAACAAGCAAGCTCCACACAGAAAGGCCCTGGCTAAAAAATAAAATGTCTGCATTATTTGTGATTTTCTGAATGCAAATCTGTCTGCTGTGTGAAACATAATCAGATCATTTTGCCCCAAATAAAGTAAAGAGTTTTTTGTGTAATTTTCATACTCGATGGCGAATAAAAATTTAGGAAATAAACTGCATTGTTGTTGATGCTTTCAAGTGAAAATAAAATTTAAAATATGATTTAAAAATACACTTTTTCAAAATAGAAAAGAAACTAACAACTTAAATATACAGCAGATCTACATTTTTTTCAATTCAATCCAATGTATTTACATTTATAATCTGAAACATTTCCAAAGTGCTGCACAGAAAACCATTCAAAGCAAACTAATAAAGAACTGCTCTACCAGTGATCATAAAAAGAAAACTCTAAACCAATACATAATTACTGGTTTAAAACAATAAATATTAGTGTGAAAAAAGACCATAAAAGATAGGATAATAAATAAGTAGAAATAAAGCAATATAAGAGATAGCAAAATCCACCCACTAAATCCTTTTTCATATCTCTTATTTACTCAAAAATGTCCTGTGGTTTTGACAAATGACACTCAGCTGAACCAGGCTGCTCAAAGGTCGAAGAGTGGGGTTTTGTACACAGTGTTTGGCCTTGAGACCGCTCCGTCATCAAAGAGCCAGAGCCAAGAGAAGAGGAGGAGGAGGAGGAGGATGAAGAATGATGGTCAGGGTGACTTTGATCATTAAAATGTGTGGGATTTATTCAAAGCCCTGTGTGAACTGCGGAGGTCATTAAACGGCAGCAGACAGAGACAGATGGGGTCACGATGTCAAGGACCGCAGATAAAGGTGATGGGAGGCTACAGCAAGGGTGCATTGTGGGAAATGTAGTAAGCAAAGAGAGCAATTCTCCCTGGTTTTGAGAGACTAACTGACTACAGGGGTTAGGGTTATAAAAGACAACCAGACTAAAAGTATGTGTCAAATGTTTCTCAATAAACGTAGACACAAATTTGCTCTTACAAACTCCAAACCAGACTAGCAAATATAAATCTAAAACTAGAAAAATAAATCAGCACACGGCATGACTGTCGTTCTCAACAGTGAGTCTCAGTCCTTGTGTCTATTTTAAAACTAGGTTGTTTATGTCTATAGTTCATTTAAGAAAGGACCAGAAAGCAAAATGTCATCAGAAAAAAGCGATTGGTTGTAGCTTCAGTGGTGTGGAAGTGTGGAAGTAAATTCATTTAGAACATAAAAAAGTTCAAAGCCGTACTCAGACAAGATTAGTTTAACCTTGGGACATTGGGTAATTGTATAATTCCGAACATCATCTGTGTCACTTGCCCAGTGCGAATCGTTCATGTGTGTAAAATGTCTGTAAGCACTCTTTTACTGTATTTCAGCAAACTCAGAGGTTCCCGGGTGATTTTAGTCCCAAGAACGCCAAAAAAATAACTAAACTAAACTGATGAAAATGTAAGAAACGCTAGCAACATTGAATGAATTTCTTGTCACGTGACGGAGCCGCATTAAACGTGTCTATTGCCACAAAATACCTTAAATAACATGCATTCTTTCTGTGAGCATCTGGGTTTACAGGCCCGGTTTTGCAGATGATGCCATTTCCCAGTTGCATTAGTGAAGTATTAGTGAATAACGCAGACGAGCAGCTGGGTTTTATGGGCCCAGACTTCCTCATTAAAAGCCTGTAGGTTGATGCTGATTGTCTGAGTTGGCCTCAAGTCAAAGTCCAGAGGTCTCTCTCATCCCTCACTCCCACCTGCACAGGAAGGGCTCCAGAGTAGGGTTACATCCTTTTGTATCTGTGCTCTGTCACGTCCTGTTGACTCACGCTGACATTGAACCTCACTCATTAGTCCACAGTTTAGTTATGGTTCACACATGATAGCTCGGAGGCTTTTATTGATAGTGCCTAAAGTCCTGAAAGAAAAGGCAATAGTGACCTTTACGCCTGTATTCTTGGGACATGCATAGCTTCAATCATGTTTCACCAAAGAATAAAACGTTTTTTTTGTTCTAAATATACTCTATAAAAATAATGATTGGTTTACACAAGCTATGAAAATTATATAAAATGTCTTCTTTGTGTATAATTGTGAATTGCTTTCTTATTCCTGTAAATTGCATGTCAGCTATTAGAACTCAGCAGTACCACCACTGAATTTTCTCTTAAGAATTCCAAAAAAAACCCGACTATTACATGTTTGAAAGCTTGCTCAGGACCCTGTGATGAGTAATGAGCACAATTTAAAATCTATTTTACAAAACTTCATAAACCATCAAGTTATTAAAGCATTTTGCAGAAATTAAAGTTTTACATGTGTTTTTTGGACTGAAAACAATCAGGTTATGGACATGAGTTCCACAGAGCTGGTTAGCCTCCGTCGTGCTTTTGAACTCATAATATTTTAACTTTTCTAAACGTCTATGGAAATGAATGAGGAATTGACTTCCGAAACCAGGGAGAACTTTGAAGTGGGCGGGACTGGTGAGCACCAAGTGTATCAAGCCAACATGGTCTGTGGTTTAATCCTGGCTCATCTCTAGTTTTAGCCCTGGTTTAATATTTGATTGTGGGCTATAATTTCTCGTTGAGTCACTTTATTATTAAACTCCTCTGTATTTCTCCCACATCTGTATCTTCCATGAAAATACACGGCTGGCTTAACCTCTAATAAAAGCAGACAAGTCCTAACTGAGCCTGACTTTGGGCTTTGAAGTTACTTCCTGGCAACGTGACTAATTCATACAGTAAGTGAAGCATCCAAGTGAGTCACAACCACATCCATGTACCACTTTGGATATTATATTTCTATTAAATACACAAAGTCATTTATGCATTTAACAATAACAATAATAATGTCAAACGTCATAGGTAACTATGGGTATTGAATGGGTAAACATATTCAGTGGTGCACTTTTATGGTGGGGGGTCCCAAAACATGTACAAAAGTATTCTGGTGTATGAATCAGAGTTGTTGTGAGAGTGAATGGAAATGAGCCCATGGCTACAATCCGGCGTGTTTACAGTATGTATCATGTATGTTCATTAACATGCAATATCCCGACTAAATAAATAAAGCAATAAAACAAATAAACTAACAAACCTGCTTGTCTCATGGAGATGTTATTGCTTTGCTTATGTTTCACAACATGGCAGTAAAATGTTCTATCTTACATTTAATCAAAGGTGTGTTCTTATTGCTCAAAAATACCTTGCAAGTGCCGCGGTCACCTCTCCACAGCTCTGACCTGTAAGGAGAGGTTGAAAATGTTGTTTAATAAATTATATAGATTGTCAGAAGGATAAAATGAATGGTAAATTGCTACCCTTGATGTGCCAATTGTAGAATTATAAAACAGATCAATTTCAAGTTCGGAGGGGGGCAGGGGGGAACAAGCAACTGGGAATTTGGGGAAGTAAACTAAACACAATATCAATAGAGCACCTTTTAGTAAAGGTACATAAAGGTATAAAACCAGGAAGCTGGTTGTTTGAACTTTACACATTTGGAAAAGTAGGGGTGGGTCTCATCAAAGACTGAGTCATTACTATAATCGGGATTATTGCTCTTATCCATTTTACTAAGTTGAGTAACAAGTACAGGTTATCTTTAAATATTTACTGAATATAAAAAGTTGTTTCAAATAATCATTATTTCAATATTATCATTATTCATGACCAATATAATTGATTGTAATTTTGACAAACATATGAGGGTAAGGGCCCTATCTCTTCACAACAACTGCAAATTTGTCAGGCAACAGCAGTACATTTCAAGGTCCATTGTTTTACTCAGGACCACTCTAATATCAAACATGTGGAGTCCATGAAGAGTCCATTTCACACCAAAATGTTTGTTTGAGGTTATAATGACGTGACGATACGTTTTGTATCCTGATGTCCTGACTCAAAGTTTGTAGAAGTTGTAAAAGTATGTAGTCGGAGGATACTGTGCATGTTTTAGGCAGATGGGAAAAGCGTGGAGGTCAAAACCAACTGGATGGGTGCCTGGTAATCTGAATCAACAAATAAAAAACATATGTACAATGACAAAATACTAGCTATCTACAGTTCTTTGAATCCAATTCTCTCACGGCAGTAACTGTCTTTCTGTCTGTTAGCTTTAACCTCTGCTCTTCCTCCTCTGTGCATGTCCGAGTCAACCATCCCCACGTCCTGACTCCCTCTCCAAAATGTCTCCTACAATATGAAAGAAACATCTCCAGCAGTCAGCAGGACAAAACACTCCTCTTGACCATAAACAGACCGGGTTACTAAGGGGCACGCATAGGTGAGCAACAATTTCCATCCAATTAAAACGAGGCTGTTAGACATGCACTTGTGGGTTAGAGTTTGTATAAGGAAACCATCAGTCATAGGACAGATGGCCATAGCTGTTTTTGATTTCACTGGAAAATTACGATCCTGACTGATCTTAGGCTACAAATGGTTCAAATTCAAAAATATGTGATTTGTAGTTTTTAGTAGTTACAAATGATTTATGTTTAATCAATTTATGCTGTGTGTTGTTGTTTTTTTTTTTCAAGTTTAATTTTAATACTGCATGGGAAGACTTCTTTTTTCAATCAGAGATCAAATAAAAGAAAAGTCATTTTGGCTGGTTCAGGTGTAAAACATAAACAGATCTATAGCAAAAACAGCTCAAATTCCAAATTAAAATTCTAAATGTAAGTCTAAACTAAAGAATTAAAGAAGCTTCATTTTCACTGACAGCAATGACAAACCTACCAGTAAATGATAAACATTTGAATCAGTTATGAAATGGTAAATTCTGACAAATTGGAATCAACTTATTCAGTCCAGTTTTCAAAGAAGCATGAGCTGCTCTCTATTTATCTAGTCATTACAGGACTACGCCTCACGGCAGCAGCACCATGTGATTCGGAAACTATTTTTATTGAAGCCAAGATAAAATAAAGTATTTTATTGATAGCTCATGTACACTGCTATGTAAACAGTGGATGTGTTATGACAGGAAATGATGTGTTGGTGATGTCATCATCGTGATGGGCGGGTCTCAGAGTTGGAAGGTGAGTCAGAGCTGCAGTGAGTCAGGCCCGAAGAGCGAAACACACACACATCACCCAGAAACAAAGGAAACGTGCCAGGGAGTGTGTACACTACAGAGGGCTGCTGTTGTGATGGGGACCAGACTGGGCCGCGCTGCAGACAACAAAGGCCTGCTCATATTACTACTACAGCTAGTACTACACTGAGACATACAGCAGCCCATGTATGACTGGATTTGAATTTGTCTAAACTGTAGAGATTTGGCTAAACCAGGATAAATATTCAAATACTGGTTTAAACTTAGGCATAAAAAACAAGACTAAACTTGGCCAAAAGTCACTTGAATTTGAAAAGAAAAGGTTCAGCTACGTTGTAAATAAAGAAACTTTGGACTTGTTATAATAGTAATAATTGCCAATAGACTAGGAGCTTTAATGCATTTTAAAACAAAATGCATTGGTATATGTATCTGAGCGATATCGCAATATTTGCCATAGTATTACTTGGTATCGGATCAAATCCAAAATCTGTGGTATTGCCAGATATATTTCAGTGTAATTTTAAAAATGCATTCCATCTGTTATTGTACAAATCCCCTTGACTATACTGTGATAATAATAAATGCAGATGCTTGTATCAAAGAAAATTATAATTTTTTGGCAGTTTTTCCAAAATGGAGATATCAGCTTTTGCAAATTAACTCTTCAATAATAATGCTAAAGCTCTACACTGTAGTCAGTATTCATTCAGTTCATACTTGGTGATGGTAAACTTCTTCAGTAGCCAGAGCTGCCTTGGGGTTGAAGCGGGGCTGCCAATCTGTGCCACCGGCCCATTTCATGCACTTTTTGTGTACTGAAAAACACAAAATCCAAATGGTCTCTATAAACATGAGTGCTCCTACATCACCAGTTTGAGAATATTGATTATTGATAGTCTTGTTAAAGGGTACGAGTGGGAATCAGACCTCAAACCTTCTGGTATTAACCTCCTGAGCTACTGCTGCCCACACCATATTAGAAATATTTAATTTGTATTTCGAACAGTTGAACATGGCTGTGTATGTACAAAGAAGACAAAACAAATGCAACCTCAACAGACACCAAAGCACGGTTCTTGTTTGTACTTAACAACTGGAAACTATAACTTCTCTGATGAATGTACCGTACAACTTGTTTTGTAAAACTGAATAAAAATGTAGTTGACATCAAATGGAAAGTGTAGCGTTTCCCAGAGAAGTGCCGTGTTCTGCTGATGTAATTCAAAAACCCTGGCTCTGGGTCAAGGCAGTGAAGTGTTTCGTCATTTCTCTCCTCCACACGCCCTCAGCCTGTCAGTATATGGGCCACATCTGTCATTACTACATGTGAACCAATGGGGCCAAAGTACTCTGGGACTGCAGCCAATATTCATTCTAATACTTTTGTTACTCCTGACTTTATTGTCACTGTGGGATCATTAACATGGAACACCTCCCTATAAGAACAGATAAGCAGTGTCATATTATATTAGTCATGGTTTACTGGCTTTTTATGGCCATATTTACAAATGCAGAGCGGATGTTGCCAAGTGTTGTGTGCTTGGGGCCAGGTTTTTCTTCGACAGGATTAAGTCAAGTGTAAACCGAGACTAAGGAAACTAAAACCAAGACAAGAGTCAGGTCCAAACCAGAACTAAAAATAGGATTGAACTAGGACTTAACTGGGTACCAACCCCACACAGTCAACATGAACAGATACAACACTTCCTCCACATCCTAAAATGCAATATTCATATCTGTCCCTCTTCTGCCTCTTGGTGGTTGGAATGTGGAGCTGCATGCGCACACTTCTATCTTCCAGTCACCCTGACATTGTTATTGTAATCACCATGTCATGGTATACACTGATTCAAACCATTCATTCATTCATTCATTTTCTACCGCTTATTCCCGTTAGGGGTCACGGGTGACTGGAGCCTATCCCAGTGACTTTGGGCCTTAGGCGGGGTACACCCTGGACAGTGGCCAACTCGTCGCAGGGCTGACACAGAGAGACAGAGACAAGGACAGACAACCATTCACTCTCACATTCATACACTAGGGACAATTTAGAGTTGTCAATTAACCTGCACAGTCATGTCTTTGGACGGTGGGAGGAAGCCGGAGAACCCGGAGAGAACCCACGGTAACACGGGGAGGACATGGAGACTCCACCCAGAGAGATCGTGTGATGTTATGGTGGTTCGGAATTCGAGACCACGATGTTGGGGTGGTGCGGGATTCGAACCCACGATCTCCTTATTGAGAGGCAGAAGCTCTAGCCGCTCTGCCACCGTGCACCCCAGGCGATTGATTCAAACCAGGCAAATGAAAATGTCTTATTACATTTGTCAAATTAAATAAACAGTTTGCTTAGGAAGATGGTCCCAAACAAACAATTAATCTTGACAATACAAATACAAGTGATGATTACAAAAGTTTTATTGAATGTCAAAATGTTTAAAATGAGAAGAAACATGACAAAATTCAGTATTCAACCATTACTTGAAAGGGCAATAAGAAAACACTGCAATCCTATATCTAAAAGCAGGCACTGGAAATGTATATGGAAAATGTCATAAAAACAAAGGTCTAAGGTCTTAAAATCTAAGAAACATAATATGTATTATAGAAAATACACAGCATATTGTAGTAAGTAGTAAGTTGAGAGACACTAAGTTATTTAAAAAGTCACAACTGCAAAAAAAAAAAACAGCAGAAGGAACATTTTGGAACTGAACTCTTGTGGGAAACATGAAACTTCACAGTACAGGCAGATTACCAAGAACAGAGAACTATAACTAAATCAAAGACGGAGGGATATATCACAAAAAACTACTCAATCTCCTCTACAGAAGGGATTATCACTTGGTCTCCCTGATACAAGAACACCGCCCCGAAATACAGTGGCTCTGTAAACTTAGTCTCGACCTTATACAGAATGGACAACTTGTCATAAAAGACAGAATAAAACGTGAGAATGCCTTGGTCGTGGTCTAGGTAGATGGCCACTCTACTGGTGAACTTGTTGGGAATGAGCAACCATGTCCCGCTTTCGGTACCAAGAGGCATGTAACCTCCTCCGAAACATGCCCAAGACTTGTCGTACAATCCCAGAACACATTGATTACTTTTGCCCTTTCTCTCAAGGCTTTTGTAGGTGAGTCCCACAAAGCAGCCTCCAGATGCACATACCTCAAAGTAGCAGCGTCCAGTAAGCGCTTCTGTGCTTAGGACTTGGACACAGTCGGTGAAGCGGTCTGGGTGGTCCGGGTAGGCGCTAGGTTGGGATGTAAACGTAGCACATTCGTTACCATTATCCGACAGCTTCAGTGAGATGTTTTTATGGGCAGTATTTGGGTTCCACGTGACAGTCCGGAGATCTGCGGAGTGCCAACACTTCTCCCTGTCTTCTGTGTAGATAATTTCTGATGCTCTGGACTCGTTGAAGACTGACAAAGCTGTGACACACGTAGGAAATTGGGAAATGTCCATTGAGAACTTCTTGAATGGGAGCCAGTGGTGGACAGCGTACCGGTGCTCAGGGAGTTTGGGTATCTCCAAGAGACAGTTGTGGTTTAGGATAAACTTGTAGGCGTCCTGTGTTTTTAAGAGGGATTCCCGTTGGGACATCTGCAAATTGTCTATGTCTTCATCAACGTGATCCTAAAAAAAAAAAAAAGTTAAATCATATAATTTTAGATGTTTGCAATCTACAACAAAATGGAGTTTTGACATAATTTATATTTATATATATATATATATATATATATATATATATATATATATATATATATATATATATATATATATATATAATTTTTTTTTATCATAGAGCTTCTAATTGAAAATATCAGGTAAGAGACAAAGAACTTAAAAGGTGGGCTATGTACATAGGGAGGAGGAGGGAGGGGAGGGAGGAGGAGGGAGGGGAGGGAGGGGAGGGATTACCACTTGCTTGTCTTTATGGGGAGGATATTATTGCTTTGCCGGAAAAGTTTAATGCTAAACTGTGGAGCTTAACTTACCATCTGCATGGAGACAAGTAGGGAAGCTTTAACCATGTTTTAACAAAGTTCTGTCATCAAAAACATACTTAAGTTACATTCAGCTTGCCTGGCCTCCATTCTAATCTCCATGTATTCCATACTGTCATTAGTCTGGAAATGCCACCACATAATTTGACTTCTCTCACGGCTCTGATTGGCTCGGTTGCCGCAAAATAGAGGGAGTAGGGGGTTTAGCGATCATGACCATACACACTTTCTATCAAAATTGAAAGATATTGAAAGATGGTGGGACTGGCTGGTCAGGCTAACCTTCAGCTGCATTCACGCGGTTTTGAGGAATGTTCATTAGAAAATCCTCTCTCCTCTGTGTGTCAAAAGCACTCCCTACTGAACTCCCTCAATCAGTGACGGATTTCAGATTTTATACGTCACTTATCTAAGAATCTTTTGCTGTTTTAAGTCCTTTGATCATCGTCAGACTCATTCTGAGCATTTCAGCCGTCTAAACACGATAACTGCTACTGGTTGGCTAATCATTGTGTGTCTTAGAGTGCTAACATAACTAATAATCAAAACATGAGATGGCAAATTCAAGGTACTCAAGAGCATGTTTAAAAGCTAGTAACAATACACAAAATGCCCAATATTTTTCCTTGAATGTTTTGGAATTGGTGTAATGGTTAAATGAAAATATAGTGGATAATAGGACTGCACAATTTTGGATGGGTTTAAAATAAGTAGGATTCAAATTCAGAGAAGACTGAAATATGATCTGATAACTATACAGTACAGGTGTTTCTATGAAAAGACATGTTCTTGGCAGAGGACATTTTATCATCTTATTATTATTGTTTTGTTTTTTTCAGCCATTGTCATCTGATTATTGCTCAACTCAAATTGCAATTTCATTCAATTGTAAAATATTGTCCAGTCCTAGTTAACAATATTTCAGCACAACGTATCTGAAAGTTTAGGAAATTAATTAATTTGGAAAAAGACAACTGGGCAAGGTTTGTCTCACAATGTTTGAACTTTTACTTAATAGAATGTTGTTGCTGAGTGTTACTATAAAAACAAAATTACAAACTAATTCTAACTAAATTCTTGGCATATTTTAATCAGATATGTTCAATTTGTTTCAAGAAATAATGCTGCATCTCCTTATTGTGCGGTCACAATTTTTAAAACTGGTCTGGTCTTCCCATGGGTGAAACAGCTAAAAAGGTGATTTACTAATTAGAGGAAATACCAAATGCAACCGGAGGCCGATCTGAACACTGTGTAGGTGGGTTCTTGTAAGCTGCTCCATAGAGGACGCCCTTTCCTCCATAAGCTCCATCATCTGGTCGAATATGGTTTGGTTGAGTTCAAGTGCTGCGTCTGCAGAGGTACAGAGGGCTTCGGATTTCTCTCTCAGCAACTTCATCTCCTCCTCCTTCTGCTCTATTTTGAGTTTAATTTGTTGTCTTCGCTTCTCCAGATCCTCCTGAAGCCGTGTATGTTCTCCAGTGGTCCACGTTTCTTTATCACCTGAACAGAAAGCATGCATTTCACTAAAAACTCACTTATAATAACTGTTCTATTAAAACATAGTAAAATATGCATGCACATCAAAGGGAATACTTCAATTGTACAATAGTTGATGAACCGATCATAATTAAGATTGCCCTAATCTCTAGATTGTTCTTTGGCAGTCAAGTTCAAAACCATTTGCAGATGTGTATCTCTTCATATCACAAACTAAAGTACTTACTCATCATTGTTTGTGGTTTTAGATGAACAAACCACAGTACGTCAGTCCCACAGGATGCAGTTCCCTTTCCTTACGCGTTAACCACAAGCAACATGTGCAACTAAGAAAACGTGCACGTTTATGTAGCGGGTGGCGTCACATCCGGTCTGTCTGGACACGCCTTCACACTTCTGACATAAAAAAAAAAGCCACGCTTTCGCCTTTTAATGCATCAATCCATCCAAGTCAACGATTTTTCCAAAAGCAGTTCATTACTCGGTGTTTTTATTGTGTCATACTCCCAGTGCCTGATTAAAGCGCTAGCAGTAGGAGCACCAGCGCCCCCTACAGCGCCTTTTAACCTGTAGCCGTAGTTTAAAGCTGGCGTTTTAAGGATCGATTTAAGGAAATAGGTATTTTAACCTAACTCGTTCACAGCGCTCATAAACCCTTTGACCCATGCATGCATGTATTCACATGCATCATTTTTTTGCTATTAGCACAGCTTTAGATCAGGTTTTTCAGACTGTGGAGTGAAGCAGGTTGACTTTATATAGCCTCAGAAGAAATTATTACAGCCTAATGTACCATACGTATTTACAAATAAGTGTTTAATCTTTTATTTATCTCACATTCGAGTAAGTCCTCCACATCCTTACACTACATTATAAATGTATTTTCATGTTATTGGTAAAATCAGGATATCTTTGCTCTGAAGTATCTAATATGGTATCTATTCACAAAATGCACTTAAAAGATTTTTCTTTTCATTTTAAAAATTCACTAACCCCCAAATGTGTAAGTATGCTTGTGCATTACATTTATTCTTCTCTTCTAAAGGCGAGTGCACCTCAAGCCAGAAGTGAATGTGATACTTAAGTGCATTTAATGCCAGACAGTAAAACGTTACCCGTAGAACACGAGGTGCACCTCGGGCTGCCCTCATGTGTTACACACCCCCTTGGAGTGAAGGAGCTGAGAAGACACTTCTCCTCACAACTCGCTTCAGACAGCACAAAATGTCTTTTTCAATCAACATGCAAAATCATTATTAGTGTGGAGGGGGAGAAGGAAGAGGTTTTGTACAGTCATAAAACAAGTGCTTTTACCATCATGCCGAAAGCTCAATTTTCTTAGAATAAAAACCACACAAACTATGTATTAATTCAAATAAAATGTGTTTATTTTCGACCGAGAGAAAACAAATTTGTATGCATGGAAATTTAACATCCCCCCAAAAATGTATTATCAACACTAAAACAAGGATTAACCTGATTGAACAGGTGGAGTTTGAATTTGACAAAAAAAAATAAAATAAAATAAAAAACACACAACTCCATCCGCTAATCTTAAAACCTAAAGAAGTTTTGGATCTGCCTTCTGTGATATTGGCCTGAGAGTTGTGCTGCTGCTTACTTTAGTTTTAGAAACTCAAGTGAGTTCTCTTTCTCAGTAAACCTAGCTGCAACATACACCGGGTTTTGAAAGACAGTCTGGATTTTGGCGAGCTGGCACATCTCTTTGTCAACAGCATAAAAGGAGATGTTCCCTGCGGTGTGATCCAGATATACTCCTACTCTGTCAGTGTTGTAAAAAGTCATCATTTCCAGCTCTTCCCCATTGTGCCACAAGGAGGTCTTTGAGTTGTCAAAATGCAAAGCCCATGACATATCATTCATTCCCAGGACACATTCTTCTCGTTTCCCGTTTCTTCCAATCTTCTTGTATGTAAATCCCAAAAACTTTGGTTGGTTCATCCACTGCACCTCAAAGTAGCACCGCCCTGTTAGCTCCTGGGTATTCAAAGCCTGTAGATGATGACTAAAGCGCTCTGAACGGTTGGGATAGTCCTGCTCTTCTTTCACCACAGTGACTTTGCGATTCTCCTCTGACAGCACCAGTTGCTTGTGTGCCGTGTTGGGGTCCAGGGTGATGTTAATGGCGTATTTCAGATACTGCTCTCTGGTGATGGGCTGTTGCCTCAGTAGTGGGTTTTGGGTCAAAGCCAGTCCCATGTGGGTGTAGTTCTGGAGTCTATGGGGGATGTCAGACAGAGCTTCTGTGAGCTCTTTAATGAAACACAGAGGCTCTTGGTCACTGACAGACTGAGTCTGCTCCTTCAGCTCAGGAAGTTGTTCATACTTCTGTAAAAACTGAGCTGGGTCTTGTGTCAGAGACAGAGAGTCCAGCTCAGCCTGCTGTCTCTTCAGCTTGGACAGTTCCTGCTCCACATCGTCCTGAAAAGGAGAAACATTAATATTTATTTTACCATTGGTTATGACCATGCCATTTCTGAAACTAGTTCCAACTCCATATTTAAAAAAGGACACATTCTGCTACAGTGACTGAGCTTTTAACCATGTTCTGTCATGATTCAGCTGCATTCACGCCATTTTGAGAGATTTTGAGAAATGCGAGTTAGAAAATCTTCTGACCGTCAACACTCCCTGCTGAACTCCCTCAATTTTTCAAATCATGTACGTCACTTAGCCAAGAATCTGCTGCTGTCTTAAGTCCTTAAAATCATCAGACTCATTCTGAGCATTTGTGCCATCTAAACATAACTGCAACTGCTAGCCTGACCATAGCATCTCTTAAAGAGATAACATAACTAAATTGTGTATAACGCTAGGCGCCATCTACTGGCTGAATATGGCCGGCAAGTTTCTGGCCAGAGAGCAAAGAAACTCGTTCATAGTAGTGCATAATAACCCTTTTTTGTTTCATAACATGAGATGGCAACTTTAAGGTACTCAAGAGTATGTTTAAAGGCTAATAATATGAAAAGTGCCTAAATCAACCGAATCACTCCAAGAATTAAATAAGCGCTGGTCTAACTAAAGTCGACTGTACACTACAGGATTTTAAATTGTCCGTGATTTTAA
Source organism: Rhinogobius similis (assembly GCA_019453435.1). NCBI lineage: Eukaryota > Metazoa > Chordata > Actinopteri > Gobiiformes > Gobiidae > Rhinogobius > Rhinogobius similis. The sequence goes on along the minus strand of CM033632.1, from coordinate 431,112 downwards.
GACGTGTCAAATAAAAGTGCAGGCTGCAGACATTTTGCAGGAGAGCTCAAGTGTCACATGATCGAATGGGGTGTAATGAATACAAATACATATGCAGAGAGGCGAGTGTGAGCTGCCTTTACATGTTCTTCTATTTAGAGAAGAATTAAAATAAACTATAAAATGCATGTGGATTAAATATGCTTGTAGAGGCCACAGGAGTGTGCCATATTCACTTGGAGTAAGGAGCTGTAATGAATGATGAAAAACTTTATTAATTTAATGTTGGTTTCATTTGATATATATATATATATATAGATATATATATAGATAGATATATATAGATATATAGATAGATATATATATATAGATAGAGATAGATATATATAGATATATATATATAGATAGAGATATATATATATATATATATATATATATATATATATATATATATATATATATATATATATATATATATATATATATATATATATATATATATATATATATATATATATATAGATAAGATATATATATATATATATATATATAGATAAGATATATATATATATATATATAGATTTATATAGATAGAGATATATATATATATAGATAGAGATATATATATATATATAGATAGAGATATATATATATATAGATAGAGATATATATATATATATATATATATATATATATATATATATATATATATATATATATATATATATATATATATATATATATATATATATATATATATATATATATATATATATATATATATATATATATATATATATATATATATATATATATATATTTTTTTTTTTACACATTATAAGAGCAGTTGCTAGACAGCCGAGCCTGGTGCTGTTTGACTGCTCACACTGACACTCGCAGACATGAGGAGAGCCACCACATATTCTCTCTTACATGGAGAGGAAAATCACATTTAAAATCTGGAGGGCAAAAGTTCTTTAGTGTGCTGAAAGCTGAACGCTAATTCCAGTCTTAGGTTTAAGTTGCTCTTTGTGCTCAATCCCAGTGAACCTAGGAAATTGCAGAAAATTTGCTCAAAATGTACTCAGTCATGTTTTTTATGAACTAAGAGGAGCCAGAGCACGCACACATAGTTTGAATTGTGCTGCAGAAGTTTTCAGCTCATTCTGATTCAACATTGTATTGTATCACTGAGGTATGTTCGCAAGAGCACTTCAATAAAATAAAGTAGGCAACAGGCCTTTTTAACTATTTGTAACAACTTGATGTGGGCATTGTTCACAGACATAACTTTACGGAGTGTTCGAGCACGGAAGCTGGTCATACAAAGTCTCAGGTGATATGCAACAGTGTCATTTTGAAGCTGTATTCCGAGGGAGATGAGTGATGAGACCGATGGAGAGGCAGAGCTAAAATAATCTAGACATTTATCATGGTCCCAATCAGGTTTGTACTTGGGTGCTTCTTACACCCAAGTACTGCTGGCTACATTGGGGAACTGTAACTGAGGATTTGATGAGCCTGGACTGTCCACATAGGCCAGACTGTTCTTTGCTCAAATGGTAGCTATTGAGGAGACATTTTATGTGCAGAATGTGATAGAACAGCTATGCCCATTTTTTACAAAGCTGCATAGACGGGTGACATCTTGCAGTTGTTGCACTATGTTTGCTGAAGGCCCCAACATTTACCTCAAGGTTTTGGAGTGATCTCTTGTGGGCCTGGATCTCTTCCTCCACCTCAGACTGCCTCCGCTGCATCATCTGTATTAGCCCCAAGAATCGCGTACACCTTAGCTCCACCTCACTCTCTGCGCTGGAAGTCAGAGAATCAATCATCTTTTCAATTTTCTTTCGCACCTCGTAGTGGTGCTGCAGTCTGGCCTCTAGACTTTCCTTCTCTGAAACCATCACAGCCTTCCTTTGCTTCATCTCTTCTGCAGCTGAGATAATCAGATGGCCTGTGCACAAAAGGTAAAGTTATAGCAGGAAAAGCTTTTTTTTTCCCATCAATGTTTCATTTACAGTAATTCATATAATTATATGCTCAAGAGGGTGAACCCCTACTCTGTTATGGGAAAGGATGATATGGCAATTAATACAATTGTCGATTTTTTTATTATTATTTGTTGAGTATTTTGAAATTAATAAAATACTAAAGGGAGCCTACTTTACCTTCATGTTGTCTGATTGCACAGGTGGGGCAGACAACCTCGTGGTCTGTGGAGCAGTACTGTGTAATATATTGGTGGTGGACAGGGCAGACGTTGTCCTTAAGATTTATACCTGGCTTCACAAACTGGTGCGTTTTGTACGGTTCTTTCCTATTATAATGGGTCCAGAGGTGGCTTTCGCATAATGCAATGCGACAGCTCAGACACGTTAAGATGGCTTTGCGCTTCTTTCTGGGGCACACGTCGCACGCTACCTCTCCCGGTTTCGGGTAGACAAATCCTGCCGCCTTGTCCCTCACTCTCTTCATCTCATTTTCCAGAAGCGTGTTCCTGACCAGTACGGGCCTCGGGGTGAATTTCTCGCGGCACTGAGGGCAGGTGTACCGGCGCCGACCGTCCTCTCCATCCCAGTGCTTTGTAACGCATGGGGCGCAAAAAGTATTGCCGCAGGGGATAGTGGCGGGGTCCTGCAGCACCTGCGAACAAACACTACAGGAATACTTCTCAGGACTAAAGTCACGCTCCTTCGCAATGAGCTGCAAGATAGAAGGCAGCCACTCGAAAGTCTTGTACATTTTGTCCGATGTTCTAGAAAGCATCGACGCAAAAAAAAACAAATACAACGAACCGTCAACGTGAAAACACAGCACGAGGGCGCAGTAATCCTCTGCCGCCAGGTTATGAAGTTGAACATAAGTACGTCATATCCGGAGAAATCAGCCAATCAGAGCAGAGGAGAGTTTTTTAATCATAATTGATTTATTTCATAAAAAAAAAAATGTAAGACCACACACAAAATCAATTTGAGATGAAAATTTAACGTTTAACGTTTTAAACGTTTTTAAACCAAAAGCATTAAAATATTCATCCTTAGGTATTACATGCGTTTGCCAGGTCTCAATCATCAATAAATCAGCAAAATGAATGGACAAGTATGAATGAACACAACTTTGTAATACAATGCATGTACATGTGTAAAAATATAAACAAAAACTTCTGTGTGGTGTGTAAGTCAGAGAAGAAAAGAACATAAGACTTTGTACTCCCATTACAGTCAGGGGGATGGATTCAGTGCCAAATTCCCCAAATCATAGTTATTAGCTTTGAAAACCCTAAAAACAGGTAACACAAACATCCCCACCAATTATTTTCAAGGAGGGGCAATATTGCATTTGTTGATTAAAAACGTGAAACACAGCACATTTTGAGGCAGATTGTTTTGGAAAGAATTTTCAAAAACTAAAAAAGTAAAGACCCAAAAAGAATAACTCAAAAACAAAGAGGTTTGTTTTTTATTTTATACTTCATGACCTGTTCAGAAAAGAAAGAAAATAACAATGCTTAGCCATGCATTTGTGCTTACATAGATTTCTTGAAACGTTTAATAAAAATATATAAATAAGTAGGTCCATATAACCCTAACCCCTTATTTTCTCTCCTATATGCTATTCATACGCTAAGAAAGAACTCAACTAAAGTACACATTAAACATATGGACAAACGCAATTTACAAGTCTTAACGGACCTTTACACTGGTCCACAGGGCAGTTTATGACCTCATCGTGGACAGGGCTGCATTTCTCCGAGTCCAGACTCTCCACCACTTTGTGGTTTTGAAACTGAGGAACATCATGGTGAGGCCAAAGGTGGGCCTCACAGGGAGTTACCTTACAACTCAGACATGACTTTGCGGCTTTCAGCTTTTTTCCAGGGCACATTTCACACAAAATCTGACCGGGATTGGTGTAGCTCTTCTCTTTGGCGGGAACAACGTCTTTAGTTGAATTACCAGATTCTCCAGCGTGACATTTGTGAATAAGAAAGGCTGTGATGTGAACTTCTCCCTGCACTGCGGACAGGTGGGCTGGTCGTCCTCTCCATCCCAGTGCTTCTGAACACATGAGCGGCAGAAACTGTGCCCACACGGGACAGTGACAGGCTCTCGCGGCAGATCCCCACAAACACTGCAGCAGAAGTCTTTGCGGTCTAGTTTAAGGCCATTCAGGCATAATCTTTTACCACCTTTTTAGAAGCTAAGAATCGCAAAATACAGATCTACAAAGCCATGGGACTACGTACATAAGTGCAGAGGTTGTTGAGTGAGCTGAAAGCCACTGCTGCGTTTGGTTTGAACCATTCCCGTGGGTTTTTTTTGTAGTTTTTCCTCGCCGCGAAGGAGGGTCAAAGGACAGGGGCATTCTGGGACAGTTATCTGAACTGCTTTTACCTGTGGCCCATCGAGGCAACTGTTGTTGTGATTTTGGGCATTATAAAAATAAATTGATTTGATTTGATTCCTAGTTGCTTGTTATATACATTTTTGTTTTTAATTAATAAAAATAAAAATGAAATGTAAACAAAATAATATATTATACAAAGTAAAATACTGAGAACAGTTGTCAAAAATAAACAAATACAAAACTTATTTATAACTAAAAATGTAATTCTTATATAGACTTTGGACTAGGTGGGACTCTTTTAGTTTGAATGCGCGGTAATTTATGTATTTTATTATTATTATTTTAAATAGATGTTCCTTTCTACCTGTGCTCTTTGCATTTTGTTTTTGCTCTCTGGTCGTGTTGTATATTTTAAGAAAAAGGGTGAACTTTTTTTTTTTTAACAGATAATTAAACTTCCTAGTTTGCAACTGAAGCACATCAGAAGTACATGCTTGACATAAAATATTTTATTAAGATAATGTTAACAGGAATGTTATCAATAAGGCACAGAGTGGATTTTAATAAATGTTGCACACTTGAATGATGAGACTTAAAGTGCTGCTTTGGTTGGGTATATTTTCTGTAAATGACAGACATGTCTTTAATGTGCGAGTCTGCGTGCTATCTGCGTTACTGAAGCAGAACTGATTCTCTTTAACTTTAGATATAGCCACAATTAATACAAAATAAAATAAATTACAATATAAATCAAAATACAGGTGGTATAAATGTGTATTTGCCCTGTTGTGACATTTTAGATTTAGTAAAAGTATACTTTACTCTCTTGGTAATCTTTACTGTCTCGGCTAGCATACAATATTTAGCATAGCAACAACTTTCCAGTCAACTACACAACCAAGCTTCAATGACATTAATCTACTTGACAAAATCGGCCTAAACTGTCCAAGAATTGTTCTAATCATGTTTCAAATTCCCATATTAGTGTTTCACTGTAACACTTTACCTGTAAATGAAAGACAACATGTCTTTAATGTGCGAGTCTGCGTGCTACCTGCGTTACTGAAGCAGAACTGATCTCCTTCGAGCAGACGCGCTGGTTGAAGAGGTGGGTGAGCGCCCCCTTGTGGTATGGCATAGGAACTAAGCTAATGCAAATCTAAATGAATTGTACACAGTATTTATACCTTTTTCACTTAAATAACAATATTAAAAATAAAACATGAAATAAAATTATTTGGGGGGTGTCCAATTTGCTATTCCCACATAAACCTCTAGCATCTAGTGAAAAAACATTTCAGAGATGAAGACAAAACAAAGGGGAAAAAAGAAAGAATTGTACAATGCAAATTAAAACATAGTAAAATGTAGACTTATAGTCAATATTTTTGCACATCAGTAAAACTACAAAAAATGAGAAATATAAAGACGCAATAATGAATTAGTCAGATAACCCAACAATATTAAATAATTCATTCATTTTCTACCGCTTATTCCCGTTAGGGGTCGCGGGTGACTGGAGCCTATCCCAGTGACTTTGGGCCTTAGGCGGGGTACACCCTGGACAGTGGCCAACTCGTCGCAGGGCTGACACAGAGACAGAGACATTGACAGACAACCATTCACTCTTACATTCACTAGGGGCAGTTGAGTGTTGACAGTTAATTTACACAGTCATGTCTTTGGACGGTGGGAGGAGCTGGAGAACCCGGAGAGAACCCACGGTAACACGGGGAGGACATGCAGACTCCACCCAGAGAGATCATGTGATGTTAGGGTGGTCCAGGATTCGAACCCACGATCTCCTTATTGAGAGGCAGAAGCTCTAGCCGCTTAATCAGAAACTCAGAAAAGCAATATGCATCACATATTGTGTGATGTACACAGTTTAGTAGATGACCCCGGCTGGGTGGTCCAGGAGTACTCCTATCTTTTGACATTGTCTTGTGTTTTTCACCTGCATCTCTAATTCCCACATCTGTATTCCCACACTCCACCTCAAAGTAGCATTGTCCAGTTAGTGTTAGGAGGTAACGACAGGCGGACCCAATGAAGCAGACCAGAGATATGGATCAATACAGAATTATTTATTGAGAGTTGGCTGAGGGGGGGTGGCTGGACCAGGAAGCACGGGTGAGGACCGGGACGGCAGGCGGGAGCAGGCTGGACCGAGGAGCACAGGTGAGTACCGGGATAGCAGGCAGGAGCAGGCTGGACCGAGGAGCACAGGTGAGTACCAGGACAGCAGGCGGGAGCAGGAAGGACCGAGGAGCACAGGTGAGAACCAGGATAGCAGGCAGGAGCAGGCTGGAGGAAAAAAAGTCCTTGGTAAGCAAAAATCCACAAGAGACAACTAACGAGAGATACAAAAGCCAAGGAGTTCACCACGGAAGTAGACTGAACGATCTGGCAGGGTGTGGATGAATGAGCCAAGCTTTTGTACTGCAGAGGGTGTATGCTTGATTGCACCACAGGAGGGGAGGAGGAAACACACACACACACAGGAGGGAGGAGGCACTAAGCTCATGACAGTTAGAGCCACTCAAGACCTGCCACCAATCACTGAATCTCTCTGGACGGTTGGGACAGTCCTGCTCCTCTTTCACCACAGTGACTTTGCGATTCTCCTCTGACAGCACCAGTTGCTTGTGTGCAGTGTTGGGGTCCAGGGTGATGTTAATGGCGTATTTCAGATACTGCTCTCTGGCCATGGGCTGTTGTAACAGCAGTGGATTTTGAGTCAAAGCCAGTCCCATGTGGGTGTAGTTCTGGAGTCTATGGGGGATGTCAGACAGCTTCAGTGAGCTCTTTATTAAAGCAAAGAGGCATGTGATCACTGACAGACTGAGTTCTTACCTCTGCAAGAATTCTCTCTAAAACCAGCGCGCCTCGGCCTCCGCAGCCCGAGCGGTTCCCCTTTTCTCTCTCCAGAATTCAGCCCTTTAAGTGCCGGTGGTTCTGACACATTAAATGTGCAGCATAATGAGCAGAAAGCGCGTTTAGATCATAAAAACATAAAGAACAGGACAGAGGAGTGTGAAGCGGGACATGTGGCTGCAGTCAGATGGGTCAGATACGTGAATGTAGACGTTAGACTATTGTCCCGCTTTACTGCGTTATGTTACTTCACTAAGTTCACTCAAGAACCTCCGTGAAGTTGGTCTACATCAAAGGCACTGAGGATTGTGGCAGCGGAGGAGACGGACGCTGCAGATGCGCACAAACACGCAAAGAGCTGAAATACAGACGCTACAAATAAATTCTTTGTTAGATGAATCCTTAATAATGTAGGAACATAGTTTTGAATGAGAGGATCCCTGCTATCTCATGGTAAAATATAAAATGTAATAATGAAACCAACTTTGGGCTTCCCAAATGCTGTAATAAATGAAGCATGATGAGTAGTGGAGCATATGACAGCATGTGGCCCCACCTTTAACACTTTCGCTTTTGTTTCAAACAAAGATGGATTTTCATGGATCCATTTATTTAGTTTATTTATAAGTTTTTATTCAACTTTATAAGAGATGCTTCTGAGTCCAGGAACTCCATGCACTTCTGGAGCTATTTATTTTCTATTTGTTTGATTAAATAAATATGCTTTAGGCATTTAGAAGTTAAGTGTTTGTATTATTCAACATTTTTACGCCAATTTTTACACTTTTGCTACAAATGAATATCTGTTCTAAATATCAGTTACCTGCCTCATCAACGCACCAATAATCGGTATCGGTCCTAAAAAACCCATATCGGTTGATCACTAATTATTATTATACACATCAGCAATACTACCCAAATCAGATTACAAAAATAAAAACAATGTGTGTCAAACATTTATAAAATTTTTAAAAATGGCCAAATAAGACCCTTTTACCAGAACAAACAAACTTTATTGATTTACAAAGCATTTATGAAGAGCATTGTTATGAGGTAACGACAGGCGGACCCAATGAAGCAGACCAGAGATATGGATCAATACAGAATTATTTATTGAGAGTAGGCAGAGGGGGAGCAGGCTGGACCAGGAAGCACGGGTGAGGACCGGGACAGCAGGCGGGAGCAGGAAGGACCGATGAGCACAGGTGAGTACCAGGACAGCAGGCGGGAGCAGGCTGGACCGAGGAGCACAGGTGAGTACCAGGACAGCAGGCGGGAGCAGGAAGGACCGAGGAGCACAGGTGAGTACCGGGACAGCAGGCGGGAGCAGGAAGGACCGAGGAGCACAGGTGAGTACCGGGACAGCAGGCGGGAGCAGGAAGGACCGAGGAGCACAGGTGAGTACCAGGACAGCAGGCGGGAGCAGGAAGGACCGAGGAGCACAGGTGAGTACCAGGACAGCAGGCGGGAGCAGGAAGGACCGAGGAGCACAGGTGAGTACCAGGACAGCAGGCGGGAGCAGGAAGGACCGAGGAGCACAGGTGAGTACCAGGACAGCAGGCGGGAGCAGACTGGACCGAGGAGCACAGGTGAGTACCAGGACAGCAGGCGGGAGCAGGAAGGACCGAGGAGCACAGGTGAGTACCAGGACAGCAGGCGGGAGCAGGAAGGACCGAGGAGCACAGGTGAGTACCAGGACAGCAGGCGGGAGCAGGAAGGACCGAGGAGCACAGGTGAGTACCAGGACAGCAGGCGGGAGCAGGAAGGACCGAGGAGCACAGGTGAGTACCAGGACAGCAGGCGGGAGCAGACTGGACCGAGGAGCACAGGTGAGTACCGGGACAGCAGGCGGGAGCAGGAAGGACCGAGGAGCACAGGTGAGTACCGGGACAGCAGGCGGGAGCAGGCTGGACCGAGGAGCCCAGGTGAGTACCGGGACAGCAGGCGGGAGCAGGAAGGACCGAGGAGCACAGGTGAGTACCAGGACAGCAGGCGGGAGCAGACTGGACCGAGGAGCCCAGGTGAGTACCAGGACAGCAGGCGGGAGCAGACTGGACCGAGGAGCACAGGTGAGTACCAGGACAGCAGGCGGGAGCAGGAAGGACCGAGGAGCACAGGTGAGTACCGGGACAGCAGGCGGGAGCAGGAAGGACCGAGGAGCCCAGGTGAGTACCAGGACAGCGGGCGGGAGCAGGAAGGACCGAGGAGCACAGGTGAGTACCAGGACAGCAGGCGGGAGCAGGAAGGACCGAGGAGCACAGGTGAGTACCGGGACAGCAGGCGGGAGCAGGAAGGACCGAGGAGCACAGGTGGGTACCGGGACAGCAGGCGGGAGCAGGCTGGACCGAGGAGCCCAGGTGAGTACCAGGACAGCAGGCGGGAGCAGACTGGACCGAGGAGCACAGGTGAGTACCAGGACAGCAGGCGGGAGCAGGAAGGACCGAGGAGCACAGGTGAGTACCAGGACAGCAGGCGGGAGCAGGAAGGACTGATGAGCACAGGTGAGTACCAGGACAGCAGGCGGGAGCAGGAAGGACCGAGGAGCACGGGTGAGTACCAGGACAGCAGGCGGGAGCAGGAAGGACCGAGGAGCACGGGTGAGTACCAGGACAGCAGGCGGGAGCAGGAAGGACCGAGGAGCACGGGTGAGTACCAGGACAGCAGGCGGGAGCAGGAAGGACCGAGGAGCACAGGTGAGTACCAGGACAGCAGGCGGGAGCAGGAAGGACCAAGGAGCACAGGTGAGTACCAGGACAGCAGGCGGGAGCAGACTGGACCGAGGAGCACAGGTGAGTACCAGGACAGCAGGCGGGAGCAGACTGGACCGAGGAGCACAGGTGAGTACCAGGACAGCGGGCGGGAGCAGGCTGGACCGAGGAGCCCAGGTGAGTACCGGGACAGCAGGCGGGAGCAGGAAGGACCGAGGAGCACAGGTGAGTACCAGGACAGCAGGCGGGAGCAGGAAGGACCGAGGAGCACAGGTGAGTACCAGGACAGCAGGCGGGAGCAGACTGGACCGAGGAGCACAGGTGAGTACCGGGACAGCAGGCGGGAGCAGGAAGGACCGAGGAGCACAGGTGAGTACCGGGACAGCAGGCGGGAGCAGGCTGGACCGAGGAGCCCAGGTGAGTACCGGGACAGCAGGCGGGAGCAGGAAGGACCGAGGAGCACAGGTGAGTACCAGGACAGCAGGCGGGAGCAGACTGGACCGAGGAGCCCAGGTGAGTACCAGGACAGCAGGCGGGAGCAGACTGGACCGAGGAGCACAGGTGAGTACCAGGACAGCAGGCGGGAGCAGGAAGGACCGAGGAGCACAGGTGAGTACCGGGACAGCAGGCGGGAGCAGGAAGGACCGAGGAGCCCAGGTGAGTACCAGGACAGCGGGCGGGAGCAGGAAGGACCGAGGAGCACAGGTGAGTACCGGGACAGCAGGCGGGAGCAGGAAGGACCGAGGAGCACAGGTGAGTACCGGGACAGCAGGCGGGAGCAGGAAGGACCGAGGAGCACAGGTGAGTACCGGGACAGCAGGCGGGAGCAGGCTGGACCGAGGAGCCCAGGTGAGTACCAGGACAGCAGGCGGGAGCAGACTGGACCGAGGAGCACAGGTGAGTACCTGGACAGCAGGCGGGAGCAGGACGGGACCGAGGAGCACAGGTGAGTACCAGGACAGCAGGCGGGAGCAGGAAGGACTGATGAGCACAGGTGAGTACCAGGACAGCAGGCGGGAGCAGGAAGGACCGAGGAGCACGGGTGGAGTACCAGGACAGCAGGCGGGAGCAGGAAGGACCGAGGAGCACAGGTGAGTACCAGGACAGCAGGCGGGAGCAGGAAGGACCGAGGAGCACGGGTGAGTACCAGGACAGCAGGCGGGAGCAGGAAGGACCGAGGAGCACGGGTGAGTACCAGGACAGCAGGCGGGAGCAGGAAGGACCGAGGAGCACGGGTGAGTACCAGGACAGCAGGCGGGAGCAGGAAGGACCGAGGAGCACAGGTGAGTACCGGGACAGCAGGCGGGAGCAGGAAGGACCAAGGAGCACAGGTGAGTACCAGGACAGCAGGCGGGAGCAGGAAGGGCCGAGGAGCCCAGGTGAGTACCAGGACAGCAGGCGGGAGCAGGAAGGACCGAGGAGCACAGGTGAGTACCAGGACAGCAGGCGGGAGCAGGAAGGACCAAGGAGCACAGGTGAGTACCAGGACAGCAGGCGGGAGCAGACTGGACCGAGGAGCACAGGTGAGTACCAGGACAGCAGGCGGGAGCAGGAAGGACCGAGGAGCACAGGTGAGTACCAGGACAGCAGGCGGGAGCAGGAAGGACCGAGGAGCACAGGTGAGTACCAGGACAGCAGGCGGGAGCAGGAAGGACCGAGGAGCACAGGTGAGTACCAGGACAGCAGGCGGGAGCAGACTGGAGGGAAAAAAGTATCCGCAGGAGACAAATAACGAGAGATACAAAAAAGCCAAGGAGTTCACCACGGGCGTAGACTGAACGATGTGGCAGGGTGTGGATGAATGAGCCGAGTCTTTATTGACCTTATTCCGGAAGTTGCCGTACGTGCCGCCACCTTGTTTCCGTTGTAATAGTTTACACGGAGCAGACGAGCTCAACAGAAAACAAGTTCTACACGGACTAAAAAGCCGTTTTCAGACGCCCAGGAAATCGGTGCGTTGTTGACTTGTTGTTGCTCGTGTTCATTAAACATTGTACACAAATCAATCTACTTTATGTAACATTTTAGGGGCAAAACTTTTCCCTTGTTCGTCATTAGCTTTAACGGAGTTCTCGTCAAACGGAAGTGCGTTTACAACAAAAGGGCAAAAAATGGCAAAAGTGGGCGGGGCAGAATAAGGTCAATACTGCAGAGGTGTATGCTTGATTGCAGATGGGTTCCAGGTGTGCCAATCAGTCATGCCCAGGAAGCTCCAAACAAGGACACCACAGGAGGGGAGGAGGAAACACACACACAGGAGGGATGAGGCACTAAGCTCATGACAAGCATGTCCATCAGGTTCTACTTCGAGATAAAGAATAAACACGTATTCGATCAGTGACACAGAGTGTGCTCACTGGGGCCTGCCTTGGACAGAGGTCATTCTTCCACACCAGGCTCTGGGATGACGTCCTCCTCAAACAGCTCTGATACCCAGTAAATAAAGGCATTCAGCTTTTTAATTAACTATGCAGACAAACTACATTTTAAAAATGTCAATTCAGGTATAAAGCAATGTGTTTGATAGCATAAATATTATTCTTTGCACCTAATAGTCTACGTTTATAAAAACAGTACAGAAGGGTAGGAGCTGACCAAGATATTTTGATACTTTGCCTAAAGTGTCTGGACTTGTGTCTGTATAGTTTGAACTTTGAGCTTTTTCTCCACGTCAGACCTGCGTTTCTCCATCAGATAGAGGACTTCTTCGTAATGTCTATCAGTTACTCAGCTCCAGTGCTAATGCAGCTTTTAGCATCTGCAGGACACAGCGAGTAAATCCCAGCTCCTCTTCATCAGACTCCAGCCTCTTGTCCAACAGGCCTTGCTGGTAAATTAAATGTTCTTGTCCCGTTTTGTCACTTGGCTGCTCTTGAAACAGTTCAATGAGGTACAGTCCCTGAATTCAGGAACACAATTCAAGAGTTTGGTTAAAAATATCTAATCCATATTTAAAAACGTACTGAAAATGTAAATCAGAAAGTAACAGTAGTTTCTTCAGACCAAAGTCTGTATTAACCAATGACTCTGTAAATAAATAAATGCAGACAAAAACTGTATACATTTAAACCATTAGAATTTTTAAACATTACACTAGTCATTATTCATCAAGTTTAATTTGTAGACTAATTTAAAATGTATGACTAATGTAAAATAAAATTAGAAAGATCCTTTTTGTAATCTAATTTTGTTTGCCTTTCTAAAATAAACTACACTGCAATGGAGAGGTAGACTGTATTCTGCTTACATATAAAAAAAAAGGAAGGAAGAGTAAAGTACCCTCATTATGACGTTTCTTCAAATTGTAATTTGAGAGTGTATTTGCAACTGACCTATTGGGAAAATTAATGAATAAATAAATAAAACCTGTAATAATAGATTATTGGTGGCCCAACAGGGATCCTAAATAAATTCACACAAAATAATACATTTTAAGCCTAAAACATAAGACCATAAAACATTTCAAAGATGGGCTTCTCGTCATAATTTTCCATTTAATTTATATGATTCATTTAAAGGAGAAATCTCAAGTAAACCTGTTGTAAATGTGTTGTACATTTGGGGCGGCCCCATGAAGCTGAGGGAGGCGACGGTTACATCATCTGCCTCTGATAAACTCTCCTCTCCTCTGTCAAACCATCAGCTGTCCAAGAGTTCGTCCTCAGTGCAGGTCAACAGGTGAGGCCAATTCAATTTGAATGCATTTGGTTTTTTATTGTATTATGGATTCATACCAGTGTTGTAGCAATAGAAGTGATGGTACATGATGTGAGCATGGTTGTTTACTAGTTTGTGAATGTATAGTTCTTATAAACGTTTTTCCAAGTTAGCATTTTCAAGTGTATTCAATTTTTATTTAACCTAAATTGTCTCCTTGTAAAGGGCTGTCTTAGAGTCTTTCAGAGAGCCGGTTTGTCTATAAACCCTTCAAAATGGCATTAGAATATTAAAATTACAGAATGGAAATAAATGAAAAAGACCATATAAAACATGCAATGATTAACAGAAAGTCTTTTAACTCTTTTGACAAAAAATAGGCAACACTTTTGAATCTCCAGTGTAGAAATGGCAACTATTGTGAGGTCAACCTTTCTGTATTTATCCTGTAAAACCAAAAAATCTGGATTTAGTCTTCACCAAAAATAGTCTATACCATAATCTACAAAGGATCAAAAATACAATGGTCTTTAAACTGAGCTCTGATATCATCACCAAAAGCGGCTTGATTTTTCATATTTTGTGAAATTCTGGTTAATCCCAGTTCCTCTATTGGAATCACATTTTGTTTCTCTTTCTCTTTTAACCAGCTGCCTCCATTGTAGGATTTAGAATGTATTTCTTTGAAAGAGTCTGACAGACAGGCCACTTGAAACATGCTAACAACCTGGGACCCTCACAGTAAATTATAATTTGGGAAAACTATTCAAATCTAGCTATAAGTCTAAACAATATTTTAAAGAATACAATTTGATACACTGAATGTTTTATGTTTTGTATTGTAATTACCTCTTTATCATGTTTTTCACAACCTCCTGTGAGCTCCTGGTCGACCAATTCCAGACAAAGCTGTTGTGTTGTATTGTATGTTCGTTACATCTTATTTAAAATAATGTGCATTTTTATTGAACTGACTGAACTGAGTTTAAAGCTGGCTTTACAAAAGTTCCTTCTCTCTCCTCCTCTGAATGTAAACACAAAGACCATACTATCTTGCTGAGAATAATGTATAGATAATACACATTTTTGACCCAGTAATGTGGTTTAAAAGCCACAAACTTAGGTGATAACATCTCAAAACAGAAACCCACAAATCCCTAGAAATCCCTTATCACTAAAACACCAGATGGTAAAGTGACGTATGCACTTTCAACTACAAACCCTCAAGTTTTTAATTATATTAGCATTCAGAGACATTTTATCAACAGCAGTAATTACCATTTGTATAAAGACGTATTTATTTGTGTGAATGAATACTTTAATTCCATGTAATTTTGTACATTTGACGTATTGGGGGCCGGACTTGGAATTACGTCATATCAGTGCACTTGGGGTCTGGTAATGATGATAATGTTTGGTCAGAGGCCGCACCCAAGCGGAGAGAACAATCACTATGAATCTGCTATAGCCCTAACCCTAACCCTTTATTGTGTCATTTACTGAGAAAAGCCAACATTAATGTTTATAATCACGTATTCATTTGACAGGTGTTCTGATTACGTGTTTTCTTCTGTATTTTTTTGTGACTCACTTAACTCACATGACATAACAGTTCTGAATTATTTAATCATATACCAGATAGTGTGACTAAGAATTTGAACATTTCCGTGATGAAATAATTGAAATAACCATATGATCATGTTCCTCTTTTCGTCATCTGGACTTTTTCCAACTTGCTTTCATCATTGCATGTAAACCTAAACTGGTGGTTTCCTTTTATGTTAAATCGGGGACACATGATCAACAATAAATAATGTCAGTTCTGTTGTGTGTTTTAGGGCTTGTATGTTTCAGTAAAATACTGATACAGCGGTGACATTGTAGGATCATCATTTTTTCAGAGTCGGAACAGCTTTAGATCCAAAATGGCAGCCTTCCTCCATCACTGCCCCTTCCTGAAGTCGGTCCCTCGGCCCGCTCTGAGGAGAACTGGTGCCGCCCTCATGTCCATGGCCGACCAGTGCCCCATCATCACTCGCCAGATCAGTGTGAGCTCGCTGGCCTCTCTGGAGAAGCAGGCTCCAGAGTCTGGACCGATCCAGCAGAGAGCCCTAGGTTTGAACCAGAGGAAAGTCCCAGGTCTGGACCAGAGGAGGACCATGGCTCAGACCGCGGCCGAGGTGGCGGTGTCTGTGTCCAAGGGTTGTCCGTTTGTGAGCTCTCAGATCGGTTTGGTCCGCGCCAGTCCTGAGGTGCAAGAGGATGTGCAGGAAGGTGAGACAAACCAATCTGACGAATGATAAGATAAGCCTTTATCGTCTCCCAATAGAGACATTTGTCTTGGATATCAGAGGCACAAAAAACAAAAAAAATCAAATGTTATTCAAACACAATTTCATGTCTCATACAGAATGTCCACTCTTCTGACTGAGTGCTACACAATCCACATAAAATAGACATTACACATAATTCACAACCTAATTACAATTACAAACAAGTACACGAGCCCTTTATTGGCCTTAAAGTACAGTTTCTATTGCTCTCTCCCATATGGCTCAGAAGTGCAGTTAATACTGCACTCTTCTAAGGCCATAAGTAAAGTTTGAGTTACTATTGCATTTCCCCAAATGCCTAAAAGTGCATAGATGAATGACAAAATGTGAGGTATTTATTTGTTCATAGTTATCAAAAACGACTGAACAAAATTCTCAAACTAGGAATCTATCACTATTTGTAACAGTAAGAAATTGTAAAACATGAAATAAGATAAAGTAAAAGGCATGCAGGTCAGAAATAAAATAAACTTCAAAATACCAAATATACACATAACAACAGGGCAAAACAAGCAATGCAAAATTATATGACGGGTTTTTTTAATGTGTAAAGGTCAAGTGTTCATGTCTCCAATGGCAGAATAGGGGGGAAGAAATAAAATCATCAAAATATCAGAGCTGATGTCCTCATTGTGGTTCTCATCAGGATCCAATTGATCTTTTTGATCTTTTTTTTCCACAGGGAGGATGAAGTCTCTTTTAAAAACTGTTAAGGAAACCATTTTACCCTCTCCAGCTCAAAACAGTCCTGTCATGAACCTTCTCAAAGATAATATGGGTAAGATGTGGCTATAAGGAGGGACTTGTTTAAAGACAATAGACTATAGACAAGATATATAGATAAATATATATTATTCATTCTGTTAGAAGTTCCGGTAGCCATAACTGTTTTGTTCAAATTGGTTGCCATTTTTGAAGACACTACTAACTGATATAAGATGTGGGATAACATAAGTTGAGCCCATGTGTCAAGATATTATTCATCTCAGAATAGAAACAATCACCATGTAATGTACAAACCTAATATCTCTCTGTTTTCTAGTTGGCCCATGTTATGACTACGACCACTTCTTTGTGGAGAAGATCAGTGAGAAGAAGCAGGACCACACGTACAGGGTGTTTAAGACGGTGAACCGCAGTGCCCGCTCGTTCCCCTTCGCCCAGGACTTCTCTGTGGCCGGCCGGGAGGGAGCGGAGGTCTCCGTCTGGTGCAGCAACGACTACCTGGGAATGAGTCGCCACCCACGGGTCATCAAGGGCATCAGGTAGGGATCGCATTTGTTTTGTTAAATCAATTGTCCAGAGGAAGTTGAGTTTCTATTCTCTTAGTTCATATTGAGAATGGATGAGAGTAGGGATGAGTTCATCTGAGGGACAGTGAAAAAGCCAGATGGATCCAGATTGCAATGAATATGTACACGGGAGGAAAAAATTAGAATTGGTTACTGAGCTTCGAGACAGGCATAAAGAAAAAAACACTCAGGAGGCTGTTGTCGACTAACATGGTATTTGTTGAAGAGGCAATTGAGAAGCTCAGTAAACAACAACAAAAAATAAACAAACAATTGCAACCAAATCAACAATAATTAAACAAAATTAATATAAAAATGAATGAAAATATATAAGCCACTATCCATCAGACATGAAGCTTAGAGAAAGAAAACAATTCTGTTACAGCTTCCACAAGTCCAACAAGATGTGTTAATTATCAAATACTCTTTGTGGTACTCAAGCAAGCAGTAGCACCCCTGGTTACTGCTGCTAATCAAGACAATCATTTTGCAAAAAGTAAATTACTTGATCTTTAAGTGTCGTGTACTTTTACTAAATTGTACGCAATTGCTTCATATCTCCCTTTTGCAACAATCCATAATATAAAAGTTCTGATAAAAAATGAAACAATAATCAGCATCATAATAATATAGTTGAAGCACTGCCATAAGTGTCATGTTACTGTAGTTTTTTTTTGTATACCAATAGTGGGAGTGAGAGGGTCAGTTGTGCTACTTCGAGTATTTGTTCCTAAAATCCCTTTACCCTTCTCAGTTCTGCCTTGGAGAGACATGGGGCTGGGGCCGGTGGTACCAGGAACATCTCAGGAACCAGTAACTACCATGTGGTGCTGGAGAAAGAACTGGCACAGCTTCACCAGAAGGGCGGCGCTCTCGTGTTCAGCTCCTGTTTTGTGGCCAATGATTCTACTCTCTTCACATTGGCCAAGATGCTGCCAGGTAACATCTATTCTACAGGCGACAAAACAGAAACATATTCACTTCTACATTGCCTGTTATTATAAAAGTCATTTGTTTTTGTAGTTGCTTTACACTTAATGTTACTCACCCTGCCTTCACTGTTCTCATGATGCGTTTACTGCCCCGTTCAGGCTGTGAGATCTACTCTGACGCCGGTAACCATGCCTCCATGATTCAGGGCATCCGGAACAGTGGGGCCAAAAGGTTCATCTTCAGGCACAATGACAGCAAGCACCTGGAGGAGCTGCTGCAGAAATCTGACCCAACCACACCCAAAATAGTGGCATTTGAGACCGTGCACTCTATGGATGGTATGTACTCGTTTTGATTTATCTTTTTATTTATTTATTTATCCCTTTTTATTTATTATTTATAAAGCGGCAGTGACAGCGTCAGTTGCATTTATGTGCTCTGCAAAAATTGCTTAAATTGGCATAGTTTTACTTGGGTACCTTTTTTTCTTATTTCAAGACAAATTATCAATGAAGGAATAATATTTTTTGTGGTTATACTTTTTTATAAAGCTATGTTGATAATAAAATATAAGCAGTATTTGTAGTTTTGACTATCTTGTTATATTTGTTGAAATCTTGTGTTAAATTGATATTACTAAGGCAGGAAATATGCAATGGATATGTGGTTTTTGACCAAATTAGAATGTAGAATAAATGTTTAGAATGAAAATCCATTTAAAAGTAAAAATAGCAGATAGTTACGTTTAATAATTAATAGCAGATTATCAACAAACAAACTTGCAGGGAATAGTTGTATTCCAGGGATTTGTATTTCTGCACTTTTGTAGTTAATTTTACTATATCATGTTTTGTATGATACTGAACCTCGACGATGACTTTTACAGTTCAGTTCTAGCAAATTTCTGATGGACTGCACAAATGTTGTCTAAATATTACATTGAGACATTCATTCAATTATTGCACCGCTTCAGAGTCAAGCAGTCACTATTTTTTTGGTGTTTTTGTTGCACACAGGACTGATAAAGCCCTTTCTGTGGTTTTTAGGTGCTATCTGTCCCCTGGAGGAGCTGTGTGACGTTGCACACAGATATGGAGCTCTGACGTTTGTGGATGAGGTCCATGCTGTGGGTTTGTATGGTGCCCACGGAGCAGGGGTCGGAGAGAGGGACAACATCATGCACAAGATCGACATTGTGTCTGGAACTTTAGGTGAGTTTCGTCAGATGGAGAATGGCAACATCATTCAGTTGATTAAAAATGTGTTTTATAAAATTATTTATTTGTAAAAATATAAAATCCCAAATTAGGACCCAAATATTCTCTTCTCGTCTGACTGAATTTGCCAAAGCAGGTCAAATGAGGACACAGGGTTATCAGCTCTGAGACTGTTGAGTTATAGATAAAACTTTCATCGGCAAAACCACACAAGTCAATTCTCAACAAATGTTGACTAGATAAAGTAAACCTAAGTAAGCCCATGGTTGTAGCTAGACATATGAAGTACGAACGTAAGCAGTAACTTTTATGCCTGCACTTGCTTCTTCTACAAGTATTAATTGTTTCAAATATGCAGTAAAGATATTTAAACATAAAATAATAAAGTTGGATGGGTATATACATATATTAACAGATTATCCTTTGATACAGTATAAGATTTAAGTGATTTCTACCTTTTGCTTTTATTTACTGTTGTATTTATTTGTAACAACATTAAAATGTTATGAATAGGAATGAATAGTGTATAGAAGTGCAATGATTAATCAGTATAACTGTGACTTGTCAACTATTAAAATGACTGTTTGTTGTATCATTGTCAACTGGACTATCCAGACTCAAAAACACATTTTATTACAAAGACAGTGCCAACAATCTCTCATTTTAATCCTTGGTCGACTTTATTTGCAAATATTCTCTATGTAGACTATTTCACTGTAAAGTCACTGTAATACTATCTTTATTTGGGTCAAAATGTATTATAAAATTTCATTGTACAATAGAAATAATAATTTGACTAGTCACTTGCAGTTATAGTGTATATGGGGTGCCTACTATACCACATCTTAGTTTGTATTTTTGAACATTTGAAAACAAGCAAACGATGACTGCATTATATAATTTACTTTCCAGGTAAGGCCTTTGGTTGTGTGGGCGGTTACATTGCGAGCAGCGCCGCCCTGGTGGACACCGTTCGTTCCTATGCGGCGGGGTTTATCTTCACCACTGCGCTTCCCCCAATGGTCCTGGCGGGGGCGCTGGAGTCTGTACGGGTCCTGAAGAGTGCAGAGGGCCAGGCTTTACGCAGAGCCCACCAGAGAAATGTCAAACACATGAGACAGCTGCTGATGGACCGCGGGCTGCCTGTGGTCAACTGTCCCAGCCACATCATCCCCATACGGGTAAGAGGGGCTGGACATACTGGTGTCTGTGTGGAAGTGGGAGGGGGGGACAGGAGACAGTGTGACTAAAGAGACATATTATGCTTTTTTACAAGTACATAGTATTGAACTAACGTAACCGTCATTTTAAATTGTGTTAATTGTAAACTGCAGTATTGATCTAAAATTGACTACATAGCGCTTATAAGCTCCGCCTTCTCATAGCGACGTTCACCATAAAACAAAGCAGCGGGTTGTCATTTGCATATTTTTATTTTTGAAAAGAGGCTGCCTGACATTTTAGAATGCTACATGTATCACTCAGAGTCTTAATTCCTTGAATAATTGCAACTAAGTACAGGGATGTGGATGGGGAAGGTGAAAACGGGAATTTTCTGAGCACGCAAGCCTCAGTTGTAGGACAATACAAGATTACTCAAACATGCAAGAATCTATCAAAATACAACTTTGAGTGAATTAATGATGAGGAGACACTGTTGTAACTAGGTTAAAAGCGCATTAAAGTTGATTTTGCACAATCTGTTCCCTTTAAAACCACTTTAAACCCTGGTTCCACCACTGCTTAGTACAGCTTGCCTCCAGTTTCATTGCTTGTGCTGGTGTACATTTTTCTCACTAAATATGAAGGTAAATAACTATTGTGGCATAATAAGAATGCTTACATGTAAATATAAAGGTAGATTTACAGCGCAATAAAGTCACAGAAACTGGAATTTTCTTTTGATTATTTAAATACTAATTTTACACACCTTTTAATGAATCATTCCTTTGATCGTAGGTTGGAAATGCAGAGCTGAACACCAAAATCAGCGACACTCTTCTGGAGAAATATAACATTTATGCCCAGGCCATTAACTACCCCACAGTTCCTCGAGGAGAGGAACTGCTGAGGCTGGCTCCATCTCCACACCACCACCCCGACATGATGGACTTCTTTGTAGGTGAGTTATCCAGGACTTCATAAACCTTACCCCAATATTATATATATATATATATATATATATATATATATATATATATATATAATATTCCATGAGGAAATATTCTTGATTTGTTGCAAACATTGTATATAATGTGGAATATATACCAAAGGGTACAATACTATTGAAACACTTTTAGCCCTCAATAAAATAAATGTATATTGTGCACACTATAATGACATTTGTATATGTATTGTATTGTATAATATTTTGTACAGTAGTATGCAAGTACTAGAAGTAGTCGTAGTAGTAAAATGACATTTTACTCTCCATATCCAATGCTAATTTGTACAACTTAACAGATTTTATAGAAATAGTTAGTAATCATGGTAAGTAGTAGTTTAACAGTAGAATGAATACTAAACTTTTTTTTATTTTTTATTATTATTATCTGAATCAGGCACAAACTTGCTTAGATTCAGAGATCAGAAAAGATTGTGGTCAAGGTGGTATGGCCATGTTTGTATTAAAATAAAATGCCCAACACATTTTTAAAATAGCATTATTTTTGTATTTGACAATAGATTTCTCAATAAATATATGTGCCATACCATTCACATTATTTCTTTAAAATGTGTTTCTTTTCCACAGAGAAATTAGTGGAGGTGTGGCAGGAGGCTGGTCTTGTTCTGAACAACCCAAACTTGGCGTCATGCACCTTCTGTAACCGCCCTCTGCATTTCGACCTCATGAGCGAATGGGAAAAGTCCTATTTCGGAAACATGGAGCCTCAATACATCACTGTGTTAGCTTGAAATACTGAATAATTAACAAACATATTTAAACTTTGCTGGTGCATTAACAAGTGAACATTACTCAGATAAACAGTATAAATTTGTATAAGTTTGTCCATGTATAATTTATTATAATTTGTCCATGTATAATTTATTATAATTTATTAATATAAAGTAAGAAGTGCTTCTTAAAGACAAAGACGAATCCTGCACAACGCACTTTCTCTCCAATTAAGAGTGAAGAAATAAAAGATTTAAAATAAAAGAGTCGTGTTGTGTTTTCTTGTACTGTATTTACTGTACATTAAGTATGATTGGGCGATCTTGGAGCCTAGATCAAGGTAAGGGAAGCCAGAAACCAGAGCAGAACCATTGGTAGACTAGAATTAAATACTAATTCACATTACATGGACTGGCCACGTCTCTTTTCACCCTTGTCCTGAGCCTCCTGAGCTCTGTGTTCTCACTGTCCACTGCCATCCCACATTCAACCAGCGTCCACGCCTTGTCCAACTGCTGTTCCCCGTAGTGCTGTAACGCCCCCTTCAGGAAGCACTCCGCTGCTCTGGTCCTGCCTAAACCAGACTCTATGCACCCGATAGCCTGGTCCTGGTGAAGTCCCAGGGCTTTGGTGAAGTCCTCCAAAGCAGGACCTTCTTTTGAGCTTAATACCAAACTCTTACCCCGTCTACACAAATCCTCTGATTGGATTTTGAGCTCGTCTTCACCACACGGGGTGCTGTTGTGGCGGAGAATGACACGGTCCAGGTCAGAGATGGCGCGGTCGTGCTGTCCCAGTTGTGCTAAGCATGCGGCTCGTTGGCGGAGGTACTGCAGTTTGTGGTTACCTACGGCTTGGATAGACACAGTGAGGAGACACAGGGCCTGATCCCACTGGCCGCTGGAGGAGACTCTGGTTGCTTCTACTGCTGCGGCCTGAATGGGGAAATACTGTTTACAAATGATGACAAGAGAGTTTGAAAGAGTTTTCATTTGATTTTGTCCTGTTTAGAGTTTAGTGATAGTTTAGGCCCAGTTTACAGACCTGTGTTTGTTCATTTCTGATTTGGACAGGCTTAAAATGTTACTGTTACCATTACTGCCATAACTCTTGATGTAATCCCTAAAATGTTAAGGAGTAGCCCACAGTAGAAACGGTTTCATAGGTAGCTAGATGGCTCCTGGATGGTAGCCAAAATGTCTCTGTTTAAAAAAAGATGACTACTTTTGAAACCTATAACTACTACAGTAGATTACACATGGGCCAAGCATTTTTTGGCATGTTTTTGTAAAAACATCTAGAATCACAACAAAACACACACTGAATAGAAAAAAATTAAATTGCAATTTTTACATCCAGGTGAATAAATACTTGGAAGAAGAATGTAGTAAACTCAAACATCAAATGGGATTATTATGGGATTATAAAATATAGTTTGTTTGCAGAGGAGATTCTACCTAAATAACTGCAGTTTTTGCGAGTTGATAATTGCAACAATTCAAACTGCAATTTCGATTTAGTTTGTGATTAATAAAAAAAAATTGTAATCTTGTTGCTTGCTTAAATATTCCAATGGGCCATATTAATCATAACTGATAATAGTATTACCTGTGCAGTCCGTTTCCTCTGGTTGGTGGGCATTAGTTGCAGTAGAGAGTCCAGCACATCCATGTGTTTGTCAGTGAGCTTACTGAGTCGGAGGGCAGCAGTGCAGTACTTTTGTTCCCAGGCCTCCAACACCCCGAGTCGGCCCTGAGCCACAGCGTCTCTGGGCTCCTGTCCGAAAACCTGGACCAACTGAGTGCCAGCTGTCTTCACATCACCTAAAAACAACAGTAAGTAAGTGAAAGTATTTACATCATCATAAAACTGCCTTGCCCAAAGACACAATGGGAGTATGGTTGCAACACTATATTGTGCCTTGTACAAACTGAATTGCTTATCTTACGACATCATATTCATCCTAGTTAGCACGCACCTTTAGCCAACAATAAATCCACAAAGAGTAGGTGCCATCTTGGATCTCTTGCCTCTGTCTTCAGCATAGTTCTACACACTGCATTCTCCTCTCGCAGTTGTTCCTCTGACACTGGGACGCCATTACAGGACAGAGTTTTAGACAGTTTATGAAGGCAGAACTCGTAAAGCCAGTCACACACCAGTCTGCGGGCCTTGTCCCTCAAAGAGAGGACGTCTTTGCTCACTTCGTCAGGGTAAATCAGCAGAGCAGCCAACAAGTCCTGAGTGCACTCCTGAGGCAGAGGGAAGAGGCAGTGTTAGAGTGCACTAGTACTTTTCAAACACTTCTGGTTTAGTGTCTAATTATTTATGTAAAATGTCTACAATATAAAGAATGGCAAACAAATACAGTCATTGCTACTGGTTGGTTTAACAATAAATAATCAAGCTTTTTTTTAGAAGTCATGGTGTTGAAAATCAACCATAAGACTGTATTTCCAACCTCATTCCTGCCTTCATCAGTTTCCTTTATCTCTTAACCAATCATCTCACAAGCCACTCATATAAACACACTCTCTCTCCTCTGTTTCCCTTACTCCATCGCAGCAGAACTATAGGCCACACCAACCTCTGACATCGAATCCATTCAATAAACTGTGCAGCACACCTCACTTATGATGGATTTATTGTATCTGATTAATTCTCTCTGCGTTGATACAGATTGTACCTGCTGTTGGTTGAGCATGAGATAGGTGAAGCCTCTGCCACACAGTGCTTGTACATGTTTGGGTTTGTCTTTTAAGATGGCACTGAAGTCATAGATGGCTGTTTTTCTTTGGCCCAAAAAGGCATAACACCGGGCTCTCTCCAGCAAAGATTCAGAAGCATCTCCACCTATAAAGACAGCACAAAAAACATATACAATGACACCAACTCATACAGAATCTGACATAACATCGAATGGTGTGAGAAATGACAAACATAAACTACACTGGAAATAATACATTTCAGTGTGTTTACCAACCAGACGCCATGATGCCAATGGATAGATAGGCCACTGCCTCTCTCATGGTGCTCTCGTCTCTCAAGCTCTCTAGGATTCGTTTGGCCACAAAGTGACAATGTTTCTGCAGCTGTGATCTGTCCTTCTTATGAGCCACAGCCAGCAGGGGGCGCAGGCAGCTTGTGTCCCCACACTGGATCAGCTTTTTCAACAACTGTTGTAGAGATGAAGAGAAATATACACATACATGATTAAAGCTTCAATATATGACAATGTTCTGACGTCACATCATACCTCATCAACTCCCCAAAGTTGTAGTACAACTAGCTGTACAAACCAAACTACAAGATTAGTATGTAAAATAGGTTTTTATCATTTTTATCTCTCTGGCCACTCAATGCCATACACAGTGTTTTGTGGATTATTAAAAGCAAACACAAGTCAAACAGATCTGCTAATGAGCTGACATTTTCCAAGAAAAACAAAAAATGGGAATGGGAAATGGGAAAAATAAAGTTCCCTGATCTTGACAACTGTTCCCTGTCCATTAACCAGGGTTAGGGTTTCACAATCATACCAACATGAATCTGTTCTTTGGTCTGTGTCTAAAATGGTACAGAAGGAATCACTTTGAGAAATGATAAATTCTCAGTCAATCATTATTTAATAAAAGGAAGTAAAAAATGATGTGAAATGTACTGTACATTATTGTATTTTTGTCAGACCTGGTTGGTGTCGTACAGAAAGCCCCTATGCAGCTGCAGCAGAGCCAGTCGAGCCAGGACCGGGGCTCGGGGGGAGTTTGACCCGATGGACAGCAGCAGACGATAAGCCTCCTCCACTCGGCCGAGCTGGTACAGGGAGTCTGCACTGAGGATCTGAGGCCCGTCTGAACCAGGCTGCAGCTCCGTGAGAAGAGAGGCCAGGCATTGCACACCTGCAGGGGTCCTGGGATATAGACACAAGTGTTGAAGCTTAAGCCCCTCTTCTACAGCTTAATACAGACACTAAAAGACAATATATATATGGTTTACGATGCCACGACCTGTCCTAAACAATATTTGACCCCGTAAACGGGTGATAACCAGTAGGTATTTGGAAAGGAAATTGTAAAAAGCAACAACAAAAAAGCTGAAATTATTGATGGGTTTAAACTTCCTGCTTATAGGGAATATTTGAGGACTTTTGGCCATTCAGATGATACAATATTTTATTTTGAATGGTTAATTGCTATGATGCTAGATGCTGGATTTTCATCACTCTGAAACCCATGGCTTGACTGCAATGAATTCCTTATACCAGTAGTATTAGCATTTTTAGTATTCAATTCCACAGATAATGATAATTTTATTATCAGTTAGAGTGATACAACCATGAACGCATTCATAATTTACATTTTGGCTTTGTTGCTTTGTTTACACACAATTCTATACAATAGAAATACTGTAGGCATTTCTCTGAACATCAAACCACAAATTGTTAAAGTTGCATTTGTTTTACAGCGGATTGCACATCTGTCATACGCATGATAGAAGATTGTTTGGAAGTATAATAATAGATGGAGTTTAGGACCCACTGGGAGACCAAAGTGGACATTAAGGGACGTATTTAAAATGCACATGAAGTTTTGGTGAGATGAAGGATTAGGAAGAAGCTGACAATTTACCATTGCTCCCTCTAAAGGACTCAACTGTGTACTGTACTTACCCTGACCTGTGCTTGTCCCTCGCATCCTCATCGGTCTCCTTTTGCTTCTTCTCACTGACACAAGATGGCGAGCGCTCCTTCCCAGTTGCCTCCAGCATCACTCTACCTTGCTCCAGTAACACAGTGAACAGCAGTCCTCTGTAATTCCACGGCACTAGACTCCTAACACACAACGCGGTCTCTTGAGGATGCAACCTACATGCCGTCATGTAGTCCAAAGCTGTAAGATAATTCAGTCCACCAATCATTCTCAGCAATCCTCTTCCACATAAAGCTCGGACACAACTGGACGGGTGAGGTGCGTTGTGCTCAATCACCGCTTGAAAATCCTCCAGTGCTCCTTTGTGATCATCTGAAAGAAATCTCGCATAGCCTCGTAAGACTTGAACAGTATTTTGGTAGCTTTGTTGCCCCTGTGCGCTTGAAAGTTGGCTACAAATTGACAAAGCTTCCTTGTGTTCACCACAAAGTAACAGGCAATCAGCAAGGCGTACTCTCAACTCTCTTCCACCTCCGTTTGGTTCCAGGTGGCATAAAGTTCGTAAATTGGTAATAACCGGGTCTAGCAGCTCGACTCCTTCTGAGGATCTTAAGTCTGGTCTTAAAAGCACACATTCCTTAAAATCAGATAACCCTCTTTCAGCTTGTTGTTGTAAGTGGCTCCGAGCTGCCACCCCAGTTTCCTGCTCGGAGAAAAAAGTTTGAAAAGAATTTCTAGCAGTTGCGGGGTGGATTTTAAACGCTTCACCTAAATCCTTACATGCATCTTGGATTTTTCCCACAACGGAAAAGCAGGCAGCGGCTCGAGATGTTAGGAGTCGGGCTATTGTTTCTACTTCCAATGAATTGTCAGAACTATTTTGATTTATGATAGCTGAGTATGCGTCTATACTCTCTGAAAAATCTCTGACAAAGAATAAATGTTGCGCTCTAAGTTCTTGCACTTCTAAATTGTCTGGCGATAACGCTAACGCAAACTCAATCGCTAGCATTGCCAATTCAATGTCAAGATGTTCGTTTTCTTCAATTAACTTAGTTTTAGAAATGAAAGAAAGATGTGTTTGTGATATATGGTATTTAAAAGCATTGACTATTTTCTCCAAATGTTGACCCTGTCTGCTTTTAACTAACTGTACAACGTCTTTGTTTTTGTGATATGCTTTGAGGTACAGCTTTAGCCCTGTAACGACATGGCGATCGGAAAATAAACAAGCTAAAGCGCGGGTTAGCTCCAAAACTAAAATCGTCTGACCCTCCGGAGGCGTATTTCTCTTTCCTTCAAGCATAGAGGTACAACGAGCAAATATTTCTTCACAGCTGTGCCCACCGTTAAGAAGTAAAGACTCCATTTTGAAAACGGTCGCCGAAATGTTATTTGGGCAAAGTGTGGACAAAAATACCGCAACTAAACCTTTATTGAATCCTTCAGGATCACTGTTGCCATTCAACCAATTTTCCAAAGTAGAAATGACAACTTCTAGATTGGATAGTTTTCTTATATGGGCCACCGTGGGTCCAGCATGAGTCCTGAAAGCAGACATGTAAAGAGACGACGCTTTATCAAACTCTCCGGCTGCTAAAAAACTATCCGCTTCTTCACATAACTCGGAAAAAAAGCCGCCATGACCAGATGGAGAGGTCATGATCAACTGAAGGTATAGGCAGACCTGCAAAGAGAGAGTGGACAAAAATAGTGAATTAAAATTAAAATGTCAATTTCCATTTGTAAAAAAGGAAACAAACTTTTCAGATGCTAAATTTGATGACCAGTTTGTTAGACTGGCCTATTTATAATGTAAAAAGTATATATAATAATAATAATATGTACAGTATATATATATTTATTTATTTTTTTTTTTTTACGTTTCCAACTTCCACTTTTCCTATCTTACTTAATCCTATCCATCTCCAAGGAGACAGGCAAGTAGCAAACCAAGCCAGGTCCGATAGTGGAGAAGTGAGCCAGTTTACTTAACATTTTCAAGGTATTTTTCAGCAAGGTATAGGTTAATGTTTACTGTGAAATATTTCAGGCAAAGTAGTGGTAATATTTCCATGGAAACAAGCCAGGTGACAGATCCTCCACCAGAAAGGTTACATAGTGCACCTTTAACAATAGCATATGAAAACGACTTGCTGGTTGTAAATGCCTGTTCAAGCTTATTGCAAGCGCAGACTATTAACTAAGGCTAAGCTTTGTTTGAGACCAAAACAATGCTGGGTCAATCTTGTTTAGCTACTGTATTAATCAAGCGTGTAAACAGCAGACAGGCCTTTCATTACCCACCTGGAGCTTCTGTAGCGGCTGTAACCAGCTAACCCCGAAAAGTTGAAGTATGTAGCCCTTGACTTTAAAGCGTGGGGAGTCCTCGTCCACGCTCGATGTCACTCCATTTTATATTAGCGAACGCGAACTCAAATCCTGTGCGGGCCCCTTTCTTGTAACTCAATGCGTTTTGTGCGCCGTCTCCAGGGCAACGTGTGTCCCGCTCGCAGCCTGCAACAAACACTGGGTAGTGGGCTGATCAAAACTTGGGCTACTTAAAGCTTTTAAGAGTGCTCGATGCTTATTCAGTTTACAAGAAAAAACAATAATATTTGACCAATACTTTTAAGTGCTGCCTGTGCGGCAATGTTTGTGAGGACCTCGTGAGTTTGCCCCATGTCCCAAAACTGGACACAAGCCTAGTCACAGCCATCACTGGCACTAAAAATAAAACACAACAACATTTACATAACCTTACCTGAACCCCAAAAGGATTATTGTGCTAATTGTCTCAAACATTAACCAATAAAGATAGCTGGACCTAGCACTATTGTAAGTTTGTTACCCTAATAAACCCCAGCGCCCCCTAGTGATAAAACATGATACTAGCCACTAAGGAAAAGCAGTTGCAAAACTAGGCCTATAATACTTCATTCATTAATGAGGAATTTTGAAAGGAAATAATCTCTGCGGTTCACTCACAGGTATTTTTCTCTTCTTTCTGGGTCTGAATTTATACGCGCACGTAATTTCCTTTGCCCTTCTGCTGCTGTTGTTGTTGTGTCCATTCTGCATACGTTAAAAAAAAAGGAAAACATATCATTTATTACTTAACCATGTGGTAAAAAAAACACACAAAACCCAATGGTGGATGAAGTACTTCATTTTGTTACTCAAGTAAAATTACAGATACAGCAGCAAAAAATACTCAAGTCAAAGTAAAAGTATCACATTTTAAAATCTACTCAAGTAAAATTATTGAAGTACTATTTTAAACATGGACTTTAAGAATAAAAACTAAAAGTATTTCTTTTTTCAATCTTGGTTGATTTATCCTGTTGAGTGTTGGTCATTATAGGGCACTTTCCAGGTTCCTTTTCTCTACGAGAGGCTCTTTTGTTGCCCAAAACGAGCGAGGAAAAAAAACGGGCAAGATATTGTAACCGACCGAGCTAAGGTGGTGGAAGAAGCGGCGAGGCAGAATATCTTTGGAGGTCCGAACGTGACCCCGTTTATTGAGAGGAAGAAGGCCGCCCCAAAAGTGCGGGAACACCTTATATATAGAGGTTCACAGGGCAAGAGACATGCGCAGTACAGACTGACAATTTAGTCTGTTACAATATCACCATAAATGTGCTTAAAAATACACCCTCAGCCTTTTCAGAAGGTCTAAAACCTTAAGAAAATATACTTTTACTTTTGTACTTACTTTCAGCCACTGACAAAACCTTTATCTTTACTTGTCTTGTACTTAACAAGATTTTGGGGAATGGTACAGAAGGATTTGTTGATGTCTAATTCAAACCTGTGATTTATTAAAGTGTTAACTCCAAGTTTAAATGTTTGCACCACTTTTCAGTAAGAATAGTTTACTCAAATACTAAATAAGAGATCTACGGCGGAGTATAAGGGCCATTCTAAATTTAAAACTATTTGTCTATTACGAGAATAAAGTTGCAATATTTCGACATTAAAGTCGTAAATTTACGAGATTAAAGTCGAAGCTAGAAAAAGTCGTATATTTACGAGAATAAAATCATAAAACTACGAGAATAAAGTCGTAATATTATGAGAAAAAAGTCGTAGTAAAAAAGACGTAATTTTACTGATAATAAAGACGACATTTCCACGTTAGGGACTGATGTCAATGTTCCCAGTCAAGTCCCGGTTCCGCATCATTCACAAACAGTTGGTGCACTTTGTCCACGGCAGAGCGCGCCTTGGAAAAGCCTGGACAGTGCTCCAAGCCACAGCCGCCCGCAGACAGATGGAAGAGTCTCGGCGCGGTCTTCACACAGACTCCGTGGGCACTTTGCGCACAATCACCGTGAATAGAAGTGCTTCTTGTGGAGAAACTTTACCGCAGCCCCTCGTCACGGGCTCTTGGACTCGTGCGCACTGGGAAGGACCGCTTTTACGCACGGATTCCAACCATAGACTGTAGATATCAGTGGACCATGTTAGCATGCTAGCCGCCGCGTTCCAAATAGGAAGCAGCTATGGAGGCGCTCCTGGCTCCATAAAGCCGAGCTGCCATTCACTTTCTATTGGGACACTGGTGCCCTTTACTCTGTAACTGTTTCTGCTAAGCTCACCATCTTGGAACTAAAACATCTGTTTTGACACACTCTACATGAATCGGGTGTTTTTTTTTCGTTAGGTTGTTCATAAATCAAGTTATTAGCAATAATAACTGACCAATCAGGTGCTTCCTTTTCCGTGGGCCGTTTTCGCTCGTGTTAGCAACAGGTTTGATTGACAGCTAGCGCCGCACGTTGCCGCCGTCTCCTCCACCGAGGGGCGGATACCGTTAGCAACCGCGCTCCTGATTAGTCCGTGTGGTTGCCACGATACGCACTCGGATTTCCAAATATGGAGTCTGGCTCCGCTTTAGCCGCTATAACTGCTAGCCGCGATGGGCTTCATTTGGCTGGAGGCAAACGCTATGGGTGACGTCACAATCCCTTAGTCCACTGATCTACAGTCTATGATTCCAACCTTTGTGGCTGTATCCCTGTTGGACATAAAACGTGATAACACCACCGCAGCTGGACAGCAGATTGGTGCCGTGTTTGGTTATGAAAGGTCAGAGCACAACGCACACGCGGCCAACATCCAAACTCCCCTCAGTCCGGTCCACCGCTGGTAACACGACGTCCACACGCGCACTGCCATGGCAACAGCGCCAACAACCGCATCTCAAGATCCGCACGATGCGCGCACGCGCATCCGACACTGGAGCACATCGCGATTCGCGACAGGCTTTTCATTTACACATCTCAACTGTGAGGCTCCCCAGAATTGCCTAAAACTAATAAAAACATGTATGACCTGCTCCTCAGAAGAGCATCATCCAACTGCGCTCGATGTCTCCAAAAGTGTATCAGTCCATTACGCAGAGCTGAAACTTATTTTAGTCACTGATTTGGAATTCCTTCTGCAGAACATACCACACCACACTGTCCCCACTGACCCGCAGACGCAGCACAGGGTCTGGAGCACTGTGTCCTCCCCGCAGCCCGTGGATGTCCCAGACATACTGTCACTGGCCTAACTTTACGCACAGCTCCACGAGCCCCTGAACTGATGCTGTGTTGTGGCACAAACAGCCCCGTGAATGGTGAATGTGCGCAGTTTAGAAGGACAGAGACCCAGAGATTAGGGGAGTGGACTATTGGTGAAAATCGCGCCGAGACTCCTTCCCCCGCGGCTCTGGCCCGGATGTCCCGCTCACTGCCCACTGCACGCTCCACGCGCAGGTCATTTCCCAGCAGGACATGGGGCACCACCACAATGGGGAATCTTGTAACGTTTTAAAAGCCAACATTATAAAGTTATGTGTTATGTAAACGTTCAACTTTTCCAAGCTTCATTTGCGTCCTGCGAAAGTGAATCGCTCTTCTGCGTCACTTTGGAAACATATTGACACCAGTCCCTATATCTTTAACTGTTAACTTTATTTTGGGTAAAAAATACGACTTTATTCTCGTAATATTACGAGTTTATTCTCAAAATATTATGACTTTATTCTCGTAGAACCTTGACGTTAAATTATCCTAGTTGTACGACTTAATTCAATTAATATTCCGACTTTATTCTCATAGTTTTACCATTTTATTCTCGTAAATGTACGACTTTTCTTTCTTCGACTTTAATCTCATAAAATTACGACTTTAATGTGGAAATATTACGACTTTATTCTCGTAAAATTACGATTTTTTCTTGCTTCGACTTTAATCTCTAAAAATTGCGACTTTAATGTCGAAATATTACGACTTTATACTCGACATATACAAATATTTTTCATTTAGAATGGCCCTTATACTCCGTCGTACTGCACACCTGTACCTGGGCTACATTAGTGCAGCAGTCTAACCTGCGTTAGCTCCATCTGCTGGTCAAACTGGAGATGACTGTGATGGATTATTAGAATGAAGAGGATAGAGTAGAGAGGGAGAGAGAGAAATGTGGGGTTGGGCTGTTTGGCTTCACAGTTTGGAAAATTATATTTTATACATTTATTATATACATTAGACGTTTATATGTTAGAGAAACAAAGGGGTCAAAAAGAATCCAAAGAACATCAAGAGGAACTAAAGGGTTAACAGCTTGTGTACACGACTCACATCAGATGATTCTTCATTTATAATCAGTTCAGCTGCTCATGAACTCCTTACATTTAACAGTGACATCCTTTTTGTTTTTTTGTTTCATAGATAATCCAAATGTGAAAGATGACAAACCTGCAAAGAGACCGTGGACTGAGAGCGAGAAGACGACAGTGATACCACAACTGGGCAAATCCACGGCTCTGAGGAAAGAGCCATGAAAAGAGTCTCCAGAGAGCTCGAACAAACTATTATGTCCACAATTAAATCATTAAAATTAAGGGAAACCTGGCATTTTAAAGGGGAGTTTAATGTGTATATATTTTATTTTCCCAGTCATAGTAATACTGTTATTATGTTCTAGTTCAATATTTTTTTAATGGTTAAAAAAAACCTGTTTTCTCATCCATTTATTCAAATGTTGTTCCTGCACTTCCTGGTTAGATCTGTCCACTGTTCACTCACTCACAGTCCTGCACTCTTGAGCACTTTCACTCACAGCATTTCTGACACTCACTACAGATTCATGTGACACAAACAGTTGTGGTTTTGTGTTCCGTTGTGTGTTCAGTGTAGATGGAGTCTCATGTTAACCACTGGTTTGGTTTTCTACAAAAAGATAAAAATGAGGAACTTCTGAAGTTTAAAATATGTGCCAAGTCTTTATTAAAGTGGACATTTGTTCAGGCTAATGACTGACTTTTAATTAACTACACTATTATTTCAGTCCTGCTTTATATAAAAACAGACTTAAAACAACTTGGACTCTCAGTTTAATTGTAATTTACAATACTGGACCTTGCTTATTTTTTTGTCTTAAAATGTATACCCTGTGCTTTCAAGTTTGACTATTTAAGTGGCATTAAATTGAAAATTAAAGAAAATAAAAATGTAGCCCGTTTGTCACACTAAGCTTCTGATATAGCATTGGTAACAATGGCATAATAGTTCAGTAAGATTTAGGTGTGGCTTTAGGAGTGCAGTAAGCAAATGAGACTGAAACAATATTGAGTTTTTGCAGGTATCATATATTGAGTCAACAACGACAAACACTGGACAATAATAAAGTCCATTCAGGGTTAAGTCAGAAAAATGTACATTCAATACTTCACAAAGTAAATTTGATAATCCATACAAAGGTGCAGTAGGCTCAAAAGTTCAATTTTCTGAGTGTATGTCACACAAACACAACACAGTTTATATCTGTTTATCTATCTATATATTTATGGTGAGTTAAGTGTGAGGGTGGGACAGGTGCAGAGTGTGAGTGGACCACGAGCAGCAGA
This sequence comes from Rhinogobius similis, assembly GCA_019453435.1. Lineage (NCBI taxonomy): Eukaryota > Metazoa > Chordata > Actinopteri > Gobiiformes > Gobiidae > Rhinogobius > Rhinogobius similis. Next base: position 396,318 of record CM033632.1, on the reverse strand, counting down.
ACGTCATGGACAGGAGCCTCCTACCGACCGACCAGAGGGTCTGGAGAAATAAATAATACAAAGTGTTCATAATGTAATAACATTAGCGTAGCATTAGCAGCACTAGTTGCTAACTTTAAATGAAATGAAGTGCAATGAACTGCGTTGAAATCAATAGTTTCAAACGATTGTTACGTTTGGGTCTTGACACAACTTCAAACAGCAACCAAACGTCAAATTAGCAAAAATATGTTGAGGAAAAATCAACAGAAATTTTACTCCATTTGGTTAAATACGTTTTGAAAAAAATAGCATGAAAGTCTGTCTCATGTTCACCCATTAAAACTCTTATAGAATATACATTCTTTTTTAATGATGCCTTTGTTATAAGATTTTTTTTAAATGCCTTTTTATTTTGAAATATGATCTCCTGATTCACTGACTGACAATTACTTCAATTTAAAAAAATTCTTAATCAAAATAACAGTATAGATGTAGCTGACGTTGTCCTTTCACACGGAACTCCTCGTCCAGATTTGGGCCAGAGCTGAAACCCGCCTCAGCACCTGCCAGCGCCTGCACCTGCCACATGATCATGCCCTGTCAGGCGCGCACCTGTCCCTCCCTCCAGCCTGTTATGTTTTGGAGCTGTGTTATGTCACACACGTTCAGCCTCATTTGTTTGATTCACTTTATTGCGCAGGGCGTCACCTGTCAGTCTGACACACGGCAGGTGCCTCCGCTTTGGCCGAGTTAATTCAGTTCAAGATCCCAAAGTTGCTGCTAACTGTGAGCTAACCCTAACCCTAGAAACACATGATCTAGTGCCTTCCTCAAATCTTTTCCCCTGATCCTGCACCTGCCTGCCCCTGTCAGTCCCTGCTTGTCCGCTCAGCTCCGAGCAAACGTCAGGTTCATGTAACTTTACTTTTGAAATTGAACATCAATAGAACAAATCATGCATGAATTGTGGATCATTAGTGACAACGTGATCTCTTACCTGAAGGTCTGATGGATCCACGGTCCTGGCTCTGGTCCTGGCTCTGGTCCTGCCTCTGGTCCTGGCTCTGGTCTTGCCTCTGGTCCTGGCTCTGGTCCTGGTCCTGGTCCTGGCTCCGGTCCTGCCTCTGGTTCTGGCTCCGGTCCTGGTCCTGGCTCTAGGGGCTGAGCGGAGCTGCAGTGACAGAAAAGCGTAAACGGAGTCTTGAAATCAGGCAATATTCACATAACGTAGAGCCTTCAGTCTGAGCTGAGCGTGTTCACGGTCTGAATGTTCACTTTCCCAGACTGGGAGGGGCCAGTGTCACCTGCAGCCATTTCAGCTCCAGCTCAGAGATGTGAGGATGATGATGATGATGATGATGATGGTGATGGCAGAGGTAAGTCTATAACTAGTACATGATACTAATGTACGCTCTTTGGCCCAATTAAAATGAAAATGAGCTCTTCTATAGATGAAGAGGAGTCTGTGAGAAGAACCCCTGATGAGCAACAAGAGGGAATCCCAAACCAAAGACACGAGGATGAAGGTCTGGATAAGACTTCAGCTCAAGGGACTGTTCTGAATCCAAAACAAGAGCCTCACTCAACTTCAGCCGTGACACAAGCTGGAGACGATGAAGACCGAGGTGAGCCTTGGCTTTAGAAACACAACAACGCAAGCACTTGACTCCATTTGAGACATTATTATGCAGCGTGACCAAAGTACAGCTACTAATTAGTTTCCACCACAACAGCTCCATCTTTAGTCTGTTCCTCCATCACTCCATCAGCTTCATGAGACGCATTTAATTTTTAACATTAGAATGTAAAATCTGTTAATCTGTTATAACTCAACTGAAGCTCAAAGGAGACTGTTGTTCATGGACTTCTGCTCTTCTCCTGTTTTCAGATTCAGATGATTTTTTTGACATGTATAATGTTTGTCTGTCTCAGATGAGAACGGTCACAGAAGCATCACCAGTTCCCCTGTGAAGAGTCAGAAGAAGACTGCAAGTCAAAGACAATGCAGCGATGGTAAAGGCCAATTCATACTTCATAAGAAGTACGAACTTTGTTCGTGCGCCTCAGGCTGTAAGAACAAGAACAAAGTTCGTTTCGGCTCTGGCATTCATACTTCAGCTCAAGCGCCGCAGCCGAACTCATTTAGACCCCGCCCCCCGTGATCCCAACAACTGTTTCCACGCTGTTTCTATGGAGATTACCATCGCTGACAGCTCAGTTGATATCGTTTTAGCAATGGCAGATGTAGTTTTTGAGTGGATGAGAGAGGAGGATGACGACTTTTTTTTTTTTTACATGCGCTGGCCGAGGAGACGAAATGAGCGAAGATGGCATGTCCGGCCGCTAAATACGACGCGGGTCGTACAGGGCCAATACAGTCTGCTCGTTCAACAAATGCGGGAGATAGATGAGGAGAGGCACTTTTCGTACTTCCGGATGTCAGCCCGTCGGTTTGACCACCTTGTCCTTAGGATAACACTATTTCTCCAACATGCGCCCAAGGAAATTTACCCCGCCCCTTTTGAAAAACTGGCCAATCAGAGCCTAGTTGACGCACAGCTCTGCCGAACAAAGTTCTGCTCAGCTGATGTGTCAAGAACAGGCTGCGAGAACAGCCGAACAGAGGCTGTAAGAACAAAATGACGTCATTTTGTTCTTACAGCCTGAGGCGCACGAACAAAGTTCGTACTTCTTATGAAGTATGAATTGGCCTTAAGAGTAGGCAGATCTTCTAGTTCACCTAACCAAGTCCTCTTGAAGTGAGTTCCAAGCTGCGCGTGTGTGTGTGTGTGTGTGTGTGTGTGTGTGTGTGTGTGTGTGTGTGTGTGTGTGTGTGTGTGTGTGTGTGTGTGTGTGTGTGTGTGTGCGTGTGTGCGTGTGTGCGTGTGTGTGTGTGTGTGTGTGTGTGTGTGTGTGTGTGTGTGTGTGTGTGTGTGTGTGTGTGTGCGCGCGCGTACGGGTGTGTGTATGTGTGTGTGTGTATGGGTGTGTGTTGTGTTGTGTTGTGATGTGCCCTGCTTTGTCAGTCTCCATAAAGACATTAATGATGGGAGATATTGGTCCTTTTATTCATGTTTTGTATTATTTCTATAATCAGACGATATTTGAACGATGCTAAAATGTGCCGTAAATGTCTTGTTGAGGGACAAGTTCAGCACAAAACATTGATTGACTTTAAGATGAACCACAAAAGTGCAGATATATCACTTTCTTTTTTGGGGGGAGATTCCTTTTGAGCTCTTTTTTAAACGTTTTAATTCTTTCCTTTTAGATCGACATACTCATTGAGAACTGTATTCGTATTACTGATTCAAAGTATTAGATATAGATATATTGTGAATTTATCTAAATATTCTCAAAATTATAGTGGATAAAGTGAATTTCAAATTCATGTTTTATGTGTTTGCTGTAGAAACCTCAATGTGGGAAGTTGGGAACCACACTAATTTATAGAGCGCCCTTGACCTAGTAATTACATTTCTTAAGCATGAACAGTCTGTGGAAACCGAAATAACAAATACACAAGTGTTTTTAGGCTCTAACGTTAACGTTAGTTGTGCTCAGTGTCCTGTCCAGGTGGAATGCTTCATTTGACACATGGGAAGGAGATCAGAAGCACAAGGCACACATTTCTTTGTATAAACCTACCGTAAACACGATTAAGACAAAAGGTCATTGTTTTTTGTGTGTAACATGGTCAAACCCCATAGGGGCTATAGGTGAACAGTGAAAGTTAAAAACCTCACGTTTTTTCCTCACGAATCTGTCGTAGTCTCAGTCAGGGGGAGCTCAGTCACAGTCTGGCTGAAAAGGTCCTAAAGGTCTGTCTCCTTTTTGTTGAAAATCATCGTTTGAAGTTCACAAAAGCGGGGTTTGATCGCAGCTGAGGTTTGCAAAGTTTGCAGTGACGCCTGCAACAACAGCGTGCACGTGCGCGTCTGCGTGCACGTGCACGTAAATATGATTTTTTTATGGTTTAATTCTTTATTTATCAGGGATAATGCACATAAAAACCATAGACATAAAAAATAATGGACAGACGATCGTCACTCCGCCCCATTCATGAAAATGCGGCTCAGTCATGGAGAATTCAAAATGGCCGCGGGTTAGCCCCCACCACTCCCCCCTCGGTGGGGAGGCGGGGAGAGGCCGACTTTGGGGCGGCCTTTTGCTGACGTACTGCCGTCGTAGCCTCTATAGTTACCGCCCACTCGTAGGTGTTTGGCTGCGCCGTGACATTTCCGGCGCGTAAAGCCCGCCTTCCTCATTAGATATTCAAGAACTTTAAAAAATCACAGCGGCTAAACCAGCCTGGTTCAAAAAAATTCACCCCCCTCAGCGTTGTCACAGAGCCGTAAGCTAACGTTTGAGACCAAAGCCGTATTTTGAGCCAGGCTCTAAAGTAGGTTTTGAAACGTCTAACTCCCCATTGACTTGCATTGAATAATTCTACTTCCGCAGCCAGCCCCTAGCGGTCAGCACCAGATTGCAAACATGGCAGCCTACAGTCGGCGGCTCAATTTGAGCGCGGTAGCCTCGCCCACTGATAAAAACACTGACCTGCACAAAAGAGGACAGATGCTTGTGCAGGTCAGAGCAAAGTGTGTCGTTTCCACGGTGTGCGGCCCTGGACACTGAGATCTGTCCAGAGCATCACGTCACAATCCTGAGCTTTCAGGCTGAACCAGAAACATGTGCTGTGTCCCAGACAACTGTCCTGTACATTACTAATAATAACAACAATCAATGAATGAATATTAGCCTTTCACATCATCTAGAGTTAGTCTCGCTGTATATTTGTGCTAGACTTCACTCTCAGCCACTTTTCTGCATAATTCGCTCCAAAAAAAGAAAGAAAAAAAAGCCACAATAAAATCCCAATAATTCCATGTGATTTTTGTTGTGTGTAACTGCACAAGAGAAATGTGATCATCAAAACCCTAGTGACATGTGTCATCGATGCATGCGTGGATTTTTAGCCTTGTATTTGGACGTACAATGCCACACACGGCCTCAGCTGCGCCATCGTGTGGCTCAACAGGGACACGGCGCAACAGGTGCACAACGTCTAGAGCTTTTCTTCATGACAGAATGCACTATATTTTGAGTTGTTTCAAACAGGCTGTGCTCTTGCATTATAGCCTCGACTTTTAGAGTCATTTTTTAAGATGTCGGCAGAGCTCCACCTCAGCCTCGTTATGAACTCTAAGGTTATTGTCTGGGTGACAGGCCACAGCACAGGCCACGTGCTCTTTCTTTGATTCAGAATTGCTTTTGATTTAAAGTGACATTCACAGCAGAATCATTGGATTTCGAGGGTTTGTGGCATTGAAAAGAATAAAAGCCTGCACATTTACAGCTGGGATTCCAGTCAAATACATACATTATATTGTAATGGCAGCACTTTGTGACAACATCAGATCCCGGCGTGCTGTCTGCAACTAATGATAAAACATATGACTGATACTAATAGATATTAAAACTATTATCAAAATGATACTTATTTGAGCAGGTATCGGCACAGAAAAGCAGCACAAATAAAAGACACAATTTGATGTTGGTCTGATGTATATCAGAAATAGTATAAGACAGCATGGTAATGTTTAAGAAACTATATTTACTGTGTGTGTTAAGGCCTTTTTTTATTATCATTGTGGTATTCAAATTGGTAACCAGTATGGAGCCTTTTGAAAGTTGAGTTGAGAGTTGAAATTGAGTTTTAAATTGGTTAATTTCTTGATGATAACCCTTTGGAGAAATGTCTTTGGAACAGGGGGAGCTGGCCATAACTTCACCTTTCATCATAGACTTAAGAGCCACTGGATCAACACAGAAGACACTTGAATTCTGGATTGAGGTTTAAAGCAGTTTCCTCTCATCTTGTTCAAGTAAGAAAATAAGCCAATTAATCAACTGGGTGCAGTAGAGAAGAGTTCAATTGGATGGCCCTAATCAGATTATCAGGTAAACAAGGGAAACCAAGGGAACCAAGAGCAGAGAAGTATAGAGTGGAGTTTCAATGTCCAGTTCCTTAGACTGAAATTAACTTTTGGATGGAAGTTGAAAAAATGTCTTGATTTTTAAAACATTGTTCAGATGACTACCTTTGAAATGTTTTCCCCGATCACCCACATACAAGAATGTCACAATATCAAACAGTAGACAACACAGCGCTCACAGTGAGACATTCAAAAAGCCCCAAAGGACACCAATTATCTCCTTGTTGGCTTGCTTGCTACCTCTAAACATATATTATACACCCTGCTGTCGTTTAATTGCTGCACTCTCCTTCCCCCTAGAAATTATATCAAAATTCAATACATTTTAATTTGTTGTCAGAATGTAGTAAAGATGTTTCCTTCTACAGTCCATACATTTTTAGTCATCAAAATAATTTCATATAATTATTTGACGGATAAATATAAAAAACAGATGAGTCCCAAATGTGGTCATTTTATTTATTTTGTGCACCAACAAACATGAAAACCAGTCCACTTCTTAGTTCTTGGTCATCACCTGAAAGAGAAAGAGGTTTTTAAGGTGTTGCATTGTCATATTCATAATCACAGCTGATGTCATTCAAACGTTTGGGAACATTATCAGTTGTATTACATGAAAGAACAGCACCTAAATACAACACACATCATGAACTAAAGATTATTTCATCAAAGGTTTGTCAGGGGAAAGCGTAAACGTAAACCATGTGACTCACGTTGCTGATCCAGTAGGAGTAGCCGCTGACCCTGGTGAAGACGGAGGGCTTCTTGGGGTAGTTGCAGCCCATACTGGAGCCAAAGCTGACCACTCCATGGACCTCCCAGACACCGTTAGAGTTCTTGCAGTTCAGAGGACCACCAGAGTCTCCCTGATGGGGTAGAACACCCAGTGGAAGGTTACGATAATATATATATATTTTTAGTGCTAGTTATTTAAATAATACCTGGTTTGCAATACCAATACCACACTTGTGCTGAGTTATGTTTTATTGACCTTTATTTAACCAGAAAAGTCCCACTGAGACTCCTAAGTAGTACTCTATAGTGGAGTGTCAGGATCATTCCTGAGACTCGACAACTGAGCACCGTCTCTTTCTACATCTCTTGTTCTCTCTCTGACTGACCACACTTTTTCTGAAAGAAGTTTAAAGTTTAACCAGACTCAGAACTTAACCAGGACTAGATGAGGACCAGACCAGGACTAGAAGTTTACTCATTTACAATAATGCATAATCAAATATAGTTTGAAATTGTGTTTTTCTTAACCAAACGTTAGATTCCATATCTGTTTAATTTTTTGTTTCAGTTTCAGTTTTTAGCCTCTGTCTCTCTTGGCCTAACTTTTATCCATCTCAATCCATTCCATGCTGAAGCGTCACAGTATGTTCACTGCTCGTCAGCTGCACTCTGCACATTAACCATGCTCTGTTAATAACAACTCATCGCAGAGTTGGCCCCTGTCCCGGGTGTACCCGCCTAAGGCCCAAAGTCACTGGGATAGGCTCAAGTCACCCGCGACCCCGGGAACGGGAATAAGCGATAGAAAATGAATTAATGAATGAAATGAATGTTAATAACAAAGCCCGGAGTACACTTGTTTCATAATAAACCTTGATTTCACAGTTTAGTATCATACAAAACACAAATGAATTGTTTTCATTGCCTAGTCCTGACTAGAAGAGTCAAAGCCAAAACAAGTCCACATCACAAAAGAACTATAGGGCTTAAACAAGGGCTAAACCAAAAAAAGTGTCAAAGTAGACCGAGAATTATTAAGCTCACGTATTCCACCCAAATTAAGTAGAGTACACGCAGCGTTCACATTGCACATACTGCATGTAAAGACTAAACCCAGACCTGACCTTGACCAGGACTAGAACAGGACCAAACCAAGTCTACAACAGGACTAAACTGGGCTCAAACCAGGACAGTCTGATCCCATCCTGAATGTTACAGCGACTGGAAAAAAACAACAAAAAGACCGTGGTGTTCTGATGTGACTCACATTGCAGCTGGCCAGTTGTCCGTCTCCTCCGGCGCAGACCATGCTGGTGGTGACCAGGGTGCCCCACCAGTCGGACCTGGAGCAGGTGGCATGGTCCACCACGGGGAGGAGCGCCTGCTGGAGGATGTCAGCAATGGGGCCCCCAGCTGAACAACAAGGCAAGGTTTTCATTTGAATTGGTAGATATTTGAGCAATAGAGATATCATACAGAACTTGTTTGGACTGTTTATTTGTGATGGAAGAGACAACATTTTCAGAATCTACAGTTTTAACTTTTAAATGCTAAAATATGTCATTGAAGATTCAAACTGCAAATGTGTGGAAATGGTTTATGAATGATATATGACGTGTCCACAATGAAAGTTACACTTAAAAGATGTCACAAATTATATAAGAAATGGATGTTTTGTTTGTTTCCTCATAATTGTATAAAATGGTAGTCAGGCAATTTTTCTGCTGTAATTTCAGACAGACAAAAGATAAAGCCACAAGGTTAATGAGTTTTTTCTGTTGTTGTCAATCGAAACTAAAACTACCATCGAAACTAGAGCAAGTACTGATACTAAAAAAAAATCCCATAAAATTGACAAAACTGGACCTTATCAAAACTAGTATAAGACCACCTGTTATATATATATATATATATATATATTTTTTTTTTTTCTATATTTTTGAGAGATGGGTTGAGGGCCAGATCATATGATCATACGGTTTAGCCCCCTGGTCCTGGCCATTCAACAAAATAAAGGCTTTATCAGGTATAATCATTTTTAAAATAATGACTATTGTGTAATTTATGTAGAGTTTAGCTCTTATTTTCAAAATGGTTGTGGAGTTACCTCTTTCTGTGTCATATTTGCTGCCTATGACCAAGAAAACTGTCAAACTGGGGACAAATAGGCAAATGTTTGGTAAAATCTATTCATGTTGACTATGTCTTAGTGAAATGTGTAGTCTATTCAGTCACATAGACTATTTAACTTAAACAGCCCTGGTCTATGGTCTATGACGTGCACTCACTCCAGAGGCGCCCCCAGCCGGTGACGTAGCAGGGGTAATTGTTGGGCAGCACGTCCCCAGCGGTGGGCAGGCAGGCGGGTTGGATGGTGTCAGAGGTGGCCACAGGCGAGGACAGCTTGATCAGGGCGATGTCATTGCTGTAGAAGAATATAATTGATGTCAAACAAAAGAAGTTCTTGGTTGTCCTAAGGTTATTTATTGCAAAATGATATTATATGATACCCCAAACTATATTTATTGTAATTTCATCTTGTTTGGTCTTGATTACGTCACTTCAGGCTGTTTTTTTTTCTGACATAATTTGACAAGTGAATAAAGCCATTGTCATTTTTCTTTTAATTCAACTGACAGCTGGTGAATATCACATTCTTTGACATTCCTATCAAATTAAGAATACAATATTTAGACAAATATATGCCACATATATTTGCAATCTGAAAAATTGCTTTACATATTTTGCTTGGATAAAATGGTACATTGGGTTAGGCTTTTGGCTATTGTCATAGTGTATGATAAAAATGTTACCGGATCCTGGAAGAGTCCCAGTTCTCGTGCACGATGATCTTAGCAGGGCTGAGGGCGATGGAGCCGGCCTCGTTGCTGTTCTTCAGGTTGTGTTTGCCCAGGTACACTCTGTAGGTGCGGCTTCTGCTCACACAAAGCACACATACTATCCACAAGGGAACTTCTGCCATGACCGATAATCCAAGCAGTAATGGCATGAATATGTATTGAAAATGTATTGAAATAAAGAATACTGAATACCGGCATTAAATGTTACATGGTCAGAGCGCGGTGTTCTAAATTCTTTCTCATTAAGTTTAAGCATTAAATTATAACGTTAAATCCACGACAAAGGATTAAAAACAGCTTTATGTTGGTTCTGCATTTATTTGTCACAAATTAGAGAAGTATAAATGGCACATGCACTCACCAAGAGAGTGGTGTTTTCTGTTTTCTTAAAACAGTGGTTTTAAGTTTAACTTGCCTGATCAAATACTGCAATAGAGCCTATTCCTTTGACCTTAAAACTGTTTACTGAATACCACCAAAAGAAAGCGTAACTGTACCAGCACACAGTTAATCAAATAGATTATTTTGAATTAGAGGAATTTTGGGCGACGTGAAAGTAGTGTTTTGCCCAGTGAAACAATAACTAAATGCTTTGGCTAGGGTTGAACTAGCAACCCATTGTTTTTAGGGCAAACCCGCTATCCACTGTGCCTCTGTCACCTCACTGCCCCACATGTCCATATGCTGTATAACTGTAGTATTATTGTACTATTGCTGCAGTATTGCTGTAGTATTGCAGTAGCGTTGCAGTAGTATTTATTTAGTGTTGCTGTACCAGTTCTGTAGTATTGCAATAGTATTAATTTAGTATTGTTGTACTATTGCTGTAATATTGCAGTAATGTTGTAGTATATCTGTAGTATTTCTATAGTATTACTGTAGTATTGCTGTAGTAGTACTGTAGTATTAGAGCATACAAACCCAATGCAGTGAGCAGCGGTCAGGACCCACTGGTTGGCGATCAGAGTACCTCCACAGGTGTGGTACCAGCTGCTGCCACTCTGGTACTGCAGCGACACCTTGTGGGGACACGCAGAATTGGAATAATATTGAACAGTATATATACAGTATATTTTTAAATTATAAGTATTTAATACACATAGCATTATAAAGGTGGAACTTTTGTTATTAGCCAGAACAGAAAACCATTTTGGATGCTTGTTTCCATGTAAATGTTCCACAGTATGGTATAAAACATGTCTATGCATAGAGGATGTTCTGTTTTTTTCTGGTTCTGGTTTTAACTTTCTGTTTCCATGGAGTTATGCAGGGGACTTTTCTTCTTGAAAAAGTTACATACTAAATACAACATACATTTTCTTGTTTTTTAATTTCTTTATTTTTGCTTTCTCAACTTGAACTCATGATCAAGTATCATTCATGATACTTATGAATGTTTAGCTTTGTTGATTGTTTTTAGACAAAGACGTACAGTCAATTTACTCATTGTGGTTCATATTGACAGATGTCTTCAATCGTTTATTTTATTTGACCTATTGGATGTTGTTATTGTTGTTAAGTGAGGCCAGAGCAGTGAGAAGATCCAAGCCCTGTACTAAAAGCCCTCACACAATAATACAACGAGCCCTGAGGTGCATTATACAAACTGAAAGTAAGTATACAGTGTGTATCAAAACTGTTGTGTCAGGATTACAGAGTATTAATGTGTAAAAATAATGAGTGTACCTGCCAGGGCCAGCTGTGCTGACGGACATCCTCTCCTCCGACCACCCGGGTCACAATAGGAGGGAAGGTGGGCAGGCCGCAGCCGTATGCTGTGGGGACAAGACAGAAAAATAGAAACTAACACGAACATTTAGGCAGTAAAATGTTGTGTGACAGCAACTTACCCCCAGCAACAAACAAAGCCAAAATTACAAACTTCATGGTGACTCTTCAGTGGACTTTAAAAAGCTGCTCATTCTTTTATATAGTTGTGTGAGCCATGGAAAGTTTGGAAACGTCAGCGAGATAAGAGTGTGATAAACCTGTGTGTGAAGACAGCACCTGGACAACGGGGCTGAATGAGGACTCAAAGTGTTCAAAATAAATACTACTTACACCAGCACTGGCAAAATATCCATAGGTTTCAGAGTGAGGAGCATTAGCAGCTTACAATTCAAAATAAAGTAGTATCGCTTTTGAATAGAGATTATATATATATATATATACACACACGATATTTATCTGTCTGAATGCAGTAAGAGATTGGTGGTGGTCGTTGTAGACTGGAGGTGTTTGTGCTACAGTTAAACCTTAAAATGTATAGACTTTGCAAACCTGTTTATCACACTGATAAACTGCAGCCTGATTTGGTTCCCAGTAGTGGTGGTACTTCTGGATAAGCGTGGAACTATGGCAATCAAAAACTGGCATCAAGAGCTGTTCTGTGTCCTGAGCACGACCTCACTGCAGCGGCCCAGAAGTTGCATCATGTGGTGGACATAAAAAACGTTACACAGTACACAGTTATGTTTGTGGTGCCGCTTTAGTGGCTAGAAATTCAAATATTCATAGATATATTTTATCACTTACAATCCATCTATTCTTTCTGACCATTCACATATAATTTTAATTATTTCAGTTCATATTTCAGTATTACTTGAATATTCAGCCAGTGTTGGACATGTATACATTCTGAACATTTTATTTATTTTCTTTTAATGAATAATTATTAACAGGCCATACAACAGCGACTGTGCCTTGGTTGCTTTGCTGGCAAATGCTAATCATTTTTAACAATATATTATTTCTCAATCAGGCTAAGGTTAGGGTTGGATTAAAGTGCTCATGACATGTTGGACTACTCATGTAACTAAAATACAGGTAAGATAAATATATTTAAAGTTTTGCTGAAAAAAGTGTAAATTTTAATCACGATTTAGCAGTTTTTGAGTTTTGTAATATCACGAGGAAATTACTTTGTACACTGGGCTAAAACTCAACTAATGTCACAGATTTTTTATCTTACAAATCAAAATATATTTAATGTTTTAAGGGTAAAAAAGTTATTTAACTTGGGTAAATTATGCATAACCTTGTGATGTCATCACACAAGGGAGACTTTCTGTAATTTTCAACAGATTTTCAGAATCAGAATCAGATTCAGAAAGCGGTTTATTGCCATTGTAAGTGAAATTCACAAACATAGGAATTTGCTTCGGCGTAGGTGCAACATAAAGCAATGGATATAAAAATTAATTTAAAAACTTTTTTCCACAAACTACTGCTTGATTGGGGTAAAACTAGATTTAGATTTAAAATAGGTATTAATACACCAAATAAAATCAAAATGAGAAGATTGTTTAAATCTGTCATACACACTTTAAGGTTAACAGTCAGGTCCTATTGCAGTGGCTCAGAACCCTTCATTTCTAAGTTTATTAATCTTCGTGTTATTATTGTTAGTGTGCACCTCTCGTTACAATAGAATGCGTCTGTCTGTGTGTGTGTGTGTGTGTGTATGTCTGTCTGTGTGTGTGTGTGTGTATGTCTGTGTGTGTGTGTGTGTGTGTGTGTGTGTGTGTGTGTGTGTGTGCGTGCGTGTGTGTGTGATTGGCTAAAACAAGACCATCAGCCCATTTTTTTAATACTATTTATTTCATGCAACAACCAACAAATGAACAACACGCTCCTCAGTTGCTTGTCATCACCTGAAATAGAAACTTTAACTATATTCTGTGCCTTCAACCCACAAACCATAGAGATGAAATTCTTAAACTAGACTCCTCAAAGAAAGCCATGTGCTCTTCAATCTACAAAATGATACAGAACATTTGCCCTTTGTCTTGGTCAAAGGTCAAGAACAGTTGGGAAAAAGTCTTAGGAATTGTAATATCTGACCAAACATGGCAAAAATGTATAGAATTGGTAAACACCTCTTCATTTTGTGTTAAAACCTTATTCAGTTTAAGATTTTTCATAGACTTCATCTGGCAAAGATGTACTCATCGGTGCTCCCTGAATGTCCAAGAATGCCAGTCAGTGCCTAAAACAATCCTGTGTGTGCATGTATGTGTGAGATATATGTAAAGAAATACAGTGGTGTTTGTGTGTAAATGTATATGTATATTGTATGTAAATGCATATAGTATAGTATAGTATAATAATAATAATAATAATAATAATAATAATAATAATAATAATAATAATAATAATAATAATAATAATAATAATAATAATACAGTTTTTTTGTTCTTTTCCTCATTCGACCTGAGGGAGCTGGTGGGGGTGGGGGATATTTGTTAATACCTCGACAATGTAAACAGTAAGACACGTGATAGAAACGTAATAAACCGAAAATAAATCAAAGAAACAACATTTTAAGACATGCATTTTAGATAGGCTCACCTCTCCACAGATGTGGCACATAGCTTGGCTTTGCGACATCACCATATGTTTTATGCCAGTCATTCCCAACCTGGGGGTCAGGACCCAAAAATTGGGTCCCCAAAGATTCTGAGGGGGTCCCCAGGAATTTTTTGAAAAAAAGTCGTAACTAGATTTAGTAAATTCTAATTAGGGAATTGAATATAAAGTATTTTATAATCATTTGTGTTATGTTAAGTTATTTTAAGAATTCTTTATTAACCAGAAAACAATTATATGTTTTCTTCAAAGACAGTAGCTTCCTGGGTACGAGAAGGACGATTGGGTCGCTAACCACATAAACGGGTAAAATGTGGGTCGCTGGCTGTTTTGTGCCATACTGTGGATCATTCCAGACAAAGCAATAACATCTCCAGAAAGACAAGCTGGTCCTGCCACTTGGCCTTCACCAGAAAAGTTACATAGAGCACCTTTGGCTCACTGAAAACAGTGAGTGCATTTACATGTGCAAGAATAACCCAGTTATGATCGGGTTTTTTACGTATCCTAGTTTTGTGAGTGTCCATGTAAACAAAGTACTCTGATTTTTCAACATGAGTCTGTACTGAGCATGTGCGAATTAAGAAACACATGCGGCAGGAACAGCTAATACACCAAAAGGACTCCAACTTCTACCAGGACTGTTTAGTTTGAATTATTTTATCATCATAAAACAATTAAGTTATCTACTGTGCAATACAGCCAACGTTTAATAGCACACTCATTTCTATGACTGTCTATGCTGCTCTTGACTTGAACTGAAACTGTGGGTCTCTGATGTATTTCTCTACAGTTTAAAACAGTCTAAAACAGTGCCCCCTGCAGCCCCCTCGCTCTCCGTCCCCTCCTGTACAGATCATGTTGGTGGTGACCAGACCTCCCATCCAGTCTTGAGTGGAGCAGGTCTCATGTCCTACCACCAGGAGGAGAGCCTGCTGAAGGATGTCGCCCATGGGACCGATGGCTGCGCAGGGCAAAGCACGTGTTTCATAGTAAGTACACATTCGAAACACCGCTGTAGAGAGCCTTTGGTCAGGTAATGCTTTGTAAAAGGTTGGAGATATGTCATCCAAGCGACATCATTTGTTTACATGACAAAATATCTGTTAGAGGTGTTCTAGTGTCATTCAGAGGATGAACCGTCTGGACTGTTGTAGTTAAAGAAATTCTATGCATCTGAAATATTTTCTTCTTAGAAAAGATCTAAGAAGAGGACCTGTCTGTTTTTGAAAAAAAAAAAATCATCATAGATAGTTAACTGTAAACCTCAATATTATATAGTAATACAAACTGTGACATTTCACTGTGGCAAACATCAGGTTTTAATTTTTGTGGAGGCTACGTGTCTCGCTCAAAGTCAGCTAAGTACATGGATGGGGAGGGGATAGGGGGTGGGTGAAAACAGATTTTCGGAGCACTCGAGCCTCAGTTACAGGACGACACAGCATTACTCAAACCTACATCAATTAAAACATTATTCTGTACTGTAGTTCTAGTTGGTTGCAGGTCTGCAAAACGGTTTAGAGACCTGTTGAATTATTTTATACACGCCCAAGATTCATGGTGGGGAACCTCAACAATATCACCACTTTCTGATTCTTGTTAAGTATACATTAAACTTGCATAATCTAATGACATATGGTCATATTTGTCTGCTCTTCAAACTTCTTTATGATTCTACTCCTCCTCTTAGAGGCTTTGTGCCGCTGAGTTCAGACAAAAATTCATCTTAAGAGAGTGCAGTGACCCAAATGTAGGACCCTTACTCGCTAAATAAGTCTTTTCCTCTGTGGCCTTGAGTCAATGGCATCATTTACTGACAGAAATTCTAACCTATACAGAATTTGAAATATTTGTTGAAATAGCTGTTGTCTAAACAAGTTTACACGCATTACTGATGAGCTTGAATGATTTGGATATGTGTTTGTGTGCAGTACTGGGAAGCCCTGACTGAAAGGATGAGAGAGGGAGAATATGAGGGAGAAAAGTATAGTGTGTGAAGTGTGAGATTGGATGATTTGAGAATTTTGTTGAGTGACGTGACCCTGACAGCAGTGTCAGTAACCTGGCACCAGCATCTCTCCTTTGACTTTGTTTTAGTTAATGTATCGTTGTGGACTGTTCCTGAACAAATAAAAGAATACCATACCAAACTAATCAAATTACAACTTTGGAAATACTGTTGTCACAAGGTTAAAAGCAGACTTAGCATATGTCCCCTTCAAGTTACCAGAAAGTTGCACATAATGTGTAGTTACTCTCGATGCGGCCCCAGCCGGTGACATAGCAGGGGAATCCACCGGGCAGCACCTCTCCAGCATTAGGCAGACAGGCCGGTTTGATGGCATCAGTGAAGCTCACCACGGTGGACAGTTTGATAAGGGCAATATCGTTACTACAAGAAAAAAAAAGTTTGTTGTAGATTTATTACAAGCACTAGTTATGAAGTCCGTCTTTTACCGGATCTTCCTGGGGTCCCAGTCGGGGTGTGATCAGTTTAGCAGGCCTGATGGCGATAGAGTCCAGCTCCTGTTTGTTCCTCATGCTGTGCTTGCCCAGGTACACTCTGTAGGTTTTCTCTCTGCTCACACAACACAAAAAAATGAATGGATTTTTACAATTCTAGATGTGTAATAGAAATAATGTCAAAAATAGGAACAATATAAACCTGACTAATTCTAACCTTGATTTGATAACATTACATCAAGGTAAATGCATGGACTTGATGATGGTTTCATTGTTGTGCATGTTGTAAGTGAAATGAAACATTTTAGCTTCACCTAACAATGGCTGAGAAAAAAATGAATTAAGATAGTGTTTCATGTCTTCAGTTTGACTTTATGCAATATAAGAAAGGTCTGAATAAAATACTAATCTTAAGTGTACTTGTAGTAATAAATTAATATATATATATATATATAATTTTAGGGGTTCAGCAAGTTTCTATGATGTTACGGAGAAACAAAAAATTAAACCTATTCACAGTAAGTTGTATTGAATTTCACTTTGCAGCATGGCTTTCATTCTATCACTGTATCAAATAAATAAAGGACAAATATGAATTACTTATTACTCATTCATTCATTATTCATTTATGCCTTATATCTACCCTGTTAGGGCTAGGGTTAGCGTGCTGGGATTTATAGGTATTAAAAAATAAAAATGTGTTAAGCAATGTTTGCCACCTAGAAAAAATGTCAAGTGATCCATCAGCCAAAGTTGAATAAAGACTGGTTCTATATTTACAAGAATGTTTTGTGCTTACAGCTGATATTATTATTATTATTATTATTAGCTCTGTGACTGGAACTACTCCTCTGTCATGTATTCCACTGTTTACATGCAGTAGTATTACTATAGTATTGCTGTAGTATTACTGTGTTATTTCTGTAGTGCATACAAACCCAATGCAGTGAGCAACGGTCAGGACCCACTGGTTGGAGACCAGAGTACCTCCACAGGTGTGGTACCAGTGTCCACTGGGTGCATTGTACTGCAGTGACACCTAGTGGAGAATGTGATGCCTAGTAAGAAACATAATCTCTCAAATCCAACCCTGTGTAGATATAACACTGTGTGTCCACACATTGAATAATCCTCTTAAATATGCGTTGTTACCTGCCAGGGCCAGCTGTGCTCCTGGGCATCCACCCCCCCGACCACTCTGCTCAGAACAGGAGGGAAGGTGGGCAGGCCACAGCTGCACGCTGCATGTGGGGACAATACAACTGAAAGTCATTCAAAATATGAACTGATAAGAACATTAGTTAGAGAGATAAAAGTGTTGTGTAACAGCAGCTTACCCCCAGTGACAAACAGAGCCAAAGTGACAAACCTCATGGTGACGCTTCAGTGGTGTTTAAAGAGCTGCTCATTCTTTTATGTGTGAGCCAAGGTAAGTTTGAAAAAGTTGGCCTTGAGACATTGAGACCTTGAGTCTGATAACCAGTGTGTGAAGACAGCATCTGTGTCTGCAACACGGCCCAAACAATCTACTACCATTACACTATAGAATTCAAATGAGATATATACATATCTATATATATCATATATATATATATATATATATATATATATATATACATACAACATACAACATTCAATCCTACACTTTTAACCACATCTTGTAGTTTTATCGGTGCCTCTAAAAGCTGCATTCATGCTGATCACTTATTATACGAATAATCCACTCCAATTACTCAAATAAGTAAATACACATGATAAACAACAACATTTATAATGTTGATGACCATTAATCATTTCAAAAGGCATTTTGGTGGTGTACCTGCAAAACATGATTAAAAGTGTGATTGTACCTGGCTGTGAGCACAAGTGACCTGATGTTATCGTTCACACACACATTTTGCAGTTCTTTTCCCACAAAGTCAGAGGTTACACAATGCGGAGGGTATATAAGAAAGGGACGTTGTTCTGCAGAAGGTTGAGGAGCTGACATAATGAAGTTTGTGGTGCTTGCTCTGTTTGTTGCTGGGGGTAAGTTTAGGACATTTAAAAGAAAAAAATGAATTTGATATTTACATTATGATCTGATTGTGATCATGTGTCTGTGTGATTTTCCAGCGTACGGCTGTGGCCTGCCCACCTTCCCTCCAGTGATCACCAGGGTGGTTGGAGGAGAGGATGTGAGACCCAACAGCTGGCCCTGGCAGGTAGGGCATCTGATTTAGACAAAAATAAACACATTAACCATATGAAGCATAGTCTGGGGGGACTTCATCTAGAAAAACAACCCCCCCCCCCAATGTTTCTGAATCTAATATGTCAACAACATGAAACAAGACATTTAAACTAGCTCTATCCATTTCTCAGCATTTTTAGCATTTTTTTTAAACAAAAATTACTTCTTTTTATTTTCAAACATTTGACCCTTGCAAAAGGCTCAACAGTGGTTGTTTCTTTCAGATCTCTCTGCAGTACAACAGAGAGGGAGAGTGGAGACACACCTGTGGGGGCACCCTCATCTCTGACCAGTGGGTGCTCACCGCTGCCCACTGCATCAGGTAACACCATGTGACACCCAGGACACTCACTCACAGGAAGGAGGTGTGGAGTAGTTAGTTTTTGTGCATAGGATCAGCTTTGGGAATTAGAGCCAGGCATGTAGAGAAAGAGAAGAATAGATTTGTTAGGGAAAATATCTCTGTTTATGCGGGGCAGATGGAGAGGCTGAGGTGGCTGGTGGTACTGCTGCTGCTGCAAAGGAAGAGGAAGAATGAGGCATGTTACTCATGGAGAAATCCATTGGTTATGGCAGCTTGATAAAGGGGAAAACTTTTCTGGTGAAAGGTCCGCCACCTGCCTGTCTCCATGGAGCTGTTATCGGTTTGCGTGGAATGTTCTACAGTTTGGCATTAAACATATTCATTCTCCATTTATTTAAAGGACACATTTTATGCTTACGTTACTTTTTTGAGCTTTTAACAATGTTCCAAGACTGTTTCTTCATCAAAAACATACCTAGAGTTGCTTTTAGCGTCATTCACGCTAGTTTGATGACTCCTGGTTAGAAAATCTTCTCCCCTACGACCATCATTGGTGACATGGAGAATCTTCTGAAGTCCATAAATCAGTGCGTTCAGAGAAAAAATAGCAAGGATTGATATTGCTTTTAGGACCTCATTGATTTCACTTTATGTCTTTTGTATATTACTGTATTTCAATATAAAATAAAAATAAAAAAAAACAGTGCTATTTAAATGTGTCATACTAACTGTGCGTCTCCTTTGTGATTTTACAGCAACAGAGAGTACAGAGTGGCCCTGGGGAAACACAACCTGGTCGAGATTGAAGAGGGCTCCGAGTTCAGGGGAACCTCCAACATCATCGTGCACGAGGACTGGAGCTCTTTCCTCATCCGGTACAAAATAGATCATTCAAGCAAAACAAAAGGGAATCCTCTGCTCCATCTGACCCTCTCCTGCTCATATACTTCACTACATCCTTAAATCTCCTTCACTTTTCCTCTGTGCGTGTCCAAACCATTTTAGTCTTCACACATATGACTGCCTGACTGTCTGAAAATAACACATAGCTTCTCTCTCCGCAGTAACGACATCGCCCTGATCAAGCTGGACTCCCCCGTCACGTTCTCCGACACCGTCATGGCCGCCTGTCTGCCCGAGGCCGGCTATGTCCTGCCCCACGATGCGCCCTGCTACGTCACCGGCTGGGGACGCCTCTACAGTCAGTGCAAAACTACTATCTTAAGGGGTTATAAAAGGAACAGTTTTTAGTTAAAGGAGACAGAATGTACTTAGAATTTGACTATAACATAAATAGATCATTATCTTACCTGTCGTCCATTGTAAAAGGCAATATTGATCTAAAAAGGCACTACTAATAGAAACGGGTGCATTGAATTCCTGTTTAAATGTACAGAAGTGATAAGCCCCGCCTCTTCATAGTGACATTTCACTGTAACAAGCAGCGGATTGGCTATGTGACATTTTAGAACCTACATGTCTCAATTTTCAAATAGACACAACTAAGTACATGGATGTGGGCGGGGATAGGGGGTAAGTGGAAACATCAATCCGAATACTATGAGGAAACACTGTTGTAAATAGGTCAAAAGTTGTCAGTGTCAGATTCTTTCAAAATGCGACCCAGAAATAAATCTGATCTTTTGCAAAGTGGCTGCAGACTGAACAAGCAGGTCACATTCATCTGACTTCTGCAGTTCTGAAATGCTACAGGGGCAGCTTCTTTCACTGGAAAAGGAAGTAATGAAACACATTTAATTAAGCAATCAAATTCCTGCCAGACCACAACAGTGAAGCCAGAGAGTGCAAGTAAAGTGAGGTTTTAAACTTAATTGGTATTTAGGAAAGAAAGGTTATATCAACTTTTGCCTATGAGATAAAGACGCCTCATTTTTGACAGTATGGCAAATGACAAATGGGGCTCGCCCTTCTCATTATGTGACGACAGCGCTGCACAACGCCTGTTTTTTTCTCCTGCGTAAAAGTATGTCGTCTGAAAACTACTCCAAGAAGAGAAGTAAATGTAACAGAGTACTACCCACCTCTGAATGTACCTACCTCTAAGAAAATCTGATATGGAATGGAAAATATCAGAATTGAGCATCAAGCCCTGCAGTGTGAACATAGCCTTATAGTGTTAGCCATAAGTGTACTCAAATGTGCCAAAATATCAAACAGATGAGTATGTAGTTTCGAAATAGTTTCAGTACTGATTAGTATTTGGGTAGCAATATTTTTGACTTCTATAAACAAGTACTGAAACAGAATTTGGCAAAGTTTATACTGCCATAACACTTTATTTGTCTCTCCCTCTCTCTCTGTCTCTCCCTCTCGCTCTGTCCCTCAGCTGGGGGCCCCATCGCTGACATCCTCCAGCAGGCCCTCCTCCCCGTGGTGGACCATGCCACCTGCTCTAAGCCCGACTGGTGGGGCTTCCAGGTCAAAGAGACCATGGTGTGTGCCGGAGGAGACGGTGTGGTGTCCGGCTGCAACGTGAGTCTCAACAACAAACCTCTACATATCAAGTCATTTATTAACCTTCCACAGCAGCAACTGACCCTCAAAACAACTGCAGTGCTATTTACTGTCGGGACAAGCCTTTAGTGCAAGACTGACACAGTATGTTTCAAAAGATTCAAATGACTTTAATAACAGTCATTTATGTTAGTGTAGCGTCTGTGGAAATAAAGCAACATGTCATTTCTGCAGTCACATATTTACTTATTTTTTGTACAATTCTGTCAAGGTGGCTGCTTTAGTGTGTTTGTAAATGAGAGGACAATTTAGAACATATTTAGAGGACAATATTTCCAAGTATTGATACATTATTATCAAGTGAATAAAAAAGCTTAGTAAGTATATTTAAGATTTTGCTCAAAGAAATTGCAGACGACAGTAGTGAAGAGCTGAAGCAGTGGCGCTCAGATCAAATTCTGTAGCAGAGGGAGTGGTAGAGGGTCACATTTATGTAGCACTGGGGGCGAGGCTGGTTAAGTGTCTTGCCCAATGACACAACAGCAGAGTTCTGAGAGAGCCGGAGTTGCACCACCAAACTGTGGGCCTTTGGATCAGGGGATGACTACTCTGCAAACTGACCTACGGCCGCCCAGTGACTCAATAAGCGTTACCAAGCAACCATACTGTAAACAATAGTTATTACTTGACAAATAAAAATAGATGATTACACCTTATTATTTCATATGGATGTTTAAACTGCCTGAACTTGACTGGTGTAAAACTATGATATACATTTAGCACTGGGTGGGTACTTTTCCCACCAAATAAAGTAAAAATACTATTTAGAAAAATACAAAAGCCTGTCACTTTAAATTACTGAAATGTCACTGTTTTTTTATTAACTCAACTGTCCTCCTCCGGCCCTCAGGGAGACTCCGGCGGCCCTCTGAACTGCCAGAACAAAGATGGCGCCTGGGAGGTCCACGGCATCGTCAGCTTCGGCTCCGGCATCAGCTGCAACTACAAAAAGAAGCCCACCGTGTTCACCCAAGTCAGCTCCTACATGGACTGGATCAACGCTGTAAGAAACCGAAAACAGCATTTACAAAACTGCTTTAAACACACCGTACTCTGTTAAAATGTAGATAAAAAATCAAGTCCGATAACAGCTCTCTCTTCCACAGAAAATGACGGCCTATTAAGAAGACTGGACGTTTGGATTGTTCTTTTTTTGTTGATTCAGAACTTACAAAACCCAATAAAGTATTACATTTAAACTAATCATTCCTTGAAGTGGTGTCATGTCAGCGTATGTGATGGGAATATTTTCAGTCACGACCACATGGTATATTTTTCCTTAGCTGTTTTTAGTTGTACAGCGGACACTTTTCCCATAGTATCAGGAGTGTATAAAACAGCCCAATCACAAACTCCACACAGTCTACCGTCATGAGGAGCCTGCTGTTTCTCACTTTTATAGTCGCCAGCGGTAAGAATAAATATAGCTTTCAAATACTATTGTAGTTTGTGGAGAAAACGCATTGGGGTCAGCCATGAACCCTAACCCAATATTTGGAAAACAAACCAATTATTTTTAGTACTTATATCTGATCTGAAGGTGAAAATGTAAACAGACTCATGTGAGGCTTATTCTGCTTTCTGATTGGATAATTGTCTACAGAACCAAAAGACCAAATTATATCTCTTTTTCTCCTTTTCCTTCTGTTTCTCTCCTTCTCTCTCTCTCTCTCTCACCCCCCTCTCCCACTCTGTCACTCTTTCTTCTGTCTCTCTCTCCTTTTCTCTCTTCCTCTCTCCCCTTCTTTTGCTCTCTCCTAATTCCTCTCTCTCTCCTTTTCTCTTTCTCCTTCTCTCTTTCTCTCTCTCTCCTTCTCTCTTTCGCTCTCCTCTCTCTCTTAATCTTTCACTCTCTCCTTCTCTCTCTCTCCTCCCTCCCTCTCTCTCTTTTTCTCTCCTCTCTCTCTCCTAAACTCTCACTCATTCCCTCTCTTGCCTAGTCTCTCACTCTCTCATTTTCTCTCGTTCTATCTCTCATTCTCATTTTTTCTCTTTCTCCTATATTTCTCCTTATCTCTCTTTCTCTCTGTTCTATCTCTTTATCTCTCTCCTTCTTTCACTCGCCTAATCTCTCACCCTCTCCTATTCTCTCTCTCTCTCTCTCTCTCTCCCCCCTCTCTTTCCCCTTTTGTCTCTTTAATCTCTCACTTATTCCCTCTCTCTTGCTTAGTCTCTCATTTTCTCTCTCTCCTAATCTCACTTTCTCCTTTCTCTCTCTCTTTCTCCTAGTCTCTCGCTTTCTTTCTCTCTCCTCTTTCTCTCTAACCTCTCACTCTCTCCTTTTTTTCTCTCTCTCCTTCTCTCTCTCTCTGTTTCTCACCCCCTCTCTGGTCCA